>CP054668.1:229993-1429993 GCA_013348765.1 Carpinus viminea
ACCCTAAACCTTAAAACCCCAAACCCAAACCCAAACCCCAAACCCCAAACCCCAAACCCCAAACCCTAAACCCCAAACCCCAAACCCTAAACCCCAAACCCTAAACCCTAAACCCCAAACCCTAAACCCTAAACCCCAAACCCTAAACCCCAAACCCCAAACCCTAAACCCTAAACCCCAAACCCCAAACCCCAAACCCTAAACCCCAAACCCAAACCCTAAACCCCAAACCCCAAACCCTAAACCCCAAACCCCAAACCCTAAACCCTAAACCCCAAACCAAACCCCAAACCCCAAACCCCAAACCCTAAAAAACCCTAAACAAACCCAAAACCCCAAACCCTAAACCCCAAACCCCAAAACCAAACCCCAAACCCTAAACCCTAAACCCCAAACCCTAAAACCCCAAACCCTAAACCCCAAACCCTAAACCCTAAACCCCAAACCCTAAACCCTAAACCCCAAACCCAAACCCTAAACCTTAAACCCAAACCCTAAACCTTAAACCCAAACCCTCAAACCCCAAACCCTAAATCAAACCCTAAACCCCAAACCCTAAACCCCAAACCCTAAACCCCAAACCCCAAACCCCAAACCCTAAACCCCAAACCCCAAACCCAAACTCAAACCCTAAACCCTCAAACCCCAAACCCTAAACCCTAAACCCAAACCCTAAACCCTAAACCCCAAAACCAAACCCCAAACCCCAAACCCTAAACCCCAAAACCCTAAAAACCCCAAACCCTAAACCAAACCCCAAACCCCAAACCCTAAACCCCAAACCCCAAACCCCAAACCCCAAACCCTAAACCCCAAACCCTAAACCTAAAAAAACCTCAAACCCCAAACCCTAAAACCCAAACCCTAAACCCTAAACCTTTTAAAACCCCAAACCCCAAACCCTAAAACCCAAACCCTAAACCCAAACCCTAAACCTTAAAACCCTAAACCCCAAACCCTCAAACCCTAAACCCAAACCCTAAACCCTAAAAAAACTTAAACCCTAAACCCTAAACCCTAAACCCTAAACCCTAAACCCCAAACCCTAAACCCTAAACCCTTAAACCCTAAAAAATAAAACCCCAAACCCTAAACCCCAAACCCTAAACTCAAACCCTAAACTTAAACCCTAAACCCTAAACCCTAAAAACCCAAAACCCTAAACCCTAAAACCCTAAACCCCAAACCCTAAACCTCAAACCCTCAAACCCTAAACCCTAAACCCTAAACCCAAACCCTAAACCCTAAACCCAAACCCTAAACCCTAAACCCAAACTCAAACCCTAAAACCCTAAACCCTAAATCAAACCCTCAAACCCTAAACCCTAAACCCTAAAAAAACCTCAAACCCTCAAACCTCAAACCCTAAACCCTAAAACCCTAAACTAAAACCCCAAACCCTAAACCCAAACCCTAAAACCTCAAACCTCAAACCCTCAAACTCAAACTCAAACCCAAACCCCAAACTCAAACTCAAACCCCAAAACCCTAAAACTAAACCCTAAACCCCAAACCCTAAACCCTAAACCCTAAAACTTAAACCCTAAACCCTAAACCCCAAAACCCTAAAAGAAAACCCAAAAGAAACCCTAAACCCTAAACCCCAAACCCCAAACCCTAAACCCTAAACCCCAAACCCCAAACCTCAAACCCCAAACCCTAAACCCTCAAACTCAAACCCTAAAACCCAAAAACCAAACCCCAAAAAGAAAACCAAACCCTAAAACCCCAAAAAACCTCAAACCCTAAACCCTAAACCCTAAAAAAACTCAAACCCTAAACCCTAAACCCTAAACCCTAAACCCTAAAACCCCAAACTAAACCTAAACCCTAAACCCTAAACCCTAAACCAAACCAAAACCCTAAAACCCCAAAAACCCAAACCCTCAAACCCTAAACCCTAAACCCTAAAAAGAAAAACCCCAAACCCTAAAAAGAAACCCTAAACCCTAAACCCTAAACCCCAAACCCTAAACCCTAAACCCTAAAAGAAAACTTAAACCCTAAACCCTAAACCCCAAAAACCCTAAACTCAAAACCCTAAACCCTAAAACCCCAAACCCTAAACCCCAAACCCCAAACCCTAAACCCAAACCCTAAACCCAAACCCCAAAACCCTAAACCCCAAACCCTAAACCCTAAACCCCAAACCCTAAACCCAAACTAAAACCCTAAACCTTAAACCCTAAAAGAAACCCAAAAGAAAAGAAACCCTAAACCCTCAAACCCTAAACCCTAAACCCCAAACCCTAAACTCAAACCCTAAACCCTAAACTTAAACCTCAAACCCTAAACCCTAAAACCCTAAACCCTAAACCCTAAAAGAAAAAACCCTAAAAAGAAAACCCTAAACCCTAAACCCTAAACCCTAAACCCTAAACCCTAAACCCTAAACCCTAAACCCCAAACCCTAAACCCTAAACCCTAAACCCTAAACCCTAAAACCCCAAACCCTAAACAAACCCAAACCTAAACCCTAAACCCCAAACCCCAAACCCTAAAACCTCAAACCCTAAACCCCAAACCCTCAAACCCCAAAACCCTAAACCCTAAACCCTAAAACCCTAAAACCCCAAAACCCTAAACCCTAAAGAAAACTTAAACCTCAAACCCTAAACCCAAACCCCAAACCCTAAACCCAAAAACCCTAAACAAACCCTAAAAGAAAACCCTAAACCCTAAAACCCCAAACCCAAACCCCAAAAAAAAGAAAACAAACCTCAAACCCTAAAAAGAAAACCCCAAAAAAACCCTAAACCCCAAACCCCAAAACCCCTTAAACCCTAAACCCTAAAACCCAAACCCTAAACCTTTAAACCCTAAACCTCAAACCCTAAAAAAACCCCAAAGAAAAAAAGAAACCCTAAATCAAACCCCAAACCCTAAACTAAAAAGAAACCCCAAACCCTAAACCCTAAAAGAAACCCTAAACCCCAAACCCTAAACCCTAAACCCTAAACCCCAAACCCTAAACCCCAAAACCCAAACCCTCAAAAAAAAACCCCAAACCCCAAACCCTAAACCCTAAACCCTTAAACCCCAAACCCCTAAACCCCTAAACTCAAACCCTAAAACCCCAAACCCCAAACCCTAAACCCTAAAACTCAAACCCTAAAACCCTAAAAAGAAAACCCTAAAAAGAAAACCCCAAACCCCAAACCCTAAACCCTAAAACCTCAAACCCTAAACCCTCAAACCCTAAACCCTAAACCCTCAAACTCAAATTTTAAACTTAAAACCCTAAAAGAAAAACTCAAACCCTAAACCAACCCAAACCCTAAACCCTAAAACTCAAACCCTCAAACCCTAAAAACCCTAAACCCTAAAACCCTAAAAAGAAACCCTAAACCCTAAAAAGAAAAACCCTAAAAACCCTAAACCCTCAAACCTTTAAACCCTAAAACCCTAAACCCTAAACCCAAACCCCAACCCTAAACCCTAAAAGAAAACCCTAAAAAAAACCCTAAACCCTAAACCCAAACCCTAAACCCTAAAACCCTAAACCCTAAAAGAAAACCCCAACCCTAAAGAAACCCTAAAAAGAAAACCCAAAAGAAAAAAACCCAAAAAAAAGAAAACTTTAAAAAGAAAACCCTTAAACCCTTTAAACCCCAAAACCCCAAAAGAAACCCTAAACCCTCAAACCCTAAACCCTAAAAAACCCTAAACCCCAAACCTCAAAAAACCCCAAACCCAAAACCTTAAATCAAAACCCTAAAAGAAATCAAACCCAAAACCCTAAAAGAAAACTCAAACTAAAACTCAAAACCCTAAACCCCAAAACCTAAACCCTAAAACCCTAAACCCTAAACCCCAAACCCTAAACCTAAACCCTAAACCCTAAACCCTCAAACCCTAAACCCTAAACCCAAACCCTAAAACTAAAAAGAAACCCAAACCCTAAAACCCCAAACCCTAAACCCCAAACCCTAAACCCTAAACCCTAAACCCTAAACCCCAAACCCTAAACCCTAAACCCTCAAAAGAAACCCTTTAAAAAGAAATTTAAAGAAAAATAAAACCCCAAGAAAAAAAAGAAAACCCTAAACCCTAAAACCCTAAACCCCAAAGAAAACCCTAAACCCTAAAACCCTAAACTCAAATTAAACCCCAAACCTAAACCCTAAAGAAACCCTAAACCCTAAACCCTAAACCCTAAAACCCTAAAAAGAAAACCTAAAGAAACCCCAAACCCTCAAAAGAAAACCCTAAAAGAAACCCTCAAAAGAAAACCCTAAAAAACCCTAAACCCAAACCCTAAACCCTAAACCCTAAACCTCAAACCCTAAACCCTAAAATAAAACCCTAAAGAAACCCTAAACCCTAAAAAGAAAACCCTAAAACCCTAAACCCTAAAACCCTAAACCTAAATTAAACCCTAAAACCCAAACCCCAACCCTAAACCCCAAACCCCAAACCCTAAACCCTAAAGAAAAGAAACCCTAAAACCCTAAACCCAAACCCTAAACCCCAAACCCTAAACTAAAAAGAAACCCCTAAAAGAAACCCCTAAAACCCTAAAAGAAAACCCTAAACCCTAAAAAGAAAACCCTAAAAGAAAACCCTAAAACCCTAAAAAGAAACCCTAAACCCAAACCCCAAAAGAAAACCTCAAACCCCAAACCCTAAAACCCAAACCCTAAAAGAAACCCTCAAACCCCAAACCCAAACCCTAAAAGAAACCCCAAACCCCAAACCCTAAAACCTAAAACCCCAAAACCCCAAACCCTAAACCCTAAAAGAAAACCCTAAAAGAAAACCCCAAAACCCTCAAACCCTAAACCCAAACCCAAAACCCTAAATAAAACTCCATTAAAAACTCAAATGAAACCTTGTTGAAACCCCAAATGAAACCCTGTTGAAACCCCAAATGAACTTTCCTATTTAAGTCTTTTTTTTTTTTGCTTAGAAAGTCAAAATATTTTATCTCATTCGGGTTCGTTCAGCTGAAAATGAACAATTCGTTGAAAATCTGTTGAAACCCCCAACTTGTAAACCCATTGAAACCCCAAATGAACTTTCCTATTTTTTTGACAGCCGAAAATTAGAATATCTTTTCTTTTTCTTTTTTTGTCTAGCTTAGAAAGTCAAAATTAAATCATTCGTCGAAACTCCGTTGAAATCTCAAATGAAACCTCATTGTAACCCAATGAACTTTCTATTTTCGTGACCCAGAACGGCTGAAAATTCAAATATCTATTTTTTGTGTAGCTTAGAAAGTTAAATATTTATCTCATTCACGTTCATTCGGCCGAAATGAAACATTTGTTGAAACTCCATTGAAACCCTAACCATAAACTTGTTGAAACTTGATAAGTGCCTTTAATTTACATTTGTAAATTTCTTAATTTTTGTTATTTTATTCTATTTTATTTCTTTTTTGTGTTTTCTGTGTTTTTCTAATAATAAAATATCATTTACTCATAGTGAAAGGGTAAAAAAAAACGTAATGAAATAAAATAACTAAAAAAATTGAAGAAGACAAACATTTTTGCAAAACAAAAAATAAACAGGATAACCAAAACAAGTAAGATACAAAAAATAAACAGGATAACCAAAACAAGTAAGATAAAGAAAAGGGGAAAAAAATGGAGAAAACGAAGATAATAAAAACACATGAAGAGTAATAACCATTTCCACACCAAAGAGGGAGATGTTTTATCCAAAAAGAAAATAGTTATGGACATAAATAAAACATAACAGGAAAGATATATGAAAACTCTTAAAAAATAACACAACACAAGTATCAGGAAAAAAAAAAACGCTAAAGAGTTATGAAACTTAAAAAAACGCCACAAAGCTAGAAAATAATGAGGCAGTAAAAAAAATGTAAAAGGTCATGCAAAAGCTAAGTGAACCCCAATAATAATAAAAACAAACACCAACAAAGAAAGAAAAGAAGAAAAAAAATTTCCATGTTTGTTTAAACCCAAGAAAGAAAAGGCACAAACAAAGAAAAGGAGATGATGACCATGCGCCAACAGTACATGCAAAAAACCACATTTCATTACTTTGACTGATTAAAATAAAATAAAATAAGAGAAAATTAAATAGAAAGAACAAAATTAAGAAAATTAAGAGAAAATTAAAATTACAAAAATTAGAGGACATGCACCGTAAAAAAGGAAGATATAAAAAAATTAAAAATTAAAAAAAAAACTAATTTAGGGACAAAATTAATAAAACACCATTTTCTCACCAAGAAAGGGGGAAAAAAAATTAATGAAATAAAGGTACAAAAATTGATTTAGAAAAATTGACAAAGACAAACGTTTTTTGTAAAACAAAACAAAAATGGCATAAACAAAGTAATTAAGAAGATGAAAAAGGGGAAAAACAATAATGGAAAAAAGAAGAACAAAAAAAAAAACACAACATATGCGAATAGTAACAACCCTTTCCTCATCACATAAAGAGAGGTTTTATATGGAAAGAAAAAAGTTATGAAGAATCAAATAACAACATAACAGCTTTGAAAACAAAAATAACAACGCAACAGGGAAAATATGAAAGCTCTTGAAAATCAGAATCGCCCATAACACAAAACACAAGTATAGGGAGGAAAAAAAAACACAAAAACAAAACCTCACTACTAAAGAGCAAGGAAACTTAAAGAATGCTTATATCAATTATTCAGCACAATGAAGACCACAGTATAACTGTGACACTAGTAATAAACCAAAACTTGTTTACAAAGCCTAGAAATAATATACCTTCACACGGCTTCGTACTTAAAAGTACAACAAACTTCTGAAGGAAATTTCAGTAGCACTACAACAAGAAATTGCAAAAAAGCACAAGTCAAACTTAAGAACAAGGAATACCCAAACATGACACTCATATGAAAAATAAATAATACAAAATAAAATACAGCTGCATTGCATAGGCTTAACCACATTGGAAAAAACCAAAACTTCTTTACAAAGCCTAGAAAATTAAAGACAACTGCTTTTGAAAATCAAACAAAAAAGTCACGTAATAGATCATGTGCCATAAGTATCCAAAAGAGTAATATGAATTGAAGAGTAAACCTAAAATAAAAAGACACTAAAGTATATGAAAATCATAGAAAATACATTATATATATTACAATTCAATAAAAACTTTAAAAAAAATTAAAAAAAACTAAATAAAAAATGCCCTACTTTTAAGAATCGCCCCCAACAACGAATTTCGGCAAAACAAGATCCCGCGAATTAAAAATAGTAAAAGAATCCATGATGAAAATAGAGGTAATATTATCTTCATTTGTTTTAGCAATTACCTCCACAACAAGGTTTGAGGACTAAACAAGGCTAACGAAGAAGAGCTCTTGCAATACAAATAGAATCTCACCAAAAACACGACAGACTTACTCTTGAAAAACATGAACCACTCTTGGAGGCTGCAGATTTATAGAAAAACATCTATAGACTTCCATAACAAGACTTAATCCTAAGAAACTTATATTTCATATATTATCAAAGAAGAAAATTGGAACAAGCAAGCAAGTTTTCCCAACAAGACAAAAAATTGGCAAACTGAAACGTGTACATGTAAACATTAGACAAAGTGTATACAATTGATTAACTCTTAAAATAAAAATAAAAAATAAAAAATAATTTAAAAATTTGTAGGACATGACTAAAATTTTTGGGTGGTTCTACCAATGTGCAAAAATGACCAACCCACAGCAACAACGAATTCCTGTAAATTTCAAAAAACAAAAACAAAAAACAAAATTTGAATGCCATGCGTTCAACAATTGCGCCCAACAAATTCCTGTAAAACAAGAACCCAAGAATTAAAAATAGTAAAAGAATTGATGGAAAAATAGAGAGGTCATATGATTTGGTTCAGCAAATAAATGATGATTAGAGCTTATACCTATTTTGGGAGTGAGAATTAAAAAAAAATCAGTCTTGACGGGATTGAAAACCTCAACACTCTCAAGTCATTAGAGAATGCTAAAAACAACAATAAATAAATAAATAATAGAAAATAATGGGCTCAACAATTCCTACAAAACAAGAACCCGCGAATTAAAAATACTAAAAGAATTGACGGAAAAAATAGAGAGGTCATATGATTTGGTCTGGCAAATAAATGATGATTAGGGTAATAATTAAAAAAATTCAGTCCTTACGGGATTGAAAACCTCAACACTCTCTGTTAAGATGATAATGGAAGATATGCCAACAACCAGATTCTAATGAGAATTACAGCTATGAAAGACATCCGGATTTCAAGGGAAAGTCACGGCTGACACCCGGAAAACATGGGGCCTAAATCTCTTCCTTAATTCAAGGCTGCTTTCCTGCATGTAGCCGCTACTCAGCTGCCTTGGAACAACATGTTATTTGTCTTTAGTTGTTGTCTTCTAGTGTATCTCTATCTCATGTTGTCCTATATGTATTGAACTAAGTCTGAATGCTAAGTAAGACATTACAAGTTTACAACCAAAAACTCTCTTGGTGTCTTATTTCTAATACTCTCAAGCCATTAGAGAATGGTAAAAACAATAATAAATAAATAATAGAAAATAATGGGCTCAAAAAATTCCTGCAAAACAAGAACCCACGAATTAAAAATAGTAAAAGAATTGATGGAAAAAATAGAGAGATCATATGATTTGGTTCAGCAATTACCTCTATCACAAGGTTTAGGGACTAAACATGGCTATTGGAGAGCTCTTGTACCACTTTTAAAGGCTACAAATTTATAGAAAAAAATATCATATGAAAAATTTAAATAAACCTCTATATGATAAGCAAACTTTAAATACATAAATATTAGTAGTGATATGTTACAATGGATGTTTAATTCACAGCCTTAAATATTTAAAATATTAGAGAAATAATCATCACATCTAAATCCATATTTAGACTTTTACATAAACTGGTGGAACCTGCTTCAAACAAATTTAGGACTCTTTATGTGGAAAGAATGCACATTTAATAAGCTTCACTACTAAGCAAGCCATGAGTTATTAAAGATGTACATTTAAAATAGTAACAATGACTTCCATTCATAAAAAGTTAGGAAAATGCTAAGAATTCTCTCCATAGTATTCTCATAGGTTCTCCCAGACTTACATAAAACATAATTTAAGAAAAAATAAAACTGTAGTGGCCTCTACCACCGATTTTTTAGGCATTAGCGCCAAATTTGAGACATTACCACTAAAATTGAGGCATTAGCACTAAATTTAGAATGATCAAATCCATTTTAGGTGATATCATCCCTAAAGAGTTAACCTTCCACCTTAGGTTTTAGTTTTGAATCAAAAAAACAAATTTTGAAACATTAGAACCTAAATATTAACTCATAAAAATTAATCTATTGACAAAAAAAAGGTACTACAATTTTACTTTTTCTTAAATAATGTTCTACGTAAGTTTAAGAGAATCCAAGAAAACACTATAGGGAGAAACCCTAGCAAACCCCATAAAGTTATTACCCTAACTCATGAAATTAAACAACTTACTTAAAGCAAAACCAGCAACATATCAACTTAAAAGCGCAAAAAGTGAGACTTCATTCACCCAAAATTTATCACGTGGGGTCCCTAGCTAGCTAGATTTCTTTTGTCTTTAATATTGCTTCTCTCCTATATCAGAAACTATGAAACTAGTTTAAGCAAAATGACAAACAAAGTTTGAAGCAATTCCATATAATTGGGAAAAGGCACAATTGAGTTGTATTATATCTTGAATAGCAACTTTTCATATAGATTTCACCTACAGACATGCAAGTAAGGTCAGGATCGTAGCTTACTTCATCTCCATCACGCATTAGGGACCGGACCAATGTGGGTGCATGGTAGAATATTGTCACCTTATATTTCTCAACAATGTCCCAACAGCGTCCAGAATCAGGATAATTTGGAGCCTGGAGATAATACAGAGTTATCTGTTAAATGGAAAAACTGAATATCCAATATATTACCTCTCATTGTAGTCATGACGTATAGCCTCTTTATCCAGAAAAAAGACATATAAGATCAATCATTACAACATTTACATCATATAAACATCTGCTTGTTTTTCTCATCAATGAGTCTTGTGCAAGTCAACAACATGATGAATGCACTAAAACGCACAGCCATCCAAAATGTGGCCTTCGACTAGACTGCTCATGAGGTTCTTCGGCATCTTCCACATACCAATACAGCCTACTGGTGTCTCAAAACCGAACCCTCGTGTTATCCAAGATGTGTGAAAATTAAGTTTCATAAAATAGTATATAATGCAAGTATTTTCATCAATTACATAATTTTCCAATTTAATTTATTATTTGAATGTGAAATTTGTTTCCAGTCATACCTGAAGTAGTGGGAAGAAATCCATGAGGAAACCTTCATTTATGCATTAATTCTTTGGACCTGTTTCCCATTTCTCATAGGAGATACAAATCACTTATAACACTTATTGTAGGTTCTTTTTGAATAAACAGCTCTCTTGCAAAATCTACAACTGAAGTCATAAATATTTATATTTATGAATAAATATAAGAACCTACATTGTTAAATATTTATGTATAAATGTATAAATATTTTGGCCAATTGGTTGTGTCTTTGAACATATTTATTGAACTATCAAATTTTCTCATAAACTGCAATCAGTACACATTTTTTATTTCCATAATTTGTTATGAAGACTTATTGATTCTCATTCATATTGCCATTTTTTATTTTGCAAATCATGAAATGTATCTTTGCACAGGATAAAGTGGAGATAGATTGGTTAAAGAAAGAGACTTGTATAAGATGCAATAGAGGTGGACGGGTGTTGGCTTGCTTGTACCGAAACTGGCTGCCCATTTGTTTTCCATGAGAATTGCATGCATGGGAAACCTGAATTTCATGTCTTGGAACGTTTTTACTGCCCTTTGTATGAACCAATGCTTCGGAGAAGCACTTAGGTTTCGAGGGTGTATTATGGTACAAGGAGATTTTTTTGTACTCTTGATGATGGGCATGCTTCTCAACTCCTTTTTCTAATCATACATTGGCTTTCATCGCTTTCAATCATTGGCATTGGCACAAGGGTCTAAGCATTAATTGGCAATTCAAAATAGATCTTCTCGCTTAGTTGTATTGGAAACTCTCTCAATTGGTCATTTGTAAACTGGAATATCGGTATCAACCAGCGCAAGCAATGAATCTTGTAGGCCTATTTTATTTTTATTTAAAAAAATTCCAAGTTAGCAAATACAAGGAGGTGCGGCTCATAAATTACATACAGATCGAGATCTCATTTTCTCATATTTATAGGTTAGAGCGAGATGTATTAATAATAATAATTATTATTATTATTATTATTATTATTATTATTATTATTATTATATAAATATGAGAAAATTAGAGAGAGATCTAATAATAATAATAAGAATAAGAATTATTATCATTATTATTATTATGAGAATAACTTATATAAGAAGCTGGTGTAAACCAGCTCCTTTGTGCCCACCAATTAGAATTAGACAATTAGGATTATCACACCAAATCAAATAAAGTGAAAAACACCGGATTAAACACCCACTAAAGACAAAACCCTACTTTTTCTCCTCTCCTCCTCTCTCTCTCTCTCTCTCTCTGCGTGAATTGCAAAGTCTCACTCACGACACAATTCTTCATGTTTTCTATTTTTCTATCTTCCAGCGATACCTTGCATCCCAACCAAGAGCTTGCCGTTGACGAAGCTGGAGCACCACCCAAATTTTGTCGGAGAAGACAACAGAGCCCAACCCATTTTTCTGTCGTGGCAAAGTGGCATGAATCAGCAGCTGTCTTCTTGAAAGGTTTTCATGGAATATGGATTGAAGTTTTCAAAAGAAACTGTAGAATAAAAATAGACTGTTAGTAGGGAAATCAAATTAGGGTTTTGTAGAGAGAGAGAGAGAGGGGAGAGGAGAAAAAGTAGGGTTTTGTCTTTAGTGGATGATGGTAGTGGTAGGGGTGTCAACCCGGTCCGATTTTCCGATTTTTGGCCAAAACCGGGAACTGAAACCGGGGTACCCCGGTTCCTTGTTTTGGGAAACTGGAACGAAGGACCCGAAAGGGTCAGTCGATTGATTGTAGCAGAATCGATAACTTTTTAAAAAATTACTTTTGGACTTAGATTGTTTCAAATAATTAAAAAAACAAACCTAAAAAGGCCCAAAAAATCTTAAAAAATCAATGTTTTTGCCAATATGAGCCTTAGAAATAAAAATTCAATTTTTTAAAATACCCTAAAAATTATTTTAAATTAGGTACATAAAGAAAACTTTAAAACAATAAAAAGTAAAAACAAATTTTTCTTATTGCATGAAAATCATTGATAAATGCATGTTGTTAATAATTATTAAATATAAATTTTTTATTCAATATTTATATGAATATGAATATGCAGGAGGAATAAAAATAAATATGGCCATAAAAATTGTTTTGAATTGGATGTAGGTATTCTCATTATGTTGGCAAAAGATGTAATGCTTTGAATTGTTAATTAGAAAAGTGGGACTCCGTGCATTCACATAAATGATGAAATCAAGTTGGTTGCCCCATCAAAAGCATCATGTATATTCACATATATGATTTACGATGTGTTTTCCTCGGGATGACTTCTTAATTCTTTGACTAAAAAAAAGCAAGAGTCAGAGAAAAGAAAGACTCAGAGAGAGAGAAGTTGGGCGACGGCTTCTGACTAAAAAAAGAAATATATATATATATATTTTTTCCATGGTGGATGAAAAAATTAAGGCAAAAGCAATCTATATTGTAAAATATAAAGTCCTAACTAAAAGCAAATAAATAAATAAATATATATATATTTAAAACGAATACCGGAACGTACCAGTTTTTGGTTTCATCGAACGAACCAGGACCCGATTTCGGTTTCCGGTTTCCCAATTTTCCGGTTTTCTGGTTCCCCGGTTTTTTTTTACACCCCTAGTAGTGGGTGTTTAATTTGTTGTTTTTCACTTTATTTAATTTGGTGTGATAATTCTAACTGTCTAATTCTAATTGATGGGCACAATAGAGCTGATTTACACAAACTCCTTATAAAAGTTATTCTCTCTATTATATAAATATAAGAAAATGAGATCTTGATCTATATGTAATTTATGAGCCGTACCTCCTTGTATTCACTAGCTTGGAATTTTTTTAGGGTTTAGGGTTTATTATTATTATTATTATTATTATTAGATCTCAATCTATATGTGATTTATGAGCCGCATCTCCCTATATTCACTAGCTTGGAATTTTTTTAAATAAAAATAAGGAGTAATTACCGTTTGCCCCTATGAACTATAGCATCTTAACACCTTATTCCCATGAACTACCCAATTATGACACTTGACCCCATCAAACTACCATCTTATGACATTTTTTCCTCTTCTGTCATTCAAATGGGTTAAAACTAACGGTCAATGGAGAGAGAAATTTTCTTTCCATTTTTGCCCCCACTTCAAATCACTAAAATGACACTTATATCCTCCTAAAGTGGGGGCAAAAATGGAAAAAAAAAATCTCTCTCCCTTGACCGTCTCTTTGACTAAAAAAGGGAGGAAAGTGTCATAAGATGGTAGTTTGATGAGGTCAAGTATCATAGTTGGTAGTTCATGGGGGAAAGTGGCAAGACATTGTAGTTTATAGAAACAAAAGATAATTACCCCTAAAAATAAAATAGGCTTATGAGATTCATTGGACATACATTGCTTACGCCAGTTGATACCGAGATTCCAGTTTACAGATGACCGATTCCAAGCTAATGAATATAGGGAGGTGCGACTCATAAATTACATATAGATCAAGATCTCATTTTCTCATATTTATAGGTTAGAGCGATATCTATTAATAATAATAATAATAAACCCTAAACCCTAAAAAAAATTCCAAACTAGTGAATATAGGGAGGTGCGGCTCATAAATTACATATAGATCGAGATCTCATTTTCTCATATTTATAGGTTAGAGCGAGATTTATTATTATTATTAGGGAAAGAACATTAAAACATCTTGGGTCAGCCGTCAGATTTTTTTAAATCCCTAAGTTTTTTTTTTAATGACAATTTACTTCCTAAGTAAATCAAATTTACAATAAAATTCAATCCGTCAAATTTTGTTAACTATCGTTAGTCTGGGTTAAAATGCATTGTTTTGACCCATTAAAATATTAATTTTTAAAAAATTAAATCTAAAAATTAAAAATTAAAAAGAGAGAGAGAATGCAGGGGGTGGCTGAACCACCCCCATGGCCTAAGGGGGTGGTCTGGCCACCCCCAAAAGCCAAAACCCATTTTTTTTTTTTTTTTTTTTTTTTGGCCTTTTAGGGGTGGTTCTGCCACCCCCATATGGCCGGTCTGGGGGTGGCTCATGGCCTAAGGGTGGCCGAGCCACCCTCATGGCCTAAGGGGTGCCACCCCTATAAGCCAAAACCCATTCTTTTTCTTTTTCTTTTTCTTTTTCTTTTTCTTTTTTTTTTTTTTTTTGGCCTTTTGGGAGTGGTTGGACCACCCCCTTGGCCATGGGGGTGGTTGAACCACCCCCAGGCCTAAGGGGTGGCCAGCCACCCCTTAGAGGATGGTTCAGCCACCCCTGCATTCTCTTCTTCTTCTTCTTCTTTTAATTTTTAGATTTAATTTTAAAAATTAATATTTTAATGGGTCAAAACAATGCGCTTTTAACTCAGACTAACGACAGTTAACAAAATTTTGACGGCAAAAATTTATTGTGATTTCGATTTACTTAGTAAGTAAATTGTCAAAAATAAAAAATTTAGGGATTTAAAAAAATCCAACGGCCAACTCAAGGTGTTTTAATGTAATTTCCCTTATTATTATTATTATTATTATTAGATCTCGCTCTAACCTATAAACATGAGAAAATGAGATCTCGATCTATATGTAATTTATGAGCCACACCTCCTTATATTCGCTAGCTTGGAATTTTTTTAAATAAAAATAAAATAGGCCTACGAGATTCATTGGACATACATTGCTAGCGCCTGTTGATACCGAGATTCCAATTTATAGATAACCGATTGAGAGAGTTTCTAATACAACTAAGCGAGAAGATCTATTTTGAATTGCCAATGCTTAGAACCTTGTGCCAATGCCAATGATTGAAAGCGATGAAAGCCAATGTATGATTAGACAAAGGAGTTGAGAAGCATGCCCATCATCAAGAGTACAAAAAAATCTCCATGTACCATAGTACACCCCCGAAACCTAAGTGCTTCTCCGAAGGAATGGTTCATACAAACAAGTGGGGCAGTAAAAACGTCCCAAGGCATCAAATTCAGGTTTCCTATGCAAGCAATTCTCATGGAAAACAAATGGGCGGCCAGTTTTGGTACAAGCCTACACCCGTCCACCTCTATTGCATCTTATACAAGTCTCTTTCTTTAACCAATCTATCTCCACTTTATCCTATGCAAAGATACATTTCATGATTTTGCAAAATAAAAAATGGCAATATGTAATGAGAATCAATAAGTCTTCATAACAAATTATGGAAATCAAAAATATGTGTACTGACTGCAGTTTATGAAAAAATTTGAAAGTTTGATAAATATGTTCAAAGACACAACCAATTGGCCAAAATATTTATACATAAATATAAATATAAATATTTATGACTTTTGTTGTAGATTTTGCAGGAGAGCTGCTTATTCAAAAAAGAACCTACAATAAGTGTTATAAGTGATTTGTATCTCGTATGAGAAAAGGGAAACAGGTCCAAAGAATCAATGCATAAATGAAGGTTTCCTCGTGGATTTCTTCCCACTACTTCAGGTATGACTCCACCATTACTTCCTTCTCCCATATAGTTAGTCCCCATCAAGTATGTATTTCCCAAACCCGTCTTAAATAATAAACAAAATCAATTTAATATGCATAACAATATTAAAAAATATGTGTTCAAGTGATGGGACTCTATATAAAAGAAAAACCAACAATAAAATATTTATATAAGTTAAACCTGTCCATATGAAAGGATAGTGTCATTGTAACCATGGAAGAACGCATCAACAAGAGGATCTACACAATCCTCATATAATCCAGAACAAGAGGGCTGTACTATCATAAACATAATCATATGTGAACGAATGCGATCCAATTTGCACCTATTTGAACACCCAATAGAAATAACAAACTAAAATTTCAACATTCTAAATAGATTTTGAACTTTTAAGATGAAGCATTATAGTGAAAAATATGCAATTTAATATCAAATATAAGTAACTACGACTTGGTGTGATGTGTCGGTGTGCTGTTGTGGGCTAGACAGAATGCATCTTAACAGTAAATTATGAAACAACTCAAACACAAAAATTTGATTACCTGAGGTTCACCAAGAACGACAGAATTGCAATCCATGTAGCCGAGTAGGAGCTCCGATGTGATCAAAGGTCGAATGCTAACTACAACTCGCACACATTGAGAAGAATCTACATTCCTCACTTCCGAATTCTCCATCTCCAACTTATCTGATCCCTTCTACACCAAATCGCAAACCCTAAAAATTCCCCCAACAGCATTCAGACAATCAGCAAAAACTGGATAGCATAATGCTCTATTTAGATCACAAATTAGGTCAAGGCTACGAAAGATTTCAAAAAATGACATAATCAAACTTTGATACCTTCGGATATGAGAGTACCTTTAGGAGATAGAGGAAGGAAGCAAGCGATTGGTGGAAATGGAAGAAATGGGTTCTCTACGAGAGTGAATTTGAAAGCGAGCAATTGGGAATCGATTAAAGTGAATTGAAAAAAAGGCACGAAATATCTAATTTGGACCAGGCTAGCCCGCCTCAAATAGATGGTACTGGATTGATTGTGCATCCAATCCAACTCGACTAATAAGGGTTTTAGCGTTTTCAAAAGAAAATTGTTGAAGGAGATTAAGCGGACGCCGGACAATGATAATTGACTTAGAATCGAATAGAAAAACTATATCGGAGAGACAGAGACCACAACGTGAACCAAAAAGATAATCAAAACGGAGAGAGGTAGAGTCATGAGTGAAAGTGAGAGAGAGAGAGAGAGAGGCGGAGATGAGAAGTAACCTCATTGTGGACCAATGAGGTTGCCATTATTGTGGACCAATGAAAATGAGGTAACCCAATAATGGCAACCTCATTGGTCCACAATAAGTTGTACCACTCCTTTGTGTCACATGCGTCCAATAATCAAATTGCATTTACTTCTACTTTTTTTCACATACCCTTAAACTTCATCACTTTTGTAATTGTATTTTCAAACTTTAAAAAGTTTCAAAATTGGGTCGTCATATTTTAAAAATACAAAATTACTCTTTAAAATTTTGAAAAAGTCCCATATAGATCAATAACCTGCGGAGAAGAAAAAGAAAAAATAGAGATTTCGAATCTACCGGTGAAGTAGAGAGTATTTAGTTACACCCGTAAATCAGATATAATTTGGTCTAACTGCAGAAGCCCAATTGCTAGATGTAAATTTCTATAGTGTAGGCCCAATGAAAATTTAGCCCAATTAGTAGCAATTGCCAATTGTACCACTAGAATTTACATGGTTGGTGCCGCCAAGGCCCAGGCCCCAGAGATGTCAGCGTGCGTTAAGGGCTACAATGGAAACTGGAAAGGGCGGGAAAGATAGCAAATTTTAGCGCTGCCGATTACTACAAATGGCTCAGAAGAACAAAAAATGACCTTATTCGGCTCGCCCTAAAGTCATACACCGATTGATTGACCGTCTCAACGGAAAAAGAAGCAGCAAAAAGAGACGCAATTAAAATGGAGTCTGTCCTCAAGGTAGTATACTCAACACTCGCCAGGCACCTTTTCTGTATCGCTATTAACGATTGTTATCTAGATAGAATTTCCCTTCCCTGTTTCCTACATTTGGAATGAGCATCTGGAGCAGTGGAACAGAGTTCTCTAAAGCCACATGTCCACACACATTTTCTATTATGTTTTTTGTTTTTTATTTGCTTAATTAAAAAGTTTGATGCCATTAATCGCATCTATGAATGTAAATGACTATGTCTTGTACCATTACTCAAGCCATTGTACGGATCTATCGGTTACTGCAGAAATATTTTGGGTACTCTGCCTTCCGCGAGTATCAGAAAGAGATTATTGAGAAAATTCTACAGAAGAGGGATTGCTTGGTGGTCATGGCCACTGGCAGCGGAAAGTCGTTGTGGTAAGCCGGCCTCTTCTCTCCTTTCTACAAATTTCCCTTCCGTTTCCTAGTGTTAAGTGTTCTTCATTGCTTTTCTTTCAAAAGAAGATATTCATTGAGGGTGTTAATGAATAAACTAGCGTGTTAATATAACAGCTATCAGGTCCCTCCTTTAGCTGTCGGAAAGACTGGCATAGTGATCAGCCCACTCATATCTTTAATGCAAGATCAGGTAATGGATGAATCAATTTTTGTAAATTTTCATTTGCACTAGTCTCTAGGCCTTGGTATTTCTTCATACTTTACTATTATTTTTAACCATCCTATTTGTTTCGTAATAATTATAAACAGGTAATGACTTTGAAACAACGGGGCATCAGAGCTGAGTATCTTGGAAGTAGTCAGACAAATCCCACTGTCCTAATCAAAGCTGAGAGCGGTCAATTTGATATTTTATTCATGACTCCCGAGAAGGCATGCTTGATTTCTACCAGGTGCTATTTTCTTAGCATGAATCAATTGATATCATTGTTTTTATGGCGGGGTTAATTGTAAATTATGTATATAACTCTTTCATTATAATTCACTATATCTTATATGATATGTGTTGTAACCGCGCACAATAATGATGAACAATATATGAGATCTAAAAGAGAGAGATCAAGAGAGAGAGACACACAGATTTAACGTGGTTCGGCAATTTGCCTACGTCCACAGGAGAGAGCGGCTATATATTTCTATTCTATAATTTAGGGTTACAACATAACATATTTATAGGCAAACCCTAATTATAAGTATTTTGAAAATCCCAAAATACCCCCCACAACTTATTTGTTCCCTGTGCCCACATAAACTAATTACACCCAATGGGCCTTTAATAGAATATGAGCCACTTGTTTCAACAATCTCCACCTTGGCGAGTATTCACCTCTTTGAAGATAATCAAGTATTGGGCCTCCACCTGGAACTGATAAGTTTGGGGCTGCCGCCTCCTCTCCTCTCCTTTCTAGCACCTGGATACATTTATCAAGTCCAAGCAATGCTTGAACTTGTCTGGGTAATAGGCTTCAACATATCCGCTGCATTCTCGTAAGTGTGAATCTTCTCAAGTAACACCACCAGAGTACAACCAATTCCTCGATCTTGTGAAACCTCACATCAATGTGCTTGGTTCTCGATGATACACCTGGTTCTTTGCCAAGTAAATGGCACTTTGATGTCACAATACAACGGAACTCCAACTTGTCAATACCCACTCTTTGACTAACCCGTAAGCCATAAAGCTTCCTTTGCGCCTTCAGCTGCCATGTACTCGCCTCGTGGACATTGCAACCGTGGATCGGATCATAGACTTCAACATATGGGTCCTCCGCAAGAGTAAACACATAACCCGTGGTCGATCTTCCGTCATCCAAGTCCTCGCATAATCTGAGATCCACATATCCCACAATCGACAAATCACTCTTTTGTCCGACAAAAGTGATGCCGTAGTCGTAGTACCTTTCAAGTATCTCGAAAATCCACTTAATCGCATTCCAATGTCGTTTCCGGATTTGCCATGTACTTACTCACCACGCCACGCATGAGCCAAATCGCCTCGGTACATACCATAGCATACATCGACACCCCATGACCGGCATATGGGACCTTTGACATGTCTTGATTTCTTCAACTGTCTTTGGACACTGTGAGGTAGACAAGTGGAAGTGATTCGCCAGGTGTACTTACCGGTTTTGCATTCTCCATGCTAAACCTCTCCAACACCTTCTTTACATAACCGCTTGAGATAGCCACAATCTCTTGGCATCTCTCCTCGAATCTCCATCCCAAGAATCTTCTTAGCGCCCAAAATCCTTCATGTCAAATTCTCTACTCAACAAAACCTTCAGCTTTGTTGACCTCCACTATACTCTTTGCTGCAATAAGCATATCATCCACATATAGTAACAGTAAAAAATAAATGAGCCATCATCAAGGCTCTCATATACACACAACATCATACTCACATCTTCTCAGAGCCAATCTTGATCATGTAGGAGTCAAATCGCTTATACCATGCCTTGAGATTGCTTGACCCATAAAGTGACTTCTTCAATTCTGGACCAAGTGCTCTGTCGGTTGTTTGAACCCTTGCTGCTCCATGTAAATCTGCTCCTCCAAATCACCATGAAGAAAAGTCGTCTTCACATCCATTTGCTCCAAAGCCATGTCATAATGGGCTACCAACGCAATACCGCTCGATGGAAGTATGTCCACACCGGGAAAATATTTCTTCATAATCAACCCCTTTCTGTGTGAATAACCTTTTGCTACTAGGGCGTAGCCTTGAACTTTTCTCCCTTTTTCTCGACATCGCTTCTTTTCTTGAACACCCATTTGCACCCTATCTTCCTCTTTCTTTGGGAGCTCCACCAAATCCCATGTCTGATTTTTATGCAAAGACTCCATTTCTCGCCATAGCACCCATCCATTTACTCTTCTCTTGGCTATTGATGCCTCTTGAAAAGTGGTAGGATCTCCGCTACTAATAACAAGTGCATAAGAAATCATGTGGTGGTCGATAGTGCGTCTAGGTGCTGCTGTGGCTATCTGATGTCGCTCAACTCTCAAGTAGAAGTCTGCACTCGAGAAGTGTTCTCCTGCATGAGTCTCTAACTCCACCGCACCACCGCTTATCACCTCGCTTCGCACTGCTCTTTACCTCGAGTACTTTTCAACATGGAATTTTCACAAATACCACGCCTCACGATCACCGCTTTGTTTGCCGTCGGATCCCAAAACTTGTAACCTTTAACCCCTTTCCCATATCCGAAAGATACACTGTCTAGACTTTGGATCAAGTTTTGACCGTTCTTCACTAGGTATGTGCACATAGGTCGGACAACCAAATACTCTCAAACCGAGTAATCTACCTCATTACTGTCCCACCTCCTCCGCAACTTTCCCATCTAGTGCTGCCTTGGTGACCTGTTTATCAAGTAGCATGCCATACTAATCGTCGCCCAAAAAAAATCTTTGCAAGTCCAGATTCAACTGAGACATCTTGCTCTCTCGCAATCGACCTATTCATCCTTTCCGCCACACCATTTTGTTGAGGTGTCTTTAACTCGTGAAGTGTCTCTTTATACCATGTCGCTCACAAAATCTCTCGAACTCATCGTTTGTGTACTCGGTGCCATTATCCGTCCCGAGGCACTTAACCTTCTTCCCAACCGTTCTCCACTTGACCTTTCCACAACTTGAACTTGGCAAACGTTTCGATTTGTGCCGCATGAAGTACACCCAAACCTTTCTGAAAAATCATCAATAAAGATGACAAAATACATATGTCCTCCTCGTGACGCCGTTCTCACTGGTCCCCATACATCGTAATGAACATAGTCCATAATACCTCTGCCTTGTGTGTGTTTGTCTTGAATTGTACCCTATTCGCTTCCCTGCAACACGTAACTTACAAAAAGTCAAGTTTACATGTTTTGACACCCTTCAATAGATTTTTCTTATGAAGCTCTAACATGCCCTGCTCACTCATATGACCTAACCGCATATGCCACAAACAAGATAATCGATTCAAACTCACAGAGGCAATTCCACCTACAACTGCATTTCCTAACAGTTTATAGATATTCTTTGAATTTATCTCCCTTCATCACTACCATCGCACCCTTAGTTACCTTCATTACTCCACCTATAGACTTATAACCATAACCGCTTGAGTCTAAGGTGCCTAATGAAATTAAATTCTTTTCCACTTCGGTACATGTCTAACATCACATAACGCTCTAACCACACCATCAAACATTTTAATTCTAATATTACCTATGCTAATTTTGCAATGTGCACCATTACCCATAGTAACTATACCGTAATTAATCGACTAGGTGTCAAACCAATCTCATGGGCGCACGTGAAAAGAACATGCCGAGTCCATAATCCAAGAATCCACAGTGCTCAATTAGATGCAATGTAAAGCATATCACCATCAAGATCGTCGAATTGACTTCCACCACGCTCAGCAGACTTTGAGGAACCTTCATTCTCGCATCCTTTTTCTTCTTCCGATCGGGCAGTCCGCTTCATGTGCCCTTTCTTTCCGCACTTAAAACAATTGATGTCCTTCCTCCTCCGGACTTTGACCGAGAATTCTTGCCTTCGACTCACCCCCGTTATTGCTTCTTCCACGGTCATGGTTACCTCTTACAACTAGCCCTTCTCCTTGGGAATTTTCATCAATATTTTTCTTCCTTTGATGAAAAGCCAATAGGGCTCAGTAACATCCTCTAACTCCAAGGACTCTTTCCCCATGTCGAGTTGTAACCAAATTCTCATATGTAGAAGAACTTGGGAGTGAATTCAAAGATCAACGCCTTTGTCTTCGTCTTCGAACTTCACATCAACCCTCTTCAAATCACCGATTATCCGATTAAACACGTTGATGTGTTGGCTCGATCGAACCCTCCGCCATCTTCAAGCCGATAACCGCCGCTTTAGATAGAGCTTGTTCAAACGACTTTTGACATATACCGACTTTTCCAGTTTCAACCAAATCGCCACGAGATTCTTCGTCCATGACATGATACATCACGTCATCTCCTGCAAAGCCGAATAGTAGCCACCGCTTGGCCTCAAGTTCCTTCCAATCTATGTCCGCCATCCTTCCGGTTTTGACCCATATAACGCCTTTCACCATCCCTTGTTGCACCAACAAATCCTTGACACGTCTCGCCATAACCCGAAATTTCCGGATCCATCGAACTTCATCACGTCGAACTTTGCGTAAGATGTGCCAATCCCACCATCGTATGATTAGGCTCGATACCAATTGTTGTAACCGCAAGACACAATAATGATGAACAATATATGAGATCTAAAAGAGAGAGATCAAGAGAGAGAGACACACGATTTAACGTGGTTCGCAATTTGCCTACGCCCATGTGGAGAGAGCGCTATATATTTCTATTCAATAATTTAGGGTTACAACATAACATATTTATAGGCAAACCCTAATTATAAGTATTTTGGAAAATCCCAAAATACCCCCACAACTTATTTGTTCCCTGTGCCCACATAAACTAATTACACCCAATGGGCCTTTAATAGAATATGAGCCACTTGTTTCAACAATATGAGACCAAAAAGAATAAATGAGAACATAATTATAATAATCTTCTGTGGCTTACATCTTCCTCATAGTAGTAATTAGAGTGCAATCCGTTTCTATAATAGACTGGCATATAATGCAGAAAGACTATATTTTGGTTTGTGTTTCTCAAGACTGAGAAATTACTACTAAATTCCTTACAAAACATTAGCCAAGTAGATTACATGATTATTTCAAGAATGTAATTTGTCTTAAAAAGAATTTAAATTGTTTGCAGTCCCTCTTTCTAAGAGACATTTGTACATGGATTGTATTTGTTGTGCTGAAATTATTATGGCAATGTTTAATTTGTGTATTTACCGATCAAAAGAAAATTATTATGGTAATGACTTGGAGTTTAGAATTTGCTAGAGTAATTGTTTATCCTTTCACTTATTTCTTCCCCGGGTCACTGCTTAGAAACAGTGTCCTGTCCATACACTGCTTAGAAACACTATGCGATCCTTCCTCCGCTTTTCTTCTTCTGCTTTCTTCTTCTATTCTCTCTGTCTTCGCCAATACAGATAAATGGCTTCAAGTTCATCCTCTCCTCTCTTTGCCTTCCCAATAGGAAACATCACAAATAACATCTCCATCAAACTTGATTCAGAAAATTACTTGATCTGGCGAGATCAATTCATGTCTCTTCTTATATGCAATGACCCTTCTCTTTATCCTTCTGCTGTAATCTTTATTATGGCTTGTCATTATGCTTTATGAAATTCCAAGTGTATGCGTGTGTGTATTGTTGACATTGATTTTATGGCTTGTTTTCTGACAAGTAGAGTCTATTCATGGTGGTGGAGTTGATTTTGCGTGGAAACTTGTAATCTATCCAAGTATTTCTAGTTCTTGATAGATGGATATAGATTTATTAAGTTGCTAATTTCTTCTATTTATTGTCTTATACATATTCAAACGCTGGATGTTATTTCATTTTTGCAGCTTCTGGTCAAAATTGCTGAAGGTGGGAATTTCTTTGTTTGCTGTTGATGAATCACATTGCATATCGGAGTGGGGCCACAATTTCAGGTCATTAGTATTTCTTTTTGTTATTTCTCTTCTTTTGAACTTGATTCTTAGAGTCCTAGTTTCTGAAATTTGTGAGCCTCTGGCCTGTAAGACTTGTTTTGTTCTAATGTAACCTAGATACATAAAGGTAAACAAGGGGGCTTGGGAGGTGTTTACACATGGTCTTTCTTGTGCGTAAAGATAGTTTAGGACTAACTTTTCCTGTGCTCATCATACTACCTTTTTGCCCTTATCTTTATGAATGGCACATTGAGCCGAGGGTAGGTACTAGTGGTAAATTAAGATAGTTTGAGGACTCATTTGACCAATGTTATACACTCGGGTGTTCAGATATTTCCATGGAATGTACACGGGAGTAAATCATAATCTAACTTATAAGGCATTGTATTATCTTCTTCACTTTCGTTATCTTTCTTGTTATCTAACTTTAAAATATCAATTTTGTTATCTTTCTTTCTTCCCTATTTGTTTTCTATCACCATTTCTGATTCTCCTTTGTGGCTTATCAGGGTCGAATACAAGCAGTTAGACAAGTTACGTAATATTCTCTTAGATGTTCCATTTGTTGCACTCACTGCAACTGCTACCAAAAAGTAAGTATCTTCTTATTTGTTCTAAGCCGATGCTGTCATTAACATCATTATAGTATACTTTTCTTGTGGATTTGGTTCTCTTGTAATTTATTTAGCTACTAGCAATTGTCTATCTATTACTTTTGTTTGCTTGATCCACTCTATGTTCAACTGATAGGTTCAACATGTTGTATCACCATATTCATCATTCCTTGATGCTTCTATTGGAAGTGCAAGTACATTGAGGAACTTTTGATATATTGAAGCATAAGTTTTTCAGATTCAAGGTTATAAAAAGTTCATTAGTAACATTAAAAATACAAATTAAGAAATTAATAAATAGCAAATAAGTCCATTAAAAAAATAAGTATAATGGTGTATTTATCTCAAACATTTCGCATAATAATTTGTGTTGTGTGAGCTCTTGTTTATCCCCATTATGAAGTTTGCATATATATATATATATATATATATATATTTATATTTATCTATCCCTATTGTTCATGATTTAGGAGGGGGAGAGAGAGAGCCCTCTGTTTCCTTGGTCTTATTCTTACTTCTTTTGGAGTTAAGTGGTGCTTATGATTTAGCTAAATAACTGTAGCAAGTGTTATAGTATATTATATCATGGTGGAATTAAATATTATAGCTTGAAGAATGGTATTCAGAGTGATTGTTAGGCTTCTATTTCATTACTTGACCTTAATCCCCCCACCTTTGGGGTGACCCCTTCCAGTGGTTGAGGGGCTTAATCCCCCAAGTGGCTGGGAAGGGAGAATAAGACCAAGGAAATTTTCCCTTTTTCTTTGGCTCTTTTTGTATTCTTTTTTTTAAAAAAAATAAAAAATAAAAAAAATTATGTAGCACTTTTTGAATGACGTGTTTGAGGAAATGTTAGCATTAATGTTGCCTCAAGCCTACATGTCATGTTTCTCTGTTAAAAATTCTAACGAAATGGTACAGAGATAGTGATTTGATAACGAAGATTGCATTAAAGAGCAATTTGATCATTTTAAACCCTTAATGAGTAATTCAAAAAATCCTAAACCCAAGGAATCTTTACAGTAATTTTTCTGTTTTGGATTTAATTTTTGCATTGTTATAGGGTTCAAATTGATATCATCAGTTCCCTAAAGATGAAAGATCCCTATATTACCATTGGCTCATTTGATCGTGGAAATCTCTTCTATGGTGTCAAGCCTTTTAATCGAGGTCAACTCTTTATCAACGAGCTTGTGAGAGAAGTTTCAAAGTTCGTAGCAAGCACTGGTTCAACTATCATTTACTGCACAACAATTAAAGATGTTGAGCAGGTATCTTTTTACCTGCCTCATGTTATAATTGAGTTATGCTTAAAATCAACAAAGGTTGAACCAGTCTGTTTAATGAGCAGTTATCTTTTTGTGCTTTTTAATGAATTTTGCGATTACGTATCAAAAAAATATCAAGAAATGTGTCTCTCAAAACAGCCTAGCTTCACTACAGTTTTAACTCCAGTACCTGTAACTCTGGAACTCCAAATAACTGAGGGCTAAAGAAAAGTTACATGCCCTTTTGCTTTCATGAAAATGAAATAAATTTGTTTTAAGGATCTTTGAAGACAAAGTCAAGACTCCTGATGTCCACCTACACTCTGCCGGATAGACATGACTTAGATCAAGCCTGTGTTACATAGGCACAACAAACTTTATGAAGCGCTCTTATAATCTTATTTGAAGCGCATTATAGTAGTATTTATGTTGCATGGTTATGTATTGGAAATGTAGCCAAAAATGTGGGTCCAATGTAAGGCGAATATCAATTCATTGTTGTCTTAAGAATGCCATATTGCATACAAATCATTCCACACTTTAGCTATAAAATACCAATAAATAAATAAATAAATAATTTAGCCATGTTTGCTTGTCATAAGATATCATGGCTAATGGAATCTGACACCTATGCATATGCCACATACTTGATGTCTGTATACTGGCATCAATGTAGCATAAGGATTGGACTATCCTATTTCTTTATTTCTTTACTAGGAAAGTGGTGATTTATTGCCTGACTCGTTATTTCTTCTAATGTTTTCATGATCTTACTTTCCTTTAGATATTCAAGTCACTTCAGGATGCAGGAATTAAGGTTGGAATCTATCATGGTCAAATGGATAATAAAACTCGTGAGGAGTCCCACAGGTTCTCAGCTCTATCTCATATATATGTGCAGTAGCATATTTGGTGGGCTTGTGTGATCAATATGGTTGTTCAGTATTGTGCCTTCTCCTCTTTACCTTGGATTATCATGATTTGACTTAATACATCTCATACCTAGCCTTTTATTCTTTTTGTCAGATTATTTATACGAGACGAATTGCAAGTCATGGTTGCCACTATTGCTTTTGGTATGGGTATTGATAAGCCAAACATAAGACAAGTTATACACTATGGTTGCCCAAAGAGTCCAGAATCTTATTACCAGGAAAGTGGGCGATGTGGTAGAGACGGTATCGCTTCTGTTTGCTGGCTTTATTATTCAAGAAGTGACTTTGCAAAGGCTGATTTCTATTGTGGAGAATTCACAACAGTATGTAAATATGTGTCCGTATTTATGAATTTTCCAAGCTTTCATTCTGTTAGTACCCAATATTATTTTGCCAATATACTGGATATATTTTAGGTTGTTTTTTTGTGAGGCTCCATTTTTCTTTTTTGATGTAAAACTTTTGTTTGTGAAACATTTTCAGTATTTTCTGATATTTGGTTGCGCTTCAAAAACTTGCTCAACCATAAAACATGTAAATTTTTTTTTCTAAGGCATAAAACATTTTTTGTCCAAAGTTCCTCTATTGAAATCCCCCTGCCAACAAACACCCGCACCATAGTACACCCCAAAGGCCACCCCCTCTTCCACCTGCACCAACCTCCGCCAGAGCCACCCTTGCCAACTGAAAATGTTTTCCTGGAAAATTCTTTTAGTGTGAACCAAACATTGGATTCAAGGTGATAGCCAAATACGGAAAAATCAGTAGTTTTTTCCCAGAAAATGTTTTTAACTGAAAATGTTTTATGTCAGAAAACATTTTACATTGAAATAAATAGAGCCTGAATTTCTTTGCTTTCTAAGCTTGTGTGATCTTCCAGATAATCCATTGTGAATTCTTTCTTTGTCTTACGAGTACTTTTTGGCTGCCATTCACCAGCCAAATCAAAGAAGAGCTGTTATGGAGTCACTTATGGCTGCACAACGGTATTGCTTGACTACAACATGCAGAAGAAAGTTCCTGCTTGACCACTTTGGAGAAAAATCTGCAGCGGATAGATGTGGTTTGCCCTTTTACTTGAAGAACTAGTTTGATTAATATGTTGTATATCTTGTAGGCATATGCTTCTAGTAGTAGTTCAAAGTTTTCCTTATTATTTCCATTTGTGACCACTATCAAACTTTTGCCCACAACAAGACCTCCATGGTGTCCATTTAGTTTTAGGCTAAATTATTGAATTGGTCCCTGGGGTTCGGACTTTGAGCCACGTTTAGTAACAACTATCTTATGATAGTAATAATTGGAAATCGGGATGGTGCTGGTGGTGATAATTATCCATGTGGTAATGATATTATTTTGTATCTATTAGAACCTATAGAACTAATTGGATTGCTCAAACGACAATGTTATTGTCAAGATAGTCGAAATTATATATTATATATATATAACTTTTTCTAAAATAGTATGAGTTAGAATGAATAATCAATTGTAATTAATTCACAGTGTTAGCATCTTCTCATCGACCTCAAATTGTCCATAACTCATGACTTAAAAAATTTTCAATCATTCATTAGTTGATTTTCCTTGTGTTTGTAGGGAATTGTGATAACTGCACTGTGTCAAAGAAGGAGTGTGATATGTCTAGAGAAGGATTTCTTCTAATGGCTTGCATTCAATCGTGTAGGAGCAAAAGGGGCCTGAATATGTATATAGACATTCTTCGAGGTTCTCGAGTAAGTTCTTATGCGTTGAGAATAATCAATATGCTTTGGTAATTATCTATAACTAGCTCATAACCCGCGCTATGCGTGGGATTCTTCATTATAATTTAATTTAAAATTTTAAATGCATTTTTATTGTATTTTTATTATGTGTTGTAAAAAAAAATCTATTGCACGTTTAAATATAGTGACACAATGCATGTTTGAATCATAGAAAATTATGTCACCTATTATATTTCAATCAAATAAAACTCATATAATTATGAACATTAAAAAAAAAAAATACAAAGCAAAATAAACAAAATCCTTTTTTTATGAATACAATATATATATATTTCACTCAATATTTAATGCAATCAAAATCAATCATCTAATATCATATTCAATGCTTAATTATTTATTTAATGTTTAAAAATTCAAATGAAGAACATCTCAACAAAAATTTACTAAACAAAATGGAAACATAAAAGGAAAAATTGTGCGTTAATAAATAGAGAGATTAATTCATTAAAAAAAATAGAAAAAGAAATTATTAAAAACCGGTTCAATCTCACACTCTTTGAACGGTTCAATTATTAAAATTATGAGTAGAAAAACTGGTTTATTATTTAAAAAATATGAGTTCACGTCACATGTCGCAATTCTAGGCAATTTTAAGAGGGATTTAGGCTATTATATATATATATATATATATATATATGACCTTTAATTTTAGTTTAATTTATATAAATTAAAATATATTCAAATATTATTGGTATGAGAACAAAAAAAAAAAAGTTTAAGAAGTATAATTACCTCCAAGTTGAATTTTTAGGCCAATAGATTCTTTTGTTAATGTTGAAGAGCGGAGAAAGAGAAAGATTGAAGTGGAGGGAAAAAAGATGAGAGATGATAATGTTGGAGAGAGAGACGTGGAATGAGAGTGAAAGACTTGGAGAGAAAAAAGAGTGTGGAGAGAGAGGAAAAAAAATGAGAGAGGGAGAGGGAAACATGTGAACAGATTCAAGAGAAAGACGTTGAATGAGAGTGAATGACTTAGAAAAAAAAGAAAGAAAGAGAGAGACGTTGAGAGAGAGGATATATGAGAGATAGAGAGAGAACAAAAATATGAACCGGTTAATTTTTAAATGTTTAGTTTTTAAAATAATGAGTTAAAAAATTGATTTAGTCTTTTTTTTTAAAAAAGAAAAAAAGGGTTTACGCCACATGTTGCTATTTGAAAATCTTCAAAATAAGATTTCGGCTATTATATATTATATATATGATTTGAGTATTAGGATCCTCTCCATTTCAAAATCCCTCAATTTTCTTCATTTAGTGTATTTTGAAAGGTAGTATTGTCCAAGAGTTTTAATGAGGGTAGTGCATTAAATGCATTACTCTTCAAAATGCACTAAATGGAGGAAATGGAGGGATTTTGAAATGGAGAGGATCCTTTTCCATGATTTGATGTGTATTATTTGTTTCCTTATTTGATTTGGACATTGATAATGCTTAATTTATGAAATAATTTATATATGGAAAACTTTTGAAATATAATTAAACCTCATTAATTACGCTAATTTAATGATTGATTTTTACTTTAATTTTAAAATTTAAACACATAAATTTCATTATAAGTTAAAAGGAACTCTTTAAATAAAAAAATTAAATCTTTTTTCCTATAAATATATATGATTTAAAATGAATAGTATAAAGAAAAAAAAATTAGCAAGAAGAATACATGAATTATAATATAGTTAATGCACTTAATGACACTAATTAATGACATGTGGATTATATTGAAATATAATTAACGCAATTAATAATGTCATATAGATATAATTAACGTAATTAATGATCCATTTTTTAAGAAAAAACCAGTTTTATATACATATATGACGTCTTTTTTTTTTTTTTTTGAATTCTAAACATATATTAATACATATTAAATTGACTAAATGGTACATAATAATTTGATTTATATTATTTGTTTCCTTATTTGATTAAGACATTAATAATACTTAATTTATTGAATAATTTGTATATAAAAAACTCTTGAAATATAATCAATGCAATTAATGACGCCAATTAATGATCGGTTTTTTCTTAAAAAACCGGTTTACTCTAAAAAAACCGGTTCACAAACTGTACCTTCAAAAACTAGTTTAGCATTACAATATAAAGGGTTCACACTACATGTCGCAATATTAAGGCACTTCTGAGAGTAATTCGGCTTTTATATATATACGAGCTTATAACCCGCGCAATGCACGGGATTTTTAAGGTTATATTATAATCGTACTTTTTATAAGTATTATGAAATTTACTTTTCATAATTGTAAGAAGAAAACATGAATTTTGCTTAATCAAAACATTAATATAAAATTAGAAAGAATTTATAATATTGTTGGTATAATACTTATTAGATTTCAATATAAATAAAACTCAAAATTATGAATATTTGAAAAAATATTTTGGTTGTAGAAAAAAGTACATGCGAGATTCTTTGTTATAGTTTAATTTCAAAATGTAAATACATTTTTATTGAACTTTTCATTATAGGTTGTTAAAAAAAAAAAAAAATCACGCATTTTTAAATAAAAAAGACATATTAAAGGTTATACACCAAGAGAGAGAATAAATGAGAGATAGAAAGAGAACAAAAATATGAACCAGTTAATTTTTAAATGTTCAGTTTTTAAAATAATGAATTAAAAAAAGGTTTGCGCCATATGTCACAATTTGAAGGCACTTCAAAAGAAGGTTTCGGTTATTATATATGATATATATGATTTGATGTGCATTATTTGTTTCCTTATTTGATTTGGACATTGATAATGCTTAATTTATGAAATAATTTATATATAGAAAACTCTTAAAATATAATTAAACGCCATTAATTACGCCAATTTAATGATTGATGTTTACTTTAATTTTAAAATTTAAACAAATAATTTTCATTATAAGTTAAAAGGAACTCTTTAAATAAAAAAATTAAATCTTTGTTCTTATAAGTATATATGATTTAAAATGAATAGTATAAAGAAAAAAAAAATTCTCAAGAATAATATATGAATTATAATATAATTAACGCAATTAATGACGTCATATAGATATATAAGTATAATTAACGCAAGTAATGACTATTTCTTAAGAAAAACCCAGTTATATATATAACGCTTTTTTTTTTTTTAAGAATCCTAACCATATTAATATACATATTAAATTGACTAAATATATTAATACATAATAATTTAATTTATATTATTTGTTTCCTTATTTGATTTGGACATTAATAATACTTAATTTATTGAATAATTTATATATGAAAAACTCTTGAAATATAATTAATGCAATTAATGACCGGTTCACTCTTAAAAACCCGGTTCACAAATTGTGTCTTAAAAAACCGGTTTAGCATTACAATAAAAAAGGTTCATGCCACATGTCACAGTATTAAGGCACTTATGAAAGTGATTCGGCTTTTATATATATATGATATGACACTTTTTTTTTTTTAAAAAAAAAAAGTGCACATACCCAGCCTCGGCAACTGTTTTGGGTCTTCAACATTTTTCGTGCTTTTTTTCTTTTTCCAAATTTATAGGGGTATTTTTGTCTTTTAAATAAATATGGGCATTTTTGTCTTTATGTTGGACAAAAGGGGTAAATTCCAATTTCCTGATAGTTTAGGGGGTACATTTGCAAATTGCATGGTAGTTCAAGGGAGGTTTGAATACTTTTCCTTTTTTTTTTTTTTCTTGCTTTCTTAATGTTCATTATCTTCTTGCAAACTCTGTTCATGAGCAAAATTTTAAATTGTGTGCTTGTCACTAAAACTAAAATGAATTATTATTTCCTTTTGTGGCTTTCCTTGTGCGCAAATGGCTTTTAGGTCTTTGGATTTTGGCAAACAATGAATGCAAGTAAATGCTTGTATCTTTTGGTCAAGCAATGAATGTAAGTAAGCGCTTCTAAGCGCATTCTTATGTAGTTCTACATCCTTGAAAGTATCCTTACCGGCCAATTTCTCCACATAATGCAAAGAGGAACTGTCCTCCAAATCTTACCAGTTTCTGGTCTTGCCAAAGTCCAGTTTGTGGTCATGCATGTCGTTTGTCTTTTTCCTTCCAGATGAGCCTCTTTTCCTTTAGTCAGTTAATCTATTGTTTGCATCTTGATGTTGGGCAAGTATTTTTGCAACACTGCAAAGGAAGTTTTGTGGAGTGAGAAATGGTACACTTTCCAAAAGTTGTTGGTTCCCAAATGATGTGTCACCATCCCATGAGTTGGTGACACATCGTTTGGGAACCAACTTTTGGAGAAAACTTTTGGGAAGTGTAGCATCTCTTTTGGAGTCATGGGGTTCTCTGTCAAAATTATAACATTGTAGATTCTTGTTTAAGCTTTCATTGACTGTCGGTTTGCTTTCAATTTTTATACCGCTGTTTCTATTACTTATTTGATGTCTTTCCATTGTGGTTTACAGTCAAGAAAAATTCTTGATGCTCAATTCGACAAGCTTCCGCTTCATGGACTTGGAAAAGATTACTCACCAAATTGGTGGAAAGCACTAGCTTCCCAATTAATTTCTTATGGTACTTAAGAGACACATTTTCCATCGATTATGGAGTATATTTGTTGAGATTCTTGAGTTATGCATGTTCTTTTTGTTATTCATGTAACCTACGTTTGCATTATAAAAATCTATTATTTATACTTAAGTTAAATCAACTAAGCCATACATTTGGTTCAGCTTTAAGGATCTTCATGAATAATCAGGTTGGTCACATGTATTCTCTAAAACCCAATATATCCCCAATATATCTTTTGGTATTAATTTTTAAAGTTCTTTACCATGGAAGGAAGGGAAAAAGAAAATAAAAATGATGGGATGGGAAGAGTAAAATATGTAGATCAGTTTCCTATTCTTCTCAATTGCAGAGGCATTCCTGGAGCTAAAAGATACTTCAAATTCAAGAACATGTGGCTTAAGTCGGAGGGTTTTGTAGATAGGGTGAAATTGTGGTGGTCCTCTTATCACTTTCAGGGTTCCCCAAGTTAAATCCTTGCCAGCAAACTTAAGGCTTGAAAATCTGATTTAAAAGCTTGGAATGAAGAAGAGTTGGCAATACAAAGAAAAAGAAACGGCTTCTTTTGATGCTTTCTAGTACCTCCCATTAGTGGAATATTAACTTTCTCCGGGTGGCTCATGATAAGGAGATGGATCTATTTACCTCTCTCTATGCTTTGTTTTACTCCATTAGAGTGAAAAGGGGTTGTGAGGAGAGTGGTCTGATGTTAGATATTACTATAATGTTTTTGTTCCCTATGATAACACTTCTTTCCCTTTGAGAAGTATTTGGCAGAATAAAACTCCCTCGAGAATGGCTTTCTTTGCTTGGTCTGCCGCCTTAGGTAAGCTCCTTTCCATGAACAATCAAAGGAAATGACATATCATTGTGATTGAGTGGTATTGCATGTGTAAGAAGAGTGGGGAGTCAGTGGACCATCTTCTACTCCACTATGAGTTTGCAATTGCTCTTTGGAATACTATCTTCAGCAATGTAGGGTTGGGTTAAGTTATGCCTAGAAGAGTGGTAGGCCACTTTGACAGTTGGAGAGCGTGCAGGGAAAGGTGCCTAGAAGAGTGGGAGGCCTCTTTGCCAGTTGGAGAGTGTCCGGGGGTAGGTCTTAGCTTGACGTAGTTTGGAAAATGATTCTGCCTTGCCTTATGTGGTGTATATGGAAGGAAATAAATGATCGTAGCTTTGAGGACCATGAGAGACCTTAGTGGAATAAAATACTTTATTCTTTAAGACTCATTCTTTGGGCTGCTTCCTCAGGTTTTAGTTTCTTGAACTTTCATATATTTTTAGATCTCTTCTCTGCTACTAGCTAGCCTTCTCTCTTGTATACACCCTGTATACTTGGGTTGCGCTTTTTAATGAATTTTTCGACTAAAAAGAGTAAATATGTAGAAAAAGTATCCCCTCCCTCACCAAACATTTATTTTTGTCCCACTTCTACACTCTTTGCAACAGAAAGCTTTTGGTAGGGAAGAGTTAAAGAACCCTTTTTTTTGCTTCTCTCCTTCCATTTCCATCTGACCAAACGAGGAAACTACAATTTTTTTCATCCCCAATTTTTTTCCAATTAAATGGAGTGTTAATATGTCTCAATTGAATTAAAGAAATTGCCGACAGCCAGCACCCCCACCCCCTCCCCTCCAAAAAGAGAGAGAGAGAAAGAGAGTCTATTGTTGTTTCGACTGAAGTGTATTTAATTTGACACATTTGATAAAAATATAGGGTGTCCAGTAGGTTGATTTTTTCCTCGTTCTCCCCTACAATAAGGTAACATGGGAACACTGGTGCTGTTTTAACTTGGAAATGCTGCAACCTTACCATTTCTATACATGATGCTGGCAATATCTGATTCACTTTTGCAGTTTGATGGCTCTGAGATAAATGAGCTTCATAATGCATCTGTACTCAATGCTGAGAAAGAAATACAGCAATCTTGAAGAATATTTTAAAAGGAGAAGGGTATTAGAAAAATGTAATTGTAGACTATAGTGGTTTGTATGTCAAATAGTGGCACAATTTGTAAGTTTTTTTTTTTTGCCTTCAATTATTTCTTCTCTTCATGTCTGTTACATAGACAAAAGCTACGCAATTTTCTCTCTTGAATAATAGTAAACTAATTGAGCAGCTAATAATGAAAAGTTGCAACTATTCTGCAGGCTACTTGATGGAGACCGTATCTGATATATATGTGACTGTAAGGTAGATTGCTTTCATTTATTCAGTTAGAGTGCAACCTACTAGATAAATCTCTAATTTTTCCATTTATTTACTTCCCGAACATCTGCTTTTTATATGCCTTCAGTTCTGAAGCCTTCCATGTTGTACCTTATTAGTCAACCCCTTTTTTTGGAACCTACAAGGAGATGATAAAATCTATTTCTTCATGCATCAGTGTCAGTTCAAAAGGAGAGCAATTTCTTAGGTCTGCTAGACCTGATTATCAACCACCCCTCTTTTTGCCAGTAACCAGTGAGATGGTTGATGATGAGTACCATAAAAGCACATCCGGTGAAGTTCAAGAATTCAAAAGTTTGGCTACTTTGGAATGGGAGGGACTTTCGCAGGTTGGTAAATTAATTGTAGTCCATTTTTTCATCCTCACTTACCGTGTTACTGCATTGTTGAATAAGCCTCCAACACCCGGGGGTGGCAAAAAATTGGCCTGATTTGATACTTTACTATTGCTTGTGTGCATGCACACGCGTGTGCATGTGCCATGTGCCTATTGAATGGATAGCACTCATTTGGCATGCAATGATCTTATTGCTCATAGGCCTAATTTGACACTACACTGTCATGTGTGTGTGCATGCGTGCCCAATGATGGGATGGCACTCATTTGGCATGCAATGATCTAATTGCTCATAGGTCTGTGCGCGCGCGCGAGTACCCAATGAAGGGATACCACTCATTTGGCATGCAATGATATGATTGCTCATAGGCCTCTGTGCGCGCATGTGTCCCCAATGAAGGGATACCACTCATGGCATGCAATGGTCTGATTGCTCATAGGCCTCTCTGTGTGTGTGTTTGTGCATGTGCCCCAATGAAGGGATACCACTCATTTGGCATGCAATGATCTGATTGCTCATAGGCCCGCGTGTGTGTGCATGTGTATGTGCGCACAAGCTCGTGTGTGTGTTCAGAAAGTATTTGAAGTTGTTCTGTAAAAGATAACCTAGAAGAAGTTTGACTCTTCCCTGGTCTGAAATCCTCAGTTCACGTCCTTATTTTGCATTCATGGCCATTGATTGTTTTATATATATACTGTGTGAATGTGTTTTGTTCTATTCAGGTTGAGGCACAACTCTACCAAATGCTTTTAGAAGAGAGACTGAAGCTTGCAAGAGGCATAGGAACTGCACCGTAGGTGTTTGTTTTATTGTGAAGGCTACCAATTCTTAGAAGTTTCTTTAATCTATAATTTTCAGGAAGTATTTATAACATATTTATAGGGAATAATTTTATGTCAAGTCTGTCATGAACATTCCTCTTTGCAGATATGCTATATGTGGTGATCAAACAATAAAAAAATTTGCTGTAACAAGGCCATCTACCAAAGCAAGGCTCGCAAACATTGATGGTGTCAACCAGGTATGTCTTAACAATGGGGACAATAATGTATGTTTCCATGTATTGGTTTATTTACTTTTAACCAATGATTAAGGTTATGACAATTTGCAGATCTCCACTTGTATGATCCTCCTTTGGCAGGACAAACACTTAGCAATGGCTTTTAGGATTATAATGTTCCCAGTGGTTAAGTTTCTAGTTTGTCTTCATGGAGACACCTTTATCTTAGTGATGGTGTAATCTCTTTTAAATTTTCCTGTGAGTTCATATATTCATGATCAATCATTCACTATAGTTCATGTTAATATATGTAAATCAAGTATTAGACTACCGTCCACACTCCCAATGCAGACCATGCATATCCTGGCAGTAGTTCTAATGTCCTACTAACCGTGGCCAAGAAGATATAATTGTCTTTTTTACTTGGTGGATTATCTTCAAGTGCACTCCTTTATCCTCTAGTGGCTTCTGGCCTAAATACATCAGAAGTTAGTTGCAGAGGAGTGCCAATGCAAAATACAAGGAAATTTTGCCAGCATTTGTGATGTTATGATCAGTCAGGGCACAAGATAATTGCAAAATTACTAGGTTTACCAGAGTTTGTGATGTCATGCAACAATCAGGGCACAAGACAATCATGTGTCCATAATTTTTTCCCTCATATCATTTAGTTTATGTATTCTTTATGTTGTTCTCGGACTTCTTTTGGTATGTTTATTTGCTAACTAATTGGAGTAAAATGGGGTTTCAACACATGATATAATTCATGACTGAAACAGAAGCATTCTTGGCAAGAATTTCCAACGTTATGAATGTTTGTGTCTCTTTACATGGCTAAAGGGATAAGAATATATATAGGAGTGCATACAAGCACTAGACTCCTGTCTGAGACTATCTGCATGACATGTTTATGGTCCTTCAGAATATTGTGTATACGCTTTTTCTCCACTGAAGTACAAACAATTGCCAAAAGCCTGACTTCAATTCATTGGCAATGACGTCTTAGTTGATACTGCAAGTTTGCATTCATTTGATGAATTCAAGGGAATTTGTTATAAAAGAGATTCTTCAAATTATCTTCTTCCCTTTTGGTGTGGGAGGCTAAATCTGAACTTCAATAATTTTGCAGCACCTACTAGTGACACATGGAGATCATTTTCTTCAGATTATTAGGAATCTATCACAAGGACTAAACCTTTCATTGGATGGGGCAGCAGACTTACAGACTGCCGGTACAAAAGAAGTCTATTCATTACCCAACCCGAAGAAGAATTTAACACCAGCAAAGGTTGAAGCCTGGAAAATGTGGCATGATGATGGTCTCTCCATTCAGAAAATTGCCGTATGTCTTATTTGATATTTATTTGTAGAGCTTATCTACCTTATATTTGTGCTTCGATCCTTATTATAACTTTCTATTTTTCCTATCATAGAACTTCCCTGGAAGATCAGCTCCTATCAGAGAACAAACTGTTTCAGAATATCTCCTAGATGCTGCCCAAGAAGGATTTCCAATTAATTGGAGCAGATATTGTGACGAAGTTGGATTGACACGTGAAATATTCTCAGCCATTCAGGGAGCCATTTCAAAGGTTGGCTCTACGGAGAAGTTGAAGCCCATTAAAAATGAATTGCCAGAAGAAGTGAGTTTAATGTCCATAAAATTTTGCATTTTTTTTATTATCATTTCTGAACTATTTTTAGGATTTATATGAACATATATTTGCAATGTATTTGAATGAGTAGTGCTACATACTACCCTCATTCTAAAGAGTTGATGTGAAAGAGCCTATCTGTCCTTTATTTTTTATTTTTTATTTTTGTAATAATTGCTGGTAAGGAGGGTATTATGTCGCATTACTCTTTGAATATGTGCCCAAGGCCTATAAATAGTTATTGGTGAATTAAATATCGCTTAATTGGGTTTTAAATTGAAGAAATTTACTTTGTAATTCCAGATTAGTTACGCGCACATCAAGACTTGTCTGATAATGCAAAACCGTGGGATCTCTTCAGAACTGATTACACCCAGCTGCCAGAAAACATGGAATGCTGATGAACTTCAGGACAAGGTGTCAGAATGCTCACCGATTCCCACCAGTACACGCCCCATGGAAGGACCATGTGAAGTTAAAACCTCATTCAAGAATTCAGTTGCACATTGTTGCTTTGGAAAAAATGAAGAAACAGCTTCTGTTCCCTTCACTGGTGGCCAGGGACCAAAGCTATCCCTAGTCCATGATGAGGATTCACTCTTAACAAAACGCCAAAAAGTTAGTACGAAGGAAGGAAGTTCCATCTCCCTGAAGGCAACGGAGAGTGCCATAGTAGACTGGCTTAAGAACTTCGATGGAGTGAGTTAAAAAATTTTTATGAAGCTTTCTTGTGCTGGCCATCTTCCTTTGGTGTTCTTTGTTATATTGCAAGACAAAAAAACGTAACTGATATGGATATTTTGCAGGTTACTCTGTCTGAAATTCTTGGTCACTTCAATGGATCAAAAGAAGAATCCGTGGTTGATTTACTCAGTTGCCTTGAAGGCAACTTTGTTATATATAAAAAGAACGACATCTACAGGATTATGTAACCAAGAGACGAATCAAATTTCTAATATGAACTGTGTGTGAAATATTATTGGTAACTTGATATAGAGTTTCAACGACCACTATATGCGTTTGTGATATTCAAATATACCCTAGGTGTCCACATGACCTGATCAAATGGCATACCAGTATCACAATTAGGCACCATATTTATAACTTACGAAATAATATTCATTTCTCTATTTGAAATATGTTATAATGTAATAAAAAGACTACTTTCTAGATGGCAAGAGGCCACATGCCCATCAGTAAGTGGTGCTACAGTCACTACGGATAGAGTCAATGATCTTTTGCTACTTATGACTTTAATAGGCAAAAAATAGTCTTTTTACTGAACTATATCATTTCTCTATTCTTAATATCTGCCAATTTGACACTGGCTGCTTCCTTGCACGCAATAGATCCATATACACTAAATGAGACATTAAATCTGAAGATTTGTGGAAAAAAAGTGATTTTTTTTTTTTTTCCTCTCATTTTCTGAGATTCTAAAAGAAAAGAATTATGGCAACGGCAAGACATGTAAATTGGGTCCAAAAGTAACATACAACAGATTTTCGGTGGTAAATATTCAATTTGTTGGAACCGTGATTTCCCTTCCTATAATTCATATTGACAAATAAAACCCCACAGTGTGCTTCAACTTGGCTCGTTTTTGGGTTTCTATCAAGCCCAACGAGCCGAGCTCAAGCAAGGCTTTTCAGCTCAACTCGAGCTTGAGCCCAGCTCGAACTCGAGATATTAAAAAACGAGCCGATCCGATTTTGCCCAAACTCAACTCGGCTCAGCTCCTTTATAGGCCTAACAGTGCATAATAAAGAATAGAAGTAACTGATAAAGAGTTTTTTTTTTTTTTTTGAAGCAACTATTAAGAGTTAAGACCACTGGTATGAACAAATTTCTACTTGCAGTTGTAAATTCTAAACATTTTAAAAAAACAGTTCTACCAATGGCATTGAGCTCGTGTACGCGACAGAAATCAAGATCATTAGTATTCAAGGCCGTGGATTAACAGTGTCGGCGGTGCACTATACTAAACAAAAAGAACGCAGAGGTCTAGAGGATGCAACACCATGAGTAATTACCCAACCACGCACAAAAAAAAAAAATTGACCTTCAATACTATCTGCCTCGATCCTCTCTTAGAACAGAGAATAAAATGTTGGTCCCCTACATACGTGAAAACAGGAGGGGCCAGATTACAGAGAATAAACTCCAAAGATGTCAACAAACCCAACAGAAAATGTTAGTCCCTATGTATGGCATCCTCTAGTTCCAGTTCCAGTCCCACCCTATTTTTAATAGAGGCAGTGGCATCAAGAGGAGTTTTGCATTTTTTTTGTAACTCTTTGAATCTTTCAATATCAAAATTTTCCTTCTGAAACAGCTTCCTCTGCCTTGAGAGAAACAGTCTCTTATACAGGTCTTGGTAAGTGGGGTCTCTTGAAGTAAATAGAAAGTAGGCATAACCTACGACTATGCCAGTAGTTGTGGCGAAAAAAGCAATGGGTTCCATTACGTCCCATGAAAATTCCCAGAATGTAAGACGGAAGAAGAGCCCAACCTGTACCACAGCAAACCCTAGCCCAGACCAGAGGATGCGCCGGACCTGCTTATGTGCCAGCACATCAATATCTTCCTTCTTCTCCTGCAGCCTTTTTAACTCATCCCTCACGGGGCCATCTTCAGAAGTCAGAGCAAGGGGCACCGCTCTGCTGACCAGATCCACCACCTGAACAAATAAGGATGAGGTGGAGTAACACCAGTTTATGATATGGCATTAAATATAGCTAACTAAAATGTATGTTGACAAAACCCTTATCACTTGCTCAAATTCTAAATTCATTTCTTTTTCAAAATCCACACCCACAACAGGGGACCTTGATAGCGAAAATCATGGAGTAGTTCCTGGAAGAAAGTCAAGGACATGGGGTGTAGTATCCTAGTGGGTAGTTGTTATCCTTGCTTTCGTTAGTTCTACATTGATAGTTAGTATTCAGTTGTCATGTTATGTTAGTGGGTATTTATGTGTTATGTGTCAGTATGTGTTATGGGTGGTTGTGTTGCGTGAGTAGTGTGTTTTTAAGTCTAGTATAAGACAAGGGTAGAAAGGCTGGTTGGGGGTATTGAAGATTGTAATCAAACATTTGCCTTGTGGTTTGTCTCCACCCTTAATTGGAGTTCACTATCTATCAATATCTATCTATTTCTATTCCATTTATCATGAGTTCCTATCAAGCCTGCTAATAAGAAAAAGGAGCGAACACCTGAAAGTTGACAATTCAAGCTGCTTCTGGCTCACACAGGTTATGGTTAAACCAACAACCTGGAAACGTGTATTCAATTTGACAAACAATTTTAATCCCCTTTTGTAGGAGATAAGCATAGTCTGTAGCTCAGAAGCTCAAGCTACAGGTAGCACTCAATATGCAAAACCCTTGTATGTATTCCACCAATACATCAAGACTAACTCCAGATTGGTGTCAATCAGAAAAAGAGGCAGCACAAGAAAATATTCTGGACTAGGCAAAAGCAGTGTATACCTACTAGGAGACCAAAACAGGTGTCAAACACTGCTCGGTAGTTCATCAATAATTTTGTAACACCCTGGTCCCATATTGGGAAGATAAGGAATAGCCCACATAGAGTAGATGATTTATAAAGATAGTCATGAGTAATAAGTCCCACATTGCCTAGCTACTAGGTGAAACTGTGTTTTATAAGGAATTCTAAGAAAGCTCCAAAATTGGCTAGTCATTTTGGGATCATAATGTAGATGAGGCTAGCACTTTTCCTTAAATTGTTACAAATTATCTCTAGGAAACTAAAAATGACCTTCTAGTGCTAAGCTAGATTCACAGCTTTAAGAAGAGCTCTTCTCTGCTAAAGAACCTTCAGAGATAACTTCAAACATACCCCAAACTTTTGAGTGGAACAACTATGTTGCAGTAAGGGTAAAGCCCATCCTAATACCAATTTGATATAGGCTGTGGCCTGCCTGAAAGCCCAAATATTGGTATGCTGCTTGGAGTCTGGCTGGGTTGTTTTGGGCATTTTTAGAACCACAGAAACCTTGGTTCAGTTGCAAAATATAAGACCCAAAACCAAAGCAACCTTCCATCCTTCCCTATATTCTCATGCCTCTGCCTAATATACATGTACACATATACATACGGTCCCATTTGATTTCAGAAAGCCCATAAATTAGGAAGTGAGTAATACAAATAAAATTTTACAAATTAGTAAGTTCAAATAGGAAGTGAGTCATACAAATCAACATTGAAAGATTTTAACTAAGGCTCCATTTACTTCGATGTAAAATAGTGATCAAACAAAAATCATTTTCCGTTGACCAGAAAACTTTTCATTAACCACTGTAAATTGGTTTTCAATTTTAAATTCCGTAAACCAATTTCCCCAATCAACCAAAACTCAACCCGACGCTCACCACTCAGCTCTTGCTCTTTCCTTGCAAAGCCACTTATGAAAAACCATCCCTCATGCCACACTCCCTCACGCAGACCCGATCTAGAGCTCATATCTCTCTGCTAGCACATATTTGATCCAAAGCTCATAAAGAATCTCATTCTTGCCCTCTGAAGCTCTATTCAACTTTTTGCTAAGACAGGGTCGTTGTGGGTTGCTTGGGTTCAGAAAAATTTGTTGAAGAGGAAGTGTTTTTGGCATGGTAAGATATCTCATAAAATTTCGTGTTTGGTTAGATTGGGGGACCCCAATGGGATGTTGCTAGATGGTCAGCTTTTCTGTCCCTCATTCGCTTTCTTTGGCCTGTGTTTGTGTTCTAATTTTGCAGCTATTACAGGATTATATGAGGAGTTTGGGTGGTTGATGCATAGATTTTTGGTTTCTGATACTTGTTTTGTTTGTCTTTCATATTCTTGTTTGCCTGCTTTGAGTAATTTTTTGATTGGGAAGTTGAATTAAATCTTGCCCATTACCTATTTGATGATTAGCCCACATGCAGAGCATCTTCAACAACCCAATTAAATTTTCTCAGACAAACAAAGCATCTTCAACAACCCAATTAAATCTTTAGAGCCCAATGCTAGCTTACTAAACACCCCTCAAAATTGGTCTTCGTTCTGATTGTAGTGTGTTGATTAAGAGCTTTCTGATAGACTCCAACTTCACTTTTGTTGGGGTTCAGATTGCTGTTGATATAGCCAAGCTCAATGATAATGCTCTATGGCAATAATAAAGCTAATGTGGTGGTGTTGGCTTCAACATTATCATTATCTCTTCTTTTGAGAAAATGTTTTGTATTAGATTGTAACCGGAGAGTTAGATTATGAAGTTGTCTTGGTGTATTAGATTGTTGAAATCTGCTGTTTTTGCAGTGTGTGTTTTAGCTAATGTAAGGATTCATTTAATAGATTGGATTGGTGCTCTTTTGGTACTTTGAAGCCGCATTGTTTATTTTACATTTTTTTTTTGTTTACCCTTTTTATTTCTCTTCATGATTAGGAATTTCATGATTCAAAATTTCTTTGGGTGATAGTTGATTGATGGTTTTCTGTTGCATCAATAATATTAAGGGCCACAATAGGCATCCTAACGAGTTGCATTTTTATGTTGTTTGTAGATGGATAAAACAATTCTTTCAACAACTACGACCACAGTTGCATCTGTTCTTGTTGTTGGGCTTGTAATCTTAAAAGATATTAGATTTAGAAGAGTATTACGTAGGGAACCTCATGCTAATCGAGAGTATAAAAGAGAGATTTATATGGATAGTATTCTCTATGGAAGTAGACAAAATTGTATTGACCAAATAAGAATGAGTCCTATAGCTTTCTTTGAATTATGTAAAATTCTTATTGAGAACAACCTTTTGAATTATATAAAATTCTTCAAAGAACAACCTTTTCTTTGAATTATTTAAAGACAGCTATGTTTTTTCATACAAGATAAAAAGTAACTTACTTGCCCTTTCATATATGTCAACCTTTTGTATCTTTACGTTTTTTTTTTATTACTTTTTTTTTTTTTTTGATAAGTCGTTTTTTTTTTATTACTAAGAAATATATATATATATATATATATATATATGAAACTTTATTGTTTTTAGAGATGGGTTTTATGTTTCTGAACATTCTTAAGAGTCATCATGAGTTTTTATATATCCTCATCCAAATTCAAGAAGAAACCCACATTTTTGCACTCACTCTTTGAATTAGGTGCGTTCGATATATGTGTTCAGCACACTTTTTTTCCTTTTTTTTCAAGCAATATGAAAGTTTTGGTTTCGGTGAGCAGAAAATTTTTATTTGGAAGAAAAAAAGTTTGGAAATTTATATTTTTATATTTTATAGGTTAATATAATTAAATGAAAATATATATAAAATATAAATTAAAAAAATTGATTTCCCGTGCACACGGTAAACACTGTAAAATATTTTTGGCAGAAAACATTTCTTTGAAAATATTTTTCAACGGAAATCATTTTACGTCAAAGTAAACGGAGCCTAAGTGAAATACATTTTTTTTTTTTGATAAGTCAGAAAAATTTATAAAAGAAGCACAAATAAATCAAGCTCAGCTTTAAATCAAGCTCAAGCTAAGAAATATATATATATAATTTTTTTTTTTTCAACGGAGCCTAAGTGAAATACATCAAGCTCAGCTTTAAATGAAGACCATTTTCCTATCTTTCTAATCAAATAAACAAGAAGCATATAATTTCACATAAATTATGGCCCTGTATAAAGCTAAGAAAGATATAGCATTACATGTAGGCAATGCCCAAAAAAGCAGAAGTCCTTAACTACACAAGTACATTCCCGAGTTATGTGTTGGACCAAAAGTTTAACGCCTTGAAAGGAGATATGAAAAAATGAAATGAGGTATATGGGAATGTAGGGAAGCAGAAAAAGGAAATGGAGGCGGGCATTTGTGAGCTGGATATGATAGCATAGAGGAGATCACTAGCTGCAGATGAACATCTTAAGCAAGGCAAGTATTCTAGATATTTAGAAAGGGATCTCTATCTTGAAGAAGTGAGCTGGAGACAGAAATCAAGGGCATTGCAGTTGAAGGAGGGAGACAACAATAAGAAGTTCTTCCATCGTTTGGCAAACTTGAACAAGAGGAACAATTCAATTGAGTCCTTAATGGTGGATGGGAATATGACTAAGGCGTCAGCAATTAAGCAAGACGAGTAGTCCAGAAATTTAGAGAGGGATCTCTATCTTGAAGAAGTGAACTGGAGACAGAAATCAAGGGCATTGCAGTTGAAGGAGGGAGACAACAATAAGAAGTTCTTCCATCGTTTGGCAAACTTGAACAAGAGGAACAATTCGATTGAATCCTTAATGGTGGATGGGAATATGACTAAGGAGTCAGCAATTATTCAAGATCACATTGTGAATTTTTATAAAAAAAAAGGTATTGTGAACAATATCAGTGGTGACCAAAGGTGGATGATCTTTCTGTTAGTTCCATTGATGATGAGGAGAGAGTTTGAGGAAGGTGAAGTGTGGGAGGTGGTGAGGAATTTCAATGCAGACAAGGCATCTGGACCTTATGGATTTACCATGGCATTTTTCCAAAAGTGTTGGGAGGTGGTTAAGGTTGACATTATGGCAATTTTTCAGGAATTTTACAGTTTGGCCAAATTTGAGAAGAGTCTTAACGCTACATTTGTCTCGCTTATTCCAAAGAAAACTGGAACGGTGGAAATTAAGGATTTTCTCCCCATCACCTTAGTAGGTGAGGTCTGCAAAATTATTTCAAAGGCTCTGACAAATAAGTTGACGTTAGTTTTAGGGAAGATTGTATCATAGTCTCAAAATGCGTTTGTCAAGGGGGGACAAATTCTGTATTTTGTTTTGGTGGCAAATGAATTTCTGAATAGTCAGCTTCGCTTAGGGGTACCAGGTGTGTTACATAAATTGGACCTAGCAAAGGCATATGATCATGTGAATTGGGAATTTCTGTTACATTTGCTATAGAGATGTGGTTTTGGGGCAAGATGGCAAGGATGGATAGATCATTGCATTTCTATGGTCCGATTTTCCATTACAATAAATGGGTCGCCTTCAGGGTTTTTTAGCAACTCGAGGATTACAACAGGGGGATCCCTTTGTCTCCTTTATTGTTTGTGGTGGTGTGGAGATAGAGGCATTTAGTAGGATGATGTCTACAACGGTGGAGAGAGGTCTTATGTATGGGTTCGAGAAATCAGGAGGAAATGATAGTGTCACATTTGTTATTTGCAGATGACACGTTACATTTTTGTGAGCCTAGTGTTGAACATTTCAGAAATTTGAGGCGTTGGGCTGAAAATTAATTTGTCTAAGTCTGAGATTGTTCCTGTAGGCGATGTAAGGGATGTGGTGAGCTTGGCTAGCATCCTAGGGTGTGGTGTGGCTTCGTTGCCAATAAAGTGTGTGTCTTCCTTTGGGTGCTCATTATAGGATTTCAACTATTTGGAGTAGCATTATTGAGAAGATGGAGAATAGATTGGCGGGTTGGAATAGGTTGTATTATCAAAGGGTGGCAGGTTAACGTTGATCAAAGAACTCTCTCCAAGTTACCCACATATTATTTGTCACTTTTCCCTATTTCAGTGGGAGTGGATAATTGTTTGGAGAAACTTCAAAGGGACTTTTTTCGGGGCAGCATTGGCGACGAATTCAAGTTTCATCTGGTGAATTGGTCAAAGATATGTACTTTGAAGAACTTAGTGGTATTAGGAATGAGAAACATGCTTCAGTTTATTCAAGCTTTGTTGGACAAGTGGTTATAGAGGTTTGCTACGGAAAGGGATGCTTTATGGAGGAAGTTGGTGGACATCAAATATTATAGTATAGGGGGTGGTTGGTGTAGGGGGAACATATGGAGTTGGTGTGGGCTGGTTTGGCGTATTATATGCAGTTTGAGGTAGGTAATGGTTCTAAAGTGTTGCTTCGGCATTATGTGTGGTGTGGGGAACTACCTTTAAAGGTCCTCTTTCCAGAGTTGTTCACTATTGCATGTGGAAAGGATGTGTGGGTGGTAAAGAATATGCAGATTGATAATGGTATCATCCATTGGAATATCTTGCTTACTCGACCGGTGCAAGATTGGGAGGTGGATGAGGTCGCTCGATTTTTTGAGTTATTGTACTCCCAAAAAGTAAGGTATGGAGACAAGGATAAAATATGTTGGATCCCATTGAAAAGGAAGTCCATAGAAGTGAAGTCATATTATCAGGTATTGTCTACTCCTAGATGGTCCACATTTTCTTGGAAGAGTATTTGGAAAGTTAAGATTCCCCCGCAAGTAGCCTTCTTTGTGTGGATGGCAACTCTAGGAAAAATCTTAACCTTGGATAGCTTACATACGAGGAATATTGTTGTGTTTGAATGGTGTTGTTCTTTGTAAGAATAGCGGAGAATCCATTGAGCACTTATTACTTCATTGTGAGGTTGCAATAGAGATGTGGAGTGTGATTCTTCAGCTTTTTAATGTAGCTTGGTTTATGCCTCACAATGTGAGTGAGTGTTTGGGATGTTGGAGGGGACAATTTGAAAATCGTGCAACGTTGCATTTATTGAGGATGGCCCCCTTATGTTTGTGTGGAGTCTTGGGAGTGGAATACCCGAAGCTTTGACAATTGTGAAACTAGTTTGCTCGATTTGAAGAAGCTGGTGCTCCATACTCAATTTACATGGAGAGTGGCATGGGATATTTCGCTTGTTTCTACTTTCTCTAAGTTTTTAGATTTATGTTTTCTTCCTCTATGGGTTAGGGGTTCTCTTGTATACTTTATGTGTATTGGATTGCAACCCTATGCGCTTTGAATGAGTATACATTATTTATAAAACAAAAAATGTAATTTCAAATAAATGACAAGCATAATGTCATATAAATTTTGGCCTATACAAAGCTAAGAAGATAGAGTATTACATGTTAGCCGACAAGCAATGATTTAATTCAAAGGCAATCCCCACAAAAACAGAAGTTCTTAACTACAAAAGTACTTTCCTGTTATGTATATATGTGTGTATGTACGTATTGTAGATGAAGCCTCTAACAGAAAATAAAATAGTAATAAACCATAGAAAGAAAATGTGTCTCATAATGCATAATGAAGGACTGATGAAAATAAAGGAAGAAGCTGCAAGGTCTTATCACTGCTTTCCACCCTACTAAGCCAAGGTAAGAACAAAGGGATCTTCCAAAATCTCAGTCTGACCAAGAGAGCACAGCCCTCTGCTCCAACCAATTGAACCCACCCTTAACGCACCCAGTAAGGAAATAAAACTTGTATATGCAGTCAGAGGAAAAGGTAGACTAAGAATGAAAAAACAACAATTTAAACATCACCAATCGATGCAAGGAAATCTAGTAAAGTTTGGGATGATATCAATAAATAAAAAATTAGGCAAAGATTATACACCAGAGGCCAAATACTGTTACATGAGTTGGAGAGGGGAACGACAACATCAAATTGGAAAGAAGATGGATTGGAATATGCGATGATTTGTTCCAAATCCAAACCCTTTCCTTTCTTAAAAGGGAGGATGTTGATGGAAAGCAGAAAGCAGGAAAAGATAAGAAGAAGCATAATTAGTGGGTAACCCGGTCTATACACTATCAGCCCCACAAGAGCAAAAGTAAGTATTAAGATTGGCTAGGGAAGCAACGAAAGAAAAGAGCTTACTTTATCAGGATGAAGGTAGACCTTGTCGCGGAAGAGAAGGACGACACCGGCCTCGTCAAGGACTCGGGCGAAAGCAGCGGCCTCCTCGTGGGATCTGGCCACTCCCATGCTCTCGCAGGCTTCGAGAAGCTCCGAGTATCCGATCACATCCTTCCCCTCCATACCAAGCTTTGTCTTCAGCGCCTCCACGTTCACCAGTCTCATTAGCCTCTTCGCCTCCGCGAATGAAATGCTATTGCCACTGCCAGAGTTTGAGTCGGCACAAGACGACGACGACGACGATAGATCCCTCAGCCATACTAATGATGATGATGCAGGAATAATAGCCCTCAGTCCCAAAATATGATGAGCATGAAGCTTCGTCTTCCTCCCATTGACTTGGCTGAAAACCGCCGACACGCTCTGCTTCACTGCACCGCCACTAATCCACCATCGCCACGACATGTTTTTATTGGTCTTTACGACACAATTTCTTCTCAAGCCAATTTTGCCATTGAACCTAAAATTTAATTACTTTATCTCTAAGGAAAGAAAAACACAACAGATCGGCTATCTCAGATTCCCAGCGCAGTGATATTCCTTGAGAAAAGAAAAAAAAAAAGTGTTTTCTTTATTTATTTGCTACTATGTTTTTTTTTTATTTTCTAAAAAGCTACTTATTTATTTACATAGCCGCCGCGATCGGGAAACGCAAGGACCGAAGGAACCAGCAACAGAGGACGCACGGAGGGACCGCCAATTCCTTTTTACATGCTTTTTAACTTTTAACCGAACAGGTTTCCAATCCAAGCGTGATGCGTGTCTCTAAATCCCTAGCTATCAATAGAAAATGACGGTCTACCGTCTATCTCCTCTCATCTGTATATAATAAGATAATAAAAATTCCTAACTACCATAAACAATGACAACAAAGTCTAGGTTGAAGGGTCTATACATTTATCGTTGACTTTAAAAAATATATATATTATTGTTAAAATATGTAGAAATAAAAAAATGCATTTGAGAACTGCTAGTCAAAGATAAAAATAATAGACTAAATTTGACGAATGCAGAATTTATTTTTATTTTTAAATATGGGCCCGGGTCGATAAATTCCCATTTATTAGATTCCGTCATTTTTCTTCCATGGGCCCGGGTCGGTGGACTTGAAAAATATCTTTTATTTTTAGAAATTATATGATACCTACCTAGAAAAGCGGGATCACATTCATTGAGAGTCCTGGTGCAGATACGCATTGCGCACTAAATAATTGAATGCTATTATTTATGGTTTGAACTACTATTGCTCAACCAGACCGAGGGAGGGCAGCCTCTATCTGGCCTCTGGTCCTTCATTCGCACCAGTGCTACAAAGTGCAAAATCGAAACTTGAATATCAAGAGACGATTGGCTGACCAAATTTCTCGAGACGTGACATAGAGCCCCACTAAACCACTCATGAATCTGCGGCCAAGAGCTATAGTTGCGAGTCTTGCGTCCGACACGAAAACACAAAGCAAAAAAAAATTAATCAGATAGAAAACTCGAAATGTACATGCAGTAAAAGCTTTGGTCTTAAAATTCAAAATAATAATAATAATAATAATAAAATGGTCCAATGGAAGTTAATATTGATGCATAAATTTTTTTTGTTGTTGGATAAGTAATAGCGAACATCAAAGTTTATCTGGCAAAGATTACAATTATTGCAAACCAGATTGAAGAAAACCTAGAAAATTTCAAACACGCACATTGCACTGCAAGTCGAGACTGACATATTTACATGAGCTTTCTTAATTCAGCTGCCTCTTGCGACATCTCCTCAAGGCTTCTGTCCCTTCGTTCCTCATCTAAGTCAAGCTTTTGATTCAAATCTTTCTCATTTTCATTTATCTAAACCATGAATAATAATAATAAGCAGACGAAAAGGTAAGCATTCAAGTGAAGGTTAAAAGCATAAGAATCAAGAGTAAGCAGTGAAGCAAGTTTCCATCTTACAGCATCATATATCTCGTCATTCCTCTCGAAGTCACCGCCTTTCCGTGGCAGGATATGGATGTGAACATGGGGTACTGTCTGTCCCGACTGGGGCCCATCCTACGTTTGAACAAAGATCATGCACTTAGTTTCAATACACAAATAATACATCATTACGTCAACAACGGTGATTGCAGGTAGGGAAACATGAAAAAGTCCACAAATATCACAAAGTTTCATGCATATAAATTATAAAGCAGGGGACAGCATTGAAACTGAATTACCGAACAATTGGGAACTGAAATAGGTTTGAACATCTAAGAAGTCAAGTAATCACATGGTCAACCAATGCTTCTAGTCCAGGTTCTCCAGTTGAATAAGGAACAACAAGAACAAAGAAGGAAAAACAAAACAGGAGAAAATACAGTTAGCCCCAAACTGACGCCCCTAACTTTAAAAAGTGGCATTCGACCTCCTCCAACAATCATTCCGTTCCTTTTTTTTTTTTTTTTAATAAAATAATGCATTCCATTTATAAGCTGAGAAGGACACAACCCTAGGAACGGAAGCATTGGTTGACAAATCCACAAATTCAAAAAAAAAAAAAAAAAAAAAGAGAGAAATTATACACCCTTGTCAAAATATTAAGCGTTTTGACCAAGATGTTCTTGAGTTCTTCCACCACCATCTCACAATCTTCAAAACATCTTGCATTCCACTCTTTCTATATGTTCCACATTAAACACAGAGCGGACATCCTCCAAAAAAAGCTAAAACCAACCGACTTCCCAACTGGCCTTGCCAACAATCTAACAACTCTATTACCCTTCCAGACATAACCCATTCTACACCAAAAGGCAAAAAAACACATTCCATAATTCTTTTGCCACTTCACAATAGAAAATAAGATAATTTATAGATTCTCCGCTCTTTTTACACATGCAAACCACTCCACCACAATTACTTTTTTCTTCCTTAGATTATCCAAAGTCACAATCTTTCCAAGAGCCATCTTCCACACAAAGAAACTCTCAGTGGAACATAGGCTCTCCAAATACTCTTCCAAGAAAAAGGTGAACCCCTTGAACTAGATATTACCTGATAAAACAACTTTACTTCAAACTTTCCATTCTTAATAGGAACCCACCAAACACAATCCTCACCACTTTGTCTCAATCTGCAGGAATACAACAAATCATAAAATGCAATCACCAAATTGACCTCTCAATCCTGTACATATCTAACAAAAGATAAAGGTCCCTCTACCTACTTAGAACACCAACATCCACCCATACAATCATATTTTGTTTCCATCACCAATCCCCACAAAGCCTCCCACTCTGTTGTGTAACACCATAACCACTTACCTAGTAGTGCTTGATTAAATCGAATTAAGTTTCTCACCCTCAATCTATCAGTTTGCTTCAAAGAACATATCTTTGACCAATTAACTAAATGGAACTTAAACTCCTCATTAATTCCTCCCTATAAAAAGTCTCATTGAATTTCTCAAGCCTATTAGCCACACCAATAGGAATAGGAAACAACGGCAAATAGTATGTGAGCAAATTAGATAAAGTACTTTTGATCAAGATCGACCTTCCACCCTTTGACAAATAGAGCATCTTCCAACCAGCCAACCGCCTTTCCATTTTTTCTACAATCTCGCTCCATATTGAAATAGACTTACATGGTGCACCCAAATGTTGATCCAAGTATTTCATTGCTAACAAAGCCACCCTACCCCATAATACTTGCCAAACTTTCTACATCTTCCACCTTACCAAATGGAATTATCTCTGATTTCGATAAATTAGTCTTTAGCTCCAATACTGCTACAAAGCATAAAAATAAACATCGGAAATTACAAAGATGTTCACAATTAGCTTCCCAAAAGATTAATGTGTCATCTGCAAACAAAAAACAAGACAACCAAAAAGGGGATACATGTTCATTGTAGCTGACATCATCTCACTCAAAGCCTCCATAACAACTACAAAAAGAAAAAGAGATAATGAGTCCCCCAATCTAAAACCACGAGAACCACCTAAAGAAACTAGAGGAAGCTCCATTTATTAAAAAGGAAAATCGCACCATAGATACACAAAATGCAATCTGCACCCACCATTTTTCTCCAAAACCACTTCTCTTCAACAAATATAACAAGAACTCCCAATTCAATGATCATATGTCTTCTCCGTATCTGATTTGCACAACAAGCTAGGAACGGAACCCCTAATTTGATTCACCTGTCAATACTACACTCATTTGCAACCAAAACTAAATCCAGAATCTGTCCCCCCTTAATAATCTGCGAATTTGAGATGATCTTCTCTAGCACATGTTTCAATCTATTCGCTAGCACCTTGGTTATAATTTATAAACACCACCCACTAAACTCATAGGACGAAAATCTTTAATATCCACGGCACTAGATTTATTTGGAATAAGAGAAATGAAAGTAGCAATAAAGCTCTTCTCAAAACTCCTTCGACCACCTATTTAAGAGCCTCCTAACAAATCTAGAAAATAAATAAATCAGGACCCAAAGCCTTATCACCATTCAATGTTTCAACCACCTCAAAATCCTCACTCTCTTTCCAACCAAGAGCCCTCCTCGTCGCCAATGGAATGAAAGAAAGACCATCCAACTTAAGCCTCCAACTATATTGTTTTGAATACAAATGCTTCTAAAATTGTACAATGTGCTCCCTTATTTCTGTAGGATCTGAAGATAAAAGAGCCATTCACAATTTTTTTTTTAATGACGAAGAATCCCTTCAAGGTAGGGCCACTTTGTGTACCCATCTTGTTGGGTAAACCTCGGACCCGTGCAAAGCGCCCCTCCACATGGATCGGGTAATAATCTAGCTTTGCCAATGGACTGGCCCTAAAGAATTGTTTGCAAGTGACGGGAACGTAGCTCAACTGGTAGAGCCTCTATCATTGCTTGGATAGAAGGAACGGGGATCGATACCTCACATTTCCATACCCTTACACGTATTTTTATTTATCAAAAAAAAAATTGTTTGCACCCAAAGGGATTCGAACCTTAAGAGCCATTCACAATTAATGAATCCATGGTGTTATTTCTTCTTTTTGAATTCAACAACCGATAAAAGAACTTTGTATTTTTATCTCCCTCTCTCAATCAGAGAACCCTACATTTCTTCCTTCAACTCACGTCTTCTCAAAGAAGTAATCTCTCTGGCTCCCTAGCAAGGTCCTCCTTTTTCACTCATTCCTCCTCAATTAATGCTCTCCCTTCTACACTAACATCAAGTTTTTGAATACCATCCATTAAATCATTTTTATGCTTCCTTACATTGCCAAATATATCATCATTCCATTTCTCCAAATAAGATTTCAAAGCTTACAACTTACTCGCCAAAACAAAACTTAGGGAACCGTAACACTCTAGTTCCACATTAGGAAGATGAGTAACCAACATAGAATCAATGGTTTATGAAGATATTCATTAGTGCTAAGTCTCACATTGCTTACTTGCTAGGTGAAACTATGCTTTATAAGTGATTCTAGGAAAGCTCCAAATCGACTAATCCTTGTGAGGTGATAGCGCAAATATGGCTAGTGTTTTTCCTTGGATCATTGCAAGAACCATAAAACTAATAAGACTTCCACCATACTTTCACTTGATCCACGTAGCCTACTATAGCACCCCACTCCAATGACACATTATTGTCCGCTTTTGGTTCTCCCAAACCAAACTTCTTAGAAGGTCACTCATCCTAGTACGACTCTTGCATAAGCACATTGTGAAGTTCTGATAGGTTCATTACCATCACGGCTTTAAAACGCATTGTTGTCAAGAATGATGCAAGCATACATTTAAACACATTCATATCTTAGGCAATGTGGGACACCACAGTCACCTCCTTTTAGGACCCATCGTCCTCGCTAGCAACCCTCATGGGCTTGTGCACGCTCCCCCACCTCAGACTGCACAATGGCTCTGATACCATTTCTAATGACACAATATTGTCCACCTTTGGTTCCCCCAAATCAGACTTCCCAATAAGTTACCCATTATGGTACTACTCCTGTCGAAGCATGTTTAATGGCTTTAAAACAAGTTGTCAAGAAAAGTGCAAGTATACATTTAAGCACATTCTCATCCCCAAGCAATATGGGACGCCACACCCATAGACTTTAGCCACATTTTTTCAAACTTTAAATACCTAGTTCTCCTACTCGAAACCCCACAATCTAGCATCAATGTAAAATGATCCAACAAGAGTCAAGGAAGTCTCCTCTAAACTACATCCGGAAATTGTTCCCCCTAATCAAGAGAAAGTAAAAGTCTATCAATTCTTAACCAACACCGATCATCACGATTATTAGACCATGTGAGTTTGCTGTCCACAAGAAGGATATCCATGAGCCCCTGTTCAAATATGAAACCTGAAAACTTCCTCATAGCTGGGGACAAATAGGTATCTCCTAATCTCTCACTTAGATAATGAATGACATTAAAATCTCCCCCAATACACCATGGCTTCTCCCACCAACACATAATTCCAACCAATTTTGTTATGGTTAACACCCTCTCTCGACATTTTCCATCAAATTGGATGGAAATTGTGTCACGTCACCCACACATGGATTTTTTCAACAAAACTCCCAAAAAAAACCCTTTTTGCTGAAATTGCCCCTAAAAACTATTAAAAATAATAAAAACTGAAAAATAAAAACTAAAGGGCTGCCCTAGAAAATAAAACAAGGGGTGGTTTAGCCACCCTCGAAAATGGGAAGGGGGTGGCCGACTACTCCCATAGCCTGAACCACCCCCGAAAATGGAAAGAGGGTGGCCAACTACTCTCACAGCCTGAACCACCCACGAAAATGGAAAGGGTGGTTCAGTCACCCTTCAGTTTTTCTTTCCGTTATTTTAAATATTTTTTTTTTAAAATACTGTTTAAGGACATTTTGGGAAGTTTAAGTTAAAAAAATTCAAGTGTGGTGCACATGACACATTATCCATCCAATTTAACAGAAAATGTTGATGGAGGGTGTTGACTATAACGAAGTGATAGTTGGAGAGGGTGGAGCATCACTTTGAAAGTTTGGAAGTATAAGTGCCAAAGGGTAGTAAGTTTCAGGGGACTTGAGTGAATTTCTTCAACAAACAAAAAAAACTAAAGAAATCTAGAGGTGGAATGATTCTATTCAGGCCACATGAGGAAAACAAAATGGTGAGCACAAGTACACATGTTTCACAATTTTTTATAAGGACAAAATGGTGGGCAGAATGAACTGTTAAACATTCTGACATAGTGTGTTGCAAAAATCCAACACTATCAAAAGAGACATGAAAGAGAAAGAATAGATAATATTCAAATACAAATAAATGCACCAATGCTACTAGAAATTGTCTTACTTGGATAGTAAACGTGAGAGATGATGCTTTGTGGTAGTGCTCAAGCTGACAGCCAACTTTCTGTGCTGTGAGCCACAAATCACTAATCTCATCAGCAGTGAGATCAACAAATCGCTTAACTTCACGCCTTGGGCAGACAAGCACATGTACATAATGTTAAGTCAACCTTTGAATATTGAACCACTGTAAGATTATAAATCCACAAGAAAGTAGATTAAAATTCCAAATACATTGACATGCAAGAATCTTGACCTTAATTCATGTACAAAGTCAACATGCATAATAGTTGGTGATGCTGTTCTGCTAGCACTGTAAGGATACAGATGCACGTAAATGCATGGACGGAACCAGCACACCTCCCCCAAAAAAAAATCAATGCAGTCTGGTCACCCCAAAATGAAATATCTAGTTCCCTCCGTGTACATGTATGCCTGTGATAAATCATAGACAGTGTACTGGTAGGGAGTGCCCAAGGAATCTGGTCAATATCCTATAGCAACAGATGTACATTGAACTATATATGCTCCACTACTGCCACTAGTACTTGTGCCTGCTCATATATGGAAGACGATAAACTATATTTTGAGCAGCTAAGTGCACATGCTAGAGAATGGAAAAATTCTACCCAACCGAGTTTAAAGCAGCCCCGTAGGGACCTGAAAATCAAGATAAAGAGTGGTGGGCAGCGTTTTCTTCTAAAATCCTGCAGTTCATATTGATCAGTGCACATGCAATGGCAGTCACATTAAATGTTTCAGAAAATAAATAAATAAATCTGAAGACAACCCCCTTATGCATATAAATTTTCATATGCAAACTTACAAAGAAGTTCCTATCAATCAATTTGTTGAAAAAATTGTGCAGGAGAACAATGGTTTGCATATCCCATCCTCAAATGCATTTATAGCAGAACAGCACATGACAACATATTGCTTTAAATCCAGCATGGCTGTGCCTTTTCCAAACAAAATAAATGCACTACAAGTAATTTACCTAATATAAATCCATTCATGAACATTAAACAATGATTGAATCAATCCCAACATAAAATTCTAATGTTGCGAACGAAAGGATATGACCTGAAAAGGAAAAGAGAAACAAATCACAATGAGAAGAAAGTGAGTATTTGATCAAGGAAACATAAGAACAAAGCAAAAGCAATTAACCAAAAACAATCCATGTTATATCCATGAGATAACAGGAGAGAATAGCATTATATTTTCAAAATAAGCAATGGATAAAACAGGGCAAAAACCACTTGGACAAGTTATAAGCTAAAAAAGTATTGTTCATTAATAACAATTAGACTGACAAGGAGGGACAAAAGAGATATTAAGAAGAAAAAACACACTAGGGATGGGTGTGTCAGATGAAACCAGAATGAGGAGGATCTTTGGAACCTATCCTGCATCCCCATTTTTAAATGCTAAAACAGCTTTTCCTCATAACATTTGTACCTATTCAACCAAGTTCAAGGCTATTCCATCATTAGTAAATTAACCTTATCTAAATAGATACCAGGTAAAACACATGTACGTATGGAGAGAGGACCCACTGGTAGTGAAAAAAGAAAAAAAACCAAAATTTTAAAGGAAGCAATAAATCCTGTATAAATCACAATTGTATATTTAGAGAAGGAAACCAATAAATCCATATGATTGAAGAGAACCTAATTTGGAGAATGAAAATTCGCTTCCCTAATATTTACCAAAAAATAGCTTGGGTGCTCACACAAACACATACACATGAACTCTCGCATGCATGCACGCATTCACACAAAGTTCTATCACATACACACAATTCTATTGTTTTGGGGATAATCAAATATATAAGGGTTTGGCTTATTACCAATCACTATGAACAATTCATCAAGCTACGCATGGGAGAAGAGAGAGCATTAGTACTAAGGGGTTCTCTTTGCGTGAAATGAACTGAAAGATTGACCCAATTACACATTGAAAACTAGGAGAAGTAAATTTCAGAAGAATTTAAATGCTCAGAGAATTCTGAAAAGCATCCTACTAAAGGTTATTCTAGTTGCTAGTATTGTCTATGCAGCATTTTCAGATAAGAATCTTATTGAAGATTGACCACACTGTGGAGTGAGTAATGCTAGAAGGAGAACTAGAGTTGTCCTTGTATCCTCCCAAATGTAATGTGGCTTTTAAAATCACCATTGGTGATTTTAAAAGCCACATTACATTTGAGAAAACACAAGTAGGACTCTAGTCCTCCATCTAGCATTACTCGTGGAGGGATTCTCTCACACATCACTGTATGATGCACCTCTTATTGATATATCCATTCGAATGGCATTGTGTTGTGCTTTGCTCGGAGTTTAGTGGGTGTTTCCAACTTTTATATCTCAGTAATTTCCTAGATAGTAGTATTTGGGTTTAGACCCTCACGGAAGACGTGCTTTGGAAGCCAGAGTACTAACACAAACAAACAAACACATTGACTCTTTATCTCTTTTTCCCACTCTAATTGGAGAAGGAGTTAAACGATTGAAGCGGATAAAGAGGGAAAGAGTGTTAAAATGTCATCTGATGTGGACAGCAAGGGAGTTATAAAAGCCAGCTCATGCAGAGACGAAGCATCCACTGAAGTTCAAATACAGAGAATTGCAGATAACTCAACCTCTATCTGCTCTGTGACATATATCAGATACGAGGATGCTGCATTTGAATTGTTGATCCATTTGTTACTTCAGAATGTCGTTAGTCATTTGAATTTCTTTAACTTATCAGTATGTACAGCCTGAGTATGACTATCGGGTTCATATTTGAATGTTGTATTGTAGATCACAGTTGTAACAAACATTTTGTACCAGTTGAATACAAATACAATAGTCACAGCTCTGTTTTGGATATCAACCAAAACAGTTTTCTCAAACCTTCCAAGGCAGATTTAGAGAATAGAGAGGAAATGGGACGTATATTTTTTTTCGACATAAAAATCAAAGAAGGGGTGGGAAGGCATATACCAGGAACGACAGGACGCAGATTAACGAAGGCATACGAAAGCTGGGTTGAGTAGAATACTTCCTCGTGGCGTATCTTGTACGGGCCGAACGTGTAGTGCTCCGAAGACATCTGAGTCCATTTCGCAGATTAATGCTAGCTATATAAATTGAATTGGACGCTGACGAAACAGTAAAACAGTAAAGGAATAAAGCTGACTGCTTCGTTGATTATACTACTTGCCTTGGTGATGGACGACCTGGTGGATGAAGATATTGGTCGGAGCTCTCTTGATATGCGTGTAATGAACCAGCAGGGTCTAGAAGAGAGAGAGGTCAACAGCGGCAGCAGCATATGCTTTACCATTTTACTCCTGGATATTTAGGGGAATTGAACTTTCCTCCCCTTCTTTCTTTCTTTTTATCTTCGTTGCTCTTTCCATCTTCATTCCTTTCTCTTGTTTTCATTTTTGAAATGAAAATAGTTTATAAACTGCAACACAGAAAATCGACCTCTTAGGGCTTGAGCTGGTTAGTCCATCAAAGAGGCTAACAAGCCAAGGCCCAAATAGGCCCAATAACGGTACTCACATGGCTGCAAGCCTTATCATCTCCTACACTTGAACCGAACTCCAAAATCCAACTGCCAATGGAATTTTAAGAAGAGCCATACCAACATCAGTGAGAATGTGCCGTACTCTATACCCCGATTCGGCTTAAATGCTGTTATGATAATAGCATATAACAGCACGCATACTGTAGTTTAAATAACAATCAAGATTAAATCTCTTAAAAATTCTTTTCATTTTTTCTCTCTTATTTCTAAAAGTAAAATAATTTTGAAATTCAATCTTAATTATTACTTAAACTATAATATACATGATGTTATTTTAATAACAGCATGTAAGCTTTTAAAACAAAAAAATAATAATAATAATAATAACATATAAGCTAGATCCACCTACCCCGGCCCAATGGCATCTAGAATTAAATGCCACATGAGCGGTTGAGCCTTGCACTAAATAGCCTTACATGGGTGTTGTGATTGGTTTGAAAAATATAGCAGACGAAAGACATGATGCACAGATGGTCTTAAAGTGCACATTGTCTATTCAGCACAACATGGTTACCAAACAAACCCTAAATAAAATCAACGGAATCAAAGCGGAATCATTTTAAGTGAAGGCCAAAAAAAATTTCATTTTACATTGTTATTTTAAGTGAATGATTAAATTGTCATTTTTTTATATATATAATTTTGTCCTAAAAGAGGCTTGTTCCTCTTCTTTGAAATTAACTGAAGATGATTCAAATACTTATTAGGAGTTACCATGGACATGCCCTAGCAAAACTAATGGCCAAACATCAAGGTTGGTCCACGTATAGCCCAATCGCCCAATCAAAAGGTGACACTTGGCAAAGCTCTATTCCTTCTAGCATTACTCTAAAATAATTCATCCATATGCCTTAATAATGAAAAATAATATTCAAAATTAATTTTAAGTAACCGAAAGGGCCCCTTGGCCTTGGGGTAGAAAGATGGAGGAACAGAGAAAGAGTTGCCCAATAAGTAACTGTAGTCGATTTGCCAGAGGGAGGAAAAAATAAAAATAAAAATGTAGATAACTGGATAAGATAGATTCTGTGTTATCCTTTGTCTCTGCCTATTGCCTATTGGTCGTCTTTGTTGGCCTTTGGTAAGGTAATTTTACTAGTGCTCTAATACTTGAGCGTCGGAAACTGTGAGGGAGAAAGACGATAAATATGTTTGGTTTGGCGATTCCCACTCTGGGATCTTGGTCTTCCATGGTAATTCACGTGCCCACTCGGACACAAACCCAATACGGTGGTGGCGGTGGTGCTGCTGCTATTGGCAAAGGCAGTAGAAGCAGGAGCTCTTTTGGTAATTGCAATAAATGCAGGGGGGTTTTCTCCTCCTCCTCCCCCTCCCCCTCTTCCTCTGTTAAGACAGCTGTCGCCGCCGTTGATTCCGACTACCTCAGTTCTTCCAATTCCGCCGACAAGGTTTCTTCTTCTACCCATTCTTCCTCATACATGTATGGAATACTTCGTGTGTTAATAAATTGATACCTCTATTAGCTTTTAGTCAGCTTGCTCGCTACTGGCTAGTTTCTAGTTTTTTCATACATATGCATGTGGCGTCCGCAATGCTCGATCCAACAATAATTTCTCTCCCTCATCAACTGCAATTAACATATGCTCTTTTGGGCATTATTCGCTTCCACTGCCTGTCTCGCTTATAATGCAACCTTTGTCATCGAATAGAAAGAAAGAAAAAAAAGTGCAACCTTTGTCATCAAACGAAGATGGCAAGCTCAGGAAAATAAAAGAAAAGGGGATAAACGCAAACTTTTCAGATGGGCTACTTACATTTATTTACCCTTTAAAAAATGCCAGTCTTTTGATGTTTGTGTCTAGTTTAACGAATAATTGTTCATTATATCATTACACAAATTAAACCGAAGGACCAAATTCAATCTGCTTACCTGTTGAGCACCTTATCTTCTGAGCACCAAACCATCTCCCTCAACACGTGATTAATTTGCTGCCTTTTTCATTTAGTTTTGCATTCTAATCTCGCTTATCTTTCCATACAGCAACAAGCCAACAAATATTATTTTGTTGTTGCGAACGCAAAATTCATGCTGGATGAAGAGGAGCATTTCCAGGAGCTCTTGTCTGAGCGGCTTCGTCTCTATGGAGAGCGTAACAAAGAGCAGGACTTCTGGCTTGTGATTGAACCCAAGTTCTTGGATAAATTCCCTAGCATTACTAAGAGATTACGAAGACCTGCTGTCGCCCTGGTTTCAACCAATGGACCCTGGATCACGTAAGAACCCCACTGCTCAAACGCCTGAAAACTATAGTTATGTTTTTTTGGTTCTCTTTCCCCTACCTTTTTTTTACTATTCTAAAACTCCCACATCTATGGTTGACAATGCTAAATTTCCAGAATTGCATCACTATCATGCTTGTGAAATATAGAGGTGCTTCCAAGGGCTATTACAAACTAGAAACAGTAGGCTCTTAGCTTGTTTACCTGTGTTAGACCTTGGACTCCAGAAAATTTGGTTCTAATCTCCAGCATGCATATCCACACCTTTTTTCTTCTTTTTCCTTGTTGTTAGGCTGGCAGTTGACAATTTTTTTAAAGCTTATTAGATGCTGTTTTTTGGTTTGAAAAACTGTTTTAATGTAACATAAAGGTGATGGTAGTTTTGAGTGTTTTATGAGCGTTTTGTATTTTAAGTTGTTTATTAATGTTGTTGTTTTGAAAAGAGAAAATAATTAGATATGCAATGATAAATTGAATAGCTTTTTCAGTTTTATTTACAGATAAAACAATTGCAGTAATAATCGACACACCCTTGAATGAAATAAAGGTAATGTCTTTGTTGACGCACCATCTATCTTTGCCCCTAATTGTTGGTTTGGCAGGTTCATGAAGTTGAGACTGGACCGAGTTTTATCGGAAAGCTTCGAAGCTGACAGTCCTGAAGAAGCCTTGGCCTCTAATCCTACCAATCTAGAGTTTGAAAAACCAGAAAAATGGGTGGCACCTTACCCAAAGTACGAATTTGGATGGTGGGAGCCCTTCTTGCCCCCTGGATCGAGAGAGGAGGTCAAAGTATAAAAACATTTTTCCCTTTCTGCCAAGCCTTCTCTATTTTCCTTATCAATCTGGATTGTATTGGTAACTAGAATTTGAAATTGGTGAGGTTTGCAAACAACTTTGTAAGATAGTGCAGGCAGTTCATAATTTAATTTTAAAGGTTAGCAGCTCAGGAAGTAAAGATCTACGAGTTGCATTTGAGAATGTGAAGAGTGTTTATTATAAATAATATGATTAAATTAGCGTTGTGTATGTTGAATCAATATTATGTAAGTGAATGAAGTGGTGCTTCCTGGAAATTGTCTCAATCCTTGAAGTTCTGTGAGGACTCTCCAAATATGAGGCCTGCACTAAAAGCATTGAAGATTTTTGTCTCATATAAATAAATTGTGTTGAGTTTATTTAGATGCAAAATGGTTTATGAGAGGAAATGTTTTTAGTCGAAAATACTTTTGAGATAAATCATTGATTTTTCATTGTTTAGTTAACCAATAGAAAAGTGGGGAGGATGGCGGGTAACAATAAAAAAGGGTGGCATTGGGAAAGTGGTGGTTAGGTTTCTTAGTGAGGATGGTGATCGCCGTAGGGAAGGAAGGTTGGGACGGAATAAGGGCATGGCAACCTAAAGGTGGAGGGCGGCAGTGCTAGGCGTTGGGACAGTTGGATTCCTCTACAAGGATGGGTGGTGTTGTAGCTGGGGGAGAGAGTGGTGGGGAAGAGGGGGAGACAAGCTTCATAAAATGGCTTATTTCCTCCTTACAGTGAAATTTGTTGTTGACTCTGGAATTATTTTTCGTTTACTATTTTTTTTGTTCGTACCAAACATTAAAAAAAAAAAAAAAGAGAGAGAGAAGAAGGATAAGAAAAGAAAAGAAAGAAATGTTTTCTAATATATATTTTACACTGAATTAAACATAGCTCAAGAGTTTAGCTGCCATCATAACTGGCAAACCAAATTTTGTCATGAGAAGTTACCTGTATCCTATTTTCTCTTTCTTTGATGTTAAAGGATCGCAATCACAGCCTCACAGGGCATAATTCAGAGCTTTCTCACCAAGAGAGCTACTCCATGTTCAGGCTCTATAACAAACCTAAGAGCAGGTGCATGGCTGTAGTTGGGGGACAGGGAGAAGGAGAAGTTGGATAGAATGAGAGATATGAGTATCTTGAGTTCAACCATGGCCAAGTTCTGTCCATGACACATCCGGGGCCCAACTCCAAATGGCAAGTACAAGTGTGGAAGCTTGCAAGCACCTGTAATTCCATTGCCAAATCTCTCTGGGTTGAACCTGTCGGCGTCCGCTCCCCATATGTCTGGATCAGTATGCAATGTCAGCACCAAGGTCCAAAGGTTGACACCCTTTGGGACATTAATGTCCCCGAATTTCATGTCCTTGAAGGCCTCCCTTGAAACCACTGCTACCGGGGGATAAAGACGCAAATTGAAATTCATGATTAGAAACGTGTCTTTACTCTTCAAGCATTTTAAAGAGGTTTACAATACAAGTAATAGTCGGTTATACCTATTTCATCCTACGGTTCTACGGAGCATATCAGCATCCGGAATACCACCCGCACAGATATCGAGAACCAAGGCACGGACACGTTGTTGCCATTCTTGATTCGAAGCCAACAGCATGAGGCACTATGTGGCAGCAACTGCAGTAGTCTCATACTAACCCAGCCAAGTATATGTTCTTGCAGTTGTCAGTGATGAAGCGATCAGTTGCTTCCTGGCTCAGATCACTACTTTTAGCACCCTCAAGAACCATCTGCAGTAAATCCTTGTCATACGAACCTTTCTGTCTCTCCTTCACGGCCTGGAGTATCAAATTGCGGACCTCCTTTTCTAATGCCCATGCTTCCCCGTTGCTCCTTGTTGGAAGATATTTGTTACGTACGGTGAAATGAGTCAACTTTCTCCAATATATAATTTCGCCATAGATGCTCATGCTCCAAGGTGGTTTTTTCATATGGATGTGTCCAAGTTGTTGTTTTGAATGGCTCCAAGGTCACTAATGTGCGCAACATTTGGCAATATGATCATCACTTCTTTCAGTTCTTTGGCACAAAGTTTGTGCAATATCAAGATTGGCCGTTACCTTTTATAAGAAATTTCATAGAAGAATGCTCATACCTCATGCCAGGGACCCCAGTGGATAAACTTTTCTTAGACATGGCCTCCTGGAGAACTCTTAGTTTTAAGAAAATCTCTTCCCCCTTGGAATAGTTGCTGCCAAAACAGGCTCTTGAGATAATATCTCCAGAGAAAATTCTCATAAACTCGTCGATGTTTATGTATGCGGTTCCACCCTCTGCCTCAATCATACTCTTCCATGAGTTTAGCAGTGTGATTGTAGACTGGGTAATTAAATTCATCATTCCCTACAGGGGTTTAAGAAATTAAGATCATTAGTCATGCAGCTATTATTACTGTTTTTTAAAATAGTCTATCACTACTAACAGAATTGTCAAGTCAAAATAAGCATACCTTAACCTTCTCCATGTACAATTCAGGAGCCAGGATTTTCCTCTGATACGCCCAGACAGCCCCATTTGAAGTTACGATGCCCTGACCAAGCAAAGGGCCACGCTCTTTGTGTTGATATGATGGCTTCCAGGCTTCCAGCCTTCCCCAAGTCCAGAGATGTGCTGTGGTTATCTCTCTCACCACCTCAGGTTGGTTCACGAATAGTATTTGTGTGTTCCCAAGAGAAAACACAAATACTTTTACCTGTTTAAAATCACATTAAAAATATGCTTCCTCCATTATCATGCAATATGATGATGATGACGATGATAATGATGACATGGATGTTGATGAAGTGAACATATATATATATATATATATATATATATACCGTATTGCTTCCTCCATTTCTCAAAGAAGAGAAAGAGAAGAGCAGCGCAATTGTGGGAGACAGGAAGTTCAGTGGTGGGAGCCTTGACTACAAGGGAGATGAATATCTTCCCATCGAATTGGAGCTCCATGGCCCAAGTCATTTTTTTGTTCCTCCCCTCTCTTGTTCTTTTAAGGCGCACACACAGGACTTGGATTGTTCTTATCTTTCTTTCTTTTTTTGTTCCTCCCTGTTACCGGTTAATGTACTTAGCTAGTCAAGTCTTTTACCTTGGTTGTGTTTTATTAAACCTTTGTTAAGTTGTAGGTGAAACCGTGGAGGTGTGTGTTTCTAGACTTCTAGTGAGCCCATATTTGTGTGTACTATAACCTTGTCTTTGTTTTTTTCTTGTGTTGGAATGTTGCTGAAAACATATATGCAGAAGAAGAAAGAACCGAAAAAAAAAAAACAAGAGAAGAAGAAGAAGAAGAAGTTCAGTGCAGAAAAATTCTTCCTTTTCCTCCCCTGTTTTTGCTTATTTTCTGCAGAAAATTCTGCAGCAGCTCTTTCCTCATTCCCTTGTGTTTTCCTTACGTACTCTACTGCCCATCGAAAGGTGTCTTGCTGAAACAACCCCCTCTCTTACTCTTTTAACATTGGATTTTAGAATATTAGTATGGGAGAAAAGGGAATGTGGCTCTACACAATTTCCTAATTATTATTTAAAGTGCGTGATATACGTGCAACAGCAATGACAGGTTTACAATTAACCTCTCGTTTCCAAAAATAAAAATAAAAAGTTGGCATTTAAAGAGGGTAAAGGTTGGCGAACCCCCGTGTCCCTAATGAATTCGTTCCCAATTAGCCGTCTTGGAACGTCGTTTTCTGCAAGATCCCTAATGAATTTGTTCAAAGTCTCGCTAACCTCCAGCCGACCAGGTGGTCAATTGTCTTAACGTGTTTCTCGATCGCAAATTTGCAATATGAATAGATAATTAATTGCTCAGCTGCGGGAGGACCAAACTTACATGAATATATATGCAGAATGCGTGCCAATTTTATGAATTAATTGTCTTTTTCTGTTTCAGCATGTCTATAAATCTGCTAATTAGCCACAGCGAAAAGAGAAATAATGGGACACCTCAATCAACTAAGCTATTAAGTTCCAGTAAAAAAATCATGTTCATACACTACTTTTATCACAATCGAGTCTAGTTTATGTTCTCAAACGCATAGAATTTGAGAGGCTTGACAATTATCAAGAATGACTTGTGTTTACTAATGTTTTACCCGTAACTCTCATTCAACGTCCAAAACACATACACCAACCTAAAAGGGTGTGCTACTTTTCGGTATATTCGTTTTGGTCTTTCCAAAATTCTGTCATCCTTTTCTTTAGACCAAAAGGTCGCTCATAAAAAAGAAACAGACACAGCATCTTCCTTCCAGTTTCATGCAATCTCTGATAACCCAAGCCACAATATTGGAGACTACTGCGAAATTTCCCAAGTTAATACCATGGCCTGCCAAGCACAGCTCTTGTAAGAGCAGACGACACCTTTTTTTTTTTTTTCATTATGAGGGGTTTCTTCTTTCTCAATGAGATCTAGTCAATCATACGCCATAATAGGTCCGGTTAGGTTGAGATATAGATCATACATTTTAACTTTAATTCGTTAATTTTATATTAAATTTGTATGCCGTGTCAAAAATATTATGTGTCAATCAAGTCATGTTCAAATACATCAATCTTAACTCTTAATGCATAATCAAACAGAATAAACCCTCAAATTTTAACTTGCAAATTTTGTATTAGATAACGACGCATCCAATTGAACATATCATATTATGCTGGGCCCACATCACATGGCCTAATGATCTTGCACTTTTCTAAACGACGAAAGATTAAAAGCCCAGTTGCTTGCTTCATCACAGATTCGGAAAGAGGACTTTGGTATATGTATTTGGATTAGATAGAACTCAGCCCCTGCCCTAGGTAGTGGGCTCTGTGGGCAGTGATAAAATGTAAGTCGGCCCAACTAAACTTTTTTTTTTTTTTTGAGATAATTTTACCAACTAAAACTTTGTGTAATAAACATAAAACCCTTCTGGGGGCCCGAGGCGGAGGGAGAGAGAAATGGAAGCAGTGGCGGAGGGACTCTGGGGGCTGGCGGATTACCACGAGAGCACAGGGGAGATAGGAAAGGCGGTGAAGTGCCTGGAAGCCATATGTCAGAGCCACGTTTCATTCTTCCCCATCGTGGAGGTGAAGACTCGGCTTCGCATCGCGACACTCCTCCTGAAGCACTCCCACAACGTGACTCACGCCAAATCCCATCTGGAGCGTTCGCAACTGCTCTTGAAGTCCATTCCATCCTGCTTCGACTTGAAGTGCCGAGCCTATAGCTTACTCAGCCAGTGTTACCATCTCGTCGGGGCTATTCCTCCTCAGAAACACATCCTCAACAAGGCTCTTGACCTTACGGCTTCTGCTGCCGCCGCCAATCATGATCAGTTCAGCCCCTCCTCCTCTTTTTGCTCTCTTCTTAATTCTAACCAATCTTTGGCGTTTCGATCTCATTTCAGATTTTGTTTCACCCTTTTCACTTATTTAATTTGAATTTTGTCAGATAGAGGTTCATTTCAAATGGTTCACTTGACTTTCTAATCCCCATTTATTGAAGGGTTTCAGTGAAGTTATGGTCATGCAACTTTAATGCCCAGCTTGCAAATGCCTTGATTATTGAAGGAGACTATCAGAGTTCAATTGCTGCCTTAGAGTGCGGTTATGTCTGTGCAACCCAAATTTCTTATCCGGAGTTACAGGTGTTTTTTTTTTCCCCTACGACCACAAGTAATTATATTTTCAGTCATTATTGTTCCACTCATCTTCTATTTGTATGTTTTTATTTGGACTCAATATCGCCCACACTCTAATTACTTGTCCTGTTGCTGTGCATCAGATGTTCTTTGCAACTTCCGTCCTGCATGTGCACCTCATGCAATGGGACGATGAGAATTTGGTTGAGCAAGCCGTTAATAGATGTGATCACGTCTGGGAATCAATTAACCCCAATAAAGTAAGTGCTATCTTCTTTATTGTTGTATGTTACTTCTTCTAACTTTCCATATGCAGAAATGCACTTGAAAAAGATTTAGGCCCCGTTTTGTTTGTTTGTTGTCGTTGTTGTTGTTTTTTTTTTGTTTTTTTATCTTCTCCTATGTTCATTGATTTCTCTTGATGCTAATACTTGTTTGTATTACCACACTCTTGCCTCCTTACACTCATAAAGATACAACAATGCCTTGGTTTACTCTTCTACAATGAGCTGCTGCACGTATTCTACCGATTTCGTATCTGTGACTACAAGAATGTTCAACAACATGTGGACAAATTGGATGCTGCTATGAAGGCTGATTTGCAGCAAACACGGCATGTACAGGAGCTGTCAGAGGAACTAAATGCCTTAAATCAAAGTCTCTCCCGCTCTGACCTACACTACAGGGATAGGTCAGCATTGTCTGAAAAGCAAGTACGGCTTCAAGAGCGGCTTAAAAGTATGACCAGATTAACCTCAACTGGCAAGCATTATCTGGAGCCGGCACATTTTGGAAATGTGAGAGGGACATGGGAAGATAAGCTCGAGCTGGCACCGCCTCCTATAGATGGGGAGTGGCTACCAAAAAGTGCCATCTATGCGCTAGTTGATCTTATGGTCGTCATTTTTGGACGTCCAAAGGGACTTTTTAAGGAGTGTGGAAAGCGGATACAAACTGGAATGTATACCATTCAAGGTTTGGTTTTTTGTACTACTATGCAGACCATATTTCTTTCCTTTGGTCTCTTATTTTTCACTTTGTTATAATTTATGAATGCTGATATTAGCTGCATCTTTTCATGTTATATTGAATTCTTCACTCCTACAAGGCCACCCAACCTGGATCACGGCTTATATTGTAATTTGATTTCACTATTAAGGCATCACTTTTTAAGTTAAATTGCTCTCTTCTAATTGTTACTTATATGAGAAGCATCAATTGTTTGCATGTTGTTTAACTGAATTTAGCATTGACTGGTCAATCTTTGTAGAACAAATTTCATAGTTGTTGGCAAACAATGCTTAGAAACTTGAATAATTATGTTTCCTGCAGAGGAGCTGTTGAAGCTTGGAATAAGTGAAAGTGTGAGAGGTGAGCTTTATGTTTTGACGATGCCCAAAACAACATGATTTCAGTTCCTCTTTAACAGTAAATTTACTTGTGCAATCATTGTGAAATATTTTTTGTGCAGAAGTAGATTTGCAACACTCTGCCATTTGGATGGCTGGTGTGTACTTAATGCTGCTAATGCAGTTCCTTGAAAATAAAGTGGCTATTGAGCTCACACGGTCTGAGTTTGTTGAAGCACAAGAGGTAGAAATTTTTCCTTCATTATTGCCAAGATTAATTTAGTTGCTTCTCTTCTTCCTTTGAAATTTTACAATTTTATCACGAAGGGGAATGGTCTCTCTTGTGCACACGATTGTTGAGCTTTTATTCAAATGCTGATGTGCCCTTTGGCAGGCATTCTTTGAGTTTGATAGTATAGGTATATTCACATCTTTAGGTTAACCTAATTAATGTACTATAGTAGCAGAAAGTTTCTGCCATAGTCTTCAATTTTATCTTCATGAAGCCGAATTATTCCTAGTATTTAGCACTATCGCCGTGGTTTATGCCACACATTATGGGGGCATACTCATTGAGTTGACAGTGCGACTCCTATTATTAGGTCATGTTATGTTCTTTTTGATAACTAATGTTGTATAAAACAAAAGCATAGAGGGGCGCAACCTTAGCACACATGGAGTATACAAGAAGGCACCTAAAAAGAAAGAAAAAAGAGAACAAGGAAACCTAAAAAGTTAATAACTAATGGAGCTAAATAAGCAATAGCCCAAGTAAAGAGGGAAAAAAAGAAATAGGACTTGATCTCCTCTAAGGTCCTCTCTTGATTATCGAAGTTCCTATTATTAGGTCATGATCTTGAAAGAATATTTTAGTGCTTGCACTTTTTGAACATTTGAATTCATTTTTCATACTAACCCCAAGGGGTACCTCAATTGGTTGGGGACCATGTCTCATAAAGTGGAGGTGACTAGTTTGAATGACCAATTACTTATAAAAAAAATTTATTTTTCGCAATTCCCCGGTTAAGACAACTTATTGTTGATCAGTGGCACACATTTAAACTGATTTGTTTTCTCTCATACGGTAGTATTTGTTATCTGAACACTTCACGAATCTATAATTGCTGGTGGGCAATTTTTTTTGGGTTGAGAACTTATAAAACCAACCACAACTGCTTTGATAATAAGTTGAGAAAGAAGAAAAGAAGAAATGGCCGATTTTTTTTTTTATTGTCATACATATCATATGTTTAGAGAGGTTTGTATTGAAGAGAGATACAAACTATTAAGGAAAGAAAGTAATGGCCAATTACAATCAAATAAGTTAAGGATAGTTGCTTCTCAAATAAAATAAGTCTGTGAAATTGGCGTTTCTTCCAGAAAACTTAGTCTTTCTTTCTCACCATCTTTGAGCTTCTTCCCTGAAAATCATCAAAAGCTTAGCCTCTCTTCCTTTCCCCTTCCTCTTTTTTCTTCTTTTCTTCTTCCTCTCCCTCCTTTTTCTTCTTCTTCTTCTTTCTTCTTTCTTTTTCCTTTTGTCTGCAACTTGGGAGTCCGATCTGCTGTGTTCTGACCTTTTCCTCTGTGCACGGGTCCCACCATCCCACTCTCTGGCATGTTCCGCTCCACTCCAGCCTTTCCACCTTCACGCATGTGCGTCACACACTGCTCCAGCACGCTTGTGGTGTTCACGCCACTGCTCTCCACCCAGTTTTGAGGATCACGTGGCTGCTTGTTGGCTCCCTGCTCTCCAATTGTTGGGTTGCTGGTTTTGCTGGTTTTGCCTATTGAGATCTCATTTTGAGGTTTCAGATGGTTTTGTGGAAGTTTTCAGATCTTGTTACGGCGATGCCATCTATACTTTCATTGCTGGGTTCCTCTCTTGCAGGATGTCAAGATGGCAACTTGATCAAGCAGCTGAGTTCCAGCCCGTACCAGTGTGTTTTTTCCAGATATGGCTTAAGCATGCTTGTTGCAGCAACTGTGTTATCTCCAGGCAGAAGTCTGTTGTGTCATACCGCCGAGTGAGCGGCCTTTCCCTTGGCCAGAGAGCCAACGTTCAACCAGACTGAGTCAACTTTTTCGCTAATCCTTGCTAGTTTTAGGATTTTCATGACCACTATAACAGTTGGCTCTTAGGGTGTTTGTTCTGTTGCCTGCTGTATTTTGTGTTGGATGATTGATTTTTGTACTGGTCCGTTCTTCCCTTCCCCTTCTCCCTCTGCAATTGCTTAGAAAAAAAAAAGTTAAGGAAAGAAATCATAATCTTCAACATTAAGGAAACAAATCAAGGAGAATCAAATCATAATCTTCAACATGCTCTCTGCGTGCAGGCTTTGGTGCAGATGAAAAATTGGTACATACGCTTTCCAACAATCTTACAAGCTTGTGAAAGCATTATTCAGATGCTTAGGGGGCAATATGCTCATTATGTAGGCTGTTATAGCGAAGCAGCTTATCATTATTTTGAAGCAGCAAAGGTACATTTTTAAATCTACTAGTTCCATGGATCTCAATGGGTAGTTCAATCGGTTAGGGACCACGCTTCACAAAGTGAAGGTTAATAGCTTGAATCTTCCCTTCCTCTTTCCCTTGGGGCCAAAAGTATTACTTATAAATTATAAAAAAATAAAAAATTACAAGTTCCGTGGTTTTGGTAAAGCTTAAAGAAGGCCTGTGTCTATTGGTGTTTATTTGGTTTAGCTGGTGCTTGAAATCACAGATGAATCTTATTTAATAAGAAGTCCAAACTAAATGCTCCATTTCTGTCTATTTAGCTCACCGAGAGCAAATCAATGCAAGCCATGTGCCAAGTATATGCAGCTGTCTCTTACATTTGCATTGGCGATGCTGAATCATATTCACAGGTGAAATATTTAGTGTAATTGCAACGTTGTTAATTTGATTGGTAACTTAAAAGTTTAATTTTGCAGTGGACCATTTTTTAACACTGAATGGTATGGGCAGGCACTTGATTTGATTGGACCAGTTTACAGAATGATGGATTCTTTTGTTGGAGTTCGAGAGAAAACTGGTGTCCTTTTTGCATATGGCCTTTTATTGATGAAGCAGCATGATCTACAGGAATCAAGGTAAATGTTTGTACCATTAATTAACGCCTGCCCTTATCAGAGTGGTTATCCTTTGCTATAAATCCGGAATACTTTTGACTTCCATATGGAGATAAATCAATTATTTTGTTTTACATGGTATCAGAAATGAGTCAAATTCATTTCCTTACGGATTCGCTATGTGCTTCTTACATAATATCTATGGACTATTCACACAATAATTTATTTATTTTTTATAAGTAATGACATATTTATAAAAAAAAGTGTGAGGCCCCTTAAGTACACAGGAAGTATGCACAAGAAAACCCAAAGCTAGCTCACAAAAGAAACCTAACGAACCTACTGAAAACACTCAAAACCTGAAACCCGCAGAGAAAACACGTCACTGCATGACATGAGCCTTGCCTTTCCTGCAACAAGAGGAGGGGATAGCATCACCATAGTTGATGGAGCTTGTAAGGTTAAACGATCCCTATTCACACAATAATTTGACATGATTTCAAACTTTTGTCAGAAAATTTGTCCTAGTCCCTATGTCTGCCAGACTGCTCTTTTTTTTTTTCTTGTTGTCCAGATAATCGGTTTACACCTCCAAATGCCATGAAGACCAAGGGGAACAAGTTCCCTTGGAATGAATCCTCCAATGCCCTTGCTGGCTATCTAATGGCATTGTTGGTTTTAACTCGTGGGTAAAAACACAATCATCTTCATAAAGAGATGATACAGAAAATAGAAATAATAAAAAAGGATTGACCACTGTGCCTTTGTGATTACAACAATTTGTATGCCAAATCCTGGAATCCTCCTCCTTTTCCTATTTTGTTTTCCATAAAAACATTTCAATCTCACTGGATCCTGGAGATAAGCCAGACACAAATCTATAAATTAATCTCACAGTTGTAGGTCTTGACATCAGCCAATTAGTAATCAACTCTACCAACCACAATCCTCTCTCTCTCTCTCTCTCTCTCTCTCTCTACATTAAGATAACAACTATGGTGCAGAAATCGACTGGCCAAAGGACTGCAGTTGACTCATAATCATTTGGGGAATCTTCAACTTGTATCTCAGTATTTGACAATCCTTGGGAGTTTGGCGCTTGTTCTGCACGACACTGTACAGTCTAGAGATATCTTGAGATCATCTCTAACCTTGGCAAAGAAGCTTTATGATATCCCAACCCAGATCTGGGTTCTTTCTGTTTTGACAGGTATATCCCATTCCTTATAATCTCTCACATTATTAAAAGCAGTAAGCTAGTTATTTTCTGAATGCTACAAAGGCTATCCTATCTTGTAAAATGCACAGGTTTGTACTGATTGTTGCTGGGTTTATGACGGTATCATCATTGTATGAAGTTATTCTATGTTTTTAGCCTATAGTGAGCTGCCCAAAAGATCACCACAACTCTACATGCTTGTGCATATTTAAAAATGGCAATTCCATGACCTCCTCATCCTCCTAATTGATACATTACTGTGATTGAAACAGTTAAAATGGTTGAACAGGGCCAAAGAAGTATTATATTCACTATTCTAACTCATGCAGTATCTGAAAGTATTTTGCAGCTCTTTAGTACCTGAACCATTAAGTTGATATAAAATCTTTGGATTGGCACGTTTATTTCATTTCTCTGTTCTCTTGTTATTATTTACTGTTGCAGCCTTGTATCGAGAGTTAGATGAGAGGGGAAATGAAATGGAAAATGCTGACTATCAAAGGAAAAAGGTAGATGATCTGCAAAGGAGACTTGCTGATTCACATTCATCCATTCATCACATTGAACTAGTAAGGGCAGCAGTCGTCTACTTTTGTGCTTTTAATCTCCTCCCAAGTATAGCTGACATATGACCAATGCTTTAGACCTGCAGGCACTTACTGCTTATTTTTCCTTATATATTTAATGAGCAGATTGACAAAGCAAGACTTGAGGCTCAGCAGTTTCATGAACTTGACATCAAGCGTGCTACCACAGGCCCTTCCATGAGAGTCAATCTTGACATCCCAGAGTCTATCGGTCTGTCAACCCCTTTACCTGCTCCATCATCATCAAGGCTAGTGGATTTAGACACCGGAAGACGTGGGAAGAGGAAAATCTAGTAAAGTTGATTTTTTTTTTTTTTGGTCTTTTTAAAATGTTAGTGTTTTAGTTTTAATTTTATTTTTCAAAGGAAAAAGAAGAACTAGTATATTAGATTAAAGGAGGTGGACATTAGCACTCCCACCTCTAGATTGTAAAGTAGACAGGTGTGGCACGATGCAACATCTTTTACACTATTTGGGAGGATGATGTACAGTTATTAGATATAATGATGTTTGCTAATTTTACCATCTCTCTTAATCTTTTCCCCTGGAATAGATAGTGACGTTCTTAGCTATGTGTACAAAAATAAGCAAACATGCAAATTTTTACGTGTTTTGACTGACTCTGCTGTTGCAAAAATGTACTCTACAAGATCGGTTTGAGTGAAATTTGTGATTGATTTATCTTGGATGAAATGTGTGCTGTACTTTTTACGACATTTGTTCAAGAAGAATAGAGCTTAGAGGCCTTGTCATCTGAGAGGAAGATCAGAATGAAGCTGGAATAAGGATAAAGGTGTTCTTGACTTTCTCTATGTTGGCTTGTGATGTCATGCTCCCTCGATTGTAGTTAGTCCCGCAATTTCTTTGAGTGGCTTCCACAAACTCTCTCCTGCGCATAGATTGAGTTGTTGGCATAAACATAACATTCTCTGCTTTTGAGCAGTAGAAAGAAGGTAGCATAAGTATGCTGGTCTGGATAGGCTTAGGGTTTATTAACTCATTATCTGTACGTGCAAAGAGGATGCTTCAAAACACAACAAGAAGGCTTTTCAGAACTATCTGGTCAAAGGGACAGTCGGAATCACATCTGAACGAGTGTATACGCATTTAGTGGAAGTTACAATATTGTTCGATCGGTTTCACAATCGGTCAAAGTTTGAACGTAATGAAGATTGCAACAGGCAATGTTACTTGGTCGGACTCATTATTGGATACCGTCCAAACAGAAGGAAGATAACAACTGGGCAGAATTTTCCTATTGCCTCATCGGTCCAAACGCCACCTTCAAAATTTGTCCTTTTCAACTTTCATCAAAAGACTTTTTTTCAATGTCTATATAAACCTTAAAGTGCACAAATTTCCACATACTCTAAGGCCACTGTTCAGTTTGCTAAGAGAAACCTTTTATATCCATATGCCTTCAATTTTATATTTGTACTAAAGTTTCAAGTTAGAAGAGAAACTTTTGTGTCCTCGTTTGGTTTGCGGATTGTCTAGTCCATTGGAAAAGGATTAGCTACTACTGGGATTAACTACCACTGGGAATAGATTAGTTATTTCTATTCCTTTATTTGGTTGTAACACTGGAATAGACTATCTAATCATATTCTTTCGTTTGGTATAATGTAATATGTTGGTGAATAGAATCGTATTTTGATCTTATTTCCTAAAATGCCCTTATAATATGAATACAATTTATATTATTAAGGACCTTTTTTTTCTTCAAAACATAAACAATTATATTATATATATTTTTAATTATACAATATACATTGGGTTTTTTTTTTTTTTTTTTTTGCAATTATGCTAGAAAATTAAAATTATTTATATAAAAAAAAAAAAAACATAATCACCATATTTCATATTTTATATCGGTGATTTTTGTCAGAATGAGGAAAAAAAACTGAGAGAAGAAAAGCAAAACTGTGTGTGATTTGAAGAAAAAAAAAAACTCAAAGAAGAGAACGAAAAAAAAGATTGAGAAAGAATAAAGAAAAAAAAAATTTGAGAAAGAATGAAGAAAATATGAGAGAGAACTAAGAAGAAGAAAAAAACTGAGAGAAGAAAAAAAAAATTCAAGAAACACAATGATAATGAAATAACCAAGAAAATAGAGATTGAAAATAAGAGAGGAGAGAGAGATATCTTGCTTTGAGAGATGAAGATCGTTGCTTTGAGAGATAAAGAACGTTGCTTTGAGATATGAATATCATGAGAGGTATGAGAAGTGTAGGGTTTTTTTGGGTAATTTTATACAATATTTTTAATCCCACAGGAAAGGATTAGCTAAGCCACTCATTTTGAGTGGCTTAGCTAATCCTGTGTGTATGAGATTAGTAGTCCCATGGGAGTAACTACTCCCAGGAATAGCATGTTACCAAACAAAGGACTAGCTAACACCTGTTAGCTAGTCCAATCCAAGGACCTAATCCGTGAACCAAACAGGGCCTTAGTGAGTGTATAATTTTGTGCAACATCATATTACGGTTGTAACCTGCCACTAGGCAAAGAATTCGGTGTTGTATCAAGGTCAGGATTGTAATTTGGCACCATGCTTGGTTAGGGTCGTATACCATTAGCAAGGGAAGTTGATCAAAGCCGTACCTCATTAATGGACGCTCTAGTCCTACATAAGAAGAAGACGTGCAATTATTTAAAGTACAATGATAACCATTTTCTCATATGATGAAACGCTGATCTGTTTGTTAAAGGAGTGGACCAAAAATGACTCAAAAAATATTAAAAAAAAAATCTCATATTATTCATTTCAAAATCAACAACAACATTTTTATTTTTATATCATATCAATTAATTTTTATTACTGTTTAAATACAAAAATTATTACAAGATAATTTTTTTCTTTTTCACTTTTTCATACAATATTTTTTTTATTTTTATTATTATTATTTTTTTTCACATCAATCAAATCTACCTCTCTTTTTCAAGTCATTTGCTAAAGACACCCGCTACTCCCGAACACTTGGCTCTCTTCCTTTAGCCATACATTTTATATCTTTGCTACCTTAAAGCATAAAAGAGTTATTCCACCCGCAACCCCCGACAAATTTCCGGTTGTTTGTACTTTTTTTTTTTTTCATAGGCTTCTGTTGAAAAAGTTTAACCGTGTGATCATCTGCATGATTTCATCACTCACACCTTAATTGGTTTAAGCATGGTCGAATGTTATGGCGTCCACGTTTTATGTGTGTTTTGTGGTATCCAAATTTGGCTGTAGGTTGCTGTGAGATACGGTCCATCATTTAGGCTTGTAAGAAAAAACTAATTTTTTATAAAAACGTAGTTTGATTTTCTTGAAAGGAGCAACCAGAAACAGAAACAGAAGCAGAGGGTGTCGGTGTCCAAAGGTTAAATCCCCTCTCCCAAGTCCCAGCCGACTAGCCGAGGACTTACCAGTGCACGATGCACCTGCAGCACAGCGTGGGAAGCGCTGGGTGATGCTGCTATAAACAAATAAATAAATAAATAGCCGAGCTTCCGTTATTTCTCTCCTTCTGTCTCCGTGTATCTGCTTCGTTCGTTGTCGTTATTACACAATTGAAATTTGGTGTACGAATACGAATTGGGAAGTGGTTGGCTCAGTTGAATAAAGAAGAATGCTTGGTGCCGCTGCATCGCGGAGCCGCCTTATTAGGGCTCCTGGGCTCCTCCTCCAATGCAAGATTCTATCTCCGACTGCTAGTGCTGCCACTCTCTTACGCTCCTACCGTCTTCCTCCTATTCCTCTTCTTCGTAATTCAACTATCGCCGTCGATGCCGCTGCTGGTGGTGGCGCACGTCCCCTCGACAGCAACGCCAATTGGAATATCAGAAGACGAACTCATCCCAATCTCCTCAAGGCCTTCCTTTCCGATTCATCTTCTTATTCTTCTTCGCCCAGCTCAGCAGCCAGACCTTACCCTCAACATCCTGTTAGTCATTGTATCCAGCTTTTATATTTTCATCTCAACATTTCATGATGCTCAACTAATTAATTACTGGATTGGGTACCTCTATTTGCTTGTCAAGCAGAGTTCCATGCTGAATGGGCGCCTTTTGTTCTCAACCTCAACCTCCAAAATTGACACCACCGATTCGAATAAGCTTGAGAAAGCCAAGAGACCTCCACAGAACGAAGTTGCAGACACGAAAATCTTCCGTACTCTTGCCAGTTACTTATGGATGAAAGATAACCCCGAATTCCGACTCAGGGTCCTCACTGCCTTGGCTTTTCTCGTTGGTGCTAAGGTTAGAAGTCAGTAATCACTACTGCTCCACCCCGTTCTCTTCTTCACTGGATCTAATTTTCTTTTTTCTCTTTTTCAGGTTTTGAACGTTCAGGTGCCCTTCCTCTTCAAGCTCGCCATTGATTGGCTAACAACCGCTACTGGCAATGCTACTGCTTTCGCTTCCTTTACTACCGCCAATTCAACTGCTTTAGCTCTTTTTGCCACTCCAGCTGCGGTTTTGATTGGATACGGGATTGCACGCACGGGTGCTTCTGCTTTCAACGGTACTACCGCATGAAGTAATTGCTGATTCTTGTCTAGATGTTACTCTTCTATTTATACTTCCATCTTTAACCATATATACATTCCCATTCCTGATATCATATGTTAGAATTTTGATTAGATGATTAACTTCATCTCTTTTTAGTTTAAGTTTTTAGGACAATTTGGTAATTTAACATAGTATTAGAGCCAAAGGTTCATTCACCTCCCATTTCAATTAAATATTTCACGTGTTGGGCCTTACATATTAAAATAAAGTTTGAGCCCGTACGTGAGGGGGAAGTGTTAGAATATTGATTAAATGATTAAATTTATCTCTTTCTATCAGCTTAAGCTTTTGAGATAACCGGTAAATTATCATCAGAAACCATCTTCTACAATTTCTTCATTGATTTTCTTGGTGATTTCTCACCATTCATTCATTTCATTCTTTGTTGTAAGTGGATGCAACTCTCTTGTGGCAGAACTGCGGACTGCCGTGTTTTCTAAGGTTGCTTTGCGAACAATTCGATCGGTATCTCGGAGAGTATGTCGCTGCGAAAGCTTTTTCATTTATTTCATTGGAGTTTACAACATCATTGCATTATGCATGTCTAACACTTTATTTCCAATATGCCATTTGCATTTGTACATCCCACGCATTCTTCTTTCTTGTGATTTCATGTTTCCTACTAGTGAGATGCTTATATAAACCTCAGCTAATTCCTTCAACACAACTGATGTAATCGTATTTAACTTTCTGCAGGTGTTTTCACATTTGCATGATCTTGACCTTCAATATCATCTTAGGTATTGCATCTAACTCAGAGAATTTTGTTGTTTTTGTTCCTTTCTAAATGTCTCTAGTTGTTACTACGAACCAGCACCAGGATGCAATTTTTATTTCTCCCCCAATGAACTAGTTCAGTTCTCAAGTATATATTAGTCCATTTTTGGAGTTGCAATGATTAAAAAAAGATGTTCTACTTTAAATTTGCATTTGTTCAGTATGTTGTGCCAATATTGTGTAGCACGCAAGTGCAAAAAGTTTGCTGTAATAGTTTGTTTTGTTTTTGTTTTTTGTTTTTTGTTTTTTGTTTTTTTTTTTTTGCAATAGAAGCACTATTGAGTAGCTAAGTTTCATATGTTTCTTTTTCTCACTTGGCTATTGTATTTCCAGTCGAGAAACAGGTGCATTAAATAGAATCATTGATCGTGGTAGCCGCGCAATAAATTTCATTCTCTCGTCTATGGTGTTCAATATTGTACCCACCATCTTAGAGGTAAGAGAATGTAGATTTGATTGTTATTTAGCTACATAACATTTATGATGACACTGGATTTTGCAATTTTGGATGCTTCTGTTTGAATGGAATGGTGACATATGGATGATTTATATTGGGCTACATTATGGCCTTTTTCTTGCTTACATTTTCTTATTACATTATCATCCTCGCTGCTGCTTCTTTCTTCCTGAACCACTTCTACAGATTTAACGTGTATCCTTCCAGATATCTATGGTATCAGGTATACTGGCATACAAGTTTGGAGCACCCTTTGCATGGATTACTTCACTATCAGTCGCTGCATATATTATTTTTACATTAACGGTGACACAGGTATCATTTCTTCTGTCAGGTCTTTATCAATAATATGTGGATATGATTCCAAGAAATGGAACTTATTGTAGACTTCATTTCCTTTCTTTTGTGTCGATATATTAGTCTGTTTTTGTAGGCATTGCAAAAATATCTTAAGCAATTTCACAATGTTTAAAAGCATATGTGCTATTGTCTCCTGATGGTCCTATGAGCTTGAATTTATAAGATATTTTTTTCAAGAGTTTTTTGTGTGTGTGTGTGTGTGTGTGGGTGGGTGGGGGGGAGAGGGGATGGAAGCAAAGTTTGGAATGGGGGTTCCCTCTCTCTCAAAAGAAGGTGAAACTTTCGCCATTATCAATTAAGGGTTTCTTTGTCTTTTCCAGTGGAGGACTAAGTTTAGAAAGCTCATGAATAAAGCTGATAATGATGCAAGTTCAAGGGCAATTGACTCACTTATTAATTATGAGGTGAGGCTCTGGTGAACTTTGTATGCCTGCTTTTCTCCTTATGCATTATTTGATGCCTTATTTTCTCGCATTCTAGCCATTTTTCCTTCTCTGTTTTGACATGATGCTGTGTTATTTTTTCCAGACCGTCAAATATTTTAACAATGAAGCTTTTGAAGTTGAGAAATATGATGAGTACTTAAAAAGTAAGTTGTCGTTGTATCACAGTAGTTTTTACTTTAAATTATTAATGCAATTGTATTGGGTATAAAGGGATGAAGCTCACTTGGTTCTGTGATAGTGAGGGGCAGAGAGGCCTAGTTGTTGTGCCACCTCATATAGAAGACCTTTTTTCCTTCTTCATTCTTGGTTCTAATGCATGAAATAATTGGGACCTTCAATGTGGACCACAGCCCTTATCATTTAGGACAATGGACAAATTTTGATGAATAACTACCATACCAGATTTCTCTCTCTCTCTCAAATGGACAATTGCCCACCCTACAGGCTGTCTTTTGTGTGGACGATACCAAGCTAACTGGGTGGGGTGGCTGGGTTTGGTTCCCAATTTTGGAGCCTGTCTCATTTTTGGTGGTTGAAAACAAGCTTGCCCTTGTGCGGTTTAGGTTTAAGAAGTCCTGTCCTAATTCTGCTCTGTTACCACTTCTATCTTTATATGGACTAGGAGATTGCTCCTGCTTCATACTTCTAAGAGTTTAAAAGATGATCTTATGTGACCAGCCAATCAATTTCAATATGGCTCAGATATTGTCGGACTGCCTTTTTTTATCTAACACTAATATAGTTCAAGGACCTTTTAATCTTTAGCCTTTAATGTTGTTTTTCTTCCTAATAGTTAGGCAAAAATGCAAGTTATATCCTTTCATTTAAACTATTATCATAAGAAATTTATCCTAATTGAATCTTAATGCTGTTTCTGTTGTTGTTGGTGATTCTATTGCTCAGGGTATGAGGATGCTGCTTTAAAAACACAGCGTAGTCTTGCATATTTGAACTTTGGCCAAAATGTAATATTTAGCACAGCTCTGTCAATAGCTATGGTGTTATGTTCACATGGAATAATGAATGGCGAGATGACAGTTGGTGATTTGGTAAAATATGTTCTTATGCACTTCCTTGTAATGAAGTTTGTATGTTACAAAGTGAATGAGTGGTGGTCATACAAATTGTGGGTTAATGTCATGATACAGGTCATGGTGAATGGGCTTCTCTTCCAATTATCTCTTCCACTGAATTTTCTTGGCAGTGTCTATCGTGAGACCATACAGAGTCTTGTTGACATGAAGTCGATGTTTCAGTTACTGGAGGTATTTTCTCAAGCAACTTCCTACAATTCTCATGCAGTTTAATTTTCAATGGCTGGGATAAAATTGTCTATTACATTGGATCATTTTTCATATCAGTAGTGTTTATGCCTTGTGATATCTTTTGTAGGAGTTAAGATCTAGGATAAAATTGTTTTTGTGGCAACAAACGCTGGGAAAAAAAAAATGATTTCTGCTTATTTTGGCTACATACGTTTTTCTTTACTCATTTCACTTTCACAAAGGCTTTGCTCATCTGTTGTAACAGGAAAGCAAATTCATATTTCATGAACTCTTCTAATGAAGACAGGAAAAGGAGATACATACTCTTTTATAGATAGATGGACTTTTTTCTCACTTTACACAAGTTATTTGTTTGTTATTCTTCCTTGTAGGCTAAACTTTATTTCTCAATGCCTGTTTCATTATGTTCTCAGAGCATTTTTTTTTCTTACTATGATTAATGCAGGAGAGGCCTGAAATTAGAGATAAAGATAATGCAAAGCCTCTTAAGTTGGATGGAGGGAGCATTCAGTTTGACAATGTACACTTTAGGTAGCTGATTTATTTTTTATTTTTGTTTTCCAGTTATATAGGAAGAGTTTTGCCTAGCTACTACTCCAGTATATTGGCTTATAGGCATAATGATTGAGATAGTTGCATAATTTGATGGTGTAACAAGAAGCAGAAGGTGGTTATCAGTTGGGATGTCTAATTTGAAAAATGATTACATCACATAATTCAGATCTTCTCCTTTGAGAATATTTTAAAAATCGGATGCTTTGGAGCCATCTATTCATACCAATATCCCAAAAGTCCAAGCTAGATAGGAAGTAGGCTAAAAATATATATCAAGCACTCACACTAATATCCCAAGATGAGCATGCTCTCCTAGTACCTGTTAAGAAATATGGCCCTTGCACATGGGTAATAGAAGAGATTATGGGAGTAATTTGGGGTCACCAATTCTTGAATCAAAGTCTTATAGTCCACCAAACTCTGGTATTGTGTTGGTGATCTCGAGCACACACTAAAGCCAACAAATGTTGGGTTGTGGATCTTGATGTACGAGATATCAGCATCCTTGAAGACTTTCTTCTGTGTCATGTTGTATGTTTAGCCTTACCTTTGGCAACTCTTTTATTTGTTACAAATAGACTGTAATAAATAATCTCTACCATTTACCTATTCAATATCTGCAATGTTTTTGGACTTGATTATAGGTTAGTATTCTGCTAAGAGAGTGTATTTGTGTAATTTCTCACTGTTATCTTGTATAAGTTCTTCCTTTTTGGCTTTTAATGTGTCTTAGTTTTCTACTATGCCTCAATTTTTGGCTTTTTGTTCTTCTTTTTGCCTTTAGTAGGGCCTTTCTTTGTATACATCTTGTATACTACGGTTGTGCCCCTCGACACTTTTCAACGAATTACTTATTTATCAAAAAAAAGTTCTTCCTTTTTGTGTTGTTTATATCGTTTACAATTTGTAAGCTTTTCTTTGGGTTCTAAAATCCCTTCCACTCTTGGATTCATTATTGAGGTCCAAATTTTACTGATACTTATTTGTATCAACCTACCATGTTTTGCCTATTCCTGGATAACTCTGATAAGTAGAAATCTTTAGATCTCTCTCTCTCTCTGACTGACTCTGACTCTTGTTCATCATAAAGTATTATGGAATTTTCAACGTGGTTTATATAGTGTGCATGTTTCAGGTCTTTATGGACTACGAATGTGATGCATGATTACCATGGAATTCAATTGGAGATTTCATTTACTGTATTAATCTTATCAATAAGCTTACTACATTACTGATTGTTAATGCATTTTAATTGTTTTACTTAAATTCAGCTACCTGACAGAAAGAAAGATTCTTGATGGGATATCTTTTGTTGTACCGGCTGGGAAAAGTGTGGCTATTGTTGGAACCAGTGGCAGTGGTAAGGATTTAATGTGTCAGAACTCGTAATTCCTACTGATTATCTGCTATAATTTGCAATTATTTTAAAGCAAGGATATATTACATTGAGATGTCTTATATCATGAATTGAAAATAGATAGTCCTTGTGTAAAAACTCAGGGAAAACGTAAGCCACATTTGGGCTATCACTCCAAAAATACTAGTCAGATTAGAGTTTCTAATCATAGGGGCTGGCTCAAGTGGTAAGGGCCTTAGTTTTAGTGGCATCCTCATCAAGTCTAAAGTTAGATTTTCATTTGGTGCAAACAATTCCTTAGAGCTACGTCTACCGGCAAAACTTGAGTCTTACCCAATTTGTGTGGAGGGAGCGCTTTCATGGGTCTAGTGTTGGCCCGATAAATGGGTACACAAAGTGGCCCCGCATTGAAGGGTTCCCGGTCATTTAAAAAAAAAATAAAAATTGAAGCTTCTTTAGAATTACTTATAAAGCCCAGTTTCACTTAATAAGTAAGCAATGTGGACTTAACAGCCATGAGTGTCTTTGTATAGATCACCCACCCATGAATTGAAAATAGATAGCCCTCATGTAACTAACCCTAGAAAACGCTAGCCATATTTGCACAATTATCCTAAAAGAATAGTCAATTTAGAGCTTCTCTAGATCACTGATAATTTCACCTAGTAAATAAGTAATGTGGGACTTAACACCCATGAGTGTCTTTTTATAAAACACCTACTCTATGGGCCACTTCTCTTCCCAATATAGGGTTGGGGTGTTACAATCCCCTAGGGCAATTCCTTGTGGTGGACATAGGCATCAAATGCTGAACCACCCAAAAATTCTCGTCTCATTTTTCTCTCTTGCTTCCACTTATTTTCTCATAATTTACATTTTATCACATATTTCTACATGATAGCAAAGCAAATATTATGAGTTTAAACCTTGTCTTTGCCATTTACCTCAAATTTTAATCAAATATTTCACGTGTTAGGTCTTACTAATTAAGGAGAAGTTTGAGCCCACACGTGAGGGGAATGTTAAAATATAAATTAAATGATTAAATTAACCATTTTCTATCGATTTAAGCTTTTGGGTTGGGTTAAATGGTGATTCTACATGGTATTAGGGCAACTTTCATGTGGACTTAAACCTTTTCAAATCTTGTCTTCATTGGCCCACATGAACTTGTCTTTTTGGCCCAGGTTGGCTTATCTTTTGGCCCAAGTAAGACCCGTCTTTTCGCTCAAGTGTCCTACTCTTTTGGCCTTTAGTAGGCCTTATCTTCGGCCGATAGTTAGCATAATTTGGCCAATTTTCAGCCCATAGTTGGCCTTATTTTTCGGCCATCATCGGGCTGCCACCTCTGGCATCACCTGTCTAGCATCACCTCCAATCTCACACCCAATCTTGGCTATGTGTCGCATCTGAATCTGGCCCTAACCAAGCTCACATTCAGCCTTTTGCTGCTGCCACACAATATTCCATCAGCTTCATCAACAAATTTGAATGCTGGGCTCATGCTCAAAATTTCGCTCTTGCTGCATTAGATCCATTTCAGCCAAAAAAAAAGTCTTCAAAAAAAAAAAAGATCCGTCAATTCCTTTATTTCTTAGGAAGCTTGAGTTTGAAGGGGGAATGTTAGAATGTGTGATTCTCTGTTTTAGGTTTATATTTTTCCTTACTAGTGATTGTAATCAAATCTTAGAATTTGGTTACCTTATTTGTATCCACTTCATCTACCACATTACCTTATTTGTATTCACTCCACCTACCACCTTACCTTATTTGTATTCACTCCACTTACCACATTACCTTATTTGTCCACCCCACCTACCACATTTTCCCCATAAAAGGGATCATTTGTATTGTAAACAAATCAAGTTTAACAATAGCAAAATGTAGTCCTTAGGGCAATCCCTAATGGTGGACATAGACGTCTAATGCTAAACTAACCCAACACTCTCTTCTCATTTTTCTCGCTTGCTTCCCCTCATTTTCTCACAATTTACATTTTATCACAAATTTCTACATGGAGAACTCATGCCATAACTTTGGGAAAACACTAACCACATTTACGCGTATACCCCAAGAAAACTAGTCAATGTTATAATTGGGGCTCCTTCTGATCACTTACATAGCCCAGTCTTAACTAATAAGGAACTAATGTGGGACTTAGCATTCATGTAACACCCACTAAATGTGAGGATTCTTTTTGGGGTTCACAAATCATAAATTTGAAAATTAGTGATGGAATTATGTTTCTTATAAAATGTTTTATTAAGTTAGTAGGCATTTTTTAAGCTTTGGGTGTAATATCTGTTCAAGTTCTTTCCAAGTTTTTGCTCTCTTCAGTCTACGCATAGGATCTTATGCAAACATACTAATCTATTCGCAGTAATCATGTGTATGATCATTTACTTGGACTCTCACGAGATACCTGAACAAGTGTTTTTAATCTTTATTTACGAATGTAGCTTTGTGGTGTTTCACTTTTGTTTATGTTAAGCCATGAACCATGTTATTGCAACATAGAATGCTTTTGTACTCTATCTCCTTGCAGCATCACTAAGGATTAGAACTGGTATCTGCTTGCAGGCAAATCAACCATTCTTAGATTGCTCTTCAGGTTTTACGACGCCCATTCTGGAAGTGTAAGAACTGATGCTGCTATTCTCTGTATTTGTTTGCTATTGGCACAATATGGCTTAATAAATTGGTATCTTCCTCATGGAGTACAATCCTAATATAGCTGATTCTTGAATGATACCTATAACATAGGTTTGTATTTGTTACTTATCAGTACTGAATTTGCTTCTACTGTTTGCAAATTCTGATTAGCTAGACAAAATTGAAAATAGTTCTGTAGTTTACCCCTTAATATAAATAATTAGAAAAGAAAAAAAAAAAAAAAAAAAGATATTGGTAATTATTATAAAAGTTGATGGTTCTATTTTTAAGTATACTTTTCATTAAATTCAAACAACTGTTGATTTCTACCATTTAAAATATTAACTTTTTGTTATTGGGGAGGTATTATTAATTTAAATGCATTATTTAACAAAAAAAAATTTAGTGTTGATGCTTATTATTGCCATTGAAATATTTGGGCTTAAGAAAGTTTCTCTAACTTCTAGCTTAACTATTCCTTTTCCAATTCTCAAGCTTCTTTTCAATGATTACATTATAACTTAATTTCAAAAATCTTTTTGCGAAAACATCTTAGAAAAGAATAGCAAAAAATGTAAATAATAACAATGAATAAGAAAAAAAGAAAGAAAGGAAAGAAATGTTATAAAGGAATTCATTAAATTCAAACAACTGTTAATTTTTGTCCTATAGTGATAGTTGGATACGTAGATCAAATAACACCAATATTAAACCACAAAAAAAGTCATGAAATGCTACTTGTAAGAGATTTAGCCACCCTAAAACTATTTTATATATTAAATTTTGGCTATTTTTTATCCTACATCTTATTAACTATTGTTATTGAAATTTTTGCACAATTATTGGACGTATATGCACCAAAGTATAAAACTGTTGGAAAGTTTTGGCCTATTTAACAATGTTAGCCTCCTTGAAACCATTTAAAATGTTAAATTTTGATTATTGGGGACGTAATATTTTTTTTTTTTACTGCATTATTTAGCAATTTTTCTTTGGTGTTGATATTTACTGCTTAACTATTCATTTTTCAAATTCTCATGCTTCTTTTCAATGACTACATTATAATTTAATTTCAAAAATCTCTTTATGGAATGTCTTAGAAAAGAATATCAAAAAATATAAATAATAATAATGAAAGAGAAAAAGAAAAAAAGAAAGAAAGAAAAGAAAGGTTGTAAAGACTAGGAAAAATTGCTAGTCATATCTACGCTATCAATTCAAAAAAACTAGTCAATTTGAAGCTTTCCTATAATCACATACAAAGCCCAATTTCATCTAGTAGGTAAGCAATGTTAGTCTTAGCACCCATAAGTGTCTTTCTATAAACCATCTACTCTATGGGCAACTCTTCTTCCTAATTTGGGAGCAAGGTGTTACATATATGCACCCAAGTATGAAATTGCCGGAAATTTGGCCTATTTAATAATGTTAGCCACTCTAAAACCATTTAAAATATTAAATCTTGGTTATTGGGGACGTAATATTATTATTTTTAGTGCTTTATTTAGTAAGTTTTTCTTTACTGTTTATTTTTATTATTGTCATGGGAATATTTGGGCTTAAGAAGGTTCATTTAGCTTCCAACTTAACTACATTATTATTCAATTTCAAAAATATTTTTGCGAAAACATCTTCGAAAAGAATAGCAAAAAATATAAATAATATTAATGAAAAATTTTAAAAAAATAAAAAAGAAAGGTTATAGAAGAATTCATTAAATTCAAACAACTGTTGATTCTGCCCTATGGTGACGATTGGATGGATCAAATACCAACATTAAACAACAAAAACAGTCATAAAATACAATGCTTAACGCACTACAAAGATCATTATTATTTCTTAAGCATGGAAAATAGTCCTTATCACTTTGCTAATGAACTCCGCCCTACATATATGTTTTTTAATAAATCTATATTTCTTCTGTTTTCTTGATATTTTCAGGAGAAAACATGTGTAATAAGTAAATTCCAAGAATCTCTTTATTTGTTCACCAGTTTCCAAAAATATTCCTAATTAAATTATATATTTAGGAATAGAAAATTCCATCCTAGGTTATATTTTGAAGCTGATTTTTCTAACTTACGCAGTTATAATTCTGCTTTAAACATATTTAGGGAAGAAAAAATCTATAAATGAAAATTATAAAAATGTGTTAAAGATGAGGGTCATTAGATTTTTTGATTCCATGCCTTAGAGAATTTCTTGAATTGTAATAGTTCTTTTCAAATAAATATTTGATTCCTCAATATGATATGATTTGTATTTATTTGTTTCCTTATTTGATTTGGACATTAATAACACTTTACCTATTAATATTAAGATACTAAAGAAATCCTATTTGATTTAGATTTCTAATATGTTTTGATTTATGCTTATATATTATATATTATATAAGCATTATAGGGATGCATTAAAGGGACACTTGTCAACATTTTAGACTGCCACTTGTTGCAATTATAGCCCGTTCTCTTAAGCATTATTGGTGGCACGGTACATGAAGTGAGGAGTAGACCTACACAATTGATATACAAATAGATATGATCACATTTTTAGAATTCTATGTATTCTTAAAGCTTCGAAGGATACATTTTTCTGGGTGCCAATTATTGCAGTTATCAGTAACTGATTCCTTTTCACCCTAGAAACTTGTTATGTAGGTATTTTGGAGGATTTTGTCTTATCTAGCTTTATCTCTAGCACTGTAAAATGTGTTCAATTCTATTTTCTCATTCCTGGAATATACTTTGGTGGATGAAGACTTGAGAGGTTGCTTTAATGTGGTTTGGCGAAGAATATTTTGTTCTCATTTACATTCAAACCGGAAGTTATCTCTGTAATCTACAATTGCATTTCAATCATTATCTTGCTTCCCCGCATGACCACTGAATTTTTTGACAGATAAGGATAGATGGTCAAGATATTGGTGAGGTGACTCTTGAGAGTCTACGGAAATCTATTGGTGTTGTGCCACAAGATACGGTTAGTTCAATTAAGTGATTTGGCTTTTGTTTGTCTAATTCTACTCTTCTATACATATAAATGAAAATGTAACCCTTTTAGATCTTGCAAGTTGTAATATTTAAAAGACGAGCAACTTGTGTTTGATGGACAGGTGCTTTTCAATGATACAATATTCCATAACATTCACTATGGTCGTCTTTCGGCAATGAAAGAAGAGGTATTTGATGAAATTGTGTTACTTCTTCATTTGTTTATTTTGCTCTGCAAATTGTGCACTGTTGAATATCCTAGGTTGTTTTTTATAGCCAAATACTTTTTCTGTTAAGGTGTATGATGCCGCTCGACGTGCAGCTATTCATGACACTATCATGAAATTCCCTGAGAAATATTCTACTGTTGTGGGGGAACGAGGGCTGAAGGTGAGAGGACTACTACAGTAATACATTTTTTAATTATGGTGGTAACCGGTAAGACAACCCTCTTTGCCGGCTGGGCTGCTGGATAGAGTAGGGCGCTGGCTGTCCAAACATATGACTACTCCAGTGAATGCAAGAACCAGCTCTCAATAAGATATATGTCTGTGTATGTTGGTAATAAGATTGTCCTTTTAACACTTTAAGCCGTATAGGAGTGTCTTTGTACTCGACAGAGATCCATTGTGTACACAGTTACTTAGCTTTGAAACTGTTGTAAACATGTTTTTTCTAAAGTTCTAGGTGGACACCACATAAGAAAATATATATTTGGTGAGATTTTATGGAGTTTTACATCTACATTTTGCAAAGGCAATGCTCAGTGCGGTCATTTAAGGTTTCTAGAGAATTGTGAACAAGTAACTGCAATGAAAAGAAAAAAACTTGGAGAGCTTGTCAGTCAACTCTTGAATTTTTAGTGATTGGGTGGCTTTTCTATACAGTTAAGTGGTGGTGAAAAGCAGCGTGTGGCACTAGCTCGTGCATTTCTGAAATCCCCTGCAATTATGTGAGCATTTCCATTTATCTTTTCTTCTTGATTAAGAATGTCGTTTGTATTAATGTATGTGTGCATATTTTAAGTACACATGATTTCATATTCAGTTACATAAATGCTTATTCTATAAATAAAATCTTCAAACTCGTTCATTCTGTGTACCTACCTGGAGAATTCGTCATGGATGATTCTATTAATCTATTGAATTTTTTTGGAATTTTCCATTTTCCTTTTTATTATTCTTTGGAGACTGTCTTACAATACTTTTTTTTTTTTTTTTTAATGGTATAATCAAGTTGTTTTGTTCTGGTCTCTTTTATGGATATCGTTCAATGACTTCCAAGTGTCATACTGCCTCTGCCAATAACAGTTACTATTTGACTAATAGATTAGTCATATCTGATATATCATTTTAACTTCTTTTTTTCTTCTGTCGAAACTATCATTTTCCTTATGGCCAATAAGCTTAGCACCTTCCCTCCATTCAAAGCCCCGAAAATAAAAATGGGGTGGAGGGTGTGGTCATGGATTCAAAATCCATTGGGTAATTTACCGATGAAAAGTGTCATATTTTTCCTTCTGAATAAACACAGCACAATGCATTTATATGTACACACCCACACTGTTGAGGAAAGGAAGGTTGATTGCGTTGTCCAAAATTTGTTAGGTTTTAAATTTCTCTGGTGGGTGTTTCTAACTTATGGTTTTTTTTTTTTTTTTTAACTTTTTTTGTGGAGCTTGCAATAAATTTCTAGGCTATGGCATTATATGCCTCTTCAAATCTTTCCCTCCAAATGACTGATTTTACTTACATTTTAGCCATAAATAATTAACTTAAGGCCTGATTTTAAGTTTCATTGCCATATTTTAAGCTAATGAATGATAATCATTGCATTTGATTGGGGTACTATATCATAAAATCTTGGCTGAAATCTTTATTAACATTCTTCTCTCAATATAGAAAGGAGAAAAATAAGCTGCATTTTTTGTTTGTTTGTTTTTCAGTAACATGAATTTCACTTGATGTCTTCAGGTTATGTGATGAAGCTACAAGTGCATTGGACAGCACAACAGAAGCGGAGATTTTAACTGCATTGAAGTCCCTATCAAATAATCGAACTTCAGTCTTCATCGCTCATAGGCTTACCACTGCAATGCAATGTGATGAGGTAAGCATTTTTTGTAAAAATTATGAGCCAAACATATGGCGCTGGATTTTCAAGATTTTGTGCTGGAGATCTAGCTCTTTTTTTCTGGCTTAGAAAAATGTGATTCTTTTTTCAATGAAAGATGCTATTAAGTATATTTTTATTTCACAATATTGATATGACAGTCTCAACAAACTTATATATCTTTTTTGTAAAACATGGATTGATCCAAGGATTGTTTTGGACTACCACATTAGCATTGTTGGATAATTGTGGGATAAAAATGTAATTTCTAGCATTACCCATCTTTCCTCGATAAAGAAAAAAAAATGGCACTTTTAGTATGCTACAAAGTTTTCTATTCTTTCCCTCTTTGCCGTACTGTTTTCTATAATCTTATATGTTACCCATCCATCTTTTAAAAATATAATATCAGATCATAGTTCTGGAAAATGGGAAGGTCATTGAACAGGGACCCCATGAAGTTCTAGTGTCGAATGCAGGAAGATATGCACAGCTGTGGGGACAGCAAAATAACACTGTGGATGCACTTGACACAGCCATCAAATTTGAGGCATGATTGCCCCTCTTCTCCTCCCCTCTTCAGTTTTCTCCGGGTGAACAAAATGACGTGTAAAATTAAATGGAATTTGTGTAGTTTCTTCTTTTGTCAATCTTACCCTTGACTTCATTCTTCATAAACAATGTTCAAGTTGATATACAGTAAAGAAAATGCCTATTCTTTTGCCTCAGAGAGGAAGAAATTAACATCTTATGACAATAGATATCTGAGCAGGAAAGATTGGCACACTGTGTAGGCTTTAAGCTGAATATCATGCCTGAAGGCTTTTAGGCGCACAAATATCATGCCTGACCTTGTTATTCAGCACTGGGGTTGCTGAATATGTTCAAGCTTTATTGTAGTTTATCATAATATTTTTGTCGTACTGACAACGACGCCACCAAATGCGTTGGCATTATACCAAATATGACGTAATAATTTGGCATCGAACCAAAATGGAAGTTATTAGCGTCTTCAGAGAGGGAATTCAAGAACCATACATTTGTCAAAATAGTCGCTCCACGTAACGGCAAACCCTAGCATGGACTATTTAAAACCGGGCGTTACTATTTAAAACTATATATGCTTAAGGAGCGAGGTTTGATCTATGTATCATCTTGAGTTTTTTCCAATTTTGAGAGAGGTTTTGGAATGCGAAAGAGTGCGCTGGTTCCACCTTGTTGATTAGATTGATTTGGTAATTTGTGTTTCCTTCTTTTGCCTTTGCTTGTACATCAAGTGATGCATCGTTTATTTAACAAGAAGCTAAGCTCTCCCTAATGGCTGTTCCTTTATATTCTTTGCTAAAGTTAATGGTATGTGCATATTTTATGGTGTTTTTCCTGGAAAAGTATTGATTAGGACACTCTGTTGCCATAGTTCTCTATTTCAATCAAAATCAGTATAAATCTCAAAGCACAGGCCACATCATTATTCTAAATCATCTTGTCTACAGTCTAGGGCCTCGTGCGTTAGGGGTTGGGGGTGCCATGGCACCCCCAACAATTTTTTTATTATTTTTTTTCTTTTTTTGGCTACTTTTTCTGGCTATTAAAAAAAAAAATTTATCCTTTCCTTTCTCACTTTTTTTATGAATTCTTTCCCTTTCTCTTTTCTCTCCCTCAGTCCTCTCAGACTCTCTCTCTTTAACGCTCCAAGGTTAATTTTATGTATTTAACCTTAGTTTTTGTATAAATTATCAAATTTTTAAGGTTAAACAAATTTTTGACAGCACCCCCAATTTATATATCTTGGCTCTGCCACTGCGTATACCAAAATTGGGGGTTTCTTTCTAATTTGAACTTGATTTTGAAGAGAGCAGCATTAATTGTAGATCAGAAAATAATAAGATACCCTCCTCGTCATCAAAAACTGTTTTTTTATTTTAGAAAAATTGTGTAAATAACCTTGAGGTTTTAAGCATAGTTAGTTTACGTGCTGACTTGGCACTACTACATAAGCGCAAAAAAATTGCACACCCTAGCCTCTCTGGGCGGCATCAACCCCGACCTCCCATGGACTGCCAAATCTGGTGGTTGTAATCACTAAATCAGACGTCGGGAGCGGTAGTGACCACCTGGAAGCCTTTGGGGGTGATGACCTCTTAGATGTAAACGTGTAAAATGCATGCAGGGCTAGCAATAGCATCCATTTTTGGGAAGGTAATTTGTGTGTGAATAAAATTTATAAAGTGAAGTTGTACTTTCCTGGTGTAGACTAATGGAGTGCGGCCGTTACAACTGAATTGTGCATGTCCTAATTTATTAATTAATTGTTTTTTGTCGTTTTAGGAACATCGTTGTGTCCGTACCTTGTGCTAGAGGTTTTAGGACATATATATATATGCGTAGATAAAGAGAGCAATTTTTGTTTTAAATGTTTTGTTAATTAGCCTAACGTACGACTGTGGTAAACATGGTGATTATTAATTAATTTGCATTACGTAGATAGTACTGGAGGGAGTAAAATGGGTGAAGAGGGAGGAGAAATACTTGAAATGAAGAGGAGGAGAAGTGCCCGAATATGGGCATTGGAAGAGGAGAAGGAGAAGAAGAAGAAGAAAGAAGAAGTAGAAGAGCAAAAGGCATGCGCCACCAAATCCAATGAGCAGATGATGATGATGATGATGATTGGGGTCCCTCATTCTGAGGATTGTGAAGTAGAAGAGCGTCGTCTTAGTCGACCACCCACTGTGAGGCAGTACGACCGCAGGAGGGTCCGCAAGCGCAAAAGACTTGAAGACGTCGTCGTTACTTCTCTTGCTTACCCATCTCATGTACAAGTACAAAACCCTTTTCTCTTTCGCCTAGCTTTCGTATCCCAATATATCTTCTTAATTAATCATGCTGTCGTTTTTCTCCTTTCGCGATCATTTTGCTATATGCATGCAGGAAGGACAAAACCAAATTAAACATGCTTCAATCAAATTTGGAATTGGTGAGCCTGTACTTATAATTAATTAATAATAATAATAATAATAATAATAATAATAATAATATTGTAGCTTATGATCTTCTCATCATATGATCGATATATATGTATGTATGTATGTTTGTATTAGACCAACTCCCAACTTCTTCATCTCTGCAACGAATACCACAAGTGCGGGTACTTGAGTTTGTGCTTGATATACTACAAAGGTGAACAGTTACGTGAATTTAATTAAATATATATCACGTGGATTCTTCTCTTGGGTTTTCCCATATTAATTGATTATTCTTCCTTGTTTAGGAGAGACACACAAGAAATATTTGCCCAGCCAGTTGACCCTCAAGAGGTTGGTGGTAATTGGTTTAATTTTGGCGTCTACATGTTCTGATCAGAATGTTTAATTTGTTCCTTTCTAACCTATATGCGTACGTACATTAATTAATTAATGATTTCATGATGCGTTTACAAGGTGGAGGGCTACTATAGAATCATTAAAGAGCCAATGGATTTTGGCACAATGAGGGCTAAACTTCAGGAAGGAATGTATACAAGCTTGGAGCAATTTGAGGTTTGCTCTTGGCCTCCTAATTGTTTTCTTTCTAAATTAATTTCCACTACTTAACTGACCATTAATTAATCTTTGAATTATATATGCACAGCATGATGTGTTTCTAATTTCCAACAATGCTTTGCATTTTAATTCATCGACTACCATATATTATAGAGAGGTACGTACGTACTCGGTCGATCTTTAAATACTTCTTGTTGTAATCAATCATGTTTTAGAAAATTAAGTAAATATATGTATGTATCCTGCAGGCTCGTGCTATACAAGAATTGGCCCACCGGGTTTTTCATGCTCTGAGAAGTGATCCAGAGAATTTTGAGTTGGAGTTCTCTCAAACAAGAAGACGCCCGGGCAGGAAACCCCTCGGCGAACCCACTGGCACTAAGCTTGTTAGATGTGGCAGGCTCAATACCGGTGTTTCACCAAAGAGACACACCAAAACAGGCCGACCATTTACTCCAGTCCCTCATTTTGACCAAAGAGAGAACAAATTAGTTCCTTCTTGTAAGAAATTTCTTACGCATGATTAAATTAATTATGTTGAACCTCTCTGGCTTTCTCATTGATTCTTTTCCAAAATATTAATAGCTAGCACTGCGAGAGTTCCCTTAAATCTTCCCTTTGCTTTGAACAGGGTCTGGAGGTGGCTTCGAAACAGAGAGGCGCCGAACATATAGGCCTTGGACTTCTTATTCCAGTGAGAATGACTCAATTGTTTCATCACTCTACAGCACCCCCAAACCACTTGTCCATGTAAGTTTATAATTATAACAAGGATAATACTAGAGATCCTAACAACTTTTCCCTACTTTCTTTTCCCGAATGATCTGGTCCATTCATTAAAGAAATAGATTTATAGTTTTTTTTTCTTTTTTCTTAAATGAACGTGGGGTCAAGATGTTTCGGAAAGAGTTTGGAAAAAACTATTGGGATGCCTAGCAGCCCCCTTATAACAAACACATATATATGTGATTGTAGGGGTTGGGAAGGGAGGGGAGAGAAAAAGAAAAATACTCCATTCATTTCTCTTTATGTCCTTGATTAGGTCTCTACTCTTTAGGATTGATAGTCATGTGACTACAAATTTTAAGCTTCTTGTCAACCTATTACAACCTTCCACCTTTTTCCTGGCAGGGAATCAGCTATGTAAATAATTAAGGCACTAGGCAAAACACAGGCAGAGTTGGAATCCATCTTTCTAATTTATTGCTTGTTTTTCTTTTTTGTATTACTACTTTTGGGGTAACCTGGGTGGTAATTATAAGTCAAAATTTCTCTGCAAAACTTTGGCGTGCTGTCTCCATATTGATTAATTATTAAAACATGGGCATGTTATCCGCACACCGACAATTTTGGACTTGTTTTTCATTTCTTATTTTAGCTGCTACATCTCCGTGTCTATATATGCTGATTGATATATGTCCGCGTTGTAGATTACTCATGAGGATCTTGGATACAAAGAAAGTCTGATGCAGTTTGTTAAAGATTTGGGACCAACGGCTCAAATGGTTGCCAATAAGAAATTAGCCAAATATCTGCAGATTGAAACTTCAAATTGTCAGTCCCAGACCCCAACCCTGTTGGCAAACACTCCAAATTGTCTGCCTCCTGCACCATCTCTCACGCAGGCACCTGCTTATCTGGATGGTGTTAATAACGGCGCCTACAAAGGAAAGATGGCTTGCATCGATAGCACTTCCATAAGAGACATGGTACCCTCTTCTGACATAATGGGAATTTGCGGCAATCCACAACGGGAAAACGCTTACTTCAATAACATAAAAGATGTTAAGATTGGTTCTTCGGGAGAAATAGCTGCCAACGCACGCGAAAATATGGACATCTATTCTCTTTCTAAAGGAAAAATGATTTGCACTGATGATAATATGGACCTTCATGGGAATGGTCGATATGATGCCAATCAAAATCAGAACCGAGCGATTTGGTTAGGCGCACATTCCCCCCTTATTGGAAATGAAAATATCAATAGTCCCGCTGGGAATGGGAACACAAACGTATGCAGCAAGAATAAGCCTACGGATATGGTGGCCGCGGAATTACAGTCAAGGCTGCTTGAGTTGATGTGTAGAAGCAACAATTATTCGGACACATCTTTCTTGCCTCCACAAGCCTCAAAGTTGTTGGATCAGGTCACCACTTCCATGCATGGCTTAGGCTCACAGAATGAGGGTGGAGCTAACTCTGCACAGGCAGCTCAATCCCTGAAATGGAGCAGACCCACACTCCAGCAAGCAATCTGTGATTTCCCGAATGTGCAGATGCAGCTTAACAAAGAAAAACTCTTTGGCCAAGGTACGGTATTGCAGCAAGCATTACACATTGAAACAGCTCATAAAATGGCCTTGTTACATGCAATGAGTTTCTATGACAAAGCTACTCCTGAAAGCCACCAAGCGGAGGCTAGTGCACAATGTTTTCAGGGTATTCAAGGACAGTCTTTAACTGATACCAAACAGCTTGATTTGGCTCTTCAGCTGTAGGTCAAGCACAGAGTACTCGGTACTTTGGAACTTCAGATGAGAAGGAATATATATATAACTTGTAACCTTTTCCCCTCTGTTTAAGTAATATTTCTGTTTCCCTTTGTTTCTGTCCAAATATCCTCTGCTTGCTTGCTAAGTCCACGGACACTCCTCCAATTAAAAGGGTAGATAGGGCCCTCGAAGCTAAAACTGGAATGGGACTAGCTAATTTATCTGCATTATGAAGATATATCATCACTTCCACACATACATATACAATATCATAGGTTTTTATGTTGCCTAATTCAGTGTCAAAACTAAGTTGGTTGTAAGTCAGGACTTCAATTGGTGTTCAATTGCACACTTAAAAAGTGAAGAACAGAAGTTGTCGTTCGCAAATTGGTCGATAGCCGTTCAAACATGGTGTTCAAGGCACTTCAAGAGTTGAGATCCGAGAGCTTCAGTTGTAGTAGTGATAACAGTGTCCTTCATACTATTGAAGTTCAAGCTCCCAAGAGGCTCGGTCGCGAAGACAATCATAGCATGATTGAACATTAGTAATTTACAAAGCCACAAAAACATTTGGTTGCAAATTCGGTCAAAGAGTGGTAGAATGCAATGTAGATGAGAACCTTAGCGTCCTTATGCTTTCATTTCTAAAACTCTCCTAAACTTGGTTAAACCACACAAACAAATCAAACATTCTACCATATGAGTCTCGGGTTGCAAAGGAGATTTGATAGAAGATTTGCTAAAGTTTTGGATCTATCGCGTTAGGAAACAAATGGATCGTTTGTTGAGTACATATCAGATTTTTACAGCAAAGGCTTTGTAAGTACAAACTGCTTATAGTGGAAAAGTTTCTTAGGGTTAATTTTTTGTCTTCACAGTGGTTTTACTTTTAAAGAGTTATTTAAAAAGTTTTCACTTTCTCACCAAGTGTTTCATATTTTGACTACCTTATTTTAATTTTGGTGATACTTTGTGTGGTTGCAATATTTTTGTTGGTTGGGATTATTGGAAACATCTATTCATCCCCACCAGATGTTGTTTAAGGTCTTTGGGCAGATTTCAGTATTTCACAGTAAAAAATGACTGAAGGCAATCATATAGTTGTTTATGTAGCAAGTTGGGTCAGTTTAAACACTGTAATCCTCATATACTAAACTGCCTCCTGGATCTTAATTGTAGGAAACCTCTTCAGTGCTTGAACCAGTGTAGTCTTGTGAACCAAGTGTGTAGTTATCGATGTATTGCTTCATACGAAAGTCCAAATTTGGAAGCATTTTCTCGGTGCATGTTGCAGAAGAACAATTGTCTTGAACAAGATCCATGCAAAGACCCCCGAAAGATGTGGCTCCCATGGTTAAGTTTCAAGGGTAAGACTAGAGTCATGAGCCCCTCCTCGAGGGGCAGTGCGACCACCCCAACAAGGGGTGTCCGACCACCCATAAAATGTTGAGTTTTTCTGTTATTTTTTTTTCTTTAATATATATATATGTTTTTTTAATAAGTTTTCAGTTTGCAGAAAAACAATAAAGATAATAGGTGTTTTTCCTCTTCTAAAGAGAAGAATAGCCATTTCCATTGGAATGTTTATAAGCATAATGTGGAACCAAATAAAAGAACGATTATTTGGTTCCAATGGGTTTAGTCTGCATGTACAACAAACATCCCTAATTGTTCCAATAATCATTTGCTCAAATATTCCCATATTGTCACCATGCACGTATTTCCACCAAATATATTGTCATTATATTTGTCTTTAAATTTTAAATTTATGGTTTTTTAAGTGAGGTGCTACAGAAACAGTAGTGGTGTTGAATCCCTAGCTTGCTTGTTGGCATGCTGTTGACGTCCTCATGTCAAGCGGCACAACTAGGGTTGGGCATGGTCGGTTCGGGCAGATTTTGGCCCGTTCGACAATAACCCGTGCATGTCGGTATGGAAATTTCCAACCCATGGCAGTAATGAAAACATGAAAAACCAGCGGTATCGGGCGGTTGGATCGGGGTTTTTGTCGGGTTGCTCAAGTCATGTCGGGTATTTTGGTCGATCTGACTACTGACAATTGGAGAAAATTTTAGAGAGAGAGACTAGGCTGTACCGATCTTTGGTGGTGGTATGGACTACGAGAAAGCCTCCTATCTAAGCGTTGGCTGATCTTTAAGGCGAGATCGAGCGGCCGATTCGACCGGTCCGTCGAAGATTCCGGTGAACTCAAAGTCGAAGGTGTCGTCTTGAGCAGTGGTGGAGCACCTCGCCGTCAACAATCAGCAACGTGGATGTCGTCGGGTTTGTGGAGATTCCGATCGAGTCGAGGCGATCTCTCTCAAGGCAAGCATGTCCTCACGGCGAGGGTTTCAACACGAGAGAGATCTGGAATTGGGAAGAGAAAGCCTTGGAGGAAAGTGCAGGGCTCGAAATGTTCAAAGAACAAGTGAGTCAGTGAGGAAAGTGCTAGGGTTTTTAAGGATATGCAGGTATATTGGTAGTCAGTACCCGCCCCAAATTTTTATCAAATCCGAGGCCCAACTGATCCGAATGGGTTTTGAAATTTTAAGCCAAACCAGCGAAAAAGGCCTAAAATCCACCTCATTAGGATGGTTCATGTTGATCGGATCAAGGAGTTCTGCCCACCCCTAGGCACAACATGCTCATTGGCAGAGTAAGGGTGTTACATGATTCCTTGCTGAGAATAATGGGTTAGTTGGGATTATAGCAAGGTAGTCATGATCTGTGCCATGCCGTTGTTATCTGAATGGTTTGATTGTTGTTAGGGTCTACTGTCTGGTCCCAACTACACATTAACCCAAGTGATCTGCATTCTCATCTTGGAGTTTGTATTGGCACCGATCCTACAAACGCATGCAATAAATATCAAGCCATTCGAGGAATTAATGCAACGTTTTCAAGCGAAATTTCTGTTCGACTTCTTTTGATCAACACATACCATGCACCAAGTACCCGTTCCCCCTTCCCCACTAAAATAAGAGAGAAGGTACAAGACAACACAAGGGCGAGGGCGGCAGCAGCAGGAGGAGGCGGCGGCTTCATGCATTAAAATGACATCAACAACAACAGACTATAAGAAAGGGGGGTTTAAAGGCTGATAGCGCGGAGCTGGGCACAAGATTTAATTAAGTCCCATTAGCTAGATGGATGGAAGAGGATCCAATAAAGAAATATTGGAAAGACAAGCCATGCTTAATCGAGGAAAACACATGCCCATTACTCGAGGAAAAAAAAAGAATATAAAAAGCAGTTCAAGTGTACTTGCATCCTCGATCCACCCCAGGGAAGTACTTTAAACTATACTACTTCACTTCTTTATGCACACGCACAGATACTAATTAAACAAATGAGCTTTTAGGTATTTAGTAAGGGGTTTACCCCAAGAAAAGCACTGCTATTCATAATGAAAAATCTCCAGAAAACATATTTATTGTTTACCGTCACCGCTCAAGGCACACACATTCTATTAACTTCACACAAAAATTAGATTTCAACAAAAATAGCATCTACTATAATAGACATCACGAATGTCAACAAACCGGAGCTCCAAGTTCCAACCTCTGAGCAAATTTAGCCCCACTGGACAAGAGGGCGGGTTTATATATGATATTGCCAACACATCCCCAACATATTTAATACCATGCGCTTACAAAACCTGTTCAAAAGTATAAAGACAAGCTGCTCCCATTCTCACACATACTTTTTCTCTCATAAACAAACATATATAAAAAAATTAAAAATACTTAATAATAGACATGGTGATCTTTCATCAGCTTTTTTCGCGGTGGAGATATATATAATTAACTTCTCACAACATTTGACAAGATGTTACCTTTTTCCAGTGTTCAGGCCAGTACCCAGAGTTACTTTGCAGAATTATATTGGTTGGAAATGAATCTCTTACGTAACTGATTTGACATATCAATTCTCCCCGGCCAAACACCAAAACCAACTTTGTCTGGGTAAGAAATGGAACTGGAACCCTTGGCTGGACACTATCAGCCATTCAAACACAATTATTATTATTATTATTATTATTTATATATATTTTGCTTCTTTTACCCAAAATGACCGATTGACCGTCCTAGAAAAGAACCATATATGCATAACCCAAAATAAAGGGTGCTTAAAATGAACTGCAACTTCATCATTCATGGCTGGCATAAAAAGAAGGAAAAATTCTAGTCCATTTTGCAGGGATGGAAAAGCGTTAAAAGGACAAGTAATTAGATTAGATATGCCAAGAACAAACAAGAGGTTAAAAAATATGAACTGAAACCATTCCTAGAATTCCACCTACCAGCAAAAAGCATTTAACAAGCGTTGGGCAACAAGACAAGCTAGACATGTTTAAGGACAGTTAATTAACACCTAAACGAAATGAAGAAAGAAATAATTTTACAAAGCAAATTAATGAACCAATTGTTAAGCCTATGCAGAAAACAGTAGAAGGGAGCTCCCTTCAGTCCAAGCACAGAAAAGAAAAGGATGAATTTTATCTCCCGCATCATTCACACATCCATAGTAGAAAAATTTACTCCCCTTCTACCGTGTTTGAATGAATGAGTCGGCAGCTAATTCAAACCCTTCACCCCTCCATGAGTGGACTGAAGGAAGCTCTCTTAAACAGTTCTTAAGAGAACATTTAACTTAAGCAATCAGAAAAACAAAAACAAAAAACAAAAAACTGAAATAATGAAGAAAAAAAAAAAAAACAATATTACAGGACGGATATCAATTAAGGACCCAAAAAAATAAACATTAAGCTAGACACCATTCTAGATTGTACTGATCTTAACACAATTTACACCGTACTTTCATGATAATCAAGATAGGCTAATGAACTTCTCAATTAAACGTACAAACAAATCAGCAGCTATATTAATGTTTGCTCCATTAGGCACTAAATTTATAAGAGCGATTAGTGTTAATTAATGTTTCTCGTCTAATCAAATTAAGTATTAAAATAGTAAATGATCTGTTAATACGTTTGATTGAGGGTGATACTTACAGGAGAATGCTTCATTTTATCAACAGTAATAGCTTCTTTTGGGGAACACAGCCTCTTCATGTGGCCTATCATGTAAAAGCATTACCTCATTTTCACCTTACTGTGTTCCACAATACCCTCTGAGATAATCAGAAAAAGTGCACAACGACTTATTAGCCAACTAAACCTTTATTCATCAAAAAAAACTTATTAGCCAAAGACCGGAAAGTCACACCAATTTCCTGGAAGTTCTTCAAAAAGCCAAAGCCCTTGACCTAAGTAAAGAAAAAAGCTTGCATGAACCCTAACCCTAAGTATTAAAGCTTAGGAGACAAATTTAACAACGATGTTAAAAAGAAAGATACAATGCCATTTAACCTAACCACCGCCGCTCAACACAAATCAGATCTAAAAAAATAACCAACCCACGTATGATCATGCTTTCTAAATCCTAATTAATTACCCGTACGTTTATTTGAGACTAAATCTTTTCTTTTTTCTTTTTCTTTTTTATTTATTTATTTACAAAACTCGCCCAAAACCTAAAATAAGATTATTTTCCTGAAGCTGCAGAAGCAAAACAGAGGGATTATTAAGATTCAAAACAAAGGAAGGACGCATTCAGATTAAGTTATATATGTTGTGTGTATTAATCAAGGAAGAAAGAATGAAAGAGCAAACCAGGAGGGTGTTAGTACCACAACACAACTTACACTGCTTAACACCTCCATTGACGCTTCTTTGCTTCTTCACTAACCCTAAATCTGATGCTGATCACCTGCACTGATCTTATTATCTCATATGGAAAAGGAAAATAAAATATATAAAAAACCCAAAAGATATACCATACACAGAAGCAAAGAGCTCATAAATCATACGAGTAATAGGATACGAGGAACAAAAAAAAAGCATATAATAATCAGCAAAAGAAAGGTGTTAAAATTTTCATTTGGGGGGAGAGAGAGAGAGAGAGTTGCAGAAATTGCGGAAGAGATGTTTCAGGGAGAGGATAATATGTCGCTGTCTTCATGAGAGTCAGGGAAGGGAAAGCGATTGAAAATCTCCAATCTACAAATCTGGTAAAGCGCTACTATATACACGAGTACTAAAACAAAAGAAGAAAAAATAAATAAATAAATAATAAAGTGGTATTTTCTTTCCTTTTCCTTTTTTTCTTTCTCTTTGACGGGAGATTTTTCAGAATACTAACTAATTAACAACACAAAGAGAAGAGAAGGAATACGTTATACGTACGTGCATCTATGTAGATTTGGATAATAAGCGCTCTTACTCTTACACAAAACCACACAACCGGAGAGGCTATATATATATATATATATATATATATATACTATACGACATCTTACATATATATCCAACACCTACAAACCTTGACCGTAGAGAAAGAAGAGGTAGGTGGGTGTGGTGGTGGCGGTGGTGGTGGTGGGGTTTCTTTGACCAACAAGCTGCCTCCATCTCCCTGCTTTACCTAGCAGTAGCAAGCAGGTAACCGACTGTGCTGCAGTTTCTGCCTCTCCGGTATTTGTTCTGAAACGAGTACAACACTATATATATAGGGTTTCAACTCACTCTACTCTGAGTCATGAGGTAGACCGTGACAGCCTTGATCATTGAGCTCATAATCTGATTCCTCAATGACTTATATACCCTACATTCTTTTCCAGATTTACTCATTACACATGTCCATCTTTTTTCTATTTACGATCAGAATAAAGTTTTTCTCTAAACTAGATTAAATAAATTTTTTTCAATTTAATCTATAAAAATGACATGTATTTTTTAGAAATATAAGATGCACATGTCTTTTTAATATCAAGTACTAAGTTAAAATAAATTTTATCAAAAACTTATGTGCATCTCACATGATATTCAAAAAATGAACACATGTCATTTTTATAGAATGTGGTAAAAAAAATTTCTCAAACTTAGTTTGGAGAAAAACTTTGTCCTAACCATTATGACTTGTTACTTTCTCTTCTCTCTCTTTTTTTTTTTCATTCATTTTCAGAGTGGCAACAGTTGCTATAATTTTTTTTTTTTTTTTAGTGTTAATTACTTAAGTGAGTAATTCGTATTTGTATGTTAAGATTTGGTCATATAAAAATATAAGATTATTAGCTCGTGTGCATATTTGTTGAGTTGACATGCTTCATTTATCATTAGATTTTTTTTTTTTTTTAATTAAAGGTGGACGAGGAATGCCAAACTCAGTGGAGATGTATGATGTAAATAAGTATTTAAAAAAAAAAAAAGGAAAAATCTACTTTATCCCCCAAGCTTCAGAAGTTTTTCAATTTGAATACTAAAGTTTAAAAATTGGCAATGTACCCCTCTAATATTTCAAAATTTTTCAATTTAAATATTTTGTTACTAATTTCTATCAAATTGGATGAAAATCTATGAAATTACGTAATTACCCTCAAGTTTTTTTTAAAAAAAAAAATCCATCCAATTAGATGGAAATTAGTAACAAAATGTCTGAATTGAAAATTTTTGAAACATTAAAGGCGTATATTGCAAATTTTTAAATTTTAGGATTTAAATTGAAAAATCTCTAAAACTTCAGAGAGATAAAGTGGATTTTCCCCTAAAAATTATATAAGCCAATTATTTCTCAATAAATATAATTAAACGGGTTAAACCTATTAATCTTAACAAGATAATTTCATGTCCAGTTTGCAAGTCATGCCCAAAAGTGTCACTCTTAAATGTTGTGTGTCAAGTCCGTGTTATGTCAATGCATAGATATAATATTATAAGTAAACCCTGACCCTAATCAACCGATCTAATTAAACAAATTAAATCCCTTAGTTTTAACTCACTAATTTCATGTTGAATTTATGTAAGATTTACAAATTGTGACATAAATAGAAAATAACAAATTAGCAATGGATTGAAAAAATTAGTTAAAAGATTGAGTAAATAGGAATTATTATTGTAGCAATTTTGTGAATTTTTTTTATGATGCCCGGAACCTCAAGGTATGGCTACTTTGTATATATACCCATCCTGGCCTAAAGAGTAAAATCGAAACATATGCAAGTAGGGATGGGTTTAGGGGGGACTAGGAGTGACCTTGGTCCCACCCCACACCCCCAACAAAAAAAAAATTACAGGAAAAGAATTTGTCAGGCAAAAAAAAAAAAAAAATTAAGGTATTTTTTGTCAACCCCAATTTAAAAGCTGAATCTGAATGTAAGGCACCCCTCACACAAATTAGGTTAGGCTCGACTTCATTGCAAGCGTGGCTCAAAAAATTGTTTGCATTGATAAGGAGGATTCAAACCTTAGATCTTGTGAAGATACCACCAAATCTAAGGCCTTCACCAATTGAGAAACATTATTATTTTCCGCATATGAAATAACTGCATAATTAAATGCTACAGGTGTTTCATGTAGTGCTTTTTCGGTGTTAACACACATAGCGAAATATATATATAGAAATCTACTTTACCCCTTAAGTTTTAAAGGTTTTTTAATTTGAACTCCAAAGTTTAAAAATTGGTAATGTATCCCCATAATATTTCAAAAATTTCAATTTAAATATTTTACTAATAATTTTCGCAAATTGAATGAAAATCTATAAAATTACTTAATTACCCTCAAGCTTTTTTTTTTTTTTTTTATAAAAAAAAGTCCATCTAATTAGATGGAAATTAGTAACAAAATGTCTAAATTGAAAATTTTTGAAATATTAGGGGCGTATATTGCAAATTTTTAAACTTTATAATTCAAATTGAAAATTCCTAAAACTTCATGAGAATAAAATGGATTTTCTCCTAAAAATTATATAAGCCAATCATTTCTTAATAAATCTAATTAAACGGGTTAGACCTATTAATCTTAACAAGATAATTTAATGTGCAATTTACAGTCATGCCCAAAATTGTCACTCTTAAATGTTGTGTGTCAAGTCCACGCTATGTCGATGCATAGATATAATATTATAAGTAAACCCTAACCCTAATCAACCAATCTAATTAAATGAATTAAATCCTTAATTTTAACTCACTAATTTCATGTTGAGTTTATATAAGATTTACAAATTGTGACATAAATAGAAAATAACAAATTAGCAATGGATCGAAAACTTAGTTAAAAGAACGAGTAAATAGGAATTATTATTGTAGCAATTTTTTGAATTGTTTTTATGATGGCTAGAACCTCGAGATATGACTACTTTGTATATACTCATCCTGGCCTAAAGAGTAAAATTGAAACATATGCAAGTTGAGACGGGTTGGACTAGGAGTGGCCTTGGTCTGAATCCAAATGCAAGGCACCCCTCACACAAATTAGGCTAGGCTCGACTTCATTGCAAGTGTGGCTCAAAAAATTGTTTGCATTGATAAGGAGGATTCAAACCTTAGATCTTGTGAAGATACCACCAAATCTTGCTTGTTCATATGATCAGATCCTAGAACAATACAAGTTATTAATTATTACTGTTTGAGGATGAGTGATTTTAATTTATTACCTTACAAGTTAAGTTTTAAGGTGCAGGCCTGTAGCAAATTAAATGCCACATGAAAAGTCTTCTGACTGTTTTTCTTCATTTTAAACCCTCGCTTAATTAATGAGGACAATCTTTTCAAGTCTAGCCTGCTGTACGTAACTCACAAAATTGAAGTAGAGTCGGAAATGGTACTGGTGCTGACGCCAAATAGATCATCGATCAACTAGAATGGCATAGGCTAGTATTATGAAAATGTGGATTGAAGTTCTAAGGAAGCAAGCTTTAAGATCGATCTTAGGGAGAAAAATAGAGGATTATTATGAATATGCTGAAATATTGGTCTCAAATCGAAATACTAAACTAAGCCCACAAGCCAGACTTAACTATATAAAATCGAAATACTAAACTAAATTTTGCAAAAAAAAAGGAAAAAAAGAAGAAGCAAAACTCTAATAAATATATAAAATCAAATTGTGAATCAAAATGTAATAACTTAAAATGGTGATTTCAAGGGAAAAAGAATGCTCAAGTCGGTGGCCAAAACATACGCGCACCCGAAAATGTTTTTCTAAATTGGGGACTTATGTGTGATTATGATACTATCGGCCTTTGGACCAAATGCCAAACAGCCAAACCCTTAACAAATAAATATATTTATAAGGTGATAGAGTATTTTCAAAAGACGCCTGGCTTTGAAAATTGAAAAGAAAATGTTCTCTTTTTTCACTTATTTCAATCTCCTATATATTCTTCCTTCCTTTTTGTTCAAACTGAATAATAATAATAATAATTCAGTTTTGTTGAATGGCATGTAAAAATATAAAATAGCACATAAAAAAATCATAGAAAAAGAACATAATTATTATAAATGGTTGATCATGATTCAAGGGATTAAACTATCAGGTTAGGCTATCTTATCCTTTTAATCAACTTAATTCTCTAGACAATCTATGTGCTACCATATCTTTTCTTTAATATATATATATATTTCTTTTCACAGTTCATATATATTAACATTGTTGCGCGCATAGGAGTTTTGCAATCATTATACTCCTTTCTTGATGACTGAGATGTTTTATCTAGTTCTTACAATCGTTTATTTTACACATTTTATTTTGTTTTTATTTCTCTTTATTTTTTACATGAATATTAGACAAAATAGAAAAGCATGACAAATTTCAGCTTAAAATAATAATTAATATCCATATATATATATATATATATATATGAGCAATGTTATAAGTCTTCCTAGAGTATATGTGGCAGGGCACAGTAACAATAACATACATTTTTATTTTCAAATTAAGGATATAACTTAGTACTTCTTGTCACTGATATTTCTTTTCTAATTTCATTAATTCTTAACGACATATATATGTAATCTTATCTTGATACAAAACATGATCGACTATCAACTTATTATAACAAATTGTATTAATTAATCATATAGTATATATGATCATATATAGTTCCATTTATTAATTCTTAGATTCCACGTTATCTGTTGCATGTGTTTACGCCTTGATGTAGGGATATGTACTAGATGGATTTGTTTGTTGATCAATAGCTAGCATAATTTACTTCTTTTTTTCTTTTCTTTTCTGTACGATCAATATTGAAAGCATGTGTCTCCCTGTTTGATTGGGAGACCCACTTCCAGGGTTTCCTAATTAAGAATCTAATTGTCTCACGTCTTTGGAAAGAAATAGAAAATAAAGGCAGGGAATCATGTGTATGTGTCTTTGTGCGTATACATGTACCAACACTATGTTTCATCCAAACTTTATTGCTTATAGTTTACATCAAAATGATGAAGTTGGCACCGCCGTCAGAGCTATCCCATGTTTCTTTGTCTGGTAAAGAGTTGGCCACCACCATGCGCTCTACCTACCATTTTCTATTTCCTTCTCATTCAATTTTTGCATAAAGTCGTGTAAACACAATCATATATAAAAATAAATAAATAAAACCTCGATCACTTTATTCTCACCTACCAAACGACCATGCAAATTTTATTTTTCGCGTTTTACATCAATATATGCTTTCGAATCGCTTAATTTTGGGAGTGTCTGCATGCTTTTGATGATAAGTCGTAGTCAGCATTTACAGGTCTAACTTGTCATGCTCAATCTTCTGACTTTGGGCTTAATTAATCACATAACGTACGTTACAAAAAATAAATAAATAAATAAATAAAAATGTTAGTAACGTTATATATAATTTCTAAAGAATTAGATAAAATGATAACTTCAGTTCTCAAAAATCACTTTTAAAGTTCAATCCTACCTAATTAATTAGAGCATTCAACACATTCACAATTCATCCACACAGTATATATGATACTTAACATTTTAGGGTGTAATAATCTCCCCCCACTCAAATCACAAACGTCTTCATTAGGACTCGCATCATGTTAACTATAATATTCTAATGAGCGCAATATAGTGTTATTAGATTGTTTTGATATCTACCATGTCATGGCCCAAGAAAACGTTAACATTTGTACTATTACTCCAAAAGAACTAGTTGGAGTTACAATTAGAACACTTTGAAACCACTAATCAATCACATTTCCCTGCAGGGTCTCCAATTGTAACTTCAATTACTCATTTTAGAGTAATAACTAAAATATTACTAGCGTTTTCTTAGATTGTGATATTCTTGGTTCAACTAATTAACAGCATTCCCAGCTTGATTCGAACCGGCTTTTTCACTAACAAGAACGATATAAAATGGGAAAATAAATACTAATTAATTGATCATCCATCTACGTATTAATTTGCTTTTGCAGGCAAGGAATTGCACGTCTGTTATTAATTCAAATTCCATAATACTTAAAACAAATCGTCAGAGAATATTGTACATGTATAGGTTTTATATGCTTACCAATTGTTAATTAATAACTTCTGACTTAAGAAGAAAGGATAGAACATCATATATATCTGCATGTAGTACTTGTTGCCTGCTAGATGTCAACCATGATTAAAAACCATTCAACATCGTTTTTATATCATCAATTTATTGGTCATACCGATTCCAATAATGTCATCCTTACAGAATTCTACTACCTTCCGTGCTGCCACTGCATATATGAAAAATCCCTTTTTTAGACAATATTTCTCCTTAAGAAGTATAGCTACCATTATATCATGATTATGAAGCAGTCTCCACCTTTGTTTCACCAATAAAGTCATATTAAAATATTCTAGATCTTTGAATCGATCTCAAGCCACCCTAATTTTTTTGAAAGGCTCATCATTGACCGGCTTATCCATGCAACTTCTGACTCATTTTATTTGTGTCCCTACCGTAATTTGAGCATCATAGAATTTATTTTCGTGCATAATAACTTGGGTAATTGATATACGCGCATATTGTAAGTAGGGATCACTTGGATTACTACTTTAATAAGAATCACCTTTCAAGTTAGCTTGCGATATGAATTTTTTTTTCCATTCATTGAGCATGCTCCTTACTCTTTTCTTTATACCGATCAAAGTTCTATTTTTAGATTTACCCACTAGAGCCCAGTAATCCTAAGTATTTCTCATAGCTGTTTGTGGAAAGCACCCCGGAAATAGAAAGAATGTGTTCTATGACCTCTCTCCTTTTATTCCGACTCGAAAATATCAATAAACATTATTAATAGGTTGTGGCCAAAAAGGTGATTTAGAGTGCGACGACTAAAATTGTTTGTGCATATTGAACAAATTGATAGGGTTGGTCCAACATATATGCTTGTATGCTAAAAATTATTCTAACAAAAACCGAAAACTTGTATGCCTACAAATAACATATAAGCATATATAGAACAAAATTAATAGGGTTGTGTCCAACATGCTTTTATGCTAAAAATTATCTTCATTTTTTTTTTTGGTCTTCATTTTTTGCAATTTGGTGTTCTTTCAATAATGTTTCTTTAAATTAAAATTTAGACGAAGTTGGGTTGATGAATTGGAGCTTGGGCCTTGGTAGTTGTCCTGGTTGATGTATGGTTTTCGTTTGGGCTTTTAGATACCCTCGAAGACAGAAACGGGCCAAGGAAGCCTAAATGGACGAGTGGCCAATCCAATTTGATAAAAATGGGTCAACGGATCCCCAGTGGAAGGGGAAGGGAAGTGGAAGGCGTCGGCGAGGCGCCGAGAGAGAGCAGCAAAGCGGGTAGGAAGAAGACGAATCTTTAAACATCATTAGTCAGCGATTTTGAGTTGAAGCGAAGGCGAACGACGCCGCTTAGCCGGGAGGGGGAGGGGGAAGTGGGCGGTTTAAATCATACTAAAAATGTCGTATAGAAGGGGGCAGCAGGGAACAATACCAAGGCATTCCGCCATCATAGTGGACGAGGATGATGGTGACGGTGAAGAAGAAGAAGAAGATGAAGAGGAAGAAGAGGCAAAACGACCAATTCAGAGGCCTCAGGCGCTTCGCCCTTCATCATCGCTGGCGGCCAAGGCCATAAGAGCATCTTCCGCCTATCGCGACTCCTCCCTCTCCTCTGCCTACGGCCACTCTGTTCTCTCTCCTCCTCCTCCTCTTCTTCCGCTCTCCCAACCCAACTACTGGATCTTCTTCTCCTCTCCGTCCAGGTTCTTTTCTTTTTCTTTCTTCATCTGTCCTACGGAATAGAATACGATTTCATTTTCTTATCTTTAAGATGCTTTTACTTACTTAGCCAGTATCGATATCTGATGGAGTTTCGTTCTATGCCAATTGCAATTGGTTTGTCTCTTCTGACTCTAGGATTCAAAACCCTATGAGTACACATCAATGCAAAGTTTGAATGAATCCAAGCATGGGTTTTGGGGTGCTCTCGCTAGAAAAGCTAAAGCGATTCTTGACGAAGATACTGCGCCCCAACAAATTCAAACACCTGAAAGGACAAGGCAACACGTGCATGGTACGGAGACAATGGGCAAGGTGAGGATTCAAGCTTGTATATCAAAGTTGACTTTGTGAAAATAAGAGCTTCAAAAATAGTCCAAAAGTTTATTTTCCCCCTTTTTTAGGCTGAATTAGCTGCAAACTTATGAAAGTTTATCATTACTATATCTTGTAAATTATTGTAGTTTCCCAAAACCTTGGTTTTAGTTTATGTGTTTGTTGCTTTGTGGTCAAATTCCTATATCTCTACTCACCTGTAATATGTGATGCCATTTGTGTTTGTGTGTCCTATTCTCAGTACCAAAATTCAAATAACTCAGACGAGAGCCATCGAAAAATGGACAGTCCTAAACTACAGAAGAAGGGGTTGGGTGCCATTGCATCTTCTCTTAATTATATTGGTGGCACCATTGGTAATGCCTTAGAGGTTAGCTTCTGTGAGAACCTTTTTTTCCAAATACTATTGAGTTTTTAATGTTTCATATTTTTTGCTTACAATGGTCAAAATTCCTGCTATTATGGCATTTCTTATGGCATTCCTGCTATTATGGTTAATATGGCATTTCTTACAATCTTTTATGAGTACCTCACCACTTGAACATGCAGTTTCCATTTATACATGTTTTTCTACTCCAGGAGAACGTTCACTAATCTATAGTTGTACCAATTCTATTTTTTTTGCATAAATGCTGTTTCTATTTTTCAGGAGGGTCTTACTATCATGGAGAGCCGGACTGCAGACATTATTCAAGAAACTCGTAAGCATATCAAGAAAAAGCCCAATGGTTCTGAGGTACAGAGTCAGGCGCCAAATCATTCTAGTCAATGGCAACAAACCCAGATGCAAACTGATCAAGAACTTCAGCTGAAGGCATCTCGCGACGTAAGGTGGCCGCTTTGTATCACTGGTTCATACAATAGAAAAAATTGTGTGCATGGATTGCTTGAAATTTGTGCATTTTTTTCTACCTTAGAAAACTCCACAGATTGGCATTTCTACAGAAAACAACTGACCTTGAATTTGTTCAGTCAACTGCAACAATTCCACTTTATCACGTAATATGTTTTTCTGAATGTTGTGTACCCTCTGCATAGAAGTAATCAGCGAGGAGAAAGTATAGAATGACTCTAGAACCCAACGAACTGCTCTACTGAGTTTAATCATATTGGCTTGCCTCACTCTCCTAGATCTCATGCCTTTGCTGTCTGTGACCTTAATGACAGTGGCAAAGGAGAAAGGAAGAAGGAAATGGAGGGAGGGGTTTGGGACTTTGAATTATTTCCAGAATACCAGGGCATCCTAGTTGTTCTGATGTGAGAACTTGCTCTTTATGATAAGATTCGTAATTTTACTTTTTGGGTTTCATAACAGGTTGCAATGGCTATGGCTGCAAAGCAAAGCTTCTTCTTCGGAGTTGAAGACTGTCAAATCAGATCTGGCTTTTGCAAAGGAGCGATGTGCTCAGCTGGAGGAAGAAAATAAAATTATTCGGAGAATCGTGAAAGGGAAGCAATCCAGAAGATGATGATTTGGTATTAACTTTTTCTATTTTAGGTTTTCTCTTTCCTTTTCATATTTCCCTTTTGATTTTGTAGCAATCTTGAAGATGATGATCTAAAATTGTTTTCTGGTTTCTTTTTTCTTTTGAAAAATTATACACAACTTACCTCGATGAAGGATATTTTCAAAGAACCACTTAAAGCTTTAGATATTACTAGTTGCTGCTCCATTACCAACATTTATCATCGCCTGTGAAGTTCTGTAGCAATGCCCAAAATCCAAAATTATTATGTTGATATAAAAAAGATAAGATCATAACTCATCATTTAATGATTGCTTTGTATAAGATTTTATAGAACCCAAAAGCCTAAAAGTGTTGATTTTGGCCGTTTGATTTTAAGTTTTTCTGTATCATAATAGGTTAGAAACTTAGAATTCTTTGCCTTTCACAGAATAAATAAAATCAAATGGTTGAAATCAAAGATTTAAGTTGACTATTCTCTAGCAGATTCTTAGACAAACAAGTAATCAAGGTACAAGTTGTAATCTTATTTCTCTAACATCAAAGTGATGCTTTAGGATTTTGTAAATTTTGAAAAGGCATACCTTAAAATTCATATTATCAGGAGGAAGAATCTGTAATTTTAGTTTTACATCTTTTGGTTGTGTTTTTTAAAGCATACATTAGATTAGGTGGATGCATGTGGCCAGCCCCCATTTTTTCGGGGAAAAAAACAACACTACCATTTTACGGGCATAAAGCATATTCTCCTTATGTATGGTTTGCAGTGCTTTAGATATTAACATGCGTGTTCATAATCATCATGGTAAATTGGTAATGTTGAAACCTATTTCTCTCAAAATATATTATGGAAATGATTGCGACTATAGAGATGGCTCATAAATGTCTTTAGCTATTTGATTTGATGGAGATATGCACCGGTGGTTCTTTCCATTTTGAAACCAAGCTTTCTTGGATTGGCCCATTTTTCTGTGGGTAATATATTTGCGTATGCATCTTTCTTGATTGCTACTACATCAGGCAAATTTGGTGAATTCTTTTTTTTTTGATACATCACTTAGAAACCGTGAACCCAATGGTCAAACCTAGTTACTCAAAAAAATCATATGTTTTGCAGATTTCCATTTTTAGTTGTTATTTTCTATCAGCTAGCAACATTGTGTTGAAGCATTTCTATCGTGTTGCATGTAACAACTCTAAATTCTGATGCCAATGATTCTGTGCCAGATTCGGCTTCAACTTGAAACACTTTTGGCAGAGAAGGCCAGATTGGCACATGAAAACTCGGTTTATGCACGGGAGAATCGCCTGAGGGAGGTTGTTGAGTACCACCAGCTCACCATGCAGGATGTTGTCTATTTGAATGAGGGCACTGAAGAGGTCACCGAAGTCTACCCCATCATGGCTCCCTCAGGGTCGAATCTAAACTCTATTTCCTCATCATCATCTCCACAACTACCCTCTTCACTTCCTTCTGGGGCTGTCCGCAAGTGATGGAGGACATTGCCCCTTGCACACGAGTTGAGATTGCCCCCTGCACACGAGTTGAGGAGGTCTCATGAAATGTCGCCCAAACTAGCTCTTCAAACCCCATTAGGGTGGCAAAAGATACAGAGACACTAGGAATGCTTCTCTTTGATTGGAGATGTCCTGTATTCTATGTTTCAAACAAAGATATGAAATGTAACAATATGATTTTTCTTGTTTGTTATTATTATTATTATTATTATTATTATTATTATATGATATTTTTGTTATTTGTGTCGGTCTTCCCCATTGTTAGCTGATATAAAATGTAATTTTATTTCTTTCACCATGTATTTTAAGCTTTTTGGCGTTGTCATCAATGGTTGTTACTTAAAAGTAGTTCTTTCCGAAAGCTCTGCTTTTCTATCAAATTGACTTGTGGATTCATGCGAGAGTTCCAACTACAGATGCTTTGTAGACGGTTTCCAGAGGTAAAGATAGATATGTAAGGAAACTGCATGTTCAAACGGGGAGATATGCAAAAATGTGAATGTTTGCCTGGAGGGAAACAGAGGGAAGAGGTTTCGTTTTTATTTTTGTATAAAGCTCTATAAACAAGATATATAGAGAAGACTCGTCTGTGGTTTAAACATATAATGAATGGCCATGGGAGTTTATACAACTCATGGATACAACATAATAACAAACAGCAGTGGTGGCAGCAATGGGATGGGAATGTAAGTTAGAGCCTTCAAGAACGTTTGAAAGCAAAATGATGTTTGGTTTCAGCTGCAGTTCCAGTCTTTTTATCGAGTAGATCTTAAAATAGCTGCAAAAACAAACTGGTTGATCCATCACCATAAGATTTGATATCGGCTGGTTTTACCAATGCCCGGCACAACGGGCATGTTCTTTCTCGCTCGAACCTGAAAACATGGTACAGTAAACTCCCTCAAGAAACCAGCCAAAAACCAACATATAAAATCAATCTATATACGAGTTCATTTTTCTTCATGGGTTAGGGCAAGATTTAATTCCAGGTCTTTGGCACAATGCCAAAATTTCTCATGAAGCAGTTGACTGAATGCCATTGCCAAGACATGAGAGAGCATAGATACTAGGAATAAAAGTGAAAGACTGAAAGTCTCAAAGTCTTCGATGGAAATGGAATTGGATTTTAATAATGAAAGAACATCTATTAGAAAGCAATCCCCGGGGAATATATTGGGACATATTGCATGGCACATTAAAAAGAATAACACTAAAATGATTAACTAGAGAACTCAAAGCTATGCTTTTCAGCATGGAAGGTTGATCCAAATTTGAAATAAGAACATGCCACTAGATCCAAAAATGGTGTTAATTACTCATCTGCACACAGCGAAGGCAGTGAAAACTTTTCTTTCTCTTTTTTTTAAATCTTCACTTATTAACTATACCAGTTTCAACTCGAAACTATAGGTTTAAACCATTGAATAGAAACCAGAATTCAACTCCCCCCTAAATCCTCCAAACACAAGACATATAGCTTGTTGAGAACTAAACAAATGCTTTTCAGATGACTATGAAATCTACTGCCTTGATCATGAGATTTCAGACACTGAATTCTAATTATCCAACAATGTATATACCACAAATAAGTTATTATAGTTCAGCAAATTTCTTCAGTCCAATCAGCATATTGTGTACGTCAAAGTGAAAACAAGGAAACAGATGCAGAAATCAAAAATCAAAGGTGATGAATAGTCAAATTAACATCAAAATGCATGGAACAACAATATGGTATAGAAGCATGGAGTAACAATAATATAGTCATCTGAAAAGAGAGTGGAGGCGAAGGTATGACCATTCTGATACACAGTCTTCGCAGAATATGTGTTTACAGCGGCAATATCGAGCATGCATCTTCTCCTGGCAGATAGCACAGAGATCCCCTGCTGCATTGACCTATAGTTTAATTGCTGACAACTTAGAATGTGTTGATACATCATATGAAACAAACCAAATAAGCATCAGAAAATTTAGTACTCTGTTGTAATGATCCTTCAAATCTAGACAGTCATATTGGCCCTAATACTTACAATTGGTGTTTCTATCTAATGTAGCTTATCAATATGCGTTTCAAGCTCCAAATTCTAGCTTCTTTTGGGCTCCGCTTACTGATCTCTTACTTTCTAAAGAACTTTTTATAATTATTTTAAAAGATTAAAATGGAACATCTATCTTGCATCAGAGAAGAAGTAATTTCTAGTTTAGACTATGTGTTTTACAAACAGCTCTATTTAGAGCATCCCTCCTCCCCCAAGAAAATAAAAATAAAAAGCAATAGCTATATATGTTTAGTTCCATGGCCCACAGCAGCAGCAAAAATTGGTAAGAACATGAGGGGATGTGTAAAAAAGTTTGCTAATGTTGTCAGGATTTTAGTGTTGCCTATTCGGTGATCAAACATGGGTTTCAATTTCATCAACAAATTGTTGTGTTGATGCGTGATGAGTATTCTTTGTGGTTGATTGATCATGATTTGCTGCTGCATATTTATTCAATAAATTGCTGAGTAATTGTTTTGTGTGCCTTGGGGTCAGAACTTGTGCCCTTTCAAGTTTCAAATAAATGTGAACAAGAAAACTACGAAACAGTTCAAATGTGATGGATTTGAAAAATCTATATTCATCATAGAAGTAATCCTAATAATGAGCTTCCACAGTGAGCTCAGAGAGAGAGCAATTAGTAATCTTTTAACTCATAGCAGACCAACTGACCTGTTCAGACGTGGCATGAGACCCATAATGCACCTCCTTATGTGACAAGGCTCTCAATGCAGCAAATAGGGATTGGACCTTCAGAACCATATCAAAAAGTCAGTACTCTTTTGAGGTGAATTCAGAAAACCAGAAGAAAGCATGAAAGTTCATACAGGTGGGATTACCTTCTCCACAAGCGATGTAAGCTTGAAGGTTAAATATAACCCTGTAGTTAACGAAGAAAAAAGGCTTCCATATTCTTTATTTAAAAAGAACTTGTACCAAACAGGTATAGGCAACAAAGCACGGTAGAGCAGCAAGATATACTCAGCAAGAGTTAGCATTTGACCCTGGATAAACAGAGGCCTTCAACACATTAAAAGAAGAAAACAGAGAACAGGAACATGTAGAGCTCTGATTAACTGTAACATAACCAACCTGTTTACGGTAATCCCGGCCTCTACCATTCTTGTAATGTATCAAAAGTATACATTTGAAGGCCATTGCTGTATGTCTCACCATAATGTCTGAAAAGACAATCATTATTGAGACATGAGATTCAAAGATACCCAAATAACCAATTCAAAGATTATCTGCACAATTCAAACATTTGTTAGGCAAAGGCCAAGAAAAGGCTTAGTTGGGTATTTACCATTTACCGTGATGATGAACACAGCATGCCAAAAGGAGGTATTGCTTTAGGGGAAGTAATAGGAACGGGTAGAGCAGATTATTACCCGATACCACCAATAAACACAAACGACATGAAGCATAAACACCAGAGAAATGCTTAGGAGAACGGAGATTTTCCTCTCTTCCTGCGGGACCAGCAATTCGGATGCTCAACAGACCAAGCAAGAATGCAGAGTGAAGAAGCCAAACAAAATGGAAAACCAAATAAAAGGGAACCTTAAGAGCGGTCTGCTTCCGTAGAATGTCATTAGATTTGAACATGACGGCAGCGATCCAAATAGTGATAGAAAAACCTGAATTTTGATGGAGACGATGCCAAGCATTTAGATTAAAGGGACATCTGCAAATCTTCTTATATATTCAATACGGTTCCAAATTGTAAAACCCACCAGACTAGTCCGGTTATCATGACATTATGGAAGAAGAAGAAGAAGAAAGAGGCGGAGGAAGAGAAATACCTTGGAGATGTTGACGAATGAAGACGAGCAAAAGAAGCAAGAGAAAGGAGAATCTGCTCTAACCAGCGGACGAAGCGCTGGACATCGTAGCTTCTGGTGCTTGCAGAATTAGTGAGATCCGATAGCGATACATGTGCTGGATTTGGGAATGTGTTGATGAGCAGAGAAATGCTCGTGCTCTGCACCAATAATCCTGATGGAGACCTCCTCGTCCTCGTCCTCCTCGTCCTCCTCCCCCTCCACCTCCACGGGGAAAGATTCATTACTAACAACTTGCAGGTACTCTGTATCCGGAGAATTGGAGCTGCCTGCTCCTCCTCCTCCTCCCAGAATACCCGAATACTCCAACAGGCCAGTCAGCGGCCCCTGTATGATATTGGAAGCCGCCGCTTGAATTCCGTAAGTTGGAGAATTACAAATATTGTCGGAAGAAGAAGAAGCATTGCCTGGTGTTGCGGGCGCCTCCATTCACATAAAAGTTTGAAGCTTTTGTTGAATGGGTGGATAGAAGAGCAAGTATAGTTTACACTTAAGAGAAGGACGTATGAGTGGGTCTGTCTCTGATTAGTGATTGAGAAAGAGAAGCAACAGCGCCTTTTTGAGCTTTTCCTTTAATCACTTGTCACTAAACAAACACCTTCTTCTTCTTCTTCTTCTTCTTTTTTCTTATACTTCTACAGCCATAAATACAGCGTCACCACTCTCTCTCTCTCTCTCTCTCTCTCCGCTTTCGGCTATGCTTATTTATACATTTATACCTACGCAACAACAAATGTTAAAGGTACTCTTTTTAACAACAAAAAATATCTCCTTCTTTTCTATCCATACTTACTTTAGTTACTTATGTTACCACACGTGCCGTTACCAGGCATGCTTTACAAATCACTTGCCGACACACAATTTCCACTGTAAAATCAAAACACACAATTACCACCACCTCCAACCTGGCTAATTAGCGCTATATATATATATATAAAACCTGAGATAAATATGGCTTGTATAGCATTATAAAATAAGAAATGCTAGAGAAGATCAATATTTTCTCTTAATTAATATTTTGCTTTTCTAAATCGTACATAACATATTTATTTTTTAGTCCATCAACCTGCTGTTACATGATAGGAGATAATCTTCTCGTGTTTTGGATGTTGTTAAAATTCACTCTCATGTTAATTATATTAAGCTAGTTCAGATGTTTGCATAGAAAATAATTAAAAGATAAAATATAAGCTTGTATAATAGATGGATAAAATTTTAGTTGCATTGAGATTTGAGTTTGAGGCGTTACAAATCATGCACCAAAGGATTCAAAGCTAATCCCACTAAACACCGGGTCTCTATCGCTGATTCGCTGAGATTGAATGCAATTACTTCTCCTACCAAATCGGACATTTTAGATATTTTTAACAAATATTAAAATTTATAGATATTTTTCTTTCTTTAGGGGATACCCAATATCTAAGCAAAAATAAAATCGAAACCCCCAATCTTGTGGAAATTACGTGACACAGAGGGCAAGAGGTTGGAAAGAACTCATAATAAAGAAGCTATTCTTGAGGAGGCAACGCTACATTTACTCCTATTTCCAGCTTTTCTTCTTCTTTTTTTTCCTTTTTTTTTTTTTCTGAGAAAACAATGTTTACGGAGATAGAGATGAATCAGAGGAAAAGCGGCTTACGAGTTATTTAATTTGCCACTACATTTTGGTTTAATTACGTTCAAGAAAATGCGTATGACATTAATCCTGTAGAATCCAAATTTGTGGAGAACTTACATGCCTTTTGGTTTGAGGAGATCTGGTGATGAGGATCGAACAGAGCAGCGTTTGGATACTAATTGTCTCCTTGATATGCATTAATCTCAGCTGGGTGCCACTCCTCAACGCTCAGCTAAGCGGAATCTCGGCACGCTCGCTAGATGTGCTTCTTCAAGATTATGCTTTCAGGGCCTTCGCTGAGCACCCGAGAACGGGCATTCCTTATGGCGCCCGCCTTCCCAGCAATCTTTCAGGAGTTGAAGCCGCAGCAATGAGGCTTCGGAGCGGTAGCCTCAGAAACAGAGGCGTTCAGAGCTACAAGGAGTTTCAGATCCCTCCAGGAGTTGCCGTGCAGCCTTATGTGGAGAGGCTTGGTTTGGTATACCACAACCTCGGCAACTGGTCTTCTATTTTGTACCCTCTACCTGGGTTTACTTATTTAGCTCCTGTCCTGGGTCTGCTGGCCTACGATGCTTCCGATTTATCTGCTTCAAGTTTACCTGAATTGTACATAAGAGCATCCTTCAAGCCCATCTTGATCAAGTTCCCAAATTTGACTTCAGCTCCGCCAGCTGATGGGTTGTCTCCCAAGTGTGTATATTTTGATTTACAAGGTTCAGTGCAGTTCGACAATGTGGTATCCGGAAATGAATGTTCCACAACTCAACAGGGACACTTGTCGATAGTTGTCGAGTCTCCTGCTCCCTCTCCTGCTCCCAGTGCGGCGGCGGTTCTGCCTTCTAATGCTGGCGGTCGTGGTGGAAAGGGCAGCTACTCTAAGGTGTGGACGGTTGTTGGATCTTTGGTTGGTGTGTTTGCCTTATTGGCTCTATTGGTTGTGTTGTTAATAAGAAGCAAAGACGGGAAGAAGGTGCAGCAAATGGAATGGGCAGTGGATGGGGGTGAAACCTTGCAGAGAACATCGGTTGGGAATACGAAGGCGCCATTGGCAATGGGAACTCGGACACGACCAGTATTGGAGAACGAATATGTGCCTTAATTCATTAGGTAACTCACTTGCACAAATTTTTTTTTTTTTTTTCTTTCATAGTCATTTCCATTCCTTAAAATTAAGCTTGTCTTTTCTTTTGAATTTATTCAAAATCCATATTGGCTCCTCCAACATTACTATTTTAGTCATGGCATAAAGAACCTCAATGGTACGGTGCCATTGATTGTGTGCTTGAACCCAAAAAATTCCCAGACAGTATTGTCAGGTGCCTAAACCATTTAAAAGGAGAAAATGCTGCGAGTAAATTTTATATTAGTTCACGTGATTTAAAGAAAAATTACTCCCATGTAAAACTATAATATTACTTTTTAGCATATATACAGTCCCAGGCGCTGCATATCGCTATAAGATACGTTAAATAACAACCCACCACTTCAAGCCTCAAGGATGAGGATCATGAATCATGATCAGCCATATCCCGTTTCCTACATATGCAATCACTTTTGACGTCATATCCACCGGTTCAGCCGTTTTACCGTAATAAACAAAGAAGAAAAACGGCTGAACCGGGGGATCGATATGATGTCAAAAAGATCCATGTACGTGAATCCAATCGCTAATTGACACGTATTTAATTTTTAGAAAGGGCCTAGTACTCTTCACGACGCCTTTTTTAATTTCTTCAATTTTATTCGCTGTTTATATTTTCAATTTGAGTGTAAAACTATAACAATTTTAGGAACACCATTGCTTTCATAAAGATCTTAATTTAGAATATTTTTGATATTAAGGGATCAATTTGGTACAGCTACAAATCCCAATAATTAGATAAATAATTTTCCCAACAAAAAATTACTACTCTAAATTAAACAAAGGAAGAAGAGAAAAATGATGAAGACCAACAATAATATTATCCTTAATTGTGTTTTGAAGATACGGGATTTTTATCACCCAGGAGCTCGGCTGAGGTGAAAATGCAAATGCAACGTTTTAAGCTCCATCCCCGTCGCTTTTCTCGTAGCCAAAGGAATATAACATACTATTTTGGAAAATGGTTTTTTTTTTTCAGCTATTGTGATATATAAAGTCTTTGTAGGATCCAATTGTTCATAAGTGATCGGGATCCCAGCATTTATTTGAACAGTTGGAAAGAGAGATGCTACTTGTATTTATTTATTCTCAAATGTACACTCTTACATGGTAGTGACAATTATAGCTTTTGTCTGGCAAAGACTTTTCCTTAGACATTATAGTTTTTGTGAAAAAATATATATATTTGATATTAAAAAAAAAAAAAAAGTGAAAAAGGTTGTATGAAAAAAGTTGTTTTGTATTGATTTTTTTTATTTTATTTGAATAATAATAAAAAGTAAATGATATGATATAAGAAATGAAAAAAGTTATAATATTTTGATATTGATTTTTCTGGAAAATAGTGCATAGTAACAAATAAAAAGAAATGTTTTGCCAAACAAAGCCTACAATTCAATATTTTAGCATTTCTCTTGCAAAAAATGCCGATCTCTTGTTTTTGTTTTTTGTTTTGTTTTTACAACTATTATGATAAAGTCTATGTGGGATCCAATTGTTCATAGGTGATCTGGATTCCAACATCTATTTGAGCGGTTGGATTCTACTTGAACTCTTTTGCAATAACTATCAAAATTACTAGCTAGCCATTTTCTTTCTCCGTGACAGATCGAGTGGATTGTAGTGCCATTAATTTCCCATGCCCCAGATAGTACAATATATAGGATAGACAAAGAGACATTTGATAATGTATTAATATAATTATACGGATAGATCAATGATATGCTAATGAAGTAGAGAGATCGTTAGTTTGAATAATTTTTTCCTTCTCGTGTGTAATATGTCAAACAAAAAAAATTATATAACACATTATATATATATATATATATATTTCCAAGATGGTGTGTCGTTTTAATAATTGGGGGCATCCCCAGGATTTGTTTTGATCCATACATTGTTGTCCCTGTCCCAACGTGCACTGCTATTTACTTTTTCAGGCACCTTGTAGGAATCCTATGCTTCATGATATTCACGTATATATGTCTAATGATAAAATATTATATATGTCTAATGAAAGAAATATATATGGTATTCTTATTTACTTAAGAGTTACATAACATAAGTTTATTGTTTGTCGATCATGCAGCGTATTCCTGGCTAGCTTGTACATATCATATATAGTTTAATAATTTTGTGTATCCCTAATTAGTCAAGGAAATCGACATGTCTGCTTCTTAAGATAGAGTTTTAGGTGGGAGGGACAATAATTTGGTGTAGGAGAGGTTTCGTTGGTTTATATCAGATCTGAACCGATGGCAGGCAGCACTTCTACAAACACAAGGAAAATAGATTTTTCTTTCTACCATTTCACTTTTCTATCATCCTCATCAAACAACCGTCATACAAAAAATACTACGAGGATCGATTGATATTTCTTTCAAAGCACCTATATTCTACTTAATATTTAGTTATCAATTTTTAATTACTTTTTAATGTAAATATTATTTCTCTCTAGGAGTAGGAAACGTGGCTGTTTTGTGATTGTTAACACCCTCTCGATCCACTGCAGCGAGATTCCAAGTGTTCCTATAAAGAAGTAAAAGTCCATTTATAAGACAGAAATAATAATAATAATTTCTTACGTGAGTGGACAATGCTGTGTTCACCTTGACCAGATATTTCTTTCTCTTCTACGAACAATTTGGTGACCTAGAGTGAAGCGTCTTAATTAGTTCCATTTTAGCATTTTAATTGTCATTTGGCTAGTGTCAATCCTGTATTTGTACCTATTTTTCTTTTGCCTCTAATATTTGTTTTATAATTTGTGTTCGCACGTTGAGATTGAATATAAGATTATATAAATTAATTATAATTTAATATATTTAATTAAATGAGTGAAACTAATATTAACGTAGATAAATCGCCGGAACTAGTAAAGATAAACGCCGGATTTTGTTGGTTGCTCGAATCAGATAACATAAAAAAGGGTTCAAACACATCCGGTATTAATTCCAATGACACATAAAAGAGCAGAAATTTTAGAGACCAAAGTTTTCTAGATCCGCTGCCGGTGGACTACGCAGTCGTCTTGACCTTTCGCATTCAGAAATGGACGAGTTGATGGGAGCCGGAGGAGATGGGAGCCTCGCGCACCCGCACCCGCACCCGCACCCGCCAGGGAGCGTGAAGCGACTCATTTCTAAATTCCAATCACATGCTTGATGTGATGTGGTTGGAGAAGCATTAAAGACCCCACATTGCATGGCCTTATTAGCATATCATATTTTATGATTGAGTGCGTGCCCCCACGCGCTCTTCCGGTAACTATACAATTTATTTTGATTTTGGAGCGGTTGCTGTCAGCGTCAAGGTGTCAAATCTTAAATCTTACAGCAACCTTAATGAGAAAGCCCTCTGCCTTTAGCTGTCGCCTGCTTGGCTTGGCTCACCTTTCCTTCTTCGGCTCACCTCTCTCTCTGTCTCTGTCTCACACAAAACACCTGTGAAAACTTTCTACCGCATTCATCCCAACATAAAGTTAAAAAGTTAAAAGCCTCCCCTATTTAAAACCCCACAAAGAAAAGGAGCATTTCTTTTTTCTTTTTCTTTTAGTCTTTATTGTACTCCGTCTCTTCTTCCCCCACCATTTACTATCTCAGGGTCGTTTTGGTTTGGTTCCCCAGACAGGCCTTTGGAGTTGCTGCCCGCCCCCCAGCTTTTGCTTTCTTCTCCTCTCTATAACCAAAGGTTTCTTTGTTTAGGTTTGTTGTGTGTGTATATTCTTGGTAAAATTCATGTCAGGTGGTTTATACGCTCAAAGTTTCTCGCCCGCCAGAACTCTATCTCCACGTATAAGAAGCAACCCGGATGTCGACAGGCAAGCACTCAATTCCACAACTTGATAAGAAATTTCACTTTCGTGTCCACCTTCCAATGGTTTCTCTGTTAATCTCTGGGTGTTTTGTTTGTTATATTATATACCATCTTCTTCTTTTCTAGTCAATACTTGGCAGAGTTGTTAGCAGAGCACCAAAACTTGGACCCTTCATGCAAGTCCTTCCTATCTGTAGCCGACTCTTGAATCAAGGTTGGTTTTCGGATCTATACTCTTCTTCTATTTTCCTACTTCAAATTGGTTTTTACGTAATCATTCTAGGACGGTTCTTTAATACTTGATAAAATTCCTAACAATAAAACATATATATAAGAGGGACCAACAGACCGGTAAAATTCTTTTAACGCGAACAAGAGAAAGGAAAAGAAAGCAATATGTTTTTTTTTCCTTTCTTAGAGATGGAGACCAACCGTGCAAGTCCTGTTTGCTAATGTTGTCTACCACATTTTAAAATGGAAATGTGATTTCTACCAGCAGTTTGATTGTTATATTTGGCAGCTTGAGTCAACTTGGATGTTATGACCATGTTCTTTTGTTTCTATTACTATCCCGCTCCATTTATTGTGTACTATTGTCTGCTATAATCTTAAGACCATTGTTTGGGAAATAGTTCCACTTCCCATTTCGTGATTTGTATTCTACATGTTGGAAAGCAAAATCTTTAATTTCTGTGCTCTATTGTGTGACAGAGATAATAAGGATTTCTGGAATGATCCCCAAAGGGTTTGGTGACTTCAACAGAGTGCAGCATGGAAGCCCTAGCCCAATGGCTTCATTTGATGTAATGCAAAATTCTAGAGGAACCGGTTCCAGTGGTTGGAATGGCCTGCCACGAAGTGAGTATTTGCAATTCTGTCCATCTCAGTGTAGTACCTTCAGTTTGCCACTCCAGTCTCCACTCTCCAGTTCTCACATTCTTATTCTATCCCACAATAATATATGACCAAATATTTATATCCCTATGTAATTTATTATCCCACTTTTCGAAACATGCCATGCTTGGAATGCAAAAGGAAAACGATATAAAGGGTATTATCCTATTTATCCTTATCCAAGTTTAGCCAAAAATGTTAATGTGGTGCACTTCTTGATTTGAACCGGATGTGTTAATTGTAAATTGGATTACTTATGTTTAAGAGGCCAGTTGGCTTGATGTTTCTGCTTTCCAACATCAACTTATTCTTTGGTAGTTCAACAATGTTTGATTTGTGGTCCATACAAGTGCCATCTTTTGCTAGTGAATCATCAGTTAGCTCAAAATTATCAGTAATATTTTTGTTTGGCAATTCAAGAATATGTGGTTTTTGCTCCCCATATAATAACTGCAGCAAGCTCACAGGGTCAGGTCGACTAATTTCCAATAGTTCAACATTAGTTGTGACATGGATGCCTCCCATGTTGCATATAGCCAACATATTAGTATTCCATCCAACTCCTCTCTGTTTTGCTTGGCATCTTCTTATAAAAGTTAGTGAGAAGTGGATAGAATCTTCCCTGAAATATGGTAAGAAGTGATTAGATTTGTACTAGGCATTTTTGCTTTCAGGCTTCGTTGGTGTCATACGCACTAATTCCTAAATTAGATTATAATAAAAATGAAGCTGGATTTCTGTAACAATACCTTAAGCTGTGTCTTTGTTGTGATGCCATATCCATGTTAGAGATCATCCTTAACCTGAGGATGGGGAGTGGATGAGCATGACAATCGGATGAAAAGTATCACTTGGATGGCCAGAGTCTAAGTTAATTAGATAATTAGTTATTCTTATTCCTTATCATGATGCATATGATCAATAAGTTATCTCCAAGATAACATACAAGTTGGAAGTAGTAGTGAAGTAAGATTAGTTTTTGATGGTTGTAAGTCTTTTTAAGATGACTAATTCAAAAGAATAAATCAGAAAAGAATTATTTAAGACGTTTAACCTTTCTTAGGAGGTTTAGGGTTACTCAAAATATCCTACCGTTATTACTATTTCCTTAAAATATCATATTTGCTATGTGAGCACGTAACAGTCCATTTTAGCATACCAGATGGTGTGCAGGTATTAAGAGGGTTGTGAAGGCGAATTTCATAAAGCCCAATATATGGAAACTGCTTATCAGAAGCTAGTCTTGTGCTGGCGGCCAGCCGGGACCATTAATTGTTGCGAGCAGCGGTGTTTAAGAATCTGTGAACCTAGTTGGTACTGGAACATGGCCATGTATAATTTAACAAGAAGGAAAGGACAGTATCAAATCTTGTGGAATGTCCAATAGCATCCTAGGGACCTTGAAGAGTTGAACTCCTCATTGGAGTTGAATCAAAACGTATGGTGTTCCATAATATCCTTGGGCAACATATTTCATCAAATTCCTTCATAGGTGGCAAAAGATTATTATCAAATTCTATCTTTGTAAGATGATTAAGGTTTTTTTTTTCCTGTGTCTACACCCATTAACTGCCACATAAATATTACATTAACTGTTCTCTGTGTCTCAATTTAATGTACTGTTAGACTTTATTTCTCTGCTTCTTTAAATATTAATATACTCTTTTATTTTTATTTCTTTTCTTCCTTTTCTGAAATCAGTTAGTGTCATTCTTATTACGGTACTAAGAGGTTAGGTTCATGATGTAACAGAGAGTAGGAGGACTACAAGGATGAATATGCAGCACCAGCAAGCCCGAGTTCCTATATTGTAAAGAGAGTTTTACGCTTGGACATTCCTGCAGATAGCTATCCGAATGTAAGCAATGTGTGCAATGTTTAAGTGCCATATGTCATATTGATGTCTAAATTCCTAGATTTGTATTTTGGAACTCTTTGAAAATTGAGAAATGTATGTATATCTTTGGACGTTTCTTACATATTTGTAAGGTCAGAGGGTGTACTAAAATTACTCCCCCATCTCTCCCCCCTGGGGTGGGTGTAAACTTCTACATGTTTCAGTTCAACTTTGTTGGCCGGCTGCTGGGCCCTAGAGGCAATTCACTAAAGCGGGTGGAAGCTTTTACAGGTTGCCGTGTGTTTATTCGAGGAAAAGGTTCGATAAAAGACCCAGACAAGGTATTATTTTTCTCTTAACAACATACTTTTGCAAGTTAACTCAATACAGCCTTAATTCTATCTAGGTGGAGTGGCTAAGTTAATCCTTTACCATTTCCATATTCGTTCCACCATCTGTCTTTCCATGGCTCTTTCATAAATCTTCTTCTTTGCTTTTCTACCCTCAAGGAGGAGTCGTTAAGGGGAAGACCAGGTTTTGAGCATCTGAATGATCCGCTGCACATTTTAATTGAGGCTGAATTACCTCCCAATGTAATTGATATACGGTTGAGACAAGCACAAGATATTTTAGAAGAACTTCTCAAACCGGTGGTATAATCTCTTAGCTATTCCTTCTTTGGACTGTTGAAAACAATGATAGCAATGTTACTTTTTTCATAACAAGCCTGTGGTATAATAATTTACATCTGGTCCATGCAATAGTATAGGGTGACACAGATCAAAAAGACAAATGAACATTTTTAGTGTGGCATTTGTTCTAAGATTTTTTACTTTTCTTCATCACGTTCAGAATGCAATTCAGGATAGTTGAACTTAGGAATTACTGTCTTTGGAATACTACAACCATAATAGATTCTCCTCCTATTTATTTGGTTTCACTCTTCAATTGTGTCTTTACTTCTCTGTTACAATATCTCATGCAAAATCAATGTACACTTTTCTTCCCCCAGCATAGCAGAATGCTCTTAGCATGTTCTGGCAAAATAAGGGAATAATACTTGCTCCTGCATCGTATGTGTGATGTGTCATTTGCAAAGATTCTTGCACTTACATGATTATAATGTCATTATTATTATACACTAAGACTTCTTCTCCATTTTTCACATGCAGGATGAATCACAGGATTTCTATAAGACACAACAATTGAGGGAACTGGCTTTGCTAAATTCTAATTTTAGAGAAGAGAGCCCTCAACTGAGTGGTAGCATCTCTCCTTTCACTTCCAGTGGAATGAAACGGGCCAAAACTGGTCAATAGTGAATTGTTTAGTTTAACCTCCCTCCTATTCTTCCCGATTCATGGCCCTAGTTTGGTGTCTTTCTTCCGTATGGCACAAAGAACTTTGCTGTCTGCTGATATCTCTGAAGCGTTAAGATGGGTGTATTTTTCAGTAACATGATCTTTAACGGGGGAGATGGGAAAGAGAAATTCTTTCAGCTTTTGTCGTGGGGGTTGTTTGCACTTGTAATGTATAACTTTAACGTTGACCCGTTTATATTTGACAAGTCTCTCATATATATATAGCCCCCCAAAAAAAAAGAACAGGTTTAGTGAACTTTAGACCATTTTGCAGAGAAAAAGTTATGCAGGAAAGTCTATGCCCAATAGGCCTCTTTTCTTTCTATATGACGATAGGTTTTGTCAGTGTGGGGAAGTCTTAAAAATTTAACCACTCTCTCAAATGATAAAAAATTAAACAAAAAGGAGAAAAATACATTTTAAATAAAAATATAATATAAAAATTAACTTAAGTATATATATTATTTTTTTAAAAAAATAACCTCAAAATCTAACTATCCTTATATTATCTGCATAAGAGGGCCCGACTTGCCTGAAAGAAATGAGCTGATTTTAGGGTAAAAAAAAATATGTTGAGATCTATTGTTCAAATTGGATGAATACCGGGCGAGTAATACTAAAAGTTCTTCTTGTGTTTCTATTGAGTCATTTCAAGAATGATGTAGATAATAAATTCATTGAACTTGTGATTAATTATTGTTAGATTTTTATTAAATGGTAATTTTAATAGTCAAGAGAGATTTGTAGATTTATTATTATTAGATTTTGATTAAATGATAATTTTAATAGTCACATCATTCTTGGATAAAGTCAAGTCAAGAGAGATAGTAGAATTACTTCCACTAAGCCTAAAAGAAATGAGCTGATTTTGCCAAGTCTGTAATATCAAGAAAGAAAAAGGAAAAATGTCTGAAGATTTAAACGGTGTCGTTGTAGGAGAAAATAAACAAAAGAAAGAATAAAGCAGTATTCGAAAATTCAAACGGGCGCCTTTTTGCTTGAGAGGCAAAGAGCTGGCCCTCTCTCTCTCCGAGTCTCTTCCTTTGCTGGGTCGATCGAGGGTTCCAGGTGAGTCTTCTTCGAATTTTTTATAGTTTGAATGTAGTTGAATGGATTTTCTCGTAAATTATCAATCTTTTCTCTTGTATGTGATTTCCAAGGACCCAAAGGCAGCAGATTTTCCGGTTTTTTCTCAACCTCGCTACCAAACATGGCTACTTGCATCTCCAATTTACGAAGCAGCTCGCAACCAACAAGTTGAACTCAACAAAAGAAATTTGAGGTCTTTCTTTACCAACCTTTCATTTCCGCCACTTTCTTCCTCGTTTTAATTTTCTTTTGATGCGTTCACGCTTTACCACTAATCATTGTTGAAAATATAGCTCTCAAAATTCAGTAAATAGAACAAGAAATCACTTTATTTTTGCAAATGGTTTGGTAGTCTTGTAGTTGCTGATTTGGTTGTATTCTGCTGTTTTGCGAGTTGTATAGTTGTTTTGGTGTTGTTTAGCCAGAAGTAGTTTTGTAGCTCTTATGTTTGCTAATTTTTTTTAAGATTTGTTATGGCTTTTTGCCTTTCTAGCCTGGTGGCTTTGTGTTCCAGCTTGGCTGCTGGAGTGTGTACTTTCTTTGGTCAGTTGTTAGAAAACTTTCATTCATCCAAAAAAAAAAAATCACTTTATTTATTTCCTTTTGTTCTTAAGGATTTGGGAATTTTGAAGATCTCAAAAAATTTGGCCGAACTACCAAGTCCTGAGAAGAAGTCACAGGTAAACCTGATTATTTTTTCTCTTTCAGTCATATGCAATTGAATCTTGTTCATTTATCATTGGCTGGCTCTATCACTTTGTATGGTGCAGCAACGTACTCCAAAGCCCAGATTGAAGACCACCTGTGTATCGGAACCAAGACGCTCTTCCCGTGCACGTAACGCGGTCCCTTCATATCGTGATGATGTAAGTATTGATGTCTTTAATTCGCTTGTGATCTAGAGTCACACCAATGACACTTGATGGAAGAAAGAATAGCAGGTGCAATTTAGTTTTACAACTTAATGATTAGTATTACAAAACGCTTCAATTTGTCTCTACTTAACAAAAGCACTCTTTTTTTATAAGTAATTCCATCTCATTGAAAGCACATAGGGGGTGCTCTAACACACATTAAGTATATTTTAGAATTTCATGTTCAGTAGAAAAAGAACAAAGAATGAAAAAGGTAGAAAAAATAGAATTAAAAAAAAAAAAAAAAAAACTATTATGTAAAGGGAGTTCAATATAATTTTTTTTAGCTTTACCTCTGAAGTTTGTATCTTTAAAGCTTCATGTATTCCACTCTCTCCAAAGGCACCACATTAAATATAAAGGAGCCAACCTCCAAACTTTCAAAATGTCACGACCTCCACTTATACTTCCTAACATCAACACAAACAAGTTAAATAGTAAGGTCCATAAATCTCTTGCTACATTTATTAATGAAGAAGAAGGTGATCAATAGACCACTCTTCTTGTATATATAATAAGGATAGAGTTCATTTATGATAAATGTTGATTTGATTATCCTAAATTAAAAGATTTTAGTTACCTTAGTTTTGGAATTTGTTTGTATTTGAAATTATTCAAATCACATGTAAAGCTTTATAAATAGAGCCTTGTACTCAAATCAAATACTGAAGAAAATATGTAACTCTTAAGGCTTTAACTCTATAGATGTAGGCTATAGGTTAAACTAATGAATTTTGTGTCTTAATTTCATGCTTTCATCTCTTTACTTTGTTATGAAATTCTATAATATATAACATCAATCAACCATAATGAAATTCCGCTTCCTCCAGTTATCCATTATGTCAACATTTTCCTAGTGCTATGCAATAGCACTCTACTGGGAAACATTAAACATGGTAATTGGCTTTAGATCACATCATAATGAATGGTTGTACTGCACCCACTTGTCTATTAATCCTTTTTTCTTCTTTTTTCTCCTGCTTGTGGATTTTGTATGTGTTAATCTAACGTGACGATGAACAAGGAAAAGGTTCTTTTTGTTGCCTTTTTCAGATTGACATAGGCCTTCCAACTTTGGAAGAGGTCAAGGCCGTCAAACTCATGGGGAAGGTGGATTTCATTATTTTGTGGAACATCTTACTTTATATACTTTCCATTAAAATATTGGTTGTAACTTTGGGGGATTTCAGCTATCTTGCAAGGCCACTAGATGAGAAGTCAGAGAAGCTTCTCAAAAGAGAGAACGTGCTTTTGAGGCTGCAGTGAGCTCCAAAGCAATCTTAAGTCTGAAATCCATCTTTTATCAAATCGATGGTTCGTCTCATGTTTATAGTTGTTTTTGGTTGGTATGTTTCAATGGAGGAAATCTTCATTCTAGCTTTTTGTCTTCATATATCTTAACTATGCTCTATCTAATTTATATGCCATACATGCAAAGAAGAGGTCTATTTGTTGCTGATGTGATAGCTTCTAGCTAGTTCAGTGGATGTGGTTGAACTGTACGTTTTGTCTTTATGATTAGGGCCTTCCTTCTACATTCTGTGAGGATCATCTTCCAAAAACATTGTTGGATATGGTATTAGAGGATGAAGATAGTGGAATTCCCGGCAACATACACATTGGTAAAAGAGCTGGGCTTAGTGGGGATGGAGAGCTTTTGCACTGGACCATAAGTTGGACGATGGTGATGCACTGGTGTTTGAGTTGACTGAGCCAACAAGATTTAAGGTAGGCCTTCAAAACTAGTGATGTTAATCTTGTAAGGGACATATGTATTTTACAATCATGACCTGATTTATGTATTTAAGCAGCTCTACAATACACTGATAAGGTAGTATCCATTCTGGAACTTTCAGCATGATTTGTGCCTTTTTAGTATTTGGTTTATGACTAATTTTTTCTTCCATATCATATACTTAAATTGATCCAATCATTTGTCTGGTCCCAAATGTTTTCTTTTGTTCGCAATGTTCGCATTATAATGCATGGAGTGTATGCATATGTATATTAGAACTTAATTGCTCCCCTTTCATGATTGCCATCTTGTCATCTTGACTCACCTAAAAGTTTTGCTCAGCATCTGACTGGCTTTAACCTTGAGGTTTTGCCAAATATGTTCATAGTCGGCATGTCCCATTTTAGTTTGTAGAGGTTATATTAGTGCGTAATTTTTTATTATTATATCGTTTATTTTAGTGACAATAAAAAGTATATGGAAAACAACTGCAGATATACATAATTAAAGCATTTCCACTTTCCATTCAAGAGAAAAGTGAGGATTATGAGGACAAAGAAATTTATGCTGCTAAAACAACATCAAAAGGCGGGCTTGAAGCTTGAATCTCAACCAAATCAGAAACAAAAGTCGAGGAAAGCTGCAGTACATGCAAGTGATGACTTGGAAAATCCTCAAAAGCTTCCAGAGAGTGAAAGAAACAGTGAAGACAAATCGAGATGAAACCCAACTAAGACGAGTGGAATGGTTTCAAAGATCTCAAAATAAAGGTAAATCGGTTGGCATTAGTGAATTAAAGGTGGAAATAGTCGAGAATAGCGATAGGTGTGCTTCAGAAACCTAGAAAGAGACCTGCTCCAAAGCTTTTTAGAAAGAAAGCATTTTAGGAGAGGGTGAAAAGAGGCTTCACCATTTTCTTATGGTATGCAAAATTCAGAACTTTTAATTGATTAGGGATTAAACTATCAACAAAAAAGTAAAAGTTGGCTGTTCTTTTCCTAGTAATATGACAGCCATCATGCTCTCTGATTTTTACTGTTGTGAACATTTAGGCCTTGTGCCAGAATCCCTAAGGCTCAAGTTGAACATTTTGCCTAGTAAAAGTTGACAACTAATGCTAATATTGATGGAATAATGTTCTTAGCATGCTGAATGAAATTTCATGGATGACGGTATATATGTATTTATATTGCAATTAATTTTTCTAAGACATCGATAATGGATCTTGTGTCTGCTTCTAGGGCTCAATGCTGGAGCAGAATTTCCTTATTTTTCTCCTCAACTAGGAATGATTTAAAATAGTACCCTACTTTCTAGAGGCACGTGAAGGTCTTGTGATTTAAAATAGGAGATATATTGCTGTCAATTTGATCTGGGCCATTATACCTTAAGGTTCACTCAGCACTATGGAGGTTGGACGAGCTGCTCTCTAGAAATAGAAATTCCGGGAATCTTCATAGCTTTAAAAGACTCCAAACTATGCACTGTTTATTCAACAAATCGCTGATGTGTTCTATCCATATGATTTGTCTATTTTAGTTCCTGAATGTTGGAATATATTATTATGAACCCTTTGATTTCTTATTTAACTTGAATTCCACTGTACTTTCAATCTGAATTTTCCAATTTAGACTAATTTAATTTTGTTAATCATGTTTTTTGGGATCTGAATTTATAAAACACCCACGCTAATTTGGATAACAACAACTTTTGAGTCTTACGTCCCTAGGAAAAGTCGAGGCCGTTCAACTAACTTGCTTCCAAAATAACTTGAAGAAGTTGGGATCATAAGCTGCACATCCCATCAAAATGAGAAATGCTTACCTATTATCTATCACATTTCGAGTACATGGAACAGAAAACAACAAACAAAAGGACTGAAATAGTCTAGCGGAAAGGGAAACAGGAGGGAGATTTTCTTTAAAAATCAATTCATTAGTCGCAAGCTCCAAATGAGAAGTAGCTTGAGCCCAACTGCATCAGAGAAGATTAGTTAAAATTGAGCATGGTATATTAGGAAATAAGAAACTAAATAATTTCAATGCGGCTCAATACCATATTGTTCCAGACATTAAACAGAACGAAAAGCCAAATAATCCAAATATATCCTTATGCAATAGCATCCAAAAATGCTCTTCCAGGTTGACGCCTTGCCAAAAGGTCCATGGCATCCAAGAAGCTGCAAGATTGAAAACCCTTGTTGGTTTGAATACCATGACATTTACAACATCGAAAACAACATTTTTGAAAATCATGTTTTAACAAAACTCGGTCACCACATTTTCAACCAAAAAAATTGATGCAGTAACTTTCATAAGCAAAAAGACTAACCTTGGCATTGACACCATCTTGCAAAATTCGATTCTCTGATTTGAACCTCAGATAATCGGTTCTGCTGAACTTTGTGAAACCCCTGAAATTACCGCCATATAACAACAAATAAGGTTTAACTGTGGAGTTCTATGGCAGCAAAGTGGGTGTTGATTAAGCGATCTAATGGCAGAGAGAGACCATCTACTTGCATAGAAATTTTATATTACCAAACAAGAGACAGACAGTATACGACATTAAAAACAAAACGTGTTTAACTACATCAGCTAGGAACAGGCCTTTCCCAATCGCCAATAAAGGATTGATAAAAAGAAAAACCAATTGTTTAAGTGAAATAAAAATCTAGTACTGTAAACTGCAGCAACACATGATAGTGATCAAAGTGACAATTCCACAAGTCCTTAAGGACCCATAAAGGCACTACTTTAATAATGAAAATTCAAAACGGTATGAATATGTATGTTCACATACCACTTCCTGCTGACAATGATCTTCTGACGACCCGGAAACTTAAATTTTGCACGGCGTAGTGCCTCCTGTGCGTGATGGCTGTTACTGTCCTTGCAACGAACAGATAGAAGAACTTGGCCAATGCTCACCCTTGCGCAAGTGCCCTGTGGTTTCCCAAAAGCACCCTCATCCCAGTCTGAAGCCTATCAGCTCCAGCACATGAAAGCATCTTGTTGATGCGCAGGACATGGAAAGGGTGCACCTGACTCGCAAATGGAAAGCATCTTTCCCAGTAAATTTGGCCATATTTGTTGCAAGCAATACGTGCAGCCTCAAGAGCTTCACTTGAAACATTTCTTTTTCCCAAGAAACCAAAATGAACACAGAAAGGAAACTCATCCACCTTTCTTTTTTCATTCCTACATCATAAATTTGATCTTGGGGTCAGGTACACCACAACAATACCGTGATTTCGGGTATGTTTGTTCTTGATTCAAGGATAACACCTGGCAGGTCCTGCAAGACAAAAAGACATTAATAACAAACAGTGCAAAGACGAGGCTCAGAGTAGAAAGCAGCACAAAGAGCAGAAGCCAAAACCACATCACATAAATCCAATCATCTTACGAAGTACAGATACTAAGGGTGGGAATCACAAACAGCAGAGAACAGGTCCTGTCCTGCTATCAGCAATCTATGGATAAAATCTACTTACTTCAGTAGATTTTTATTTTTATTTTTTCTTTACAACACCCTCGTAAATAACTTCTGAGAGAAGAGACAAAGAAATAGGACCCAGCACAAATGATTCGACAATACGGTGTTGATTTTCAACAAGTCCTGAGAAAACTACACACAAAAATGCCCTTTCTTTATCTATCTCTAAAACTTACACCTCGGGAAACCATGTAAATTCTTTCTAAAAGCAATAAATAAATTCATCATTTCAGATAGCTTCCTCAAATTGCAACGAACATCGGTAACAACCAAGCATCTCCATAAGTGAAAGAACAAACAGAGCTAAGCTTAACGAAACATTGTTCGAGTCAAAAACATAATAGAAATGATGCAAATACACAGATCTTTCCAAAGATCGAGAGATCGAGAGAGAGAGAGAGAGAAACGCACTCCTTCCCCATGGCGTTCGGAATTTCTGGCTTCTGCAGCTGCAAAACTGAAGACCCTAAGGGATAAGTGGAGGAGTAGTGCTCAATATATATAGAGTACGTGCTGGTGCCAAAAAAAACCCTAATGCGTGTGCAAGGAGTGCGTCATGGTGCGGTTAGCCCACCTTTGTCATGGTCAATCCATAATTAATAGCCCAGCTCGACAATCTTACACGACTTGGTTACCTTCTTGGACCCGGCTTTTCTTCTTTTAATTTTATATCATAATTTTTCTTTTCCTTCCTATATAACTCTTTTGGTTACATGGTGCTTTTGCAGCTTTTGTGCATAAAATATGCTTAGAATTATAATTACATTACATATAACAAAAAAAAGAATTAGCTCGAATCTCTCTCCCCCTTCATATGTGGACATGTCAAAAAAAAGAAAAAGAATTATAATTATTTTATAACATACGTGTCAATTAGTGATAACAAATTATAAAAAGGTTGTAAACGACTGAGAAGAAAAACGTTAGACTTACAGTTATTTTATAACTTTTTGACATGTTAGCATATGATTTTAGGGTCTTAATTTTTTTTTAGTCATTGGCCAATAATTCTAGTATTACATCAAAAATTCTAATTCCGCCTAAGCAAATGTACAACTGATCAAATGTGTGTATCCCTTCACAACAAGATTGCATTGTTAAAAAGAATCACTGACCATCATTTCCAATGTGTATATGAAGCCAAATTCAAAACTAGTGATTCAACCAAATCTTTTTCACCATAGAATAGTAACTTCAAGATTTTCAACACCCTTTTGTGTCAAATCAAATAACATATAAACCATGAACTTTTTAGCAGTAAAATTATATATCATGTTAATTGTATTTTACTATTAATAACTCTGTTTACTATACAATGTCAGTTTATATAGTAACATTATCATACCATCTATTGTTCTAACTATAACTTTCCCAAAACAAATTGTAAAAAGAAAGGTGTGAGACTACAAACAAAATCAAAAACCAAGTTTTCTATCTAGGCCTGATGCTTGAAATGTCTCCACTAACAAGGTTGCTCCTAAATACATCTGACCATATATCAGAATTCTTCAATGTAGAGGGTGATGACGGTGGAGTGACTGTTTTTTCAGCATCAACGCCCATGGGGTCTGCTTATTTTTATCTAGGGCTCGATGCTTGAATGTCTCCACTAGCAAGGTTGTTTCTTGACACATCCGACGTATATCGTAATTATTCAATGTAGAGGATGATGCCATGGGTTTGCTATTCTAATGTTGGACCTGTGCATCATAAGGCATATACGTTCAAGTTCATGGACCACCTCTTCCATTGAAGGTCGAGCATCTGTCTCATCTTGGCAACACTTGAGGCCAAAGTTGCGAATATCACCAAACATTCAGAAGGACAAGATCTCATCCCTCATCAATAACCGAAAAATATCTCTACCAAATTGATATGTGACATTGACCAAAATGGACGAAAACCATAGCAAATTACAGGAGACTACTATTGGACAACATTTCAACCAAAGGTATCTAAAGAATTAAAATAATACAAAATGATCTTAAATTTGTAAAAAGATAAATACTAAATGTATGCAATGATTTCCGACTTTGGCTCGACTTAATGGGGGACACTTGAGAAGGAGGGGATCTCTCTTGACTATTAACGCATAGTCTAAAATGGCATATGGCGGGAGGAAGAGAGACTAAAAGTCTAAATGACATATGGTAGAGGAAGAGATATTTTTATTATTCTTGAACAACAATGTAAAATTTAAAGTATAAAACAAAACAAAACAAAAACAAAAAAGAAAGACTTTAAACAACTCTTTAAAGTTTTACCTCTCTAACAATGTTTTGCCATTTGTGATTGAGCATCCCACTTAGGAGTTCTAGAAATACACCAAGACTATAAACATCACTTTTGTTCGTGAGTTTATGGAGTTAAGAAATACTCGGATCTAGGTAACCCCCGCAGTTAATACAAAAAATGAGAGGATAAAGAAATAGACATCAATTATATCTCTTGGGACATTTTATGTGTATTTCATCCAGTTTGAGTTTTATTTTTATATTTCTAAAATATAAAAATACAAATATAATTTTTATTTTTTATTTTTTGATAAGTAAAATATACAAATATAAACTTAAAATTGAAACTATAAAATTCTATTTGGTAAACATCAACTATAAGAGTCTTACCGTGTCCTCTTCACAATTGTGGATATATGAGCAACGCATAGTCCATTAATATATGGAATTGGGGCAAGTAGCTTAAAAGTCCAAAATTGGCAACTTTTGTCAGATAGTTAGAGTCCAATAATATGTTGTTGGCGCTTGATATCCCGATGAAATGATCGGAGGGTTAGCTTCCATATAGTAAAGGATGCCCTATCGATCCTGTGGCAATTCTCAATCTCATAGCAAACTAAGAGGTTCTTTAGACTTGGAGGTCATTATTATTACACAGTGAACCACCAATAAGCTCATTTGAACGTAGTAAAGAATTTGAAAAGAAAATTATTCGTCACTACTTGAACCAAAAAAAAAAAACAGGAGGGGAGAGAGAGAAACTATATTGCTTTAAAATTATAGATTATAATTTTCACTTGCATTCATATCAATGATGAACACTCTGAATTTTAAGTACAGAAAAAAAAATGTAGTGAGATCAATAAAAGGAAAACTTAAAATCTATCATAAGGTGTACCGTAAAGTCGATCCCTTAGCCATTTGGCATAAACTCGTAAACCAACATCTGCACGCACAACATTGCTCACATAAAGCTTTTCTCAAGCAAAATTTTCAAGATAAAGTCAGCAATAAAGAGCAAGAAAAACCAATCATTGGCATGAAAGTCAAATTATTTTGCAAGAGAAAAGTACAGCTAAAAATAAATAAATAAAGGAAATGAAGAACTGTATTCTCCCAAGTTCATTGTGAAAGGAGGCATTTAAGTTTTTATGCAATTTTAGAATCAAATAATACAATTTAACAATGCTTTTTCATTATAAATTAAACCAATCTGCACCTCATATGTAATATCTTTAGATTGAGTTTGATTTCTTCTATTGTTCGCTATTATTCAAAGCAGATATACATATGTGGGGTATTACATCTGCAATTTTCTTGGTCTTACAGCATTCATAATCTTTGGTCTCTATGGAAGCAACTTCCTAAGTTGATAGGAACCATCTCTTCATCTATTAAGCAATAAGATTGATGAAGAATCCAATCTTCTATTTATTTTCCTTTTCCATATATTGAATTAGGATAAGAAAAAGCACCTGTTCACCTTCTTCATCACAATATCCAATCAAAGACACAAGGTTTCGATGATGTAACCTTGATAACAGTTTTATCTCTGTTAAGAACTCCTTTTCACCTTGTAAGGATCCCTCTTGTGCACGTTTTATAGCCACAACTATACCATCAGCCAAAATGCCTTTATAAACCTTTCCATACCCTCCTTGGCCAACCAGTGGAGTCATTAAAATTGTTTGTAGCCATAGCCATTTCTCCATAAGTGAAATCTTTCACACCGTCAATTTTCATTGAGGCCTTAGACACTGCATATAAGGTCCAATGTTAATAGTGAAAGGCATAATGATAAATGTTACATATAAAGATGATGTGCCTACGTTTTTAAAAATAAGCAATACCATTATGTTGTCTATCTTCCCATTCATGCTTCCACATTTTGAGATATTTCGGGTAGAAGCGCTTAATCATTGTACAAAATAATATAAAACATTTAGACATCTTTTGTATTTGACTGTTAAAGTGTTGATTAAATTATTGAATTTAACTCTTCTTATCAGCTAAACTTTTTGGGACAAGTGGTAATTTAACATACTATTAGAGCCAAAGGTCCTAGAATTGAACCTTGACTGTCAAAAATCACACACGTGAGGGAGAGTGTTAAAGTGTTGATTCAACAATTAAATTTATCTATTCCTATCTAGTTTTAAGCTTTAGACAAATGGTGATTTAACGTTGACCAATAACTAAAAACTAAAACATTAAAATCTATAGCGATGTCATGATCAAGACACTCAATTAGCTGAGAGTGCTTGAAGCCCAGAAGACATTTGGCCAAGCTTCACTTACGATTTGGCTGGCTGAGCTTGTTCAGAGATTGTAGGCTGAATTTAGGTTTAAAATGAGCTCAAGATGTTCTCAAGTCAGCTTAATTTAGCCTAGTTCAAATACTTCTAATATATATGTATAGATTATCAGAATATTTTATTTTAATATATGCATATATATAGCATCCTATAAGTCAACAATGTTAACATAGTGGATAACTGGTTGTTCTTCAACTTAGAGATGGGTTGTGCTAATAAGCAACCCAAGTCTTATGGAACTTTTCATTGAACTTTCTCATCTTTCAATGATGTTTTCGTACACAGGCTTGTCAAACTCGGCTGAAACTAGCCAACAGCATTAGCTCAGATAGGGCTGAGATATTGACCATTTGGGGCCAACTGGGGCCTTTGTACCTTGGGCTAAGCTTGGCCCGATCAATAGGCCTAATCAGAATATAGAATAGAAACAATTACAAGCACCATGAAAAATCATAACACATCTCTCTAAACGTTCTAAAATTATAAACATAAGATACTCACAACGACGTATTTTCGAAACTGCATGGTGCTTTCTCGTATGCTTTCTCAGTATTAGAAGATAAATAATTGCAGACAATGCAACTACACCTGCAATTTCGAGTATATACACTCAGATAAGAGCTACTGCTCAACTATATGCAACACTATTCACATCCCAGTAGAGGGAAGTGAATATTTGAATTTACCACAAAATCGCTTGGTATAGGATTCACGAATAAATAACGCAGGCCTCCATGTGGGATATGGTTGCCAAAAGAAGCTTGAGAATCATGAAAAGATAATTAAAAAAGGGGGCAAACTGAATCAAAATCACCTTCTATAGGGTGGGTAAAGGGATGCTGTGCTCCTCTAATAAGTAGTGAAGACCAACAGCACAAGCATGAAACAATATATATTCCATACGTCCAAGCTCTTGAATGATACATCCCAATAACGCAAAGAGCGTCAGAAGTCTCAAAATTTTCCGAGTACGCAAAACTGGGAATTTTGTAGCATGCCACTACTCGGCCTGATAAGAGTAAATAACTATTAGAATTTAGAACTTGTGCAATTGAATTCCAAAGCAACTCAATTGCTCCGAAGAAAAAGTACTAGCTTATAACAATTTGAAACTAAAATGTATGATCAAAGAATTCAAATCAAGTAGAACAAAAAGCTCCAACTACTGGGCAACAAAACAAAGAAAATCCGTCAAAATTCTCGACGCATTCAGCTTGAGAAGAAAAAAAACCCAACCAAACAGCGAGCAAACGATGCAAATTAAGATTGAGACGAAAGAGAAAACGGAGAAATCCTTAGTACCTTAGTAGGGGAAGCATTGAATAGTTGAAATTGTAATAGAACGATCGAAGCTACACAAGGGTCGAATATGAACTTGGAAATGGTAGAAGCAAGAAAGAAGAGTCTGAAATTGAATACCGTGTGAACGGGGGTATCTTTCGTAGCATGACTCCGTGTATAACGCTCACGAATTCGTGGGTAAAGCAGATGAGAGCCATCTTTTCAGCCACGGGGTAAAAAATGCACTTTGTCTAAGCGAAAAGGCCAACTTTAATTATATTAATACATGTATCTAGAGCTGATAAAGAAAATACGGATGGCGATGTTGATCCTCCTTGGCTTCACGCACTGTGGAGCATAATCCACAATGCAATTGCAAAAGGACGTTCCAATTACATTTCTCCAGCCAAGACTGTTGAATCTCATCAACAAAATACCTAACTCTCCTCAGCGCCTTCTTCAAATCACTGAATAAAAAGGACGTTTCCAATTATGAATCAGCTTCCACTACACTGCAGACCCACAGCACTCCCAAAGACTTTAATTTAATTTTTTTCCGTTTTTCCTACCATTTTTCCTACTCTTTTTCCTAACAATGGGACTGTAGGCACCAATAATAATAATAAATAAATTTTTTCTAATACTGATTTTAAATACAACGAGAAATTGAAATTAAATTCTCAAATTAATCCAATTAAATATTTAAATTCTAAAACCAATATGTTTAATATTTAATAACCAAAATATCCAAATTATAAACATTATAAAATTAAGGAAAATAAAAAAAAAAAAAGAGAGTAGAAACCCTAAAGTGTCTACAGTTTCTATAATTATGTTTAGAATAAAACCCTTGAATCTGACATAGTTCTAAGCTCAATATTTCAGTATATATAAGTCCTATTTTTAAGAAGAAAAATGAGAAAAGTATTACATGATGCAAAAAAAATAATAATAATAAATTATAAAAATTTAAACCTACCTCTAGAAATTCTCCGAAAAAGATAAATAAATCAGCCACCTCCATATGATATAAAGATATCTGGCCATTCATGAGAAATTCACTGCAGTCTTCATTCTGCACGACAAGCGAGAGAGAGGTAACAGATCGTATTCTACGGTTTTCATTTCGACGGTGAATTCCCGCAGCAGAAAATCCCCAAAACATAGGTACTCTTCTCTCTCATCACGTCTCTCTCTATCCGTGTTTTGATTGTATATGAGTCAGAAATGCATGTTGATTCTCTGATTTTGTCACTTATGATTTTCTGGTTGCTCTCTCTGTCTTTCTCTCTCATATAAAATTTGATGAGTGTAGGCGAAGCGGCGATCTCGAAAGGAGGAACGAGAGGATGCAGAGCTGGACATCCTCGATAAAAGTCGGTGAAAAGTAAGCATTCTTTTTTATATCACATGGTAATCATTTTCTACATTAAGATTTTCTCGAGAAGTTTAAGATTATAACGAGAAAATGGAAATTGCTGGGCAGACATAAGAAAGACAATGATAAATGGTCCGGCAATTGACCGTCGTGGGCTGGACTTGGAGAGAGAGAGAAGAAGAAGACGGAGACTTAAAAAAAAAAAAGTATAAAATATTATTTTGATGATATACAAATGGTTAAGAATCTTTTTTCCCAAATTTAAGCAAAAAAGAAGATTTGGATCAAATAATTTAAGGAAAATTGGTCCCTTTATATTTTATTTTGAAAATAGATTATGAATTATGTTAGAAGGGAATAAGAAGAACAAAATAAAATAAAAGTCTTAATCATGAAGATTCATCGATTAATTTTTTATTAAATATTGAGAGTATGATTATTAGAATTTAAACATTTAATTGTAAAATTTGAAACAATTATAAGTTTAATTCTTCATTGTATTTTTTCTTAATATTAAAAAAAAATCCTAAAAATCAGCCACACCTGAAATATAAAATGTCTGGCTGTGCCACTGTACTGGCTTCTCTCTCCAACTGATAAGAGCATCTACGGCACTTTCACTGAATTCCCTCACTTTGACTCTCGAAAAAAGGTATCTCTCTCTCTCTCTCTTCTCTCTCCATCCAAGTTTTATTGCCACAATAGAAAGGTGTAAGGTGATTTTACAGGACACTAAAACAACGGTGGGCAAACGTGACTGCATGGCAAAAGTTGATGAGTTTAGGCTCCGTTTGGCAAAATAATAGCCAAGAAAACTGTAGTATTCTATTCTTCAATGAAATTCAAGTGTTTATGTACTATTCTAATATTTTTATATCAGATTAATCATTTCACTATATTAAAAAGAAAAATGGCAAACAGACTTAATGGACAGGATGGCAAATACTAAACATTCCAACTACCAAAAGAATTGAACAAAATATAATTGAATGTTTTCCCAATTAATAGTATAGAGTCTTGCAAACAGTTGATATAAGACTCTTTTTTCCCAAATTTAAGTTAAAAAAAAAGATAAATAAAGATTTTATTAAATTCCCTTATATTTTATGTTGGTTTAATTCACAAGTAAAATCACAAGAATACCAAAATGTATATGTTGAGGAGAATTGAGCATTTCTTTCTACTTGACATGATGAATTCAAGTGTTTATGTACTATTCAAGTAATATTTAACAATTTCAGATTTAACATTCACTCTATTTTCTAAAAGAAAAATAATTAATTTAATTAATGGAGAGGAATGCAAACCATATAAGTTTTGACATTCCAACTACCAAAAGAATAAAACAAATAAAATAAAGAAAAATATTAAATGGAATAGATAAAGACTTGGAGAGTAGGATGTAGTTGCTTTTGAATCAAACAACACCACCAACTTGAAGAGATAAATAATGAAGATACTTTGAAAATGATATGATACATGATGAGGACCATAAACCAAACATGAGAATCTCATTTTAATCTTCCCAAACGCTGGTTTATTCACAACGTATTCTTAAAAATGTAGATGTTGAGGAAGGGAAAAGGAAATGCAACGACTAAAACGATTTTTTTTTTTTTTTTTTGTTATTTTAAAACAAACATTAACAAACAATCAAAAATACAAAACATTCACATTATTTTCAACTTTATGTTATATCAAACACATTAAAAAAAACCTCTAGAAAGCATTAACAACCAAAACCCTCGTCACTCAGTTGGAGAATTCAAGAGGCTAGATCTAGAATTGGTGTTGGCTAGTGATGATCCCTGACTATTTAAGGCAAGCATCCCTAAGTAAATGTGTATATCCATTCATTGGCAATCATTTCTAATGTGTATATGAAGCCAAATTTCAAAACTAGTGCTTCAACCAAATCTTTGTTGCCAGACTGGTAGCTTTTTCAGGATTTTGCTTTGTGTCAACTCAGACAACATATACAATAAAACTTATTACCAGTAAAATTATACATCCTATTAACTGTACTTCACTATCAACAACTCTGTATACTTTACAATGTCAGTTTATATAGCAACATTATCATACCATCTACTGTTCTAACTATAACTTTTTTCCAAAACAAAGACGAGAAGACTACAAACAAAATCAAAACCAAGTTGACAATGAAATGTTTTCTATCTAGGGTGATGCTTGAAATTTCTCCACTAACAAGGTTGCTGCATCTGACCACATATCAAATTCTTCAATGTAGAGGATGATGATGGTGGAGTGACTACTTTACTTTTTCAGCAACAAAGGCCATGGGGTCTACTATTCCGATGTTGGACTCGGGCATCGAAGCCATATCGTTCAAGTTCTCGGACCACCTCTGCCATTGAAGGTCATGCATCTGTCTCATTTTCGCAACACTTGAGGCCAAAGTTGCGAATATCACCAAACATTCAGAAGGACAAGATCCCATCCTCATCAATAACCGAAAAGATCATACCTGATTGATAAGCACATTAACCTAAATGGATGAAAACTATATCAAATTACAGAGACTACTTTGCTGGATAGTATTTCAGCCAGTGCCTAAAGAAATAAAATAATACAAAAGGATCTTAAATTTATAAAAGATAAATACTAACTATATGCAAGGAGTTCCAACTTTGGCTCGACTTAATGGGGACACTTTTTAATTGCAAAGTATGCTCTAACTTGAATCTAATACATAATCTCTTGAGTAAAGAGTAGCATTGAAGATTATAAAGAAATCAGTAACTGCTCTGCACTAATTTATTGAAATTATAACTAAAACTTGAGGAGATCTCTGACTATTAATGCATAGTCTAAAATGACATATGTGGAAGAGAGAGAGACTAAAAGTTGTTTTCATTATTCTTGAACAACAATGTAAACTCAAAAGTATTTATTCCAACCAGCTCATGATATATTGCCTTCCCCAAATAACCCCCAAAAAAAAAAATTGAATCTACAAGTTCTATAAAGTTTACCTCTCTAACAATGTTTTGCCATGTGTGATTGGCCGCATCCAGTTAAAAGTTCTAGAAATACAACACCAAGACTATAAACATCACTTTTGTTTGTGAGTTTATGAGTTAAGATGTACTCGGATCTAGTAACCTCGCAAAGTTAATACAAAGAATGAGAGGATAAAGAAAAAGACATCAATAATATCTCTTGCAGCATTTTATAAGTCTATTTCATCCAGTTTGAGTTTCATTTTTCTTATTTTTAAAATATAAAAATACAAATATAAACTTAAATTGAAACTGTGAAGTTTATAATTCTTTTAGGTAAACATCAACTATAAGAGTCTTACCGGTGTCCCTTCACAAGTGTGGATATATGAGTAGGTCACCCCATCAATATCTGGAATTGGGGCAAGTCGTGAAAGTCCAAAATCGCAACTTTTGCCGTATACTTAGAGTCCAATAGTATGTTTTTGCCTTGATATCTCGGTGAAATATTGGAGGGTTAGCTTCGTATGTAGGTAGAGGATGCCCTTGGCTGATCAGGGCAATTTTAATCTCATAGAAAAACTAAGAGGTGCTTTACACTTGGCTGTATTATTACATAGGTGAACCACCAATAAGCTCATTAGAAGTAATATAGAATTTTGAAGAGAAAAGAAAAAAAAGACAGGAAGGGGGGTGGGGAGATAGCGAGAGAGAGAACACTCAAAAAAAAATAGTGAGATCAATAAAAGGAAAACTTAAAGCTCGAATATAAGGTGTACCAGAAAGGTGATCCCGTAGAGTACCATTGGACATATACTCATAGACCAACATCTGCATGCACAACAATACTCACTTGAAGGTTTTCCAAAGCAAAAGTTCAAACAAATATTCAGTAACAAAGACTCAGAAAAACTAGGCCTTATCTTGAAAGCCTAACAATTTTGCAGGAGAAAAAAATACTACTCATGAAAAAGAGAAGGAAGAAATGTATTCTCCCAAGTTCATTGAAAGGAGATGTTTATGCATTTTTTAATCAAATAATCTCAACTATGAAGAACTATATGCTTTCCATTATTAACAAACAAACCTGCACCTCATATGTAACATCTATAGATTGGGTATGATTTCTTCTATTGTTGCAGTTATTCAAAAGCAAGCTGTATATGTGGTTTTAAATCTTTCATTTTTTGCTCTTACAGCTTTCATAATCTCTGGTTTTACTGCAGCAACTTCCTAAGTTGATAGGAATCATGTCCTTGTGGATTTATTTATTTATTTCATGAGGACATCCTCATGGATTCAGCAACAAGATTTTGATAGATAATCCAATCTTCTATTTATTTTCTTTTCACATCTATTCAGTTAGGATAACAAAAGCACCTGTTCACCAGCTTCATCACAATATCAATCAAAGACACAAGGTTTCTGTGATGTAACCTTGACAACAGTTCTATCTCTGTTAAGAACTCCTTTTCACCTGTAAGGATCCTCTTGTGCAGTTTTATGGCAACAACTGTACCATCATAGAATGCCTTTATAAACCTTTCCATACCCTCCTTGGCCAATCTCAGTGGAGCTGTTAAATTTTTCTGTAGCCATAGCCATTTCTCTCTATAAGTGAAAGCCTTCACACCATCAATTTTCATGAAGGCCTTGGATGCTGTATATTAAATATAGGTTCAATGTTAATAATTAAAGCATAATGATAGACGCTTCATATAAAGAGATCATTGGATTTAAAATAATCAAATAATTATGCATCTATATTTCCATTCACAATTCCAAAATTTCTGATATTTCAAATACAAGTCTAAATACACATGATGACAATGCACAAAAAAAAAAAAACAACTATAAGCATGTTAATGAGATTGAAGTTGATAAACACGGATTCTTTTAAAAAATATTTTTTTTAAGATTTTAAGTCAACCTGCATTGTTAACATAGTGGTTAACTGATTGTTCTTCAACTTAGAGATGGTTTGAGCTAATATGCAACTCTTTTCATTGAAGTTTCTCATCTCTTAATAATGTTTCCGCTAACAGCCAATCAAACTTGACCAAAACTTTCCCAACAAAGTTAGCTGAGGTAGGGATAAGAAAGTGACACTTTTGGGCCAGTGAGCCTTTTCTACCTTGGGTGAGCTTGGACAAGCATCACCAGGCTGGTTGATAGGCCTAATCAGATGTAGAATAGACACAACTATAGGCATAATGAAAATCATGAAATATCTACCTAAACATCCTAAAATCATAGACATCGATACTCACAATGACGTCTTCTAGAAACTGCATGGTACTTCCTCATCCGCACTCTTACTATCAGAGAAACAATAAGACAATGTAATCGCACTCGCAATGGCCCCAATACTATGCCCAATGCACCGTGCTTAAAGCAAACCTTGAAGGGGTGGGAACTCCGTGACATTAGTGAGAACTATGAGCATAAACAAAATCATGACAACCTTAAGAATATCCACCTCATATATGAATACATGATAGAAGGTAAGATATAACCAAAGCATAGTTCATCTATGCATGGGGTCAAGCCATGAGTGACATATGGTGTGAACTTAAAGCGCCTTCTTGGTCAATATAGAACACTACTTAATTATCCAAACATAGAATCATGTGAACTTGAGCACTGCAGTTATTCACGCATGTGCTGGATCACATTAGTGCAACCATATTGCCAAACCACTTAACATAGCTCTCGATGGTGAAAGCATTGAACTGCCTAAAATCAGGCCTATCTTCAACAAGATTTGGAAGCAAACTACCACCACTTATTTACAAACACACCACATATTACTCAAAGTGAGAAGATTAGCAAGCTTTATATGAACACAAACACAAGTATGCACCACAACAAAAGAGAATGATGCCACATGCCTAAGATTATCTTTTAAGTATAATGGATTTGGAGGTATAGATTAAATGAATTAGAGAAAAGTTGCACATTCTTTAAATGGTAAACAAGCATTAATTCCAACCTCAACAAGGCTCACTCAAAATAGATAAATAAGGGTTTTGAGACAAACCATCATTAGAAATGTCCAGTAGTGAAGTCAAGAACTTCATAAGGTCCAACGTCAGATCTTAATTTCCCATGATATGAACATGTTCATAATTCACGAACCTCACTCCCATTGAAGATATGAGAATTCTAACATGATCATATGTGAAGATTTTCAGGTACATTCTTAGTCGATCCTTCTTCCCATGCAAAGGAATCAATGTGCAGCTGATAAAGAAATAACTCAAGAGTAGATGTTAAGAAGTGCTCAAATCATTTCGTAGGGGAAAATCTATGAATCCGGACTTTTCAACCGTATATCCAACAAGCGAGGGGCAGCATAAACAAGGTACAAGAGATGTAGGATATATTCATAAGGGTGGGCACCCTTGATATTGACAATTAGAAGTGGTATTTGTTGAACTTGGCTATTATTTTCATCCTCACTTTCAGATCCACAAAACTGGTCTAGGTTGGTATTTGAGCATAGGGATTCCTTGAAGCTGAAAGTAAACAATCAAACGGGTGAGATGATCATTATATCAATGTGCTGTGACTATTACACCTCATGATTAAAACTAAAAGGAGCACATCCATACTCTTTGCCAATAAGTCATATTAATTTGAAGATGCATTTCATTATACATAAAGTTTATATGAAACAAATTGGGAAGCAGTATAGAAGCAAACCAGACAGTCACATTTGGAGGTACACTAGTGTTGCCTGTAATATCAGAAAGCTTGTTGTTCTGCAACTCCCTGTAATATGAAAGATCCACAAAATCAATTAAAAAATATGGTATGAGATCCTTGCAACCTCTTAAGTTAACCCAGGAGGTTATAACTTTGACTTTTACAAAGAGCATGACGCAATCAGAAAGCAAGGAATCAACTTATCCTGTACCAGCACAAGAACAAGATGCTTAGAAGTGTGAAAGCACACTTGCACACTCACACAACCAAATAAAGACAGTTTAACCAAGGGAACAATGACATTTTTGTTCAGGTCTTACACTTTAAGGCTTTCCGTTGCGTTCAAAGTCCTAATTTGCCAAATGGTGGATGGAATTGAACCACTCAATGAATTGTTTGCAATTGACCTGCCATGAAGAATAATTTACCAAATTAAGCCATTTATTTTATTAACAGTTTAATTTATTATTGGCTGATATTAACTAGTAACTTAAAAATCTAATGGTTGAGATAAGTGGAACTCAACTTGAGATAAACATGAAATGATTTACAATAACATTGAACCAAATAAGTAAACACAAAATGACGAAAAGAGCAAGTGAGCCTACTCACAGTCAAGATGAGGAAGGCCTGAAAAGTTGGGAACTGCCCATTGAGATTGTTGTTGGATAAATTGCTGATCATATTGTTCAAACAAAAGATTTTTTAAGTAAAGGTAATTGTTGGTGTAAATTATCTTTGAGAACCGAAAGACACGCTTTGAAAATATTTTTGTAGTATTCAAATTAAATATAAACCAAAACGATAAAAATGCATAGGACATGTCATTGAAAGATGGAGAATCTTACATGGTTGTGATATTCTTAGAAAGCCAATTTGGAGGTATGGATCCAATGATTTGAACGAGATCTCTGGAATTTATATAAAGTAATATATAATCCAAGTACAAGTAGCTAACTGGGATGTCTTTGACAATGTAAAAGAATTTATTTATCCTGGTGCATTTATTTTTCTAATTTAAAAGCTTATACTTCATTATCATATAATGACATGACAAGGAAACAAAACAAAGCAACTTACAGATAATAAAGGTTTGGTATTTGGCTAAAATCAGAATAGGTCCATTCAATTACAGTTCCTAAGGCTCTGGAGAAAGACAACCAAAACAAAACACTATAAATCTTGACATGAATATGTGAACATGCATATTTAATTGGTTGCCATCTTGCCAAAAAAGCTTCCAAGAACATGAAAGTTTGTGATAGCTGATTAAGATAAGAGTAATGTTAGAAACTACATTTTATCCCATAAATATCCCACAATACTGATGTAAACAACCATCTCTTAATTCAACTTTGTTAAAATAAAAATCCAAGGTTGGTTGAGACAACCATTTTAGTATTGTGAGATAAAATGTGGTTTCTAGCGTTACTTTTAGGATAATATAACTCTATACAAATCACATAGATTATACAAACATATAGAATATCAAAAAAAGAATAAATCATAGAGAATCTTAACTGTGCAATGTAGAAGTGGTGACATTTAAAATGAAGTGAAATGCCTCCATGCCACCTTAGTTGGCTTAATAACTACACCCAAGTTAAGTAACATTCTCATTTCTATTCCTTTTAATCAATGTTTTGAGTCATTTATGTATTCTTACCAACAAAGTACCATTATGCCTTTCTTATATTATTTTCATTTTGCTAGTATTTTCCACCTTGTTCTAGTTCTGCAGCTTTAGTGAGAAAAAGAGCTTATCATTTTAAAAAATAAAAATTGGGAAAATTCATTTCTCCTTGAACATCTCTTTTGTAATATTTAAAATTAAAAACTTTCTCATTTATGTATCAAACTTAAAAAGTTTGCTATGTCACCATTATATTTCTTAAATCAAATGGAAAAGATGAAATGACCTTGTCTTTTCTTATACTATTATTTCTATTTCAGTAGTTTCATTGAATCTAAAAAAAAAAGCTAAAGTGGCAAAAATAAAATTTTCCACAAAAAATAAAATGATGAAATATTTAACCCTCTTTTTTTAAAAAATCCTTAATTTGCAAAAGTTATGCTCATTCCACTTAAACTTTGTAAATCAACAATAAAACTTTAAATCAAATGAAAATGAAATGTAAACTATTTTTAAAATTTACAAAATTACAAAATTACCTCAATTATATATATATACACACAAGGGTGTTTTGGAAATTTCAAGGCCATTAGGATTTCCTAAATAAAACTATTTAGAAGTTTGATACACTAAATTGAATGTTTTTAACTTTAGGGGGTGATTGCAAAATAATGAAGTTCAAGAGGTTAAGTGAAGTTTCACAAAAAAATAAACAAAGACCTCACTCACTGGCTGGCCCTGCTCTTCCTATACTTTGAAATTCCTAGTAACAAACAGAGGATAATAATATTCACTTACAACTTCAGCAATTTAGACATGTTGTTGTAAGAAGAGGGAATTGTAGTCCCATCAAAGTGATTGTTATCAAGTTGACTGCAAAACAAAGATACTGAACGCATTAAGAAAGTTGACAAAAGAGTAATCAAGTAAAATTTAGAAATCATAACCTAGTTCAAGTTGAGAAGCTAAGAAAAATACTATAAAGGTAACAGTATTTATGTGATAAACATATATGTATTTAGGTTATAGGAAAGAAGAACACATACAGATATCTTTAACATTGGCATTTTGGAGAACTCGTGGAAGGTACCTGATAAGTTGTTATTATCAACAAGGCTGCAGGTGCAGAATTGAGGATGATCACTGATTCACAGATTGTACTGACAGATAACTCATTATAAAATATGAATATGTCTAATTACCAACTTACAAGTGCACAAGTATTGGTAATTTTGATAGTTCAGGAATTTGCCCACTAATTGAATTGTTGTTCATGTGACTGCTACCAAGGAAAAATGAAAAAAAAAAAAAAAAATAAAAAAAAAGAGAAATAGTAGCATTAGTAATCTTAGAACTGATTTTAGAGAATATAGCATCAAAAAACACTCAAGTGCTTTCGCTTCAAGTTTGAAAATGATATAGGTATCGATCCTGATATGTGATTCTCATCAATTTGTATTCTGTCCAAGTTTGAGAGAGAACCAAGCTCTTCAGGTAAGGGACCTTAATTGGTTTCCATTCAAAAGCCTGAAAACATGGGTATATCACATTAAAATACCAAGTATTCAGAACACTGCCAAACATATAAAGCAAATTAGTTCAGACATAAGTACTCTCTTACATTATTTAAAAATCAAAAGTTGAATGAAAATGCATGAAGTAGTAGCATATTTGTACTTCATAAGATATCTCATGTGATAACAAGTAGTAGCAAACCTATCCAGCAAAAAGAGCTGATAAACTTACAAGAGTTCCAAGAAAGAAATATTGTCTATCTCCTTTGGTATACTCCCACTTATGTTGTTCCACATAAAATCCCTTTAATGGAGTAAAAAAAAACATATCAGTAGGATGAGTAAACCAAATGCCAATGTGGGGTGGAGAATAACAATGTTTCAAAAGATTGAGGAAAATAGTGATCAAAAACTTGATTAGATAAAGATGTTGGCAGCACAAAAGTAGCTTTTAGGCTTTTCCTTACAAGATTGTCATATGCGATAAGCGGCCAAGCTCTGGTGATAAACTTCCTGACAAATTCATGTTTAGTAGTTCCCTACAGAAAAGAAGTCCATAGGAAAATTATTAAAGCACCTACTGCGAGTTCTTCATGGAAGCACCCAAATGTGATTAATACCCAGGCTTATTAAAGCTTGATAGTCTTATAATAGGCCCAAAACAGTTTCAAAATCATTTAAAATAGGCCTTAAAAAGAGACCCAAAGAAGGCCCAAAACACTAAAATAGGCCCATTACCTAATAGTAATAGGCAGTTAACAGTGTAGTTTTGCCTTTAATAACCACGAGGTTAGTAACCACCCACCTAGGTGAGCGGATGCGGTTACCTAAAAGTGATAACTGCCTCATGCGATTGCGTATGCGATTATAAGCAACTGCTTTTATAGTCCTATCTTATACGACTGTCATACAACTATGATGATGTGATTGTGAAAATCAGCTCTTTAATCAATAAGGACTTGTAAAAAGAAAAAATCAATGATTGATTTTCATAATCACATTATCATAGTTGTATGACAGTTGTGTGCGAGTCTGCTAAATAGCATTGCTCAAAAACATAAAGAAAGATAAATTATTATAAATAAAAGGAAGTGTGCAACATTATTCATGCTGATTATGCTGCCCAATAGAAATAAAAATCATGAAAGGTTAAAATCATACAATCGTTGGACATGTAGATATCCATCATCTAATGTCGTATTGCACACAACCCCTGTCCACTTTGACGTACATGGATCTCCTTGATTCCAATTAATCAGATTCTTATTGGGATCTATCAAACTTCTCTCAATGGCTTGCAATGCCGTTACTGCAAATTAATACAATCATTTCATCATCATGAATATCCCAGTAGAGGGAAGTGAATATTTGAATTTACTACAAAACCACTTGTTATAGGATTCATGAATAAATAAAACAGGTCTCCGTGTGCTGTGTGTGACCTCTAAACAAGCATCCCCTCGAGAATGGATCCGGCTCCTCTCCAGTCCAAAATGGACTGGATGGGAGCCGATTGATGGCTAGGATCTCTACTCTTAGAGATCCTAAGGCCATCAACCTGACATGAGGCGCATTAAAAAAAAATTATTTTACTTTTAAAAATAAATATAAAACAAAATAATAAAAAATTAAAAACAAATATAAAAAAAGAGAAGGGTGGCTGGCCACCCCCATCTTGGCCACAGGGGTGGCCGGCCACCACATTTTAGGACCATGGGGGTGGCGACGGGCCGGTCCCAACCGCAGATCACGCCGATACACCAAACAGCAAAGTGTGTTTAATAAACTAATAGTTCACACAAGAAGGAAAAGGGGATTTGGGTGAGCTCAGGCCAAACAACTGCAAGAGGCCTCGCCGGAGCGCCTACCATTGACACTCTTCCTCTCTCTGTAAGCCCGAACCCATTTTTTGCACACATGAGGATTCTTACAAAAAAATTGTCATTCTATTTAAACAACCACTCCAGAAGACCCTGCAACTTTCTGCAACCTTCTATAACACCCACAATCAACCCATAAAAAATCAAAAGCTCCAGCAAAAATAACCGAAAAAAATGCAGCAAAATAGCAGAGAGAGAGAGAGAGAGAGAGTAATAGGGAGGGATGAGAAAACCTGGATTCAACCCACAAAAAACCCCCAAACCACCATCTGTAGAAAAAACCAGAAACCCAAAATCACAAAACGAAAAGAGTGTGAGAGGGAGGAGCCTCAGGTCGTCGGTAGAAAGCAGGAGTGTGTTGAAGGGAGGAGAGGGAGGGAGGACCACGATGGGAGAGGGAGGAGCTCATGGGTTGCTCCGGGAAGACTCGACGAAGAGGGGAGGGGGATGAGCTCGTCAGAAGCCAGATCAATTTTTTATTTATTTATTTTTAAAAATAAAATAATAAATTATTATTATTTTTAATGTGCCACGTGTTGCGTTAATGGCCTTAGGATCTCTTTGAAGATATCCTAGCCATCAACCGGATCACCTCCAGTCCAAAATGGACTAGAGATGATCCTTGTCCCTCGAGGATATGGTTGCCAAAGGAAGCTTGTGAATCATCAAAAAATAATTAAAAAGTGGGTAAACTGAATCAAAATCACCTTCTATAGTGTGGGTAATGTGAGGCTGTGCTCGGATAGGTAGTGCAGACCACCAGCACAACCATGAAACAATAAATACTCCATACATCCAAGCTCTTGACTGATACATCCCAATAACGCAAAGAACATCAGAAGTCTCAAAGTTTTCCGAGTACCCAACACTGGGAATTGTTGTAGTATCCGAGTACTCGACCTGATAACAGGAAACAACTATCAGAACTTACACAATTGAATTCCAAAGCAACCCAATTGATCTGAAGAAAAAGAAATGCTAGCTTATAACAATTTGTAAATAAAATAAATGACCAAAGAATTCAAATCAAGTAGAGCAAAAAAAACTCCAACTACGAGCAAATCATGCAAACTAACCAAACTACGAACAAACCATGGAAATTAAGGTTGACAGGAAAGAAAAACGGAGAAATGCTTAATACTTAGCAGGGGGAGCATTGAATAGTTGAAATTGTATTAGAATAGCCAGAGACGGATTTGCGGGGACCGGCTGGGGACATGGTCACCCCATTCTGAAAAAAAAAAAGAGAAAATTATATTTGGTCCCCCATGAAAGCAGAACAAGGGCTGGTCCCCACCAGCCCTTGTTCTGGTTCGTCCCTGAGAATAGTCGAAATATGTTTTTTAAAAATAGTCCTTAACTAATAATTGTATAGTAAAGGTTCTTTCCAAATATGTTTTTTAAACTCCAATATGATGAAAAATTAATAAATAGTATTAAATTAAGGCCCTCAATTATGGTTAAATAAATAATTTTACAAGCTTTTTCCACGAAAGTTAATAATTAAGAAATTTTTCAAAGCATATAAATTCTCAAAATGTCCATATATTAAAGTCCAATCGAGCCAACAAAACTTTCTCCATATGAGGACAAGAAAAGTGATACAATTGCCAAATTCTTTTATCCAAAATTCATTGGTTTCACACGAAATTAAAATGTGAAATGAAGACTTTGATCTCCGATATTTATTGCCATTGTCCCACACATAACTCAAATGTGAAATGGAATCCGTGAGGTCTTCTGCAAAGACATAGAAAATTGGGAATGCTTTGTATTGACCGGTTGAAATAGTGAGCCAAAAATTCAATATATATATTTTTTTTCATAAAAATGATGTTGTTAAAGCCAAACAAATTTTAGTCAGATTAATAAGGTAAATATATCAGAAGTCCTTGGGTCAATGCACCAAAGATTTTTATTTCCCTAAGTTTTTTCTTTTGAAAATTTATTTATTGGGTCAATCAAAATGCCAAAAAAATTCCTACCGTCAAAATATTTTAATAGTCATTAGTCCCAATTAAAACGTACTGTTTCACTTCATTAAAATATTAATTTTTTTATTAATATATGCCCTCGTCATAATAGGTTTTAGCAGAATATTTTCATTTGAAGCTACTAAAAAGCAGCTCCAGCAGTTGCCCTACAGGTTTCCAAAGTTATTGGGTAGCTCAAGTAGAACCCAATGTATAGCACTGTAGCTACTCAATGAATTATTATAATCCTTAAAAAAAAAAATGCTCACTCTTCTCACTTCTCACGTCTCCCATTCTCTTCTTCTTCCTCCTCCTCTAGAAATAGCCCCTCTCCCCATCATGCCTCCCTCTCTCCTCTCCCATTCTTAGTTAAATAGCTTATAGAGTTTTAAAAAGTAATTAATCACGTTTTGAGGTGAAGTAAATAAAAAGAATAAATTAGCTTATGCAGTTAGAAAAGTTTATAAGAATTCATAATTAATGTGATAAATTGACCAGAGGTGACTGAATCACTCCATGACTTTAGGGGTTGTTTAATTAACTATCTCTTTTGAGCACATCTAAGGATGGCTCGGCCACCCTTAAATGGCAAATAAATAAATAATTTGAAGAGGTAGCCGAACCACTCCTAATGGATATAGAGTAGTTTGGCCACACCCTTTGATTGCCCTTCATGTTGATGAGATATATTATTAATAGATTCTATCAAATTTTCTAACAAAAATGACTAATTTATTCTTTTTCATTTATCTTAAAAAGTAATTAATCACTTCTTAAAATTTAGAGAGCTATTTGTCAAAACTTCAAAGTAGGTGGACTAAAAATGCATATTCTTATTCTGGCTTTAAAATAACTTTCCATGAGTGAATAAGAAATGCTACCTAATGATGTGATGTTTAGTCTTGATCTTTTCTATTTGGGAAATAACTTTCCATGAGTGAATAAGAAATGCTACCAAATGATGTGATGTTTAGTCTTGATCTTATCTACTTGGGAGATAGCTAAGTGTGAGACTGACATGATTTTGGAAGGATTACAATTTTTGGTTCACATTTTTTTGTGGAGTGAAAATAAATGTGAAAGGTCACATGAAAAGATGTGTAATGCCCTTAGTTCTTGAGGTAGAGTGATTGAGAGAAATTGTAACATATTCTTAATAAAATAAAATATTCTCATAAGATCACCATAAAAATATAACAATACTAGAGTACTATTATCCCAAATACATAACATGCTAGTATACGATAATCTCATAAAAATGCAGTTACACAATCTATGCTCCTCCCAAGCAGTCTAATCCAAAAAAATGGAGTCCCAAAAACTTTCACTGCTACTACTTCTGTAAATCCCCAAAGCAATAAGTCCAAGTATCCCACTGATACCCTTGTTCTCAGTATTACAATTTATAGGGCAATCTGAAAAGATATATAGGGAAAAGGGATAAGTTTGACAACTTAGTAAATAGCCACAACACCAAATGCTATAAAACATGCTATGCAAATTTTTATGTCATAATCTCTATCATGCATAATAATAACTTAAGCAGAATAAAGCATGATAGTTGCAAAATGAGTAAGCAACACTTCTATTTCACTTTTCTGTCAAAATAATGATTGTTTTATCCTTTTGACCCGACACCGCCATTTACCGTGAGCAACGCATGTTGGCTTTGTCCCAAGGGACATATATGCTCATCCTGTTATCATAGGGGAGAGCTACCAGGTTGAGAACTCTCCTAGGTGGAGGCCACCTGGCCAATAATAGCACATATCTTCTCGTAATCATCCTTTGGTGTACTTGCCATGCTACCCTGTGCGGTACCGAATCTATAATTGTGTCTCAGGGTTAAACATTTATAAATGCATGTGTAACATTTTTGTAAACTCATCTATAACTGTATATTTGTATAACATATCATGAGACTTTTTATGAGCTCTTTCATTCATAATCGTATTCATACATAATTCATTGTAATATGTAACATTTCTTTAATCATACCATATGATTGAATAAAACTATACATTAAAAATAGGAAGTGCAACTGAAAATCATGTAAGTGAATTCTTCATAAAATCCCTAGCATTTTCATTTTTCAAATATTTATAATAAAATATGCTAGGGTTTTTGGTATTGTATTCTCTTACTTGACGTCGCCTTCAACTTACAATTCCTACAAGCAGAGTAAAAGTACCTTGATTGTTAGTTCTTTTATCCTTAACATCAAAACCCACCATGCTTGATTTATAAGTCTTCTATAAAATTTTAATAATTAACTCAACTAAGGCCTTAATAAAGTATCCAAAATCATCCAACTATAATTAACAATCATAACATCGCTCTCTTCCTAAGCCATTAAATTAGCAACATACTCCCAATATCAAAAGCTTATAAACAATTACTTTAATTATAACTAATCCCTCCAAATAATAATTCAAATATTCATACACTAAAAGCCACAATTGTAATAAGATATATATATCCTATTACATATTTTAATCTTATTCTTCTTGTGTTTCCTATTAAACTTTTGAAATAAATAATGATTTAACATATTATCAATCAAAACGTTTACCTCCTATTTATTTTATTTTTGTTGACATGTCTATGCAAGGGTAGGGGAAGAGGGGATTCGAACTTACCTTCCACTTTTATAGGCATTGCTCACGCATTCATCAGCTTATCTCTTGAAAACTTCTCCTATTTATGAATTCTTTGTTTAGAGCTCAAATTTTTCCCAAAGCTTGAAAGCCTTAAATTGCCTTAAATTGAAATAGCTTTAAATTCGCATGCATGTTCCCTATTAAATATATTTCTTAACTTTATCAAAATAAATATATATATTTCTTAACCCGATCGAGGATGTTGAGGACTTTTTATTTTTATTTTTATTTTCACACATAGGAGTGCTAGCTGCTTGAATTCCTTTCGCACATACAAGGGAACATTTTAAAATGTGTGCGGCTTCCCAGTTCCCTTCGGTTACAAACCCTCCAATTTCCTCCCCAGTCCAGATCTAAGCATCCACATCAAGCTATCTACTTTTAACATTTTTCTAAATATTTAACAAAACCTACAAAAAGTCCCATTTATCAAACTAGCTATCAAAAGTTAAATTTAATACTTGTCAGACTTCCTCTTTAAATTTAAAGAGACAAAAAGCAAATGTTAAAATATTTTTATATTATTTGCCATTCGTTTTTCTCCCTTTCCTTTCCTATTTCTTTCCCTCCAAGCTCCAGACATCCCTCCTTCTCCCTTCCATTTTCTTTTCATCACACAACCATAAAGGGAGATCTACCGTCAGCCATCGAGCCCATTCCATTTTCCAGAGATCGTCACTACCTCTTTTCACACACAACCAAAGAGAGAGGTCACCGTCACCATCCAAAGAACTTTCTATAGGTATTTATTTTTGTTTCATCTCTAGATGGGTTTGATTGTAAATTAGTTTGCTTTTGGTTGAAAATGGAATTTCTATTACTTGCTTTGAGTATGGGTTTGATTGTTGATTTGATTGGGTTTCAATGATTTTGTAAAAGGTTGGTTGTTTGGATGTTAAGAACTATGTGTTTGATTGTAAATATGGGTTTGTTTGAGTATGGGTTTGATTGGGTTTTTGAATCTGTAAAAGGTTGGTTGTTTGTGATAGGCGAATTTTCAAAAGGTTGGGTTTTTGTCTGGTTAAAGGAAAGCTATTGAGGTATTGTCACAAAGTTAAAATTTTTCATTTGGTTTTCTTGGCCTATGCTTCTTTACGAGAAAATCAAGGGAAAGGAAAGAGAACGAAGGTAATATAATATATATGGTTTTAAAGCTTACATTCCATTTTATTTGCTAGGTCTCTGTTGGTTTTGGGAAAAAAGTTGAGCACAAGAAAAGCTATTGAGGTTTTAAAAAATCTTTCGGGCAATGTTGTTTTGGTTTTGAAAATGAAAACCGTGTTTGGGTAGAGATGAGCAAAAACGCAAGTCAACTGGACGAGCAAGAAGTTTATAATGCTTTTCTTTTCCATCACTTTCAATACAACCACTCGGAGTTTACTGCTTGACATTAAAACTTGAGGAGTGAATGGTTAAAAGCGACTACCAAGCCTAGCTGTTCAGAGTATTGCAGCAATGAAAATAACTTTTAGCGATATATGTGTCCCTGCATCTTTTGTTTTAGACAACTGAGAAAATAAGAAAGTTGACTCTTTTGAGCCTCACTTTCTGAGCCGTATGGGAGATGGCTTTTTACTATTATATATATATATATATATATATATTCATATTATCCACTTTGTCTGCAATAAAACATTGTTATTGCTTTATATTTGTTTTAGTAAAATGTATTTTGATATTGTTGTGCTAGAACTTAAAAAATAATGGTTCTTTTTGAACTTGAATAATGGATTGTTTGATTGCTTTTATTTGATTTGGGAAATATGATAAGCAAAGTCTACATTCTGATGGTAAGTTGTCTTATTCATTTCTAGAGTTTTGATTCTTCTTCTCAATGCATGGTGACATCTCATGTTGTTTCTATACTTACCTCAAGTTGACTGGAAAAGAGGTAGTGAAGTATCAGATTGCCTTGGTGGTGAGATTTTATTGAAGTGTATGGGTTTTATATGCCTAAGAGCATTTCGAAATCCTAGAGTTTTGCATACTATTAGTTGAAAATCATCCCTTCTACAGTTCTACTTAATCATGGGCATCATCTCCATGATTAGCATGCATTGTCCCCCACAAAGGGTGTTGGAAGATCCGGCTTTAGTGCTGTTAAAAAAAGAACCACAATCTGTGTGGTGTGGATGACCTCTCAATAAGATTATTTGACTACTTTAAAAGGTTTTGGACATAATTGTGAGTTCCATCAAGTGAATGACCTCTTAGCCCACACGTAATCATTATCCCTAATCTAATTATCATTTTATTTTTTCATGTGCTTTGTATTAGTATGGATTCTCAAACTCATCAAGGTGGCTTCTACACCAATCTTGTTTTAAATGATGAAGACACTTTTATAGAATTCACAAATAAAGAGTGTGAACACCAAGAGTCTCCACCTCAAGTTGAGGTTCAACCACCTCAAGTTGAGGTTCATGAACTTACCGGTAAAAAATCACAACGGGGTGGCAACTTCACCGTAAATGAGGACAATATGCTTGTGTCGGCATGGAGTTGTGTTGCCTTGGATGCAGTAATAGGAAATGAGCAAACACACAAGACATATTGGGAAAGAATTTGCGCCCATTATCACAAGCACAAGACCTTTGATTCTAACCATATGAACACATCTTTAATGAATCGGTGGTCTGTGATTCAACTTGCGGTAAATAAGTTTTGTGGTTACTTAGACCAAGTTCAAAGGAGGCAACCAAGTGGTTTGAATGAAATAGACAAGGTATGTTATAATTATGCCTTTTCATTAATTTATTTGGACTATGTTATATCTATTCCAAAAGATTTTAATTATGTTGCATTTATTATTTTTTTAGATTGCCCAAGCAAAAGTAATGTTCCTCAAATTTCGAAAAACACCATTTCACTTTGAACATTCTTGGATTTTATTGAGGTATCATCCTAAATGGTGGGCTCACATGGAAAGTTCAAAACTGAAGAACAAATCACATGTGATAAATTTAGGGGAAGACGAGGCCTCACAAGGAGCTTTTGTAGACTTGGAGCGACCAATAGGTCGGAAAGCCGAAAAGGAGAAATGCAAAACCAAAGAAAAAATGAATCCGAGTGTTGTTGCGATACTAAATGACATGAATGAAGATAAGAAGAAGAAAATCAAACTATTTGAAGAAGCACGAGCAAGACAAAGAGATGTTAATTCTTAGGCAAGAGGAAGTGCGCCTTAAGCAAGAGGAATTGCGCCTTCAAGAAAAAAGAAAAGATTCAATTGAAAGAAGAGAGAGAGGAAAAAGAATTTATGTTTATGGATACAAGTCTATTGGATGAAGATGCACAAGAATATGTTCACACGCAAAAAGGCAATCCTTCAAGGTCAAATTCACCACCCTTGAGGGTCCAAATATCACTTTTGTTAGTTCTTTACTATTTGTAGTCATGGGTTTTAGCGTAAATTCCATTCTATTTTGAGTATGTATCCAAGAGGCTTAATCATATTTTTGATGTTTCACACAAATATTTTTGGTTCCAAAACAAAGCTTTAAAAGGATTTGAGAAGTGGAATCAGAGAGATTGGGGAGGAGATTAAAGAAACTTATCAAACAATTTGCAGAAAAGTACAAAAAGAGATTAAAGAAAGCATTATATCACTCTTTTCTTAGTGTCCGTACTCACACTCTTGCATTTATAGCTAGCTCTATAGCCTAGCTTCTCTTTTTCTCACTCATAATATATTTGTTGAGGTTAACACCCTTAAATAACTCCAACAATAATAACATTAACATATATATATATATATATATATATATATTAGTGCTTTGTACTAATACTAATACAAAGATAACATGCAATTTGAAATACAAAATACTCTTAACAATACAAAACACTTCTAAAAATATAAAAACAAATTCAAAAAACTAGAAACAGTTACTATGCCTCGCTATGTAGTTGCCATAAGTGCTCGATGAGGTTCAATTGGAGTTGAGAATGAGTTTCTCTATCTCTAATACACTGATGGCGTTGAATGAACTCACTAAAGTCATTTGTAGGTCCTCGTGTCACTGGCTCAGGTGGTTCATTGAGTTATTCATATTCGAAGTCTTCTGCTTCATCATTATCTCGCTCATTTTCAATGATCATGTTATGTAGAATTATGCATGCCATCATAATATCTTTGATCGTCTCAAGGTGAAAAAATTGTGCAGGACCACGCACTATTGCAAATCGTGCTTGAAGTACTCCAAAGGCACGCTCTACATCTTTCCTCATTGACTCTTGGGCAGCAACAAAGTGCTTTCTCTTATTCCCTTCCGAAGATGAAATTATTTTCACAAATGTTGCCCATTGTGGATATATGCCATCAGCAAGGTAGTATCCCATTGTATAGTCATGACTATTAATTGTGTAGTTGACAGGAGGAGTACGTCCTTCAGCAAGGTCAGAAAATATAAATGACCTTTCTAGCACATTTATATCATTATGAGACCTAGGTAACCCAAAAAAAGCGTGCCATATCCAAAGATCATATGAAGCCACTGCTTCCAAAATAATAGTTGGTTCGTGGAAATGGCTAGTATACATACCTTGCCATGAAGCCGGGTAATTCTTCCATTTCCAGTGCATGCAATCAATGCTCCCAACATGCCTGGAAATCCACGGTTTTCACCATCCGCTAGTAATCTAGCGATGTCTTGACTGTTGGGTGACCTTAGGTATTCTTCAGAAAAAACTGAAATCACTGCTTTGACAAAACTTTTTAGACTCTCTATTACTGTGGTTTCTCCAAGCTTCAAGTATTCATCCATTAAATCAGCCGCAACACCAAATGCAAGCATCCTAATTGCAGCAGTAATCTTCTGAAGGGAATAACAACTGAGTCTTTCAGAACCATCGCTTTTTTGGACAAAATAAGTATCGTGACTTTCCACCGCACATTGAATACGTTGAAAAAGAGGATGACTCATCCGGAACCTCCTCCAAAAATATTTGTGAGGATATAATGGTTCTTTAGAAAATAATCGTAAAAAGATCTTTATGGGCTTGATCACGCCAGATGAACTTGCGACGTTGTTTAGAACAACCAATTGATGTTGATATTTCTTCTTCCATAGCAAGTTTTGCTATTATCTCCAACTCTTCATCAAAATCTGACTCGATAAGAGACATTTTATGAACAAGAGAACAATCCATAAAGAGAAAACAAAGATTGAAAGTGAAGGCTTTTTTATTACAAATTGCCAAGAACAAAGATAAGTTGAAATGGGTTGTAGACCAATTCTAAACCGAGTCTTCAATAAATAGTGTAAATGCATTAAATTTAAGTGGTTGACATATTAGTTTATTGATTGCCTATTGAAAAGTGGTTCTGATTCATTGATTGCCAATTGAATGCATTACAAAGTTGGTTCATTCATTTATTGAAGAATGGTTCAAATTGATGCCAATTCTAATTCATTAAGATAACAAACATTCTCTTTTGAAGAAAAAAACAAAAAGGTATTAACCCCAATTTATTATTGTTTGTACCATATAATTTGTCGGATACAATAAATAGAGTGTGCATCCCTACAAGTAAAAGGAACACTAGGACCAAATCAGACATTTCCTTAAAGTAAAAAACAACTTTACAAAACTGAAGATTTTATGAAATTCGACTCTTCAAAGCTTCTTGTTGATCCGCCATGCTTCGCCTTCAACATACAGAATTCTTGAGATCAAATCAATATTATGTGATTGCATTGATAAATAAAGAAAGATTCGCTGGCAACGTCAATTATGATTCATCAACATTAATTCATGTGCATTCCCCTTTTCTCAAATTCAAAATTGCATTAATTGACGTCCATCGATCGGTTAATAAATTAAATACATTCATCAATAAAATCTTTTGAATTAAAGATACAGTTGGACACAAAAAATAATTCCATGTATGTGAGCATGAAAGTGGGTTTCATGGTAGTTAAAGTAGTTTGGTTTCACAATAAAAAAATAATATTTGGTAAAAGTAGCAAAATATTTAAAGAGTTTGATATTTGATAGTCTTTAAAAGTGACTAGCTATATCTAAAAAAGTACACTTTGAATGTTAAATTTAACTAAATTTTGCCTAGCTTGATGTGGATGCTCTAGATGCATGGATAAAGATACGAGAGAGATTGAGAGAAAAGAAACCATGTTTCTAGAATAAAGAAAACAAATAAAAGAAAATATATGATTTTACTGATATATGGAAAGACTAAGGAAATTTATTGCATAGTATACTTGAATAGATAAACAAAAAAATAATTTAGTTCTCTAAATTAAAAATTAAAAAAAAAATCGTTAGGCATGTACTGCTATTGCTCTAAGCGCAAATATAGTCACATTTAGACTTTAACATCATTAGTTCACAATGTCTCCTTAAACTATTAAAATTTTGCAATGTACTCCTTTTGTCCCACAAAAATAAAAAAAAATAGCCCTACAAATTTTGCAACAAGACAAAATTACCCTTATAAATTTGAAAAAAGAAAAGAAAAAGATATTTAAGAAAAACTATTGTTGTAATTGAATTTCGTACTATATATATATATGAACAAGAGCCTTTTCCAATATATATTTATATATGTATTAAATGTTGCTAATTTGCAAAATTGGCCTATATATATATAGTCAAATAATTAACAATTAAAAAAAAAAAAAAGGTTCATGGGAAGTGTATGGGGTGGGGGCTGACACAAAAATGGGTGCCAAATGAAATTATAAGGCGTGGCAGCTTATGAAAGAGCTGAAATGAGCAGTCGAGCCGAGCTTGTGTCAGTAGAGCCGAGCTTGTAATGAGTCGGGCCGAACCCAAAGGTTGTCATTGTAACAGATGATCGAGCGAGCCAGCGAGCGAGCTCACGAGCCACTCGGCTAATTTGCAGACCTAATTTTTCCTATAATTTAAATAAATTTATATTAAGGGGAAAATACGTTTTAGCCCCCTCAACTACCAGCCGTTTACATTTTAGCCCCCTAAACTATCAAAAGTTATAAAATGGCCCCCAAACTACCAAGCGATTCATGCTTAGCTTCGTTAGTTTTCACTCAAAGTGGATGGAAAAGTCGAAACGCTGCTTTTGATATTGAAAGTTACCAAAATACCCTCAACTAGAGGGGCTAAAATGTAACAGTTTGGTAGTTGGGGGGGCCATTTAATAACTTTCCCATTTAAATTTTCTTTTTTAATCATTTAAATTTTAAACCGACATCGTTTTACACATTAACAATTTTTTAACCATTTACTTCATAATCAAAATGACGAGTTTTAAAATGGTATAAATTCATCTAACCCTAAACCGCACTCACGCCGTCTCCCTGTCTCTCGCAAGTCATCTTGCTCCTTTTCTCTCAAACTTTCAATTCTCGCCTTCTTCTCAGCCTCTCACTCTCAACTCCCTCGCCGCTCTCCTCTCACTTTCACCTCCCGCCTTTCCTATCACTCTCGCCACCGTCTCCTCTCGCAATATCTCGGTGTCTCGGCTCCAATCTCCTCTCGCTCTCGGCGGCACCTTCTCTACCTCATCCGAACCACGTGGGTCCCATCGACCAAGAGAGCGACCAACATGGCCCCGAGTCGTCCAGACTGAGTTTGGGTGTCCGCCACCACTCACCATGAAGCTCCGTTTCGTCACTCCATCCGCGAACGCCATGATGGCGAGCTTCACCGTCACCGCACTCCTTTGGGAGCCTCAACTCTGCCACGCATACACGACCTCTTCGCCCCACATTCATCACCGCTCGACAAATGTCTTACTCGATGGCACCACCTTGGTCGGGTCATGAACAACGCCGCGGATCGACGGTAGTTCAGATTCTCCGGTCGGCTTCCTTGCCGGGCATGGAGAAATACTCAGCATCGAAAAGGGCCAAACTCCCAACTCGGATAGAATTGATCTTACCACAACCCAAAACCGCAGCTTATGAGTCAGAGATATTGCGACATCTGGATGATCTTTTTGGTGAAGCATGAGAAGAGAGAGAGCCATGCAAGGTGGAAAAGGTGGAAAAGAAGCATGAGAAGAGAGAGAGCCATGCAAGGTGGCTGGAAAAACTAAAAGCAAGAATAAAGTTAGTAATGGCTAACTACCAAACTGTTACATTTTAGCCCCTCTGTTAGTTGAGGGTATTTTGGTAACTTTCAATACGTCTTAGAGCCTAGTTACTAAATTTGAAATTATTTGTTTAATATTCATATCAAGTAATGATAAAATTTATGCTTCCTAGTATATTGTTGGTTGTTATATATTAAATATAAAACTTAAAGATAATTTATATACTTGTTAATTTTATAATTTATAGTATAATTATTATATAATATAATTTATCTTATATAATATAACATTTAAGTTTGTATTATTGAATATAATGTCAATTGTCATTTGTCACATCCTAAAGAGTAACGTACATTGATTAAGTGCACATTGTTGACTAACTTTCTAATTGTCACCTATGTTTTTTAATTGCTTAGATTCTTAGAGCATAGTTACTAAATTTGAGATTATTTTAATATTCATATCAAGTAATGATATAATTTATCTCTATACTTTACTTGATACTTGTTAGTTGTTATTTGTTGAAGTTAAGTTAGTACATGATGTATATCATATATTGTAGATAATAAACATATCATATATAAATATATATTATAATTTATTAATTTATAAGTATAAAACTAAGTTAAACTAATTTAATTTTATACAATTAATTAATATAACATTTAAGTTTGTATTATTGTATATAATGTCAATTGTTATTTGTCACACCCTAAAGAGATACATTAAGGTCATTTAAGTTTGTATACATTAATGTGATTATAATTTATAAATGGTAAGAAATACATTAGTTACTTAATTAATAATCATTTAATCTACTCATTTATGAATGATTACTATTATTCAAATAAAAAAATCACTACAAAACAATTTTTTTATTTTATTTTTTCATATAAAACATTATAGTACTTCTTTTCACTTTTCAAAAAAAAAAAACATTTTTTCGCATTAATCAATTTTTACTACGGTATTGGACAAAAAAAGCCTTTAACAATCGCACCCATTGTATCTATTTTGTTCCCAAGGACTTACGCGCCCAAGGTAAATGAAGAAGCCTACACCCCTAAGCTAGTCCAAATAGGACCCTTTCATCGCAACAAAGATAACTTGAAGACATGGAAATATGTTGAGTATATGTGCGAGTGAAAAACTAATAGAATCTCATATTAAAAATATATAAGAAGTGTAAGTGGTTAATATAGTATTGTTGGTCCCAAATCAAGAAGCTTAAACTTTTGGGTTATGTGGTGTCTCAACATGCTACATTATGTCCTTACAAAAGGACTCTCCAATGGTATTAATTTCCCAACAACTAGTATCAGAGCTAAGTTTAGTTTCCTGGTTTGATTTGGATTTGTGCAACACTCTTGGAAATATAAAATGACTCATAAGTGAGGTCCAATATGGTGATGGACATAAGGGGAGATTGTTGAGTATATGTGTGAGTGAAAAATTAATAGAATCTCACACTGGCCACAACTCTAAATAAAACGGTTATGGAGTTTTTACCGAGTACATTAATATACAATTTGTTGGTTTTTGAATTGCCAAATTCAATGACAAAATACATTCATCTGCAATCCCGTCTATAATGCATACATACGAGGTGTTGTGTCAAGAGAAGACCTAGAAGATGTTGTTAAGCTTAACCAATTATAATAGAATGCTTATATAATGTGGTTAAGTTTAATCAAATCGAAATTCTTTAATTAGAGTTAAAATCGGATTTAATTAAATTTGATTAAATTCCGATCTTGCACATGTATCAGTATTTGGACCATAACTTTCGGCTCAAGAATCGGATTGAGGTGAAACCAGTGGCATTAGAAAGCTAACACAAAATTATACAAATCTTTATGAAATAATATTTTCACAATTCGGAAGTTAGGTATGCCAAAATCGTCCCGCAAGATAAGGATAAAAATTGATGCGGAACACAACTCTAACTCAAAAGCTTAAGTTAATGAAATTGCAGGTTCTTGGGTATATTACAATATTTCTTTTCTTTTCTTTTTCTGTGAAACTGCAACACTCATGAAATCATTTCATAATAAAATGCTTACAAAATATTTGGATAATTTATTGAAACGCACTAAGAAGAGTAAGGCGGATCTTCTAGAGAACATTAAAGTTAATAAATTAAAGTACAAATTCGTCATTGCCGTTCAGAAGATTGTGGACTCAAAAGTGATGATTTTGTGAAAGTGATTCTATTAGATACTGTCTTTATAATTGAGGTCTTCTTAAAGACCTATGATGAAGAAGAAAATGATTACATATTAATTAAGTAAACCTTGGCTACAAAATGGTATACTACATGATTTGATATTACTTGAGAATCAGCTCCCTTATTTTTTCTCTTAAGAAATTATATATGTTCGCATTCATTGAGTACTCTTCCAGTTCCAACCATCATGAAGAACACAAAAAGGACCTGGAGATACAAGATGCTCCCTTAGTCAAGCTTTCCTGCAGTTTCTTTTCTTGGAGCATATTGACGACTATACTTAAGCTATTTTCCGAAACCTTGTGGCCCTAGATCGAGCAGTGTCATTATCCATATCACACGTACATATGCAACTATGTTCTGCGGTTGGACTGTCTTATCAACACTGAAGAGGATGTGGAGAGGGGCTCTGCATCAATTGTTGGCCTTGCTGTCTTGGGTTTGACTTTCTTGACTTTCCTTAGGCCTTACATATGTCAAATAGATTTGTATTTCACTTTCTGTTAATTAATGCGCATTTGGTCACGTAGATTTGAAGTATGTGCAGGGCAGGCCCAATATATTTTGGGGCATTTAAGGAAAATTTTGAATTGGGCTTTTTTTTTTTAATATTTAAATATTTATTAAATAATATTTATTTTAATAATATTATAATATTATTATTATTTTCATTCATGTTAATAATATGTTTATTGTTGTTTCATGATTTTTAAGTTTCTTCATTAGCTAGTTGTATTCTATTAGGGTCATAAATATTTTTAATAATAGAGTTAAGAGGAAAAGAAGATCCTCTCCATTTCAAATGAAATAAATAATATCCATTTAGTATAAAATGAAAAATAATATTGTAAATTTTGTTATTCAATTTTAATGTTAAAACAACACTATATCTTATTTCACACTAAATAGATACTCTCCATTTGAGTTAAAATGGAGAGGATCCTGTTTTGAGATTCTTAGGGTTATATTATAATTGTACTTTACATAAGCATTATAAAATTTACTTTTCATAATTGCAATAGAAAAACTTGAATTTTGCTTAATCAAAACATTAATATAAAATTAGAAGAATCTCTAATATTATGATACACAATTATAATACAACATTGCATAAATGTATAAGTCAACATAAAATTTTACTATCATAAGACCTTTAAATTTAATTAATTTGATTCATATAAATTAAAACATGTTAAAATCTTTGTTCCCATATGTGTAGTAAGAGGCACTTATGGTAAGTGATAAAACAGTAGAGCTTTTACAGTTGACAAAACTTGCCTTTCTCCCATCAAGCCCCAAGGTAGCCAATCTACTTTAAATGAATGGAGTTACGAGAAGGAAAGGGCTTCATAGCTTCCATTATATAGCATAATGGAAGCTAGGCGACTCGGGGAAAACCCCACCTTTTTTCAATCTGACTAAGAAAACTCAAATGCGGAGAATAGAATAATATAAATAATCCAAATATATCCTGATGCAATAGCCTCCAAAAATGCTCTTCCAGGTTGACGCCTTGCCAAAGGTCCATGGCATCCAAGAAGCTGCAAGATTGAAAAACCCCTTGTTGGTTTGAATACCATGACATTTACAATATCGAAAACAACATTTTTGAAAATCATGTTTAACACAACTCGGTCACCACATTTTCAACCAAAAAAATTGATGCAGTAACTCTCATAAGCGAAGACAAACCTTGGCATTGACACCATCTGGCATAATTCGATTCTCTGATTTGAACCTCAGATAATCGGTTCTGATGAACTTTGTAAAACCCCTGAAATTACCACCATATAAAAAATAAGGTATAACTGTGGAGTTCGATGGCACCAAAGTGGGTGTTGATTAAGAGAGAGACCATCTACTTGCATAGAAATTTTATATTACCAAACAAGAGTGATTCGGACAGTTTACGACATTAAAAATAAAACGTGTTCAACCACATCAGCTAGGAACAGGCCTTTCCCAATCGCCAATAAAAGGTTTGATCAAAAGAAAAACCAAATTGTATAAGTGAAACAAAAATCTAGTACTGTAAACTGCAGCAACACATGATAGTGATCTAAGTGACATAATTCCACAAGTCCTTAAGGACCCATAGGCACTACTTTAATAATGACAATTCAAAACGGTATGAATATGTATGTTCACAAACCACTTCCTGCTGACAATGATCTTCTGACGACCTGGAAACTTAAATTTTGCACGGCGTAGGGCCTCCTGTGCATGATGGCTGTTACTGTCCTTGCAACGAACAGATAGAAGAACTTGGCCAATGCTCACCCTCGTGCAAGTGCCCTGTGGTTTCCCAAAAGCACCCCTCATCCCAGTCTGAAGCCTATATCAGCTCCAGCACACGAAAGCATCTTGTTAATACGCAGGACATGGAATGGGTGCACCCTGATTTGCAAATGAAAAGCATCTTTCCCAGCAAATTTGGCCATGTATTTGTTGCAAGCAATACGTGCAGCCTCAAGAGCTTCACTTGAAACATTTTCCTTTTCCCACGACACCAAATGAACACGGAAAGGAAACTCATCCACTCCTTTCTTTTTCATTCCTACATCATAAATCCTGATCATGGGGTCAGCTACACCACGGCAATACCGTGATTTCGGGTATGGTTTGTTCTTGATCTGGCGATAACACCTGGCAGGTCCTGCAAGACAAAAAGACATTAATAACAAAACAGTGAAACAGAAACACCTATTACCTAGCCAAACATAAGCTACTATAGACAGTTTGAAACTCTAGAACTAATCAGATTTGAAAGCATGACAATAATTCTATGAAAAATTAAAAAATATAACACTTAAAGATAATTTTAAACTTTCATGCAAAAAGCATATTGAACTGTGAAATAAGTGAAACCAGAATTGAGAAAAATATTACAAAAACGAGGCTCAGAGTAGATAGCAGCACAAAGAGCAGAAGCCAAAACCACATCACATAAATTCAATCATCTTACGAAGTACAGATACTAAGGGTGGGAATCACAAACAGCAGAGAACAGGTCCTGTCCTGCTATAAGCAATCCATGGATAACTTCTACTTCAGTAGATTTTTATTTTTATTTTTTCTTTACATCACCCTCGTAAATAACTTCTGAGAGAAGAGACAAAGAAACAGGACCCAGCACAAATGATTCGACAATCCGGTGTTGATTTTCAACAAGTCCTGAGAAAACTACACACAAAAATGCCCATTCTCTATCTATCTCTAAAACTTACACCTCGTGAAACCATGTAAATTCTTTCACAGTCAATCAACAAAATCTAAGAGCAATAAATAAATTCATCAATTCAGATGGCTTCCTCAAATATCGCAACGAACATCGGCAACAACCAAGCATCTCCATAAGTGAAAGAACAAACAGAACTAAAGCTTAACGAAACATTGTTTGAGTAAAAAACATAATAGAAATGATGCAAATAGACAGATCTTTCCAAAGATCGAGAGAGAGAGATGTTAGTTCATTTCATTGTGAGTTGGCTGGATTCGTGTAGAACAAAATATTTAAGGTGTTATTAGTTCGCCTTTGTGCTATGTGCAAGTTAGCATAAATAGGATGAAATGGGTCTCAGAAATCCTAGTATGAAGGCTCGTCTGCAGTGGCATCCGGACGAGTGAGGTATGCAAAGGAACCCGAGAAGCTCGTCTGAAGACTCTCTGTATCCTCGTCCGAACGAGCAATGCTGTGTAGAAGAACCAGAGAAGCTCGTCTGAACCAGCGTCTGATTTCTCGTCTGGACGCGTCGTTCCAGAAAACTCTAGTTAGAGTTTTTAACCTAGTTTTGTCCAGACGCTCATTAATGGCCGTTCAAACGACTAGTGTTTTTGCATGTAATCCTCGTAGAAATTAGGTACCGTCCGGACGAGATTACTAGTCGTCCAGACGCTCTTAAACTGATAAGAGTTTTTTTTAACAGAGTTTATATTGCAATTGAACTAGGAGTGTCTAGTGTTATATATATATCTCTACAAATTTGTTTAGGTTACAAATTCTACATCCCGCCTTTGTGAGCTAAGAGATTTTAACACCATAGATTGTGGGTTCAATCTCTTAGAGTATAGTTTTGTTATTTGGTAAATGTTTTTGTTGAAGTGAAGTCAACCGGAGTTCCGGTGAAAGGAGATCACATAGAAGGATTGTGTCAGCTGTATCTGGAAAGGGCTACCACGATAGAAGGCAAGTTGGTCGCTTGTCTTATACAAGAGTGTGTCATAGCAAATGTTTTGTAAATATGAACATCTTGTAATCTTTTATCGTTTTACTAATTTAGTTGATTTCCTGTGTTTGGCTATCCCGGAGAGGTTTTATATTTTAGAGTGTTCTCTAAATGGTTTTTTCTTCGTAACCAAATTCCTGTGTTTGTGATTGAATGTTTATTTACACTATATGTTACTTGAACACTAGAATTACTCAAATCTAGTGTGATTAGGGGTCTTATAAGTTTTTCAAGAGAGAAATGTACTCCTCCCATGTCGTGCGAATTTCTGGCTTCCTCTACAGCTACAAACCCAAAGACCCCTAAGAGGAGAAGTCAGTGGCAGAGCCAAACAATTCATATTGGGGGTGCCATTACAATTTCTCTAGCGTCCTAAAAAATTTTCCACCATAAAAATTTGGTAATTCACACAATATATGCATGACAAAAAAATATTTATAAAAGTTCATAAATATTGATATATTAGAAATGTAACACGTCAATATTATATCAAAAAGACAAAAAAAAAAAAAGTGTCTAGAACTGCACTTTACGGTCTTTTAAAAATATAAAATCATCAAGTATCAAATCTAAATCGAAACTCTTAGCATGTTAAATTAATCCATTCATAGACTTAAAGTTTATTCATGAACCTAAAATTTTCAAGTTAAATCACGACCCCGTAAGAGACAATCAAAGTTTATAAACATTAAATAACAAAATAAATAATTATACAGATATTAAAGTTTACCATACATATGTATTAAATAAGAATTTCTTTTTGTTTCCACACGTATGTATTAAGTTGTACCATACACATCATTATATCCTTGGAATTTTTTTATTTTTTTTCAATTTTTGGGGAGAAAAAAAAATTATATCTTTGGCCATGGCAACCCCAAAGGCCTACGTGTCTCTACGCCACTGGGAGGAGTAGTGCTCAATTTATAGAGTACGCACTGGTGCCAAAAAAAACCTTAATGCGCGTGCGAGTGTGTCATGCGGTTCATGCAGTTAGCCCACCTTCGTTATGGTTCAATCCATAATTAATAGCCAAGCCCAACAATCTTACAGGACTTTGGTTACCTTTTTGGACCCGGCTCTTCTTCTTTTAATTTTATATCACAATTTTTCTTTTCCTAAATAACTCTATTGGGTTACATGGTGCTTTAGTGCATAAAATATGCTTAGACTTATAATTATTTTAATACATACATGTCAATACGTGATTAGAGAGTGATAATTTTTGTTAGTGGCTATCGTGGCAGCTCCAATTACCTGCTAACACATGTTAACAAGTTATAAAAAAAAAATTATAAACAGCCGAGAAAAAAAAATGTTGAACTTACAATTATTTTATAACTTTTTGACATGTTAGCATATGATTTGAGGGTCTTAATTTTTTTTCAGTCGCTGACCAATAATTCTAGTATTAACATCATAAATTATAGTTCCGCATCCCTAAGCAAATATACAACTGATCAAATGTGTATATCCCTTCACAGCAAGATTGCATTGTTAAAAAAAATTACAGACGATCATTTACAATGTGTATATGAAGCCAAATTGCAAGACTAGTGATTCAACCAAATCTTTGTTGCCATAGAGTAGTAGTTTCAGGATTTTCAGCACCCTTTCGTGTCAAATCAGACAACATATACAGCATAAACTTTTTAGCAGTCAAATTATATATCTTGTTAATTGTATTTTACTATCAATAACTTTGTTTACTTTACAATGTCAGTTTATATAGCAACATTATCATACCATATACTGTTCTAACTATAAGTTTCCCAAAACAAATTGTAAAAAGAAAGGTGTGAGACTACAAACAAAATCAAAAACCAAGTTTTCTATCTAGGCCTGATGCTTGAAATGTCTCCACTAACAAGGTTGCTCCTAGATACTTCTGACCACATATCTGAATTCTTCAATGTAGAGGAAGATGACGGTGGAGTCACTGTTTTTTCAGCATCAACGCCCATGGAGTTTGCTATTCTAATGTCAAACTCCGGCATCATAAGGCATATACGTTCAAGTTCACGAACCACCTTTGCCATTGAAGGTCGAGCATTTGTCTCATCTTGGCAACACTTGAGGGCCAAAGTTGCGAATATCACCAAACATTCAGAAGGACAAGATCTCATCTCCTCATCAATAACCGAAAAGATCTTACCAGATTGATATGTGACATTGACCTGAAATGGACAAAAACCATAGCAAATTACAGAAGGCTACTTTATTGGACAACATTTCAACCAGTGTATCTAAAGAATTAAAATAATACAAATGATCTGAAATTTGTAAAAGATAAATACTAAATGTATGCAAGGATTTCCGACTTTGGCTTGACTTAATGGGGACACTTGAGGAGGAGGAGATCTCTCTTGACTATTAACGCATAGTCTAAAATGGCATATGGCAGGAGGAAGAGAGACAAAGAGAGAGACTAAAGTTAATTTTATTATTCTTGAACAACAATGTAAAATTCGTTCACTAAAAGTATAAAAAACAAATAAACAAAAAGAAAAGACTCTAAACAGCTCTATAAAGTTTTACCTCTCTAACAATGTTTTTGCCATGTGTGATTGGCCACATCCCAGTTAGGATTTCTAGAAATACCACACCAAGACTATAAATATCACTTTTGTTCGTGAGTTTATGAGTTAAGAAATACTCCGGATCTAGGTAACCCTGCAAAGTTAATACAAAAAATGAGAGGATAAAGAAGTAGACATCAATTATATCTCTTGGGACATTTTGTCTATTTCATCCATTTTTTTTTTTTTTTGATAAGTAAAAAATACAAATATAAACTTAAAATTGAAACTCGTGAAGTTCTGATTCTTTTTGGTAAACATCAACTATAAGAGTCTTACCGGTGTCCCTTTCACAATTGTGGATATATGAGCAGGCACAATCCCTTCAATATCTGGAATTGGGGCAAGTCGCGAAAGTCCAAAATCGGCAACTTTTGCTGTATAGTTAGAGTCCAATAATATGTTGCTGGCCTTGATATCCCGGTGAAATATTGGAGGGTTAGCTTCCGTATGCAGGTAGAGAATGCCCTTAGCTGATCCCAGGGCAATTCTCAATCTCATAGCAAAACTAAGAGGTTCTTTAGACTTGGAGGCTGTATTATTACATACGTGAACCACCAATAAGCTCATTTGAACGTAGTAAAGAAATTGAAAAGAAAAATTATTCTCTTCAGCTCCTTGAAAATAATAATAATAATAATATGGGGGAGGGGTGGGGGAGAGAGAGAGAGAGAGAGAGAGAAATCTATTGTTGCAAATTATAGATTACAATTTTCACTTGCATTCATATATTGTAATCTATAAGGTTACCAAAAGGTGATACCTTATCAGAAAAAAAAAAAAAATACAGTGAGATCAATAAAAGGAAAACTTAAAGTTGAATATAAGGTGTACCGAAAGGTGATCCCTTAGAGAACCATTTGACATAAACTCATAGACCAACATCTGCAGGCACAACAATACTCTACTGAAGCTTTTCCCAGACAAAAATTTCAACAAATATTCAGCAACAAAGACCAAGAAAAACTAGGCCTTACTTGAAAGTGTAACAATTTTGCAGGAGAAAAAAATACTACTCATGAAAAAGTGAAGGAAGAACTGTATTCTCCCAAGTTCATTGAAAGGAGACTTTTTATGCATTTTGTCAATCAAATATTCCTCAACTTATGAAGAACTATATGCTTTTCCATTATTAACAAACCAACACCTATGTAACCTCTCTAGATTGGGTATGATTTCTTCTACTGTTCATAGTTATTCAAAAGCAGCTATATAAATGGATTTAAATCTTTCTTTATTTATTTATTTATTTATTTTTATTATAGCTCTCATTATCTCTGGTTTTTACTGCAGCAACTTCCTAAGTTGATAGGAATCATGTCCTTATGGATTTATTTATTTATTTCGTCATGAGGACATCCTCATGGATTCAGCAACAAGATTTTGATAGATAGTCCAATCTTCTATTTATTTTCTTTTCACATCTATTCAATTAGGATAACAAAAAGCACCTGTTCACCAGCTTCATCACAATATCCAATCAAAGACACAAGGTTTCTGTGATGTAACCTTGACAACAGTTCTATCTCTGTTAAGAACTCCTTTTCACCCTGTAAGGATCCCTCCTGTGCACGTTTTATGGCAACAACTATACCATCAGCCAGAATGCCTTTATAAACCTTTCCATACCCTCCTTGGCCAATCTCAGTGGAGCTGTTAAATTTTTCTGTAGCCATAGCCATTTCCCTATAAGTGAAAGCCTTCACACCATCAATTTTCATGAAAGCCTTGGATGCTGTATATTAAATACAGGTTCAGTGTTAATAATTAAAGCATAATGATAGACACTTCATATAAAGAGACTGTGCCCATTCGATTTAAAATAATTGAAACAATTATGCATCTATATTTCCATTCACAATTTCCATTCACAATTCCAAAATTTATGATATTTCAAATACAAGTCTAAATATAGGCTGCTGACAACGCACAAAAAAAAATCAATAAGCATGTTAAAGGCTGAGATTGAAGCTGATTAACACAGATTCTTTTAAAAAATATTTTTTTTATGATTTAAAGTCAACCGCAGTGTTAACATAGTGGTGAATTGGTTGTTCTTCAACTTAGAGATGGTTTGAACTAATATGCAACTCTTTTCATTGAAGTTTCTCATCTCTGAATAATTTTTCCACTAACAGCTAATCAAACTTGGCCGAAACTTTCCCAACAACGTTAGCTGAGGTAAGGCTAAGAAAGTGACAATTTTGGGCCAGGCTTAGCCTTTCTACCTTAGGGTGAGCTTGGACAAGCACCAGCCAGCGTGATTGACAGGCCTAATCAGGATGTACAATAGACACAACTATAGGCATAATGAAAAATCATGAAATATCTACCTAAACATCCTAAAATCATAGACATAAGATACTCACAATGACGTCTTCTAGAAACTGCATGGTACTTCCTCATCTGAACTCTTACTATCAGGAGAGAAACAACTGCAGACAATGTAACTGCACCCGCAATGGCCCCCAATACTATGCCAACCAATGCACCCGTGCTTAAAGCAGACCTTGGAGAGGTGGAAATCACTGTGACATTAGTGAGAATTGTGAGCATAAACAAAATCACGACTATCTTAAGAAGAGGGAAAGCATAGTTCATCTATGCAATGTGGTCAAGCCATGAGTGACATATGGTGTGAACTTAAAGCTGCCTTCTTTGTCAATATAGAACACAACTTAATTATCTAGCAAACATAGAATCATGCTCAACTTAGCACTGCAGTTATTCACATCATCCACTTAAATGTGCAACCTCAAAAACACACCACATTTTAGTCCAAGTGAGAAGAATAGGCAAGCTTTATATGAACACAAACACAAGTAACCACTACCACAATAAAACAGAGATTGATGCCACATGCCTTATCTTTTAAGTATAAAGGATTTGGAGGTACAGGCCAAATAAATTAGAGAAAAGTTGCACATTCTTCAAATGGTAAACAAGCATTAATTCCAACCTCAACAAGGCTCACTCAAAAATATATCAAATAAGGGTTTTGAGACAAACCATCATTATAAACGTCAAGTAGAGTGAAGCTAAGAACTTCATAAGGTCCAAAGGCGTCAGGATCATTAATTTTCCATGATATGAACATGTTCATAATTCGCTGAACCTCACTCCCATTGAAGATATGAGAATTCTCGTTAACATCATATACAGGAAATATTTTCAGGTACATTCTGAGTCGAGGTCCTTCTTCCCATGCAAAGGAATCAATGTACAGTTGATAACGAAATAACTCAAGAGCAGATGTCAAGAAGTACTCAAATGCATATCTGTAGGGGCGAAAATCAATGAATCCAGGACTTTTCAGCCGATAATCAACAAGCAGAGGGGCAGCACAGTAACAAGGTACAGGAGATGTAGGGATATATTCATAAGGGGGTGGGCACCCTTGATATTGACAATTAGAAGTGGTATTTGTTGAACTCTGGTTATTATTTTCATCCTCACTTTCAGATCCACAAAACTGGACTAGGTTGGTAGTTGAGCATAAGGGATTCCCTTGAAGCCTGAAAGTAAACAATCAAACAGGTGAGATGATCATTATATCCTCATGATTAAAACTAAAAGGAGCACATCCATACTCTTTTGCCAATAAGTCATATTAATTTGAAGATGCATTTCATTATACATAACGTTCATATGAAACAAATTGGGAAGCAGTATAGAAGCAAACCAGACAGTCACATTTGGAGGTACACTAGTGCTGCCTGTAATATCGGAAAGCTTGTTGTTCTGCAACTCCCTGTAATATCAAAGATCCACAAAATCACTTAAAAAATCTGATATCCTTGCAATCCTCTTAAGTTAACCCAGGAGGTTATAACTTTGACTTTTACGAAGAGCATGCCGCAATCAGAAAGCAAGGAATCAACGAATCTTGTACCAGTACAAGAACAAGATGCTTGGAAGTGTGAAAGCACACATGCCCACTCACACCACCAGACAAAGACAGTTTAACCAAGGGAACACTGATATTTTCATTCAAGTCTTACACTTTAAGGCTTTCCATTCTGTTCAAAGTCCTATTTTGCCAAATGGTGGATGGAACAGAACCAATCAATGCATTGTCCACGACTGACCTGCAATGGGGAATAATTTACCAAATAAAGCCATTTATTTTGTTAACAGTTTAATTTATTGGCTGATATTAACTAGTAACTAAAAAAAGTATTGGTTGAGATAAGTGGAACTCAACTTGAGATAAACATGAAATGATTTACCATAACATTGAAACATGGAAATGAACATAAAATGATGAAAGAGCAAGTGGGAGCCTACTAACAGTTTTTGAAGATGAGGAAGACCCGAAAAGTTGGCAGGAACCGTTCCAGTAAGATTGTTGTTGGATAAATAGCTGAACATATTGTTCAAATAATAGATTTTCAAAGTCGAGGTAATTGTTGATGTAAATTATCTTTGAAAAATGAATGGCATGTTCGAACATATTTTGTAGTATCTGGAAATTAAATTTAAAGAAAAACGATGAAGATGCGTAGGAAGTGTCATTTGAAAGATGGAGAATCTTACATGGTTGTGATTTTCTCAGAAAGCCTATATTGAGGTATGGATCCGTTTAGCTGATTTGAACTGAGATCTCAGAAATTATATAAAGTAAAATATAACCCCAGTACAAGTAGCTAACTAAGATGTCTTTGACAATGTAACAGAAATTTTTATTCAACTGGGTGCATTTATTTGTCTGATTTAAAAGCTTATACTTCATTATCTTATAATGACATGACTAGGAAAAAAAACAACACAACTTACAGATAATAAAGGTTTGGTATTTGGCTCAAATCAGGAATAGGTCCTTGCAAGTTGCAGTTCCTAAGGCTCCTGGAACAAGAAAACCAAAACATAAATATTATAAATCTTGACATGAACATGTGAACATGCATACTTCTTGGTTACCATCTTGCAAGCAAAGCTTCCAAGAACATGAAAGGTTTGTGATAGCTAATTAAGATAATATAGCTTCCGCACAACTCACACAGATTATACAAAGTGACATGAAATATCAAACAGAAAAGAATAAATCATAAAAAATCTTAGCTTCCGCGGTGTAGAACTGGACCTGATGTTTAAAAACTGCAATGAAATGCCTCCATGCGACTTTAGTTGGCATAAGAGCCTTGACATCTAAGTTAAATAGCATTCCCATCTCTATTCCTTTTTAATCGATGTTTTTGAGTAATCTATGTATTCTTACCAACAAAGTACCATTCTGCCTTTCTTATGCTATTTTCATTTTGTGAGTAACTTATGTATTCTTACCAACAAAGAACCATTCTGCCTTTCTTATATTATTTTCATTTAGTATTTTCCACTTTGTTTTAGTTTTGCAGTTTAGGAGGAAAAGACAGAAAAAAAAAAAGAAAAGGGAAAAAAGCCTCCTCTGTCATTTGGCCAAAAATTAAATAAAGACCTCCACCTCACATATCATGGCTGGCTCCCTTCTCTTCCTTTACTTTTGAAATACCTAGTTCCCAACAGAGGATAATAATATTCACTTACAACTTCAGCAACTTTGACATGTTGCTGTAAGAAGAGGGAATTGTAGTCCCATCAAAGTGATTGTTATCAAGTTGACTGCAAAACAAAGATACTGAACACATTAAAAAAGTTTACAAAAGAGTACCTAGGTAAAAATTAGAAATCATAACCTAGTTCAAGGAAAGAACCCGTACAGTATCCGTAAATTTGGCAATTTGGACAACTCTGGTGGAAGTTACCCTGATAAGTTGTTATTATCAACAAGGCTGCAGGTGCAGAATTGAAGGTGATCACTGATTCACGGACTGTACTGACAGATAACTCAGTATGAAGTATGAATACGACCAATTACCAACTTACAAGTGAACAAGTCTTGGTAATTTAGATAGTTCAGGCGGAATTTGCCCACTAATTGAATTGTTGTTCATGTGACTGCTCACAAGGTGCAAAAGAAGAAGAAGAAGAAGAAGAAGAAAAAGAAGAAGAAGAAGAAGAAGAAAGAAAGAAAGAAAAGAGAAATAGAAGTATTAGTAATCTTAGAATTGATTTTAGAGAATATAGCATCCGAAAAGCACTCACAAGTGCCTCGCTTTGTTCAAGCTTGAAAATGATATAGGTATCGGTCCTGATATGTGATTCTGGTCAATTTGTATTCTGTTCAAGTTTGAGAGTGAACCAAGCTCTTCAGGTAAGGAACCTGTTAATTGGTTTCCATTCAAAAGCCTGAAAACACGGAATATCACATTAAAATACCAAGTATTGAGAACAATGCCAAACATATAAAGTAAACTAGTTCAGACAAAAGTACTATTTCTCACATTATTTAGAAATCAAAAGCTGGAATGAAAATGCATGAAGTAGTAGCATATTTGTACTTCATAACGATATTTCATGCGATAACAATACTGAGTATCAAACCTATCCAGCAAAAAAACACCTGTTCAACTTACAAGAGTTCCAAAGACGTAATATTGCCTATCTCCTTTGGTATACTCCCGCTTATGTTGTTCCACATAAAATCCCTTTAATGGAGTAAAAAGAAAAATATATCAGTGGATGAATAAACCAAATGCCAATGTGGGAGGAGAATAACAATGTTTCAAAAGATTGAGGAAAGAGGAATCCAAAACTTCAATTCAGATAAAGATGTTGGCAGCACAAAAAGTAGCTTTCAGGTATGCTTTTCCTTACAATATTGTCATATACGATAGTGGCCAAGCTCTGGTGATAAACTTCCTGACAAATTCATTTTAATAGTTGCCTGCAGAAAAGAAGTCCATAGGAATTTTTTTTTTTTTGATAAGTAAGTCCATAGGAAAATTATTAAAGCACCTAATGCACACAGTTATTAATACCCAGTTTTATTAAAGCTTGATAAGTTATATCTGATCTTTGGACTAGTATAAATCTTATATAATGCTAGGCATGAGATGATGATTGAGTCTGTAGGCAATAAATTATATGATAAAGCAATTATAAATTAATTTTCTGGACAAAAGAAAAGGTCATGAATATATGTTTCAAATTGATTTAAGACATGTTGGTGATCTTTTCTAGCAAAATTCAGAAACATGTGGCTGACAGACCTTATCCTAATGAAATGAATATAGCCACCAATGTCTTTAATCTTAAATGAATGCAGAATAAAGGAAGTCTGTTCCCTGGCACAACTAATATGAGCAGTATAGAAGTGGAATACTATACATAATCATCATGCAAGGGTTCAAAAAGAAAGAGTATTATAAGTTAGAGGAAGTGTGCGACATTATTCATCCTGATTATGCTACCCAATAGAAATAAAAATCAAGAAAGGTTAAAATCATACAATCGTTGAACATGTAGATATCCATCATCTAATGTTGTATTGAAGCACACAACCCCTCTCCAATTTGACGTACATGGATCTCCTTGATTCCAATTACTCAGATTCTTATTGGGATCTATCAAACTTCTCTTGATAGCTTGCAATGCCGTTACTGCAAATTAAAAAAAATGCTAACCGTCATTTCATCAACATGAACATTTAAAAAGTTCATACGCTTTGCTGGTCCTTGTGTTTCTCTAGTTCTAGCATCAGGTTTCCACATTAAAGGAAAGCGGAGTTAATTTAAAAATATACATCAACAATGATATAGCGACCCAATTTTGAGCATATACAATCAGATAAGAGCTACTGCTCAACTATATCCAACACTATTCACATCCCAGTAGAGGGAAGTGAATATTTGAGTTCACCACAAAATCGCTTGGTATAGGATTCATGAATAAATAACACAGGCCTCCATGTGGGATATGGTTGCCAAAAGAAGCTTGAGAATCATGAAAAGATAATTAAAAAAGGGGGCAAACTGAATCAAAATCACCTTCTATAGGGTGGGTAAAGGGATGCTGTGCTCCTCTGATAAGTAGTGAAGACCACCAGCACAAGCATGAAACAATATATATTCCATACGTCCAAGCTCTTGAATGATACATCCCAATAACGCAAAGAGCGTCAGAAGTCTCAAAATTTTCCGAGCACCCAAAACTGGGAATTTTTGTAGTATGCGACTACTCGGCCTGATAACAGTAAATAACTATTAGAACTTGTGCAATTGAATTCCAAAGCTACTCAATTGCTCTGAAGAAAAAGAAGTAGTAGCTTATAACAATTTGTAAATAAAATGTATGATCAAAGAATTCAAATCAAGTAGAGTAAAAATCTCCAACTACTGGGCAACAAAACAAAGAAAATCCGTCAAAATTCTCGACGCATTCAGCTTGAGAAGAAAAAAAAAGAACCAGATGCAAATTAAGATTGAGACGAAAGAGAAAAACGGAGGAATCCTTAGTACCTTAGTGGGGAAGCATTGAATAGTTGAAATTGTAATAGAACGATCGAAGCTTACACAAGGGTCGAATATGAACTTGGAATGGTAGAAGCAAGAAAGAAGAGTCTAAAATTGAATACCGTGTGAACGGGGGTATCTTTCGTAGCACGACTCCGTGTATAACGCTCACGAATTCGTGGATAAAGCAGATGAGAGCCATCTTTTTCAGCCACGGGGTAAAAAATCACACAGCTAATCGTCAGCAACTTTGGATACAGCTCTGTAAATACAAAAAAAAATATTAATACATTTGTATCTATTTTTAGAGCTGATAAAGAAGAAGTTATCGGATGGCGATGTTGACTTTCTGGGAGGGTGGTTGGTTGCTGGGCCATGTTTTGGAGCATTGGCCGAATTCCACAATGCACTTTGTCTAAGCGAAAAGGCCAACCTTCTTTTCGGGAATTATTTTATTTCTCCATCTTCTGCCATGGCTGTTGAATCTCATCAACAAAATACCAATAAAGTAACTCTCCCTCCTTGGCGCGCCTTCTTCACCAACACGCACTGTGGGAATCACTGAATCAGCTTCGATTGCAAAAGGACGTTCCAATTATGAATCAGCTTCCACTACACCAGTGGCGGAGCCACAGCAACCCCAAACACTTCTTTTTTTTTTTTTCTTCCTACCGATGGAACTCGTGGCACCAAAATAATAATAATAATAATAATAATAAATCTTTTTCTGATACTCGTATTTAAATACAATTAGAAATTGAGATTAAAATTGTGTTAAATTCTCAAATTAATCAAATTAAATATTTAAATTCTAATAACTAATATTTTCAATATTTAATAATCAAAATATCTAAATTATAAGAGCATTAGCAATAAACTTTCTATAGCCCATTTTTTTCTTTATGTTTAGGAAAAATCTAAAAAAAAACCACAAAAAAACCCTTCAGAGTAGAAACCCTATTTTTAACTGAAGCCCAAAGGTGTCTACAGTATAGCAACAGACTCTCTATAGCCCATTCTCTTCCTTATGTTTAGGGAAAATCTCAAAAAAACCACAAAAAACCCTTCACAACAAAAGTCCTATTTTTAACTAAAGCCCAAGGATATCTACAGTATTTCCCCGGTAGAAGTCCTATTTTTAACTGAAGCCCAAAAGTGTTTACAGTGTTTCCCAATACACCCTCTGATTATTAAATTATAAAAGATTTAATTCTCTCTCCTCTCTCCTCTCTCCTTCACGTTTCCCATCCCAACTTTCATTTTCCCTCCATATGAAAATTACCTAGGCAAGAAGTCCCGCCAGCCATTCATCAAGAGAAATTCATCTTTCAGTCTTCATTCTGCACGACGGGAGCGAGAGAGAGAGGTAACAGATCGTATTCTACGCCTTGTTCATCGTCGACGGTGGGCAGTGGCCGGCGCAGCAGAAAATCCCCAAAACATAGGTACTCTGTCTCTCTCATCACGTCTCTCTCTTTATGAAATTTTTTCTCCTTTGATTTTCTGAAGTTATGAGTCAGAAATTGTCCCTTTGATTCTCTGATTTTGTCACTTATGATTTTCTGGGTTGGGTCTCTCTCTGTCATCACGTCTCTCTCTCATATAAAATTTGGAAGTGTAGGCGAAGGCGGCGATCTCGAACGGGTTCAGGAACGAGAGGATGCAGAGCTGGACATCCTCGATAAAGTCGGTGAAGGAAATGGAAGCACCGCCTGTTTGATCGGTAATGGTATTCGCCATTTTCTACTTCGGATTTGGAAAGATTTTCTCGAGAAGTTTAAGATTATAACGAGAAAATGGAAATTGCTGGGCAGACATAAGAAAGACAGAAATGATAAATGGTCCGGCAGTGACCGTCGTGGGCTGGACTTGAGAGAGAGAGAGAAGAAGAAGACGGAGACTTAAAAAAAAAAAAAAAAGTAAAAAATATTATTTTAATGATATAGGGAATGGTTAAGGAATTTATTGTGATGTGTTTTTGTATAGGAAAACAAAAAGTAGTTTGGATCTCTAAATTTAAGGAAAATGGTTGAGAAGCTACTGTTAGTGTTCTAAAACCACTTAGATTATGAATTATGTTAGAAGGGAAGAAGAGAAAAAAATAAAAATAAAAGTCTTAATCTATGTGATCTTGTAATTTGAATATTAAATATTGAGAGTATTGATTATTAGAATTTAAACATTTAATCGTAAAATTTGAAACAATTATAAGTTTAATTCTTCATTGTATTTTAGTACTAATATTAAAAAAATTAAAAAAAAAAATCAGCCACACCTGTAATATAAAATGTCTGGCTGTGCCACTGTACTACAGGCTTCTCTCTCTCCAACTGATAAGAGCATCTACGGCTTTCATTTCACTGAATTCCCTCACTTTGACTCTCGAAAAGGTACCTCTCTCTCTCTCTCTCTTCCTCTCTCCATCCGTGTTTATTGTATATGCAATAGAAATGCATGTAGGTGATTTTACAGGACACTAAAACAACGGGTGGGCTTCCGTCGATCTTTTGACTGCATGGCAAAGTTGATGAGTTTAGGCTCCGTTTGGCAAAGGCCAATAAACGCCGAATTCTATTCTTCAATAAAATTCAACTTTCAGTTATTCTTATTTTTATATCACATTAATCACATTTCACTATATTAAAAAAGCCAAATGGCAAACAGACTCTACACTCTAAGTGGAAATACTGACGAATCTAATTGTCTTGGAATTGAACAAAATATAATTGAATGTTTTCCCAATTAATAGTATAGAGTCTTGCACTACAGTTGATCTAAGACTCTTTTTTTTTTCCAAATTTAAGTTAAAAAAAAGATAAATAAAGAACTTACCTCACTAGTCCTTATATTTTATTTTGAAAATAATATCCAAGTAAAATCACAAGAATACCAAAAATATATATATTAAGAAAACCGTAGCATTTCCCTTTCTACTTGACATGATGAATTCAAGTGTTTATGTACTATTCAAGTAATATTTTAACAATTTCAGATTTAACATTCACTCTAACTAAAAAGAAAAATAATTAATTTAATTAATGGGAGAGGAATGGCAAACCATAAAAATAAACATTCCAACTACCAAAAGAATAAAACAAATAAAATAAAGAAAAATATTAAATGGAATAGATAAAGACTTGGAGAGTAGGATGTAGGTTGCTTTTGAATCAAACAACACCACTTGAAGAGATAAATAATGAAGATACTTTGAAAATGATATATAATTCCTACTTGATGCCTAAGAATAAACCAAACATGAGAATCTCATAAATTTAATCTTTCCCAAACGCTGGTTTATTCACAAGTATCGTATTCTTAAAAATGTAGATGTTGAGGAGAACTGAGAAAGGGGGAAAAAGGGAAATGCAACGACTTATAAGTTTGGACATTCAACCTTCTGTTTTTTTTTTTTTTTTTGGTCTATTTTTAAAACAAAAACATTAACAAACAATCAAAAATACAAAACATTCACATTATTTTTCAACTTTATGTTATAAAAAAAAAAAAAAAAAACCCCTCTAGAAAGCATTAACAACCAAAACCCTCGTCACTCAGTTGGAGAATTCAAAAGGCCTAGATCTAGAATTGGTGTTGGCTAGTGATTATCCCTTGACTATTTGAGGCAAGCATCCCTAAGTAAATGTGTATATCCCTTCACAACAAGATTGCATTGTTAAAAAGTAAATGTGTATATGAAGCCAAATTTCAAAACTAGTGCTTCAACCAAATCTTTGTTGCCAGACTCATAGCTTTTTCAGGATTTTTAACACCCTTTTGTGTCAACTCAGACAACATATACACCATAAACTTATTACCAGTAAAATTATACATCCTATTAACTATACTTCACTATCAACAACTCTATATACTTTACAATGTCAGTTTATATAGCAACACTATCATACCATCTACCATTCTAACTATAACTTTTTTCCAAAACAAAGACGGAGAAGACTACAAACAAAATCAAAAACCAAGTTGACAATGGAAATGTTTTCTATCTAGGCGTGATGCTTGAAATTTCTCCACTAACAAGGTTGCTCCCAGATACAGATGCATCTGACCACATATCAGAATTCTTCAATATAGAGGATGATGATGGTGGAGTGACTACTTTTACTTTTTCAGCAACAAAGGCCATGGGGTCTACTATTCCGATGTTGGACTCGGGCATTAGAAGCCATATACGTTCAAGTTCTCGACCACCTCTGCCATTGAAGGTCATGCATCTGTCTCATTTTCGCAACACTTGAGAGCCAAAGTTGCGAATATCACCAAACATTCAGAAGGACAAGATCCCATTCCCTCATCAATAACCGAAAAGATCATACCAGATTGATAAGCAGCATTAACCTGAAATGGATGAAAACTATATCAAATTACAGGAGACTACTTTGCTGGATAGTATTTCAGCCACTGTGCCTAAAGAAATAAAATAATACAAAAGGATCTTAAATTTATAAAAGATAAATACTAACTATATGCAAGGAGTTCCAACTTTGGCTCGACTTAATGGGGACACTTTTTTAATTGCAAAGTATGCTCTAACTTGAATCTAATACATAATCTCTTGAGTAAAGAGTAGCATTGAAGATTATAAAGAAATCAGTAACTGTCTGCACTAATTTATTGAAATTATAACTAAAACTTGAGGAGATCTCTCTTGACTATTAATGCATAGTCTAAAATGATATATGGCCGGAGAGAGGGAGACTAAAAGCTATTTTCATTATTCTTGAACAACAATGTAAAATTCGTTACTCAAAGTATTTCTATTCCAACCAGCTCATGATATATTGCCTCCCCCAACAACCCCAAACCCCCCAAAAAAAAAAAAAAAATTGAATCTTCACAGTTCTATAAAGTTTACCTCTCTAACAATGTTTTTGCCATGTGTGATTGGCCGCATCCCAGTTAAAAGTTCTAGAAATACAACACCAAGACTATAAACATCACTTTTGTTTGTGAGTTTATGAGTTAAGAAGTACTCCGGATCTAAGTAACCCTGCAAAGTTAATACAAAGAATGAGAGGATAAAGAAAAAGACATCAATAATATCTCTTGCAGCATTTTATAAGTCTATTTCATCTGGGTTGAGTTTTATTTTTCTTATTTTTAAAATATAAACTTTAAATTGAAACTTGTGAAGTTTATAATTCTTTTAGGTAAACATCAACGATAAGAGTCTTACCGGTGTCCCTTCACAAGTGTGGATATATGAGCAGAGTTCAGTCCATCAATATTTGGAATTAAAAGTCGTGAAAGTCCAAAATCGCAACTTTTGGTATACTTAGAGTCCAATAGTATGTTGTTGCCTTGATATCTCGGTGAAATATGGAGGGTTAGCTTCAGATGTAGTAGAGGATGCCCTTGGCTGATCCAAGGGCAATTCTTAATCTCATAGAAAAACTAAGAGGTGCTTTACACTTGGCTGTATTATTACATAGGTGAACCACCAATAAGCTCATTAGAAAGTAATATAGAATTTTTGAAGAGAAAAAGAAAAATACAGAAAGTGGGGTGGGGAGATAGAGAGAGAGAGAGAGAGAACACTCAGGAAAAAAAAAATAGTGAGATCAATAAAAGGAAAACTTAAAGTTCGAATATAAGGTGTACCAGAAAGGTGATCCCATAGAGTACCATTTGACATATACTCATAGACCAACATCTGCATGCACAACAATACTCACTTGAAGGTTTTCCAAAGCAAAAGTTCAAACAAATATTCAGCAACAAAGACCCAGAAAAACTAGGCCTTATCTTGAAAGCCTAACAATATTGCAGGAGAAAAAAATACTACTCATGAAAAAGAAAAGGAAGAAATGTATTCTCCCAAGTTCATTGAAAGGAGATGTTTATGAATTTTTTTTTAATCAAATAATCCTAACTTGCAAAGAACTATATGCTTTTTCATGATTAACAAACAAACCTGCACCTCATATGTAACATCTATAGATTGGGTATGATTTCTTCTATTGGTTGCAGTTATTCAAAAGGAGCTGTATATGTGGTTTTAAATCTTTCATTTTTTTGCTCTTACAGCTTTCATAATCTCTGGTTTTTACTGCAGCAACTTCCTAAGTTGATAGGAATCATGCCCTTGTGGATTTATTTATTTATTTCGTCATGAGGACATCCTCATGGATTCAGCAACAAGATTTTGATAGATAATCCAATCTTCTATTTATTTTCTTTTCACATCTATTCAGTTAGGATAACAAAAAGCACCTGTTCACCAGCTTCATCACAATATCCAATCAAAGACACAAGGTTTCTGTGATGTAACCTTGACAACAGTTCTATCTCGTTAAGAACTCCTTTTCACCTCAGAAGGATCCCTCTTGTGCACGTTTTACGGCAACAACTGTACCATCAGCCAGAATGCCTTTATAAACCTTTCCATACCCTCCTTGGCCAATCTCAGTGGAGCTGTTAAATTTTTCTGTAGCCATAGCCATTTCTCTATAAGTGAAAGCCTTCACGCCATCAATTCTCATGAAGGCCTTGGATGCTGTATATTAAATACAGGTTCAATGTTAATAATTAAAGCAATGATAGACACTTCATATAAAGAGACTGTGCCCATTGGATTTAAAATAATCGAAACAATTATGCATCTATATTTCCATTCACAATTCCAAAATTTCTGATATTTCAAATACAAGTCTAAATACAGAGGCATGATGACAATGCACACACACACACACAAAAAAACAACTATAAGCATGTTGCAGACTGAGATTGAAGCTAATAAACACGGATTCTTTTAAAAAAGATTTTTTAAAGATTTTAAGTCAACCACATTGTTAACATAGTGGTTAACTGATTGTTCTTCAACTTAGAGATGGTATGAGCTAATATGCAACTCTTTTCATTGAAGTTTCTCATCTCTTAATAATGTTTCCGCTAACAGCCAATCAAACTTGACCAAAACTTTCCCAACAAAGTTAGCTGAGGTAGGGATAAGAAAGTGACACTTTTGGGCCAGGCTGAGCCTTTCTACCTAGGGATAAGCGTGGACAAGCATCAGTCAGCCTGGTTGATAGGCCTAATCAGGATGTAGAATAGACACAACTATAGGCATAATGAAAAATCATGAAATATCTACCTAAACATCCTAAAATCATAGACATCAGATACTCACAATGACGTCTTCTAGAAACTGCATGGTACTTCCTCATCCGCACTCTTACTATCAGGAGAGAAACAACTGAAGACAATGTAACTGCACCTGCAATGGCCCCCAATACTATGCCAGCCAATGCACCCGTGCTTAAAGCAGACCTTGAAGGGGTGGGAACTCCTGTGTCATTAGTGAGAACTATGAGCATAAACAAAATCATGACAACCTTAAGAATATCCACCTCATATATGAATACATGATAGAAGGTAAGATATAACCAAAGCATAGTTCATCTATGCATGGGGTCAAGCCATGAGTGACATATGGTGTGAACTTAAAGCTGCCTTCTTGGTCAATATAGAACACGACTTAATTATCCAGTAAACATAGAATCATGATGAACTTGAGCACTGCAGTTATTCACACAGGTGCTGGATCACATTAGTGCAACCATACCTACCAAACCACTTAACATAGCTCTCAGTATGGTGAAAGCATTGAACTGCCTAAAAATCAGGCCTATCTTCAACAAGATTTGGAAACAAAAGGAGGGCTACCTCCACTTAAATGTGCCGCTCACAAAGACACCATATATTACTCAAAGTGAGAAGATTAGGCAAGCTTTATATGAACACAAACACAAGTATGCACCACCACAACAAAACTGAGAATGATGCCACATGCCTAGGATTATCTTTTAAGTATAATGGAGTTGAAGATACAGATTAAATGAATTAGAGAAAAAGTTGCACATTCTTTAAATGGTAAATAAGCATTAATTCCAACCTCAACAAGGCTCACTCTCAAAATAGATAAATAAGGGTTTTGAGACAAACCATCATTAGAAACGTCCAGTACAGTGAAGTCAAGAACTTCATAAGGTCCAATTACGTCAGGATCAACAATATCCCATGATATGAACATGCTCCTAATTCGCCGAACCTCACTCCCATTGAAGATATGAGAATCATATGCAGGGAAGATTTTCAGGTACATTCTCAGTCGACGTCTTTCTTCCCATGCAAAGGAATCAATGTGCAGCTGATAAAGAAATAACTCAAGAGCAGATGCTAAGAAGTGCTCAAATAGATTTCTGTAGGGGGGAAAATCTATGAATCCAGGACTTTTCAACCGGTATCCAATAAGCAGAGGGGCAGCACAGAAACAAGGTACAGGAGATGTAGGGATATATTCATAAGGGGGTGGGCACCCTTGATATTGACAATTAGAAGTGGTATTTGTTGAACTCTGGCTGTTATTTTCATCCTCACTTTCAGATCGACAAAACTGGTCTAGGTTGGTATTTGAGCAAAAGGGATTCCCTTGAAGCCTGAAAGTAAACAATCAAACGGGTGAGATGATCATTATATCAATGTGCTGTGACTATTACACCTCATGATTAAAACTAAAAGGAGCACATCCATACTCTTTGCCAATAAGTCATATTAATTTGAAGATGCATTTCATTATACATAAAGTTTATATGAAACAAATTGGGAAGCAGTATAGAAGCAAACCAGACAGTCACATTTGGAGGTACACTAGTGTTGCCTGTAATATCAGAAAGCTTGTTGTTCTGCAACTCCCTATAATATCAAAGATCCACAAAATCAATTAAAAAATATGGTATGAGATCCTTGCAACCTCTTAAGTTAACCCAGGAGGTTATAACTTTGACTTTTACAAAGAGCATGACGCAATCAAAAAGCAAGGAATCAACTTATCTTGTACCAGCACAAGAACAAGATGCTTGGAAGTGTGAAAGCACACATGCACACTCACACAACCAGATAAAGACAGTTTGACCAAGGGAACAGTGACATTTATGTTCAGGTCTTACACTTTAAGGCTTTCTGTTCCGTTCAAAGTCCTATTTTGCCAAATGGTGGATGGAACTGAACCATTCAATGTATTGTTCGCAATTGACCTGCCATGAAGAATAATTTACCAAATAAAGCCATTTATTTTATTAACAGTTTAATTTATTGGCTGATATTAACTAGTAACTTAAAAATCTAAAGGTTGAGATAAGTGGAACTCAACTTGAGATAAACATGAAATGATTTACAATAACATTGAACCAAATAAACACAAAATGACGAAGAGCAAGTGGGAGCCTACTCACATTTCAAGATGAGGAAGGCCCAAAAGTTGGCAGGAATCGTTCCATTGAGATTGTTGTTGGATAAATTGCTGATCATATTGTTCAAACAAAAGATTTTTTAAGTAAAGGTAATTGTTGGTGTAAATTATCTTTGAGAACTGAAAGACACGTTTGAAAATATTTTTTGTAGTATCCGGAAATTAAATATAAACCAAAACGATAAAGATGCATAGGACATGTCATTGAAAGATGGAGAATCTTACATGGTTGTGATATTCTTAGAAAGCCAATTTGGAGGTATGGATCCGTTTAGCTGATTTGAACTGAGATCTCTGGAATTTATATAAAGTAATATATAATCCAAGTACAAGTAGCTAACTGGGATGTCTTTGACAATGTAAAAGAAAATTTTATTTATCCTGGTGCATTTATTTTTCTAATTTAAAAGCTTATACTTCATTATCATATAATGGCATGACAAGGAAAACAAAACAAAGCAACTTACAGATAATAAAGGTTTGGTATTTGGCTAAAATCAGGTATAGGTCCATGCAATTCACAGTTCCTAAGGCTCCTGGACCAAGACAACCAAAACAAAAATACTATAAATCTCGACATGAATATGTGAACATGCATACTTCTTGGTTGCCATCTTGCCAGAAAAGCTTCCAAGAACATGAAAGGTTTGTGATAGCTGATTAAGATAAGAGTAATGTTAGAAACTACATTTTTATCCCATAAATATCCCACAATGCTGATGTGGCAATAACAACCAGCTCTTAATTCAGTCCTTTGTTAAAATAAAAAAGTGACCATTAGAATCATAGAATAGAATAAATCATAGAGTGACATTTAAAAATGAAGTGCCTCCATGCCCACCTTAGTTGGCTTAATAACCTCCACACCTAAGTTAAGTAACATTCTCATTTCTATTCCTTTTAATCAATGTTTTTGAGTCATTTATGTATTCTTACCAACAAAGTACCATTCTGCCTTTCTTATATTATTTTTATTTTGCTAGTAGTTTCCACCTTGTTCTAGTTTTTAAAGAAAAAAGAAAAAAAGAGCCTCCTCTATCATTTGGCAAAAAATAAAAATTAGGAAAACTTCATTTAACACCCTTGAACATCTCTTTTGCAATCACCCCCTCAAAATTCAAAAACTCTCAATTTAGTGTATCAAACTTTAAAAAGTTTGCTATGTCACCATTCCCGTTACGGTTTGGGTTTAAATCAAATGGAAAAATGGGTGAAATGACCTTTGTACCCATATTAAAATTTACAAATTTACAAAATTACCTCAATTATATATATATATATATATACACACAAGGGTGTTTTGGAAATTTTCAGGGCTACTATTAGGATTTAACAGAAAATCCTAAATAAGGGGTGACATTGCAAACTATTTAGAAGGTTGATATACTAAATTGAATGTTTTTTAACTTTAGGGGGTGATTGCAAAAGCGATAAAAGTTCAAGAAGGTTAAGTGAAGTTTCCTCATAAAAATAAACAAAGACCTCTGCCTCACACATCAAGGCTGGGGCCCTGCTATTCCTATATACTTTTGAAATTTCTAGTAACAAACACAAATAATAATATTCACTTACAACTTCAGCAATTTAGACATGTTGCTGTAAGAAGAGGGAATTGTAGTCCCATCAAAGTGATTGTTATCAAGTTGACTGCAAAACAAAGATATTGAATGCATTAAGAAAGTTGACAAAAGAGTAATTACGTAAAATTTAGAAATCATAACCTAGTTGAAGTTGAGAAGCTAAGAAAAAAATGCTATAAAGGTAACAGTATTTATGTGATAAACATATATGTATTTAGGTTATAGGAAAGAAGAACACATACAGTATCTTTAACATTGGCATTTTGGAGAACTCTGGTGGAAGGTACCCTGATAAGTTGTTATTATCAACAAGGCTGCAGGTGCAGAATTGAGGATGATCACTGATTCACAGATTGTACTGACAGATAACTCATTATAAAATATGAATATGTCCAATTACCAACTTACAGTGCACAAGTATTGGTAATTTTGATAGTTCAGTGAATTTGCCCACTAATTGAATTGTTGTTCATGTGACTGCTCACAAGGCAAAATGAAAAATAAAAATAAAAATAAAAAAGAGAAATAGTAGCATTAGTAATCTTAGAACTGATTTTAGAGAATATAGCATCAGAAAAAACACTCACAAGTGCTTCGCTTTGGTCAAGTTTGAAAATGATATAGGTATCGATCCTGATATGTTATTCTCATCAATTTGTATTCTGTTCAACTTTGAGAGAGAACCGAGTTCTTCAGGTAAGGGACCTGTTAATTGGTTTCCATTCAAAAGCCTGAAAACATGGGCATATCACATTAAAATACCAAGTATTCAGAACACTGCCAAACATATAAAGCAAATTAGTTCAGACATAAGTACCATCTCTTACATTATTTAAAAATCAAAAGTTTGAATGAAAATGCATGAAGTAGTAGCATATTTGTACTTCATAATGATATCTCATGTGATAACAGTACTGAGTAGCAAACCTATCCAGCAAAAAGAGCTGATAAACTTACAAGAGTTCCAAAGACGAAATATTGCCTATCTCCTTTGGTATACTCCCACTTATGTTGTTCCACATAAAATCCCTTTAATGGAGTAAAAAGAAAAACATATCAGTAGGATGAGTAAACCAAATGCCAATGTGGGGTGGAGGATAACAATGTTTCAAAAGATTGAGGAAATAGTGATCCAAAAACTTCGATTCAGATAAAGATGTTGGCAGCACAAAAAGTAGCTTTGAGGTATGCTTTTCCTTACAAGATTGTCATATACGATAAGCGGCCAAGCTCTGGTGATAAACTTCCTGACAAATTCATTTTTTAGTAGTTCCTAAGAAAAGAAGTCCATAGGAAAATTATTAAAGCACCTAAAGTTCTTCATGGAAGCACATTTAATACCCAGGCTTATTAAAGCTTGATAGTCTTATAATAGGCCCAAAACAGTTTCAAAATCGTTTAAAATAGGCCTTAAAAGAGGCCCAAACAAGGCCCAAAACACTAAAATAGGCCCATTACCTATTAGTAATAGGTAGTAAACGTGTAGTTTTGCCTTCAATAACCAGAGGTTAGTAACCACCCACCTAGGTGAGCGGATGCGGTGACCTAAAAGTGATAACTGCCTCATACATATGCGATTATAGGCAACTGCTTTTATAGCCCTATCTTATACGACTGTCATACAACTATGATAATGTGATAGTGAAAATCAGCCCTTTAATCAATAAGGGCTTGTAAAAAGAAAAAATCAACGGTAGATTTTCATAGCCACATTGTCATAGTTGTATGACAATTGTGTGTGAATCTACTAAATAGCATTGCTTCAAAACATAAAGAAAGATAAATTATTATAAATAAAAGGAAGTGTGCAACATTATTCATGCCGATTATGCTACCCAATAGAAATAAAAATCATGAAAGGTTAAAATCATACAATCGTTGAACATGTAGATATCCATCATCTAATGTCGTATTGAAGCACGCAACCCCTGTCCAATTTGACGTACATGGATCTCCTTGATTCCAATTAATCAGATTCTTATTGGGATCTATCAAACTTCTCTCAATGGCTTGCAATGACTGCAAATTAATACAATCATTTCATCATCATGAATATCCCAGTAGAGGGAAGTGAATATTTGAATTTACTACAAAACCACTTGTTATAGGATTCATGAATAATAAACCAGGTGTCCGTGTGCTGCGTGTGACCTCTAAACAAGCATCCCCTCGAGAATATGGTTGCCAAAGGAAGCTTGTGAATCATCAAAAATATTTAAAAAGGGGCAAACTGAATCAAAATCACCTTCTATAGGGTGGGTAATGGAAGGCTGTGCTCGGATAGGTAGTGAAGACCACCAGCACAACCATGAAACAATAAATACTCCATACATCCAAGCTCTTGACTGATACATCCCAATAACGCAAAGAACATCAGAAGTCTCAAAGTTTTCCGAGTACCCAACACTGGGAATTGTTGTAGTATCTGAGTAATCGACCTGATAACAGGAAATAACTATCAGAACTTACACAATTGAATTCCAAAGCAACCCAATTGATCTGAAGAAAAAGAAATACTAGCTTATAACAATTTGTAAATAAAATAAATGATCAAAGAATTCAAATCAAGTAGAGCAAAAAAGACTCCAACTACGAGCAAATCACGCAAGCCAACCAAACTGCGAGCAAACCATGGAAATTAAGGTTGACAGGAAAGAAAAACGGAGAAATGCTTAGTACTTAGTAGGGGGAGCACTGAATAGTTGAAATTGTATTAGAATAGTCGAAGCTTACACTACACTAGGGTTAAACTTAAATATTAAGTTTGAAATTTAGTACCTGGTGGAGGGTGCTGTCTTTCTGAGCATGACTCGGTCACGGACACTCACGAATTTGTGGCTGATGCAGATGGGAGCCATCATTTTCACCTAAGTGGAAAAAAACAATGGAAATATATGATCAAACAAAGAATCGTCAGCAACTTTGGAACGATCTCGGTATATAAATTTAATGTAGTTCTATCTATTTTCAAAATTTTAAATCCTCAGACAGACAGATGTGGCCTGTGGGTTTGGCGATGTTGACTTTCTGGGAGGGTTGTTGAGATTCGCCATTGAAGTGCCTTTCTTCCTTCCTTTCGGTCATCCATCACAAATATATTGTTTTTAAGTATCCAAAACATATGATACAGGGAACTTATTCATAAGTGGGACCATGCACTGTACCTCTTTCTCTATTCTTAATTAAGTTGTCCGTTAAAAAGAAAAAAATGTATGTTCAAATGTTCAATAGTCAAGCACGTGAAAAGAAAGTCAAGGTCCTTTCAATTTAGGATATTTGTTTATCTTACATCAGCATTTAGGATTGATGGTTGTGTTTGGGAAGGGATTGGATTGGAAGAAGTGGATTGGTATTATAGTAGATTTGATTGATAGGAGGAAAAAAGTAAGAATGTTTTGTATAAAAAAGTAAAATTTTTTGTTTTGTAGTGATTTTTTTATTTGAAAAATGATTGATGTGATATAAAAAATAAGAATTGAGGTTGATTTTGAAAGACATCTTTTTGGGGATTTTACAAAGTCAAGCCAATCCCTTGGCAAACAAGGCCGATATTTCTTACTTTCATGTAGGATTTGTGTTGTGTCAAATGTCAATCACAAAAACACAGAAAAAACTACACATCATCACGACTGATTCATGTGTGTAGTGTTAAAGTGTTGGCCGAATTACCCACACCACAAGAAAAGATTGAAGAGAAGGATCTCTAGCAAAACGGAGAGATGAAGAAGTACATGCAAGTTTCAACAACTGTACCATATGTATTCCTTCTCACGGCATTGTCCATAAATATAATCAAAGTCTTCTACATTATCCATAATCCTTTGTTAGACTTAGTCCTAGTGCTGGATCTTTTCCTTCCCCTTCGTGTTCCTGTTCTTGTTCCCGTTGTTTGTTTGTAGGGAAATGCACAGTAACCAAAAAAGATTGCCATTTAGTAATTATATTCATGTGAAATAGAAATGATATGTACTTCATTTCCGTTAGTGCCATTTAGGTTAAAATTTTTGGACAGCATTATCCTTCTAAATGTACTAACGGAGAATGAAAGGAAAATGCTAGGAGTTTTTCTTATAGTGTTCTCCTAGCGTTCTTTCAGACTTACGTAAAATATGATTTAAAAAAAAATAAAATTACAATGGCCTCCACCACCCTTTTTTTAGGCATTAGTACTAAATTTGAAGCATTAGCACCAAAATTGAAGTATTAGCACTAAATTTAGGATGATCAAATTCATTTTGGGTGATATCATCCATAAAGGGTTAACTTTCCAGTCTTAGATTTTAGTTTTGAATCCAAAAACAAGTTTTAAAGCATTAGAACCTAAATATTAACTCGTAAAATTAATCTGTTGGTAAAAAAACGGTATTACAATTTTATTTTTTCTTAAATCATATTCTACATAAGATTGGGAGAACTCTAGGAGAATATTACGGGGAGAACTCCTAACAAACCCCGAGAATGAAAACGATCATTTTTCCCATTTTTATTGGGTTAATGTTGCTCATTATTATTATTATAAAAAATGATATATTCTACACAAACATCTCACAAATATTTATTAAGTTAACTTAGCAGGTATTGTAACCACTGAATCAACCATTTTGTTTTTTTGGTTTAAAAATAAAATAAAATAAAAAAATCTATGGTTATTAGATTTGAATGGTATGTAACATTTTATTCTAGATTTTTTTTTTTTTATAATAATATTGATCTAAGAACTGACAAGTACCGTTATATCAATCCAATAAGATGGAGGTATAGTATGTAACATTATTTCTAATTAATTGTTCTCTCATTATTAGCTTTTTATTATAAATTGAAAATAGAAATGTAACATATCCCACAAAAGTCACGTGGTATTATTAGGTTATTCTGATATTATTTATAACCCAAAAATCCACCAACTATTCACTACTACTCTAAAAATAGTAGTCACTTATGAGCACTACTCAACATATGTATGAATAACTTTATGGAGTCTCCAAAGATAAAAATTCAAGAATTCAAATGTTTTCTATCTAGGCGTGATGGTTGGGACGACTCCACTATCAAGGTTGCTGCCTGATAAATCCATCGACACATAAGGATGCTTCACATTGGAGGATGATGATGGCGGAGACATATCCTTTACAACATCAACAACCATGGGATTTGCCTTTCTGATGTCAGAATCAGGCATCATAACCCATATATTTTCAAGTTCTCGAACCACCTCCGCCATTGAAGGCCGTGCATCTATCTCATCTTGGCAACACTTGAGGGCCAAACTCAAGAATTTCGCCACACAGTCAGAAGGATAAGAACCCATTTGCCCATCAATAATCCCAAAGATCGTCCCGGATTGATAGGCAACATTAACCTGAAATGGATGACAAAATTTCAGCCAATGTTTACGAAGGATCAAAAGAATATATGAACAATATGACAAAGTGATATTCAATGTTATATAAAGATATTGGATGCATGCAAAGAGTTCCTATTTTGGCTCATCTTCATGGGAGACTAGCTCCTACTTAATTCAAGGCAAACAAGCCCACGAGGTTTTACCTCTTTAACAATGTTTTTGCCATATGAGATTGGTTGCATCCCAGTGAGGAGTTCTAGAAAAACAACACCAAGACTATAAACATCACTTTTGTCGGTCAATTGAAGAGTTAAGAAGTATTCCGGATCTAGGTAACCCTGCAAGGTTAACATAAAGAATTACATCAGTTACTTGCATCCCCTACAACAGTATGTTAGGTCCATTTCATGATGTCTGAGTTTCATTTCTTTATTTTCAAAATAGAAAGAAGAAAAAAAAACATATATATATATATCTGAATATGTTCTGGCATGGTTTTTTGGAGGGTTTGGGTGGTGCGTAAGGTTAATTGGAGTTTCCTTTACGTGATCTCTTGATTTAGTGATGGGTTACGTGGGTTATTTCAGTCATGTTCTTGCAGAAAAGGATGAACAAGTATGGAAAGTTCATGGAGATAACGGAATATGGACATGGAGGGAGACATAGTTTCATTGTAATACCAGAGGGAAGTGAAGGTCAAGGTTGGAGACATTGCACATCACAAATGGGGCGGCTTTTGAATCATTTGAATCAAGTTAGTAATGCAAATGTGCAGAAGATTGTTTCACCAGTGCAAACACAAGCGGTGGTGCCAGAGCGGAAGTTTGCCGATGTGGTGGAGGGTAAGAGGAAGGATCCAGAAACAGAGGTTAGGGATGAGGGCAATTTGGGAAATCCAGAAAAGGTGCAGTTAAAGGAAAATATTGAAAAGGACGCAAAAGGAAAGGAGAAAATCAAGGAAGCCGAGAATCATGCAATTTCAAAATGGAATGAGCTGGTGGAGCTTGTGGAGGGAGGGGTAGTTAATATGAGAATGATGAGAGATCTTCTAGGATCTTTCAAATGCAAGGTGGAAAGATATGTGCAGAAATATGGTTTAGATTACGAGGAAGATGGGGCGGACTGTGGGGATATCAAAAGTGTGAAGAATGGGGCCAAGGATGGGGCTACAAGCCAAGTGGGCCCAAGAAATAATACTGATAAAATTCAAAAGGGGGCTAGCTATAGTGGGTCGTATTACAGGCAGCCCATTAAATATTACAAAAGCACTTATTATCGTAGGAAGCCCAAAAAGAGAACAAGATGGCAGGTGAAGCAGCGAACAAGCCTCGCCTCGTCAGTGCCAGAGGTGCCACCGGAGATCAGTCAAAACAGTACGAACGAATTCCCCCTAAGTGCCGACAGACCGATGGAGTTATGGCTTTCATTCTAGTGGCCTGGACCTTGGATATAATTTTATACACCCCTCCTACCAAGCTAATGGGTTGAAAATCCTTTATCTCCATCGCTTCCGCCTTTTTCGGAACCAAGGACACAAAAGTTACATTCAAACCCTTCACCAACTGCCGTCTTTGATGGAATTCAGCAAAAATAGCCATAACATCTCTCTTCACCACAGCCCAACACAATTGAAAAAAAGCTATGGTGAACCCATCCAATCCCCGTGCCTTGTCACCCTCCATACCTTTTAACACCTCCCAAACCTCCTCTTCTTTAAAATCTCATTCCAACCAGTTTTTTTCCTCTTCATCAATGGATGAAAAAACTTGATTATCCATTCTAGGTTTCCAAGTGCTTCTCTCAGAATATAATCTCTGATAGAATTGCACAATATGATCTTTAATCTCGACAGGATTATGTGACAAAATACCATTGATCCGTAACCCTTCCACATGATTATACCTCTGATGGGAATAGGCTACCTTATGAAAGAACCGAGTGTTGCTATCCCCCTTCTTCAACCACAACGCTCTCAATTTCAATTGCCAATGAATTTCCTCGCACAACAATGTATTCTCTAATTCGTTCGACATATCTGCCATTTTAATTTTTTCTTCCCCTACTAAACCCCCAGTCTTTGCCTTAGCATCCAACTCTTATATACCTTCCAACAACTCCTTTTTTTTCCTCCCAATGTCACCAAACACAAATAGTAACGGTGAAAGCGGATCCCCTTGTCTAATCCCTCGCGAACTATTAAAAAAATCCCTCCAGAGTGCCATTTACCAAAATGGAGAATCTGATCGTCGAAATACACCACTCTAAAGGTGCCTTCACAAGTGGCATTTTTTGGGTGGACTATAGCTCTCGACAAAATTCTGGCACATGACAATTTGAGAAAAAAGAGTACTGTGATAGTGGAATGGTGTTGTATGTGTAAGAAAAATGGAGAGTCTGTGGATCATTTGTTGCTGCATTGTGAAGTGGCCACTCAACTATGAAACTATGTCTTTTCTTTGTTTGGTGTAGAGTGGGTTATACCGCAAAGTTTTCTCAACTTGCTTGCTTGCTGAAATCGGGTGGGGGGTAGGGATATTTCTAAAGTTATTTGGAGAATGGTGCCTTTATGCATCATTTGGTGTATTTGGCAGGAGAGGAATGCCCGAACCTTTGAGGATAAGGAGCGTTCGGTGGATGGGATGAGGAAGAACATGATCTATATGCTACACTTGTGGGCATTGGCCTATCACCGTATTGAAGTTTCGACTATAGAAGAGTTCTTGAATATATGCTCTTTGTATATTATATAGGGGTTTCCTATGTATATTCTTCGTATAAGGGTTGCGCCTCTCTACGCTTTCTTTATAATATTCACATTACTTATAAATATATATACATATACATATATATATATATATATATATACACACACACATAAACTGTTGTATAAACTTATAATCTAAAATCATGTAAAATTTATAATTTTGTAGGCAATATCAGGTATAAGAGTCTTACAGAGTCCTTTCACAACTGCTGACACATGAGCGGGCATAACCCTTCAATAGGAACTGGGCAAGTCAAAGTCCAAAATCAGCAACTTTTGCCGTATAGTTAGAGTCCAATAATATGTTGCTAGCCTTGATATCTCGGTGAAATATTGGAGGATTAGCTTTGTATGTAAGTAGAGGATGCCCTTAGCTGATCCCAGGAATTCCCAATCTCATATCAAAACTCATAGGTTCTTTAGACTTGGCTGTATTATTATTGCATACATAAACCACCAGTATACTCATTAGAAAGGAATGTAGAAATTGGGGAAGTGTACTGTCGAAAAGTATAGATTACAGTTTTTTATTTGCATTCATATGCAATGAAGAACACTCTGAAAAAAAAAAAATCTACAGTGAGATCACTAAAAGGAAAAACTTAAAAGAATTAGTAGAAGGTGTACCAGAAAGCTGATCCCTTAGAGTACCATTTGGCATAAACTCATAAACCAACATCTGCACACACAACATTACTCACATAAAGCTTTTCTCAGGCAAAATTTTCAAGATAAAGTCAGCAATAAAGAGCAAGAAAAACCAATCCTTGGCATGAGAGTCAAATTATTTTGCACGAGAAAAGTACTGCTATAAATAAATAAATAAATAAAGGAAATGAAGAACTGTATTCTCTCAAGTTCATTGTGAAAGGAGGCCTTTAGTTTTTATGCAATTTTAGAATCAAATAATCCTTAATTTAATAATGCTTTTTCATTATTAATTAAAACCAATCTACACCTCATAAGTAATGTCTTTAGATTGAGTTTGATTTCTTCTATTGTTCGCTATTATTCAAAGCAGATATACATATGTGGGGTATTACATCTGCAATTTTCCTGGTCTTACAGCATTCATAATCTTTGGTCTTTATGGAAGCAATTTCCTAAGTTGATAGGAACCATCTCTTCATCTATTAAGCAATAAGATTGATGAACAATCCAATCTTCTATTTATTTTCCTTTTCCATATATTGAATTAGGATAAGAAAAAGCACCTGTTCACCTTCTTCATCACAATATCCAATCAAAGACACAAGGTTTCGATGATGTAACCTTGATAACAGTTCTATCTCTGTTAAGAACTCCTTTTCACCTTGTAAGGATCCCTCTTGTGCACGTTTTATAGCCACAACTGTACCATCAGCCAGAATGCCTTTATAAACCTTTCCATACCCTCCTTGGCCAACCTGAGTGGAGCTGTTAAAATTGTTTGTAGCCATAGCCATTTCTCCATAAGTGAAATCTTTCACACCGTCAATTTTCATTGAGGCCTTAGACACTGCATATAAGGTCCAATGTTAATAGTGAAAGGCATAATGATAAATGTTACATATAAAGATGATGTGCCTACGTTTTTAAAAATAAGCAATACCATTATGCTGTCTATCTTCCCATTCATACTTCCACGCTTTGAAATATTTCGGGTAGAAGCGCATAATCATCGTACAAAATAATATAGAACATTTAGACATCTTTCGTTTTTAACTGTTAAAGTGTTGATTAAATTATTATTTTTAATCAATAATTTTTTTGATTAAATTATTGAATTTGTCTCTTCCTATTAGTTTAACCTTTTAGTACAAGTAGTGATTTAACATGCTATTAGAGCCAAAGGTCTTAGAATTGAACCTTGACTCTGTCAAATCACCCCACACGTGAGGGAGCTAGAGTGTTAAAGTGTTGATTTAATCATTAAATTTATTTATTCCTATTAGTTTAATCTTTTAGGACAAATGGAGATTTGACGTTGACCAATGACTAAAAACTAAAACATTAAAATCTATAGCAATGTCATGAACAAGACACTTAATTAGCTGAGAGTGCTTAAAGCCCAAAAGACATTTGGCCAAGCTTCACTTACGATTTGGCTGGCTAAGCTTGTTCAGAGATTGTAGGCCGAATTTAGGTTTAAAATGAGCTCAAGATGTGCTCAAGTCAGCTGAATTTAGCCTTGGTCAAATACTTCTAAAATATATGTATAAATTATCAGAATATTTTATTTTATATGTGTGCATATATATAGCATCCTATAAGTCAACAATGTTAACATAGCGGTAGCTGGTTGTTCTTCAACTTAGAGATGGGTTGAGCTAATAAGCAACCAAAGTCTTATGGAACTTTTCATTGAACTTTCTCATCTTTCAATGATGTTTTCGTACACAGACCAGTCAAACTTGGCTGAAACTAGCCCAACAGCATTAGCTCAGATAGGGCTGAGATATTGACCATTTGGGGCCAGCTGAGGCCTTTGTACCTTGGGCTGAGCTTGGCCCGATCAATAGGCCTAATTAGAATATAGAATAGAAACAATCATAAGCACCGTGAAAAATCATAACACATCTCTCTAAACATCCTAAAATCGTAAACATAAGATACTCACAACGACGTCTTTTCGAAACTGCATGGTGCTTCCTCATATGCTTTCTCAGTATCAGAAGAGAAAGAATTGCAGACAATGTAACTGCACCTGCAGTGGTCCCCAATATTATGCCAACCAATGCGCCTTTGCTTAAAGTAAACCCAGGAGATTTGCTAACCCCTGTGACATTATAGATAAGTATGAGCATACATAAAATCAAAACAATCAACAATATCCATCTCATATATGAATACATGCAAGAAAGTAAGATATAACTGAGGAATAGTTCATCTATGTGCAGGATCAAGTCATAAGTGCCATATGGTGTGAATTTGAAGTTGCCTTCTTAGTCAATATAAAACACAACTTAATATTCCAGAAAATTAAAAATCATCTTGTACTGAGCATTGCGGTCATTCACTTGTGAGCTGGATCATCAGATCATGGTAGTGCAACTGTATCTGTTATACCACTTAACATAGCATAACTGAACTGCCTAGATCAAGCCTATCTTCAACAATTATTTGGCAGCACAAGTAAAGGCTAACTCTGTTTAAATGTTCCATGCACAGACACGTGCCACTTGTTACTCAGGGTGACAAGGAAAGGCAAGCTTTATACATACACAAACACCAGTATGCACACCACAATAACAGAGAATAATGCCACATGCCTAAGTTTATGTATCAGGTATAAAGGATTTCAAGGTATACGTTATAAAAATTAGAGATAAAAGTTGTAGATTCTTCAACTGGTAAATAAGCATTAATTCTAACTTCAACAAAGCTCTGTCACAAACTACATCAGATAAGGTTTCGAGACAAACCATCTATATAAATGCTCGATAGGATGAAGTTCATAACTTCACAAGGTCCAAATAGGTCATCATCATGAATACCATGTGTTGTGAACTTGTCCTTGATTCGCTGAACCTCACTCCGATTGAAGGTAAATGAATTGTTGATATATGCTGGAAAGATCTTCAAGAACATTCTCAATCGAGGTCCACTTTCCCATGCAAATGAATGAAGGTACAGCTGATAAGGTAATATCTCAAGATGAAATGCCAGGTGCTGCTCAAAAAGATTTACGTACGGACGAAAATCTGAGAATCCAGGACTTTTCAATCGATATCCAACAAGCAGAGGGGCAGCACATAAACAATATTGAGGAGATGTAGGGGAATATTCATAAGGGGGTGGGCATCCTGGACAGTTCAAAGTGACATTTGTTGGTCCCTGACTGTTATATCGATCCTTTTCAGATCCACACAACTGGACTAGGTTGGTGTTTGAGCATAAGGGGTTCCCTTGAAGCCTGGAAATAAACAATTAAAACGTGTGACCTTATCATTATATCAATGTGCTATGTCTGCTACACCACCCAAACTAAAATTGAAAGAAGCACGTCCAGAATCTTTTACCAAGTAGTCACATTATTTTGAAGATGCATTCCATTACACTTGAAGTTCTATAAGAAAAATTGGAACATATAAATTGGGGAGCAACCAAACCAGACAGAGACATTCGGAGGTAGATCAGTGCTGCCTGTAATATTCAAAAAATCATTATTCTGCAATTCCCTGCAACATCAAAGTGCCACAAACCAGAGCTTAGAAGAATGAAAGCCTTGAACACAAAAAAGAGTCATTGTCAACCCGGTCTTACACTATAAGGCTTTCCGTTGAGTTCGAAGTCTTATTTTGCCAAATTGTGGATGGAATGGAGCCATTCAATGAATTGTTCGCAAATTGACCTGCAATGGAGAATAATTTACCAAATATTTATAGTATTAACGTTTAAGACAGTGGTCGATATTAACTAGTCAATGGAAGCTTGAAGTTAGATAAATTTGAAGCAATTTACAGTAGCATTGATTCCTGGAAATATAACACAATATGATGAAAGATTATGTGGGAGACTACTCACAGTATCTGAAGACGAGAAAGACGTGAAAAGTTGGCGGGAATTGGTCCACTAAGATTGTTGTTGGATAAATAGCTGAGCATATTATTAAAATAGTAGATTTCAAAATTCAAGGGAAGTGGTGATGTAAATTATCTTTGAAAACTGAGAGATGTCCTTACAAGTTGAAATAAAATACCAAAAAAAATGAAGATGACATGTCATTCAGGAGATGGAGAATCTTACATAGCCGTGATATTCTCAGCAAGCCTATTCGTAGGTATGGATCCATTTAGTTGATTTGAACTGAGGTCTCTGAAATTTATATAAAATGAAATATTTATATAACAAAAAAAAGTATGCATACCAAGCGAAATTGTCTTTGAAAAAATAAAGAGAAATTTCTTTATAAAAAGGAAAACAAAATACAGCAACTTACAAATAATAAAGGTTTGGTATTTGGCTCAAATCAGGAATTGGTCCATGCAAGTTGCAATTCCTAAGGCTCCTGGCAAAGTACAAATATTCAATCTTTACATGGACATGTGAATACGCATACTCCTTGGCTGCCATCTCACAAGGATATAAAGCTTCTAGGAACATGAAAGATTTGTGATAGCTGATTAAGATAGCATTGCCTCTCTAAGACTCGAACAGATTACATTAAGTGATGTGAAATATTAAACAACAAAGGACAAATCATGGAAAACCATGGCTTGTTCAGTATGCTAGTGACTTGATGTTTCAAAAATTGCAATGGAATGCCTTCATGCCACTCCACATATGAGTTGAGTAACATTCCCATTTCTCTTCCTTTTCAATCGACACTTGACCAATTTATACATTGTTCTTGACAATATAGCTTCTTCTGTCATTACTTCAAGGCTAGCAACTTGCTCTGCCTTCGTTGAAACCTAGCAACAGAAACTGAATAATAATATGCACTTACAATTTCAGCAATTTGGACATGTTGCTATAAGAAGTTGGAATTGAAGTCCCATCAAAGTTATTGTTATCAAGTTGACTGCAAAAAGAAATAAAAGCAAAAACATTAAGAAACTTGACAAGATTATTTACGTAACATTACAGTGTAGGAAAAGGAAAATTTAGAAATTATTAACTTGTTAGAGATAAGAAAAAAACAACAATTAGTTTATTTTAAATATCATGGCATTTACGTGATAAACATAAATGTATTTATGTTCCATGAAAGCAGAAACCATACAGTATTAGTAAATTTGGCAGTTCGGAGAAGTTCGGTGGAAGAGACCCTGATAAATTGTTATTATCAAGAAGGCTGCACATGCAGAGTTGATGATAGTCACTAATCTCAGAGATTGTTCTGATATATGACTTATTATAAAATATATAAGAATGTGACTAATTACCGACTTACAAGTGAACAAGATTCGGTAATCTGGATAGCTGAGGTGGGATTTGCCCGCTAATCGAATTGTTGTTCATGTGACTGTTCACAAAAGGCAAAAGAGAAAAAAGAAAACAAAAGTACCAAAAAAAAAAAGGAGAAGTAAAAGGGTTAATAATTGTAGAATTGATTTTAGACAATATAACATCAAAAACACACTCACAAGTGCATTGTTTGGTTCAGGTATTGAAATGATGTGGGTATTGGTCCTGATATATTGTTCTCGTCAATTTGTATTCTGTTCAACTTTGGAAGATAACCTAGCTCTTCAGGTAAGGGACCTGTTAACCGGTTTCCATTCAGAAGCCTGAAAGCACGAAATATTACATATGGAATTAGAGACAAAGCAAATGTGCTGCAACTCTGCAATATCAAAATACCAATTATTCAGAACAATGCTAACATATAAAGTAAATTACTTCGCACACAAGGACCAACACCTATATAATTTAGAATCAAATGCTTGAAAATGCATGAACAAGTCGCAATTCTTCATTTTTCAATGGTATAAGCACATAATCATCTAATAAAAATATTGACTATCCAGCAGAAAAAACTGATCAACTTACAAAAGTAACAAAGATTTGATATTGCCTATCTCCTTTGGTATACTCCCACTTATTTTGTTCCACGTAAGGTCCCTTCAACAGAACAGATAGAGAAAAATATACATCAGTAGGATAAAGTAAATCAAATGCCATCACAGGCTGGAAAATAACAATGTACCAAAATATCGAGTAAAAGAGGCAACTGAAAACTTTGATGCAGATAAGGATTTTTGTCACACAAAAAGTGGCTTTTAGAAATCCTTTGCCTTACAATATTGTCATATTTAACAAGCGGCCAAGCTCCGGTGATAAATTTCCTGACAAGTTCATTCTTATTAGTTGCCTGCAGAGAAGAGATCCGAAGGAAAATTATTAAAGCGCCAATGCCAGTTCTTCAATGGAAACACCCACATGCAATTAAGGCCAAGTTTTATCAAAGTTTGATAATCTTATATTTGGACTTTTGTCTAGCATAAATAGTATATAATGCTAGGCATAATTTAATTAACGAGTCTGTTGGCAATAAATAATATAACAAATGATTAGTTCTGTACATATGAAAAGATCATGGAGACAGATTTTCAAATTCATTAAGACATGTTAGTGATATTTTCTAGCAAAATCAGGATACTTGTGGCTAATAGATTAGATGCAGTCCCAATAACATGAATACAGCCACCGTTTTCTTTAATCTTAAACGGACTACAGAGTTAAGGAAGTTTGTTCCTGGCACCAACTAATATGAGTAGATATGGTGGAATAATATACATCTCATCATGCACGGGGGACAAAAGAAATAAAAATTATTTTAAGTGAAAGGAAATATGCAACATTATTCACGTCAATAATGCTTCTTGACAGAAAGAAAGGTTAAAATCATACAATCGGTCAACATGTAGATAACCATCCTCTAATGTATCATTGTGGCAGATAACCCCTGTCCAATTTGATGTACATGGGTCTCCTCGATCCCAATTACTCAGATTATTATTTGGATCTATCAAACTTTTCCTGATGGCCCGCAATGCTGTCACTGCAAATTAATACAAATGTTAATGATCATTTCATCAACATAAACATTTAAAAAGTTCATAAGCTATGCTGGTCCTCATGTTTTTCTAATTCTACCATCAGGGTTTCCGCATTAAACGAAAGCAAAGTTATTTTAAATATATATATATCAATATTGTTAGAAGAACCAAGTTTGAGCATGCACACTCCATTAATAACTACAGCTCAAACGCTGGAGGGGAAAAAAAGACAAATGCATCACTACTCAAAAATTTGATATGTGCAGTAACTAGAAGATCACTTGCTATAGGATTCATAAATAAATAAAGCACGGCTCCATGCAGAGTGTGGGACCTCTAAACAAGCATCCCCTCAAAGAGTGTGATTGCCAAAAGAAGCATGTGAATCATAAACTAAAACAAAAACAAAATTCACCTTCCACGGGACTGGTAATGGGATTCCCTGCAATGGAATTCTGTGCTCCAATAAGCAGTGAAGAACAACAAAACCATGCAGCAATAAGCAGTCCATACGACCAAGCTCTCGACGGATACATCCAGATAGCGCACAGAACGCCAGAACACTCAAATTTCTGTTAGTACCCAACACTGGGAACCACCTGTTAACAGGAAACAGCTAAAAGAACTTGAGCAATTGAATTCCAAAAATAAGAATTAATGGATTTTTAACACTGGGAAATTAATAATTCACATACAAGTACAAATAGAAAAAAGCTCCAACAACTATGCAACAAAATGAAGAAAAAGAAACCAACCAAACTTGGATCAAATCATGCAAGTTTTTTTTTTTTTTTTTTTGATAAGTAATAACCAATTTTATTAAAAGCGTAAGGCGTCCCTAAGTACACAGGGAGTATACAAAAGGATCACCTAACTAGAAAGGGAAAAGCAAGGAAGTCATCATAACTAATAGACACAGGGAACAAATGTGCTACTGTCCAAAGATACAAAATACGAAAACACAAGGAAAGAATGCCCTCGAAAGACCTCTCCATGTCCTCAAAGCACCTATTGTTCTTTTCCTGTCATATGCACCAAAATAGACATGTAGGCAACATTTTTCAAACCGCAGCACTCCTCGACCTCCCCGAAGACCACCAACAGGCTATCAAATCAACAACCCGTCTAGGCATCACCCAGGCCAACCCAAAGCGACTAAACATAGCATCCCACAAAGTAGAGGCAATCTCACAATGTAAAAAGAGATGATCCATGCCTCCTCGCCTCTTGCACATACAACATCTGTTTATCACAATCACTGCCTCTTCCTAAGATTATCCAAGGTCAGAATTTTGTCCAGACCAAACAAAAAGGCCGCTCTCGGAGGGCTTGCGTCCACACACGCTTTTCCAAGGAAATCTCCTCTCAACAACGCTACCCAAGGAATGAAACAGCCTTGACCTTGAAAAGACCCTCTTGGATGAAATCCACCATAATTTATCTTCACCTCCTAGCCTCTCTCTAACTGAATGCAACACTGAAAAAAGAAGCAAAAACATCCAACTCCCAATCATGTGCCTCTCTAATGAAACTCACATTCCAATGAATTGAGCCCCCAACACCTCCCTATTATCCGCAACAGAGGCATCCTTCACACAAGCAATACCAAATAAACCTGGAAAGGCTACCTTGAGCACCGTATCTCCACACCACAGATCATGCCAAAAGCTTATCCTAGTCCCATCCCCAACCACCAATCTAGTAAAGCTTTTGAACATCTCCCACCCTTTCCTAATATTCTTCCACAACCCTACCCCAAATCATGCAAGTTAAGGTTGACAAGAGAGAAAAACAGAGAAAGCCATACTAGAAGAACAACTTAGAAGTTGAAATTCTATTAGAATGATGGAAGCTGCTACGGTTGAATATTTAGTTAGGGGCAGTTCGGGCGAGAAACAACTAGTTTAAAATTGAGTACACCTTGTGAACGGTGGTATCTTTCTGACCAGGTCGGCATTACGCATGCTTGAGAACTCGCTGCTAAATCAGACGAGTATTAAACTCTTCCATATTTTGTTTTTCTCGAAAATCCAATATTTTGCATAACTTCCGTTATAATTATAAATAATTCTTGGCTTGGGTAATATTAAACCCATCTTTTGATTCTTCGATTAGTTGTTATAATATATTTATGAGCTAAAGGTATAGTGTTTATAGGAACTAATCTGCGTTTTTAAACCAAATAATCTGCGTTTTTAAACCAAATCGTAATTTTGGAGTGTTTTGGGATTGCGATTTTGAAAACGAATTTTAAAATCGCTAAAAATCCGATTTCAATAAATTGACCAGTGACGCTTATTTGAAAAAGTCTGAATTTAAACCAAAATCACGATTTCACTTAAAAGGTAATATTTACCTATTTAGTCTGAAATTGCAATTATATGCTAATTTTACCCAAACACTGATTGATAAAAGATTTTTTGCCTGCTTTTACCAAACGCCTATACGATTTAAAAAGTGTCGACGATTTCAAAAACACAATTTTTAAAAACGCAATTTTTAAAATCGCACTTATTGAAATCGCACTCCCAAACGGGCCCTAAGCTTCAGGGGGGAAAAGTCATGAAAATGTTTTTTACAATTTATTTTTTGGTTCAACTTGGAAAGATGACTGGTTCATATTCCTCCAAATAATAATAATGACAAAGGATTTTGTTGGTTGGTAGGGGCGTGCATTAGAGGTGATGGAGTCAGAAATGGGCTTTCCCCTTTTCGTCTGTCACCGTCGGAAAGTTGGAATAACTTCCGATGCTTTTCTAATGGTCATTTTCGCCCAACCTCCACTTTGGAAATGTAGGAGGCGGAGTTGGGGTGGAAGCATCATAATAGATCTTACAAAGATAAAGATGCTTCATATGTCCCATATCTAAGATGAAGACGCTTGAACTTTAGCGAGACAAAGACGTAGGAAGGTGAGATGTTATATAACTTTTATTTAATCTGAAATTGAGCTCTCTTTTGATTTTTACAGAACATAGACATCATGAACAAACATTAAAGCATTTGGTACAAAAATTTTCGCCTCAATCCAAGTACTTTAGCCTCTCTACTTTGTAAGAACACTACACAGAATGTCCAAGAACCAACTATTACAATAAATTTATTTCATAACAAAATCACCTTACAGTGAAATTCTTTTTTAATAAATTAGTTTTTTTTTTTTTTTGTTTAGATAATGTTATCAACACTATTTCATAGTTTAATTAGCAAACAAGTATGAGATAGATATTGTGGCATTGGTTCCTCTTCTCTGTAAACTCTCTCTAGGGTTTTGGAGGTAGAGTTTTTTTTTTCTCAAAGCCAGAGTGGCGGAGAGTCTCGGGTGGAGTTTCTTTCGTGATCACGGCAAGATGGGAAGTCAAGGCAACATGATGGGAAATTTAGCAGATGAGTTAACGAAGCAGTGGGGGAGATTTACAATAAGGGAAGATGAGAATCCAGGTATAGTGATCAAGGAGCAGGCTTTTGCTCCGTTGGTGCAACGGGGAAAAGCATGCATGGTGGGGAAGCTGCTTGTGGAGAGAACCATAAGCAAGGAAATTCTGAAGCCGCCCATGATTCGGGCATGGAAACTTTCAGGATGGGTTTTGTTCAAAACGCTAGGTCCAAACCTTTTCCTTATTGATTTTGAAAATTGGTGGGATAAGGATCGTATTCTGGAGGGACGGCCATGGACGTTCGATGGGAGCCTTTTTTCTGTGATGAACTTTGATGGGCTAACACCGGTGGCAAACATAGCTTTCGAGAAGGCAGCCTTTTGGTGAGGATGTATCATCTTCCCCTAGCTTGCATGGGGAAGGAGGTTGGAATGCAAGTAGGGTCCATGGTGGGAGAGGTAGAAGATGTTGATGTGCTGGAGGATGAAGTGGGATGGGGGGAATATTTGTGGGTTAAAATACACATTGATCTCTCCAAACCATTAGCAAGGGGAAGAATTATCAAGCTTCAAAACAAATAACTGTGGATAGCGTTTAAGTATGAAAAACTGCAACGACTCTGTTTTTCTTGTGGTTTGGTCATACACGATGGGGGAAATTGTGGGGACAATTCTGCTAGAATGGCACAGCAAACGGAGGAGGCGATGGAATATGGGCCATGGCTGCGGGTTATGTCCCCTAAATGCCGATTCAACCAAGGAGGTGGGTGGCACAAAGGGGCTAGACAAGTCCCAAGAGAAACAGGGGATAACTATGATCCACGGGCGAATCACCGCGCTAGGCGGCCACAAAGTCAGGTTGAAGAGGAAGTTGCTAGCAAAGGCGGCGGGAGCAAATAAGGTGAAGATGGAGCTAGGGTACAAGGAGAAGATGGTCTTTTCTCACCTGGAGACTCTTCACCGGTTATGGAAATGGAAGACAACAGTAGGCGTGAGGTGGGGGATTTGGGCATTAATGGTAGTAGCACAGAAGGAAATGCATTGAAGAGTCCATTACATGATGGGCGAAAATCAAGGGATCTGTTGTAGCCTCATTTGGTAGACAATAATGAAGTAACGGAGGGTTATGGTAAGGGATCCAGTGTGTAGGTGGGTCAGTGGGACGCGTTGAAGGAAAAGATGATTTGGGGCACGATGGGGAAAGAAAAAGTTCTACCATTTACTGCTGGCTTAATGAGTGACTCCACGTCATGATCAGTAAATGAGGTGGAGCGACACTTTGCTACCATTGGTACACCTACGAGAACGTATTGTGGCAACAGGGAAGGAAACATTCCTGAGGACTCACAAGTTTCCGGCCGAAGCTTGAACAAAGGAGTCTTTTCTACTGGTGGGGGCACAATGTCGGCTTGGTAAAGGAAGATTAGAACTGAAAGCCAAGGGGAAAAGGTTAGGGGGAGAAAAAATCATGGAAGGGGAAAGAGGAAGGTAAGTGCGGTTGATGGGGGGAGAGATGGAAGCAATGGCAAGAAGAGACGGAATGGGCTCTTCGAAGAGGAGGGTGGAACAATTCAAAAGGAGGCGGCTGGTGCACAGCCTAGCTTGGAGCAATGAGCGCCCTAAGCTGGAATTGTTAGGAGCTTGGAAACCCCAAGACAGTTCGGGACCTTTGCCAACCGGTAAAGGAGAAGAAACCCCTTTTGGTCTTCCTCATGGAAACCAAAAGGATAGCAAGAAGACTTGAATTTTTACGTGTTAAGTTGAAGTTTGATCACATGTTCGTAGTGGATAATGTTGGACGGAGTAGTGGTTTGGCGATTCTTTGAATTGACGAGTTCCATTTGGATGTTCAAAATTTTAGCCGAAGACGCATTAGTTGTACTATTACTCGCCAAGAGGATGGGGGTGTATGGAAATTCACAGGGTTCTATAGACACCCTGAAACAGTCAAAAGGCACGAGTCGTGGGCGTTGCTTTGACTTTTGGCCACTTTTTCACCGGAGATGTGGTTGTGCTTAGAGGATTTCCACGAAATTCTTGAGCATGGGAAAAAATGGGGTGGTGCAAGAAGAGCTAAATGGTTAATTGAAGACTTTAAAGGGGCTTTGGAAGACTACTCTCTAAGCGATTTGGGAGCAAGTGGTCCGAAGTTCACATGGCATAACTGTAGACATAGCCGAGAGTTCACAAAAGAGAGATTGGATAGAGTTGTGGCTAACAAGTAGTGGTGCGATTTTTTCCCATTGGCGGAGGTCTCTATTCTAACTAACAGAACTTCAAACCACAACCCACTCCTCAATATATTCGATGGCCGTAGCAGGAGTAATCAGCAAAATTTTAGGCCGTTCCGGTTTGAATCCCGATGGTCTAAATTTGAGGGGTTCAGAGAAGTGGTGAAAAAAGGATGGAGAGTGAAGGCCCATGACAAAGATCCTTGGGTTTCAGTCAAGGAGAATATGCAGACATGTAGGAGGATGATAAAGCAATGGGTCCGGAAGAAAACAAAGAACACGGAGGAACTCATTCAGTGTAAGACTTATGTTGGAAGAAATCCAAGCTCTGCCTGGACCACCAAACCTGGAGGGAGAGAAAGAAATCAAATCGGAGCTCCATGCATTATTGGAACAAGAAGATCTAAAGTGGCGGCAACGAGCTAAGGTGGAGTGGCTACGGAACGGGGAATGAAATACTAAGTTTTTTCATGCATGTGCTACCCAACACAATAGGAGGAATAACATTGGCACCATTTTGGATGCTAATAGAATTTCTTGCTCTCGGGCAGAGGACGTGGAGGGTGCGTTTGTGGGGTATTTTTAGTCTATTCTTACTTCCAACAACCCGACAGCAGTGGAGGAGTGTATAACGGGTATTGCAAGGAAAGTGACCAGAGACATGAACAACAAATTACTAGCAGGTTTTTCGACTTTGGAGGTAAAAGCAGCGCTGGATCAAATGGACCCATTGAAAGCATCGGGCTCGGATGGATATACAGCAGAATTTTTTCAGCAAAATTGGGTGACAGTGGGAACGGAGGGAAGTAGTGCTGTTCTTAAATTCCTAAATAGTGCTACCATGGAGGGGTCGGTTAATGCTACCAAATACCAATATAGTATTGATTCCAAAAATTAAAAATCCAAAGAGTGTTTCGGATTTTAGACCAATAAGCCTTTGTAACGTGTTTTACAAGCTGATTTCTAAAGTATTGGCAAACCATCTTAAGGATGTTCTCCCACTTATAATTTCATGTAATCAAAGCGCCTTCATACCTGGTAGGTTAATCATAGATAACATCTTGGCGGCTTATGAGACCTTGCACACTCGCATGTGGAGTAAGGGGGGTACATGGGTATTAAACTTGATATGAGCAAGGCTTATGACCGGGTTGAATGGACTTTCATTGAAAAAGTCATGGAGAAATTGGGTTTTGATCCGAAGTGGGTGCGATTAATAATCGAGTGTGTAAAATCTGTCATATATTCGGTGGTGGTCAATGGGAACCAGGTGAGACACATTATCCCATCAAGGGGCCTGAGATAGGGAGACCCTCTCTCTCCTTACTTGTTTCTTGTGTGTGCAAAAACACTCAGTGTGATGTTACAGCGGGCTAAAAGTACCGGGGTCATCACGGGGGTTCCAACTTTCAAATATGGGTCACAAGTTAATCACCTTTTCTTTGCAGATGACAGCTTGTTATTCTGTAAAGCAAATCTAGTGGAGTGGAGAAGAATTACACAAATTTTGGACAAGTATGAGGAGGCTTCGGGGCAAAAACTTAACAAGGAGAAAACTTCATTATTTTTTAGCAGGAATACAAGTGAGGCGAGAAGAAGGGAGATCTCTCAACTTTCCGGGATACAAGCCACAAGGAGCTATAATAAGTATTTAGGCCTTCCAACCCTTATTGGAAAAACAAGGATGCATGCTTTTAAAGGTATTAAAGATAGAGTTTAGAAGTGTGTTAACAATTGGAAGGTGAAGTTTTTATCTCAAGCGGGGAAGGAAATCCTACTAAAATCCTTGGCCCAAGCAATCCCTACTTTTTGTATGAGTGTCTTTAAGCTACCAGAGGCACTTTACAAAGAAATCAATGGGATTATGCAAAAGTTTTGGTGGGGGTACAAGGAGAACCAATCAAAGATCCATTGGATGAGTTGGGAAAGGATGGAGAAAGCCAAAGACAAGGGGGGTATGGGGTTTCGAGATTTGGTGACTTTTAACAAAGCCCTTCTAGCAAAGCAAATTTGGAGAATTCTCCAAAATCCGGAGTCTTTGGTGGCTAGAATATTGAAGGCCAAATACTTTCCTAATGGATCTATTATGGAGGCAAATGTCGGTAGGAGGCCATCCTATGCATGGCATAGTATCATATCAGCAAAATTAGTTATTGAACACGGTACTTTATGGAGGATTGGGGCAGTGGCAGAGCCACAACACCCCTTGGGGGTGCCGTGAGACTTAAATTTTTTTTTTCCCTACCAATAGGATGGGACTTGTGGCAAAAAAAAAAAAAAAAAAAAATCTTTTTCTAATACTAGTACTTAAATACAATGAGGAATTGAGCTTAGAATTGTGTCAATTAAATTCTCCAATTAAATGTTTAAATTTTAATAACCAATATTTTCAATATTTAATAATCAAAATATCCAAATTACAATGCTATTTAGATTATGAATTGTGTTGGCAAGGAAGAAGAGAAGAAAGTGAAAGTGAAAGTAATTTGGATATTTTGGTTTATTAAATATTGAGAATATTGGTATTGTTAGAATTTAAATATTTAATTGAAAAAATTGACACAATTCTAAACTCAATTCTCATCAGATTTAAGACTAAAGATTAGAAAAGGAGAAAAAAATTAAAAAGTACCCATTCATTACATGATGCCAAAAAAAAAAAAATCCGAACCTACCTTGTAGAAGTTCCCCAAAAAATTTAAAAAAAAAATACAGCGACACTTATAATATAAAATACCTGGCTCCGCCACTGGATTGGGGATGGAGAGGATGTAAGCGTGTGGAAAGATAGATGGATCCCTTATCCAACATCATTCTCGGTGCAAACTCCAATCAATACAATTCCAGCTGAGGTGCGTGTTAGTGCTCTAATTGACAAAGTCTAAAGACACCAAGACGTGGAATGTCACGAAAGTGCAGGAGATTTTCTGGGAAAACAAGGCTAATATTATACTTAACATTCCGCTGAGCCACTTGCAGGCCCGTGATAGATGGATGTGGCGATGTACGACAAATGGTGAGTTTACAGTCAAAAGTGCTTACAAAATGGAAGTGGAACTAACAGAATTATCTCTTTGTGACTGCTCGGCAGTTGAAAATAAGGCAATAATTTGGAAGCTTCTCTGGAAGCTCCATGTACCAAACGTTGTCAAGATGTTTTTATGGAAGGCTCTCCACAATCTGTTGCCGCCAAACAGAATTTATTCAGTAAAGGAGTGACAACTGATAGCTTGTGTCCTATATGTGGGTTGGAGGAGGAGTCGGTACCCCACATTATTTGGGAGTGCCAATCGGCACGAGACGTCTGGGGGAGCATCCGAAAATTGCAGAAGATGGCCTGTAGAGGTAGGGGATTTACCTTTATTCTGTTTTCTGTTACTACCAGAAAACAGAAACCACGCCGATCAAAACACGCACAGTAACCACGCCAACACAAGTGTCTAGCAGAGCCTGAGTGTACCGTTCTTTTGAACATTTGTTTTTTGGAATAAGATATCCAGATTTTAAAAAAAAAAAAAAAACTATATTTTAGTTTTCAACAAATATTTTTCTAAATAATGCTCAAGTTGAAATTGTATTAGAATAGTCGAAGCTTACACTGCACTAGGGTTAAATATTAAGTTCGAAATTTAGTACCTTGTGGAGGGTGCTGTCTTTCTGAAAATGAATCCCTAATGGCAGTGTCAAAGTTGATCTTGACCCAGTTTGGTGGAGAGGGAGTCCAATTCTCCACCAGGCCTTGGGTGGGGGGATGCCAAGCTAAATAATGCTCAAGTTGAAATTGTATTAGAATAGTCGAAGCTTACACTGCACTAGGGTTAAATATTAAGTTCGAAATTTAGTAACTTGTGGAGGGTGCTGTCTTTCTGAGCATGACTCCGTCACAGCCACTCACGAATTTGTGGCTGATGCAGATGAGAGCCATCATTTTCACCCAAGTGGAAAAAAATAATGGAAATATATGATCAAACAAAGAATCGTCAGCAACTTTGGAACGATCTCGGTACATAAATTTAATGTAGTTCTATCTATTTTCAAAATTTTAAATCCTCAGACAGACAGTTGTGGCCTGTGGGTTTGGCGATGTTGACTTTCTGGGAGGGTTGAGGGGTGCAATGTAGAAAAATATCAAATGTTTTGACGCAATGGGATCGTAATTTAATGAACGCCCCAAACATTTGGATACCGAGTCTGAGATTCGCCATTGAAGTGCCTTTCTTCCTTCCTTTCGGTCATCCATCACAAATTTATTGTTTTTTACTATTCAAAACATATGATCCAGGAAACTTGAAAAGAAAATCAAGCACTGTACCTCTTTCCCTATTGTTAAGTTGTCCGTTTATATATATAAAACAAAAATGTATGTTCAAATGTTCAATAGTCATAAGCACGTGAAAAGAAAATCAAGGTCCTTTCGATTTAGGATATCCGTTTATCTTTAATCAGCATTTTGTGTTGTGTGGAAATGAAATTTAATAGCTAATCATATATATATATATATAAGCTGAGTTTTGACGTAAATAGTACTTAGAATTGTAATATGTGTCCATATTTTTTAATACAAATGTATGAAAATGTACATTTAGATAGCCTTTTAGTAAGACAATTAAAACATAGGAATTTTATTTGTAATGCATTGAATTTTCTTAATGAAGAAAACAAAATGTTTTCAAATTGTCTTTTTCTCTCTCTATATCTAATTTTCTTTTCATCTTTTCTTGCTTTATGTTTAACTAGCACATAACCCACGTTATGCGCAGGATTCTTTTTTATAATTTAATTTTAAAATTTAAACGCATCTACATCTTACTTTTCATGTGAAAAAATCTTTCATGCATCTTTTAACGAAAAGTTATACTAAAGGTTATACATTAGTACATTATTGAACATGTACTTTTTTTTAAAGTGTACTAAATATACTTAATAACACAATTATACACAGATTGATTAATACATAAGATCATTGAATTTAGTTTAATTTATATAAACTAAAACACAGTACCATCTTTGTTCATGTTGGAGTAATTTAAAATGAAAAGAAATATAAAGGAAGGAAAAAAAAAAAAGCAAGAATAAAATTTGAATTCTAATTATTAAAGCATTAATATGCTATCGTACAGTCACCTTATCACTAAATTTGGTAAGTAGCATGCTCCATCAACATTGAATGTTGGAGACTAATATAAAGCAACAACCACACCATCAACCACCATTATTGAAGAACAATTGGGCAACAATTAAATGAGTCAACGTTTGCGAGTACTTGTCATGGTAGAAGCTACATATCCAGTGCCCATTTTTCTATGCAACAGACTATGCAGCATTTGAATCTATCAAATGGGCATGACCAATCATGTAAAGAGCGCCTGGCCTTGTTGACCCGAAAAACATTAAGTCTCATTCTCCGAACCATTTATCAACTATTTCCATGCATATTCTTTTTAAATCTACCATTGAATATGTAAGACTCACATGTAAACTTACAAATCGAATGGTGAATTTAAATCCATTTGAAAAAAAGATAGTTAGAAGAATAAAACCTAACATTTCTCCCGTGAACCATGGTGGTAGACTCAAGATATACGACATTTTATTTTCCACCTTTAATTATGATTTAATTAAAATTAATTAGTTAAAATTTAGGGTTAAATACTTAATACCCCTCGAAGTTTCACAACTTTATTTTTTCCCCTTAGGGTTTGATTTTTATCACAAGAAGTTCATGTGGTTTTAATAGAAGACCAAATTGGTCATTCTGTTAGTTGACTTAATGGACTAACATATGAACAAATGAAAATTTAACACTTGGCACAAGTAGCCATGTCATCATTGATGATGTGGTCACCTAATTAAATTTTTTATTTTAAAAATAAATTCAAAAATAATACTTTAAAAAAAAAAAAAGACAAAAAAATTTGGGGTGGCTACGGCAACCCCTTTGGGCATAGAGGGGTGGCTCGAGCCACCCCCATGGAGCCAAGGGGGTGGCCGAAACCACCCCCAAACCACCACTGGGGGTGGTTTTGGCCATCCCCTTGGCTCCGGCCGAGCCACCCCTTAGTGCCCAAAGGGATGGCCGTAGCCACCCCAAATTTTTTGTCTTTTTAAAAAAATAATAATAATAAATTAATTAGGTGGCCACATCATTAGTGACAACGTGACCACTTATGCCAAGTGTTAAATTTTAATTCGTCCACATGTCAGTCTGTTAAGTCAACTAACAGAATGACCAATTTAGTCCTTTATCAAAACCACAAAGACCTCTTGTGATAAAAATCAAACCCTAAGGGAAAAAAAATAAAGTTGTGAAACCTTAATGCGGTATTAGGTATTTAACCCTAAAATTATTGAGTCGGATATGAATGCTTGTACGTCCCTTTTTGCAAGCTTGGAGGATTGACCATGTTTAACTGATGGTAAAATTGAGTAATATAAGGAGTTTTCGTTTGGTATATACAAGCATGTCAACAAAAAATGCTAGATCTCATTCTGTCACACCTATCTTCTAACCATTTTTTTTTTTTCAAGTTAATTCAAATTTATCATTAGATTTGTAAGTCTATATATGGGTCCTACATATTCAATGGTAAATTTAAAAAATATATATATGGAGATAGTTAGGAAAATGAAACTTAACATTTCACGTATGTCAGCCTAACCTATGTAATCTACAAATTCTCGTATTTTGACATTTCACCTCATGCGTTTAGCCCATCTTTTGCGTAATTTCTTAGAGTCCAATCATAATAATAATAATAATAGGGAACGAACATTAAAACACCTTGGGTCGGCCACCGGATTTTTTAAATCCCTTTTTTTTTTTTTTTGACAATTTACTCCATGAGTAAATCGAATTTACAGTAAAATCTAATCCGTCAAATTTTGTTAATTGCTGTTAGTCTGGGTCAAAACAGTGCAAATATTAATTTTTTAAATTTTAAATTTTAAATCTAAAAATAAATAAATAAAAAGAGAGAATGCAGGGGTGGCCGAACCCGCTAGCCACAAATTTGAGGTGGTTCAGCCACCCAGAGCAGTTCTTGAGTAAACCACCCTATGGCCTAAAGGGGTGGTTCGGACACCCCCAAAAGCCAAAACTTTTTTTTTGGTTGATCGGGGTGGTGAACCACTTTAAGGGGTGGTGAGCTCAACCACCCCATCTGACAGGTCTGGGGTGGCCAAGCCAACCCATACGTGGATCAGGTGGCTCATGGCCTAAGGGGATGATCTGGCCGCCCTTGTAAGCCAAAACTTCTTTTTTTTTTTTTATGGCCTTTTGGGGGTAGCCGGACCACCCCCTTGGCCATAGGGGTGGTTCAACCACTCCCATATTGGCTAGTCTAGGGGTGGTCGAACCACCCCTAGGCCTAAAGGGGTGGCTGGGGGGTGGTTCAGCCACCCCTGCATTCTCTCTTCTTATTATTATTTTTTATTTTTTATTTTTAGATTTAATTTTTAAAATTTAATTTTTAAAAAATTAATATTTTAATAGGTCAAAACAATGTGTTTTGACCCAGACTAACGGCATTTAGCAAAATTTTGACGGTAGGGATTTTATTGTGATTTCGATTTACTCGAGAAGTAAATTGTCAAAAAAAAAACTTAGGGATTTAGAAAAATCCAGCGGCCGACCCAAGGTGTTTTAATGTAATTTCCCTTTTTCTTTTAATCTTCACTTGCTTTCTCTTTATATTATCATATATATATATATATATATATATATATATATATAAGCGACACATGTCTATGTTTTTTGATACAAATGTATGAAAATGTATGTTTAGATAGCATTTTAGTGAGACAATTAAAACATAGGAGTTTTATTTGTAATGCATTGAATTGTCTTAACAAAAAAAACAAAAGGTTTTCAAATTGTCTCTTTCTCTTTTTATCTTATCTTGCTTTATGTTTAATTATCTTAATGAATAAAACAAAAGGTTCACAAATTATCTCTTTATATATTTCTTTTAATATTCTCTTGCTTTCTCTTTATATTATCATATATCATATAAAAATCGAGTTTTGAAGTAGAGAGTGTTTAGAATTGTGACACGTGTCCATATTTTTTAATACAAATGTATGAAAATGTATGTTTAGATAACCTTTTAGTGAGACAATTAAAACATAAGAGTTTTATTTGTAATGCAGATTGTCCTTATATGTTATTTTTTATTCAAATTTACTTATTTTTATTTGATACAAGTTACTAGTTTTCTTTTGTAAATTTTATTGACTTTTGTTGTTCATTTTTGTTTTTTGGTATTTCAATATTTCTGCTGCTGTTTTTTATCTCTTCATTTTTAAAAGAAAAATTAAACTTCCAATATTCTTTTGTTTACAAAATTAGTAAACATAACTGTAATCAGATATCAACATGCTCATATATTTTAGAACACTTGTTTATTTTTTTCAATGTAACAATAAAATTGCTCAAAAAAATTGTTTATGAGGAGAAAGTTCAACTTCTTAAAGACAAAAGTTTATCATAATTGATTGTATAGTGGAAGAGAAGTGATATTGTTGTTGGAATATAATGATTAATCAATCGTTTTCTATAATGATTAATCAATCATTTTCTATAATTGATTATTCTAAATTTTTATTTTGAATTTTTTTTCCTTTATATTTCATTTTAAACTACATACATGAGAACATATATTTAACATGTTTCAATTTATAAGAACTAAAATTTATGAATTTTTAAATTTATTGGATGTGTGGGTTTATGCTATTAAGTAAAACTACAGTTTAAAATGATTTTATGAAAATTTGTCATTTTTTGTAGCTAATTTGTTAATTAAGAGAAGAAAATAAAAATTGTTGTTGATAATATTTTAAAGACTTTTTGACTTAATTATATATATATATATATATATATATATATATATATATATATATAAACCCAACGCATAGTGCAGGCTCTAACCTAGTTTTATATTAAATTCGAGAGTTACTTATTGCATTATCGCGACAAATTCATGTGTGTAGTGTAAGAGCGTTGGCAGAATTACCCACACCACAAGAAAAGATTGAAAAGAAGGATCTGAAAATAATTGATATAAATGTGTTTGGCTAACTTAACCAAACCATGAGTATTGTATTGATATATATAGATGTACATTTGAGAGTTTGGATAGTAATCCAAGACTCAGTTTACAATTCAAAATATGGACTAAGTTTACAATTCAAAATATTAAATAACAAACTATATCTTATCTTGATGAAGAGTAGATATATGTGAACTTGAATTTGAATTTGAATCGTAAACAAATGTAGAGAAGTGTAACTTATCATGTTGGTTAACATCCCCTCGTTTAATAGGAGGGGACAAACCATGAGCTTGTCACAAAAAGAGAAATCTGGAGGATGTCAACTTTGGTAAAAATATCACAGTTGATCACATGTAGAAATAAACCGAGGGAAATATCTTTATTTAAAACTTTCTCCTAATAAAATGGTAATCAACCTCGATGTGTTTAGTCCGAGCATGGTAGACAGGATTCAAGCAAGGGCAATAGCACCAAGGTTATCACATCAAGTAGAGGAGGGCAAGATGGAAATTTGCATATCCTTTAATACCATTCAGAATCAATAAAGCTCAAGAAGAACTATAGCCATAGCACGGTATTCAAATTTTCGATGCTTGATTTGAAACCAGACGCTTTTAGCACACCACGAAACAAGACATGGACCAAAAAACACACCAAAGCCAATAGTGAGCGCGGTCATCGTGGATCACCACCCAATCGTAATCACATGAGGCTTTGCAAAGATAAAGAACCCCGAGAATAAAATAAACCATGATCGCATGCACTTTCAAATACCGCAACACACGCTTTGAGTGTCATCTAATGGGCAGACGTGGGCAGTGTAAGTGTTGCCGCTTGATTAACTGAGTAAGCACTCGGATGGGTCAAGGTACAATATTGAAGCGCCCCAACCAAGCTATGCATTCGTGAAATATTTGGAAGAATTGGACCATCGATGCAGATAATTTCACCCGATACACATGGAGATTTATAAGGTTTGGCACCCACCATTTTTGCCTTGTGCAATAGATCTATATATTTAGATTGTCTCATATGTAGACCAAGACTCACGATGCACTGAATCCCCAAGAAATAATTTAACTCGCCTAGTTCCTTCAATGCAAAGTCATTCAAGCTTGGTAAGAAGAGATGCAATAAATGAACCATGAGTTCCTGTAACTAAAATATCATCAACATACACCAAAATGAAAAGATGCACAGCCCCTTGATGAAATAAAAATAGTGAAGCATCAACCATCGATTGAACAAAGCCAAAATCAAGAAGAGACTCAGAGAGACGATTAAACCAAGCACGAGGTGCTTGTTTTAAGCCATAGATGGCCTTATTCAGCTTACAGACATAGTTAGGGAACTCTGAAATCACAAATCCCTGTGGTTGTGCCATGTAAACATTTTCTTGTAGATTGCCATGAAGGAATGCATTGGAAATGTCCAACTGGCGAATGGGCCAATTAAAATGGACAGCAATAGCAAGAACAAGCCTAACTGTAACTGGCTTGATAACCGGACTAAAAGTCTCGGTATAATCTATTCCACACCGTTGATCAAAACCTTTGGCCACTAAACGCGCTTTATAACGCTCAATAGATCCATCGATATACATTTTACCTTATAAACCCATTTATTCCGAATGAGATGACGATTGGCTGGTAAAGGACATAACGTCCATGTGTTATTAGCCAAGAGAGCATCATATTCTTGATTCATTGCTTCACGCCAGTCAGGTGATTTAAAGGCCTCAGAGAAGCATGAAGGTTCTGTCTGAAACAACAGTAGTATGAAGAGCTTGCAACGGATGTTTAGAGGAGTAAAACATCTGATAATCACCAAACTGCTTTGGTTTAAGAGACCTGTCTGTGAGCGAGTAACCATTTGATGTGGTTGATGAGCAGATTCATTCACCCAAGGTATAGAGCCAGACACCGAAACCTGCAAAGGACAAGCTGAAGCTGTAGGTAATGAGTTAGGTATATCATTTTCAACACGTGAAGGAGCCACCAAATGGGGAAAAGGAATGACTAAAGGTGAGTTATGGGAATCACATGGGTCTTGGGCGTAAGGTGAGGAAGTGAGGTGGTGAGGCTATAATGTGATCACTAGGGGACAAGAGTGAGGTAGTGTGGGACCATAGGAATGGCTAAAGGAGAGGTATGGATATCACTTGGGTTATGAGCATTACGTGAAGTGGGGTAGGTGAAGATCACTAATAGGACAAGGATGAGGTAGTGTGGGGACCATAGGTAGATGAGGTGGTTCTTGTATTGTTGTAGCAGGTGTATTGGGTGATGGTGGCATATTATGAGATAAATGAGCTGGGAGTGTTTCAGGTACAGCCACTGTCAATGAACTCTCTGCAGGCAAAACATCACGTGAAGGAGCAGGTGAAAGAGACCTATGAATGGCAGGAAAAGAGACTCATCAAATACCACATTACGAGACAAATAAACCTTACGAGAGACCGGATCAAAACACCTATACCCTCTATGGTTGGAGCTAAATCCAAGAAAATGCATTGCTTGCTTTTAAAGGCAAGCTTATGAGGAGTATAAGGACGGAGGAGTGGGTAACATGCACACCCAAAAACTCTAAGTAAGGAGTAATCTGGTTGTTGATGATAAAGTTTAAAAAATGGAGACTCATTGGATAATATTGGAGTGGGCAAACGATTAATAATATAGGCAGACAAAGAAAAAGCATCAACCCAAAATTCAGTTGGTAAATGTGACTGAGCAAGGAGAGATAATCCCATCTCCATTAAATGGCGATGTTTCCTCTCTGCTAGTCCATTCTGTTGTGGTGTATGAGGACATGAGCGGCGATGAATTATACCATGTAAATCAAAAAAATCTGAAAAGGCTTTGGAAACAAATTCACCTCCATTATCTGATTGAAACTGTTTTATTCGATGAGAAAGTTGATTCTCTACAAGAGACTTAAACTTGACAAAAGAAATAAAAACATCAGATTTCTGAAATAATGGATACACCCAACAAAAACGACTAAAGTCATCTATGAAAATTACATAATAACGACAACCACTAAGTGACATAGATGGCGAGGACCAGACATCTGAGTGCACCAGTTCCAAAGGTGAAGATGTAACCCTTGAAGAATGGGCATAAGGTAGTTGTTTGGCCTTGCCGTCTTGACAAAATTCACAAACAGTTGATTTATTGGCGAAGATGAAACTGGAAGATTATGAGAACGGAGAACACGTGAGACAAGCGTAGAGGTGGCGTGACCCAATCGAGCATGCCACGTGTCAAAGGAAGTAGACACACCAAGGAAAGCAACAAGCGACGTACATGAGATAGAGAGCACTTCGCAAATTTATTGGATACTGACCCATTGACACTAGGACCTTCATGAATTGTTTTGCGTCAGTTGTCCTTAACAACAAAATTGGAACCAGTTAGAATAAAAAAACAATCGTTATCAATGCAAAAACGATTAATCGAAAGTAAATTTTCAGCAACATTAGGACAATGGAGAACACGGGTTAAAAGAAACTTGGATTGAGGAGTTCGAAGGTAGGTGGAACCTGTGTGTTGAATCTGGAGACCAGACCCATTACCCACAGCAACAGTATCATGACCAGTGAACGGTTGTTGGATGGACAAGTTCTCTAACTCAGATGTAACATGAGCATTGGCCCCACTATCTGCATACCATTGTTGGTTCTCCACAAGAGCATTATTTTGAGCAGCCATGGCAGCTAACGAGGAGGATGATGCCCTTGGTGCAGTAGTCCATTCGGTGGAAACAGTCAAGGGCCTGATGACTTAGTTTTCCACATATTTGACAAGGAGGCTTATTACCGAATTTTGGAGTAGTAGTCTGGCCAGATTGGTGAGAAGTTGCAGATCCGGATGAATGAGAAGCAGATTCACGTGGCAATGAGTGGCCTTGATAAGGATTAGGTGAGCCCTTCTTAGATGCAAAGGACATGGGTCCACGTGACTTCCTGTTGGAAAAGTGGTTAGGTGGCTTTCTATTAGAAAACATGGCAAATGAGTTGTTACCAGGAGGAATGGAGCTGTGGTGATTGTCAAGAAAAATCTCATGAGACAACAACTCGACTTGAAAATCTTCAAAGCGTGATGGGGCTATTCAGTATTAACCGACAATGCAGTAACAAACGGGCCATAGAAGCATTTAGGCCCGAGAACATACTGAAACCAGATCATCGTCATCAACAGGCTTGCCTACCACAGCCAGTTTGTCGGCCCATAGCTTGGCTGATTGGAGATAATCCGTGCAGGACTGAGAACCTTGATGAAGATGCTGGAGTTGTCGCTTCACATATGCAATATGAGAGCGAGATTCCGAAGCAAACCGGGTGGAAAGGTGAGTCCACACCTGGCGGGAAGTTTCCATACCATACAAGGAGGCTAGAACCTTCTCAGTAAGAGTTGAATTAAGCAAACTCAAAATAAATTGATCCTTCTTTGTCCAAAGAACAAAAGCAGGATTGAGAGTCGTGATTCCTTTATCATCAGAAATCTTCTCGGGGGCACGGCTCAGAACCATCCACGATGCCCATGAAGTCATTAGTCGCAAGACGGACGAATTTGAAAGCCACGTAGTGTAGTTGGGTCCATCCAAGCGGACATACACTAGGTGAGCAACATTGGGAGAATAAACCCAATGAAATAGGTGAAGCGACCATGAGAAGCGGAAGGTGAATTTTTTTTTTTTTTTTGGGAAAATAAGCTCGATACCATGAAAGCAATTGATATAAATGTGTTTGGCTAACTTAACCAAACCATGAGTATTGTATTGATATATATAGATGTACATTTGAGAGTTTGGATAGTAATCCAAGACTCAGTTTACAATTCAAAATATGGACTAAGTTTACAATTCAAAATATGAAATAACAAAGTATATCTTATCTTGATGAAGCTACACCTTTGTAGATATATGTGAACTTGAATTTGAATTTGAATCAGAAACAGATGTAGAGAAGTGTAACTTATCATGTTGGTTAACAGGATCTCCAACAAAATGGAGAGATAAGGTACATACAAGTCTCAACAATTGTACTATATGTATTCCTTCTCACGACATTATCTATAAATATAATCAAAGTCTTCCACATTATCCATAATCCTTTGCTAGACTTAGTCCTAGTGCTAGATCTTTTTCTTCCCCTTCCTGTTCCTGTTGTTTGTTTGTAGGGAAATGCACAGTAACCAAAAAAGATTGCCATTTAGTAAATATATTCAACTTCATGAAAGAGAAATGATATGTAATTCATTCCAATTAGTGCCATTTAGGACAACACTACATTTCCAAATGCACTAATAATAAAAAATAGAAAGGATTATTTTCCCCATTTTTATTGGGTTAATGTTGCTAATTATTATTTTAAATGATATATGTTACACAAACATCTCACAAATATTTATTAAGTTAACTTAGCAGCTATTGTAGCCATTGAATCAACAATTTTGTTTTTTTTGTTTAAAAAAAATAAAATAAAAAAATTCTATAATTATTAGACCGTTAGTTAATGTGTGATACTAAAATGCTATGTAACATTTTATTCTTTCTTTATTTATTTATTTTTGTAATAAGGTTGATCTAAGAACCGACAAACACCTTTATATCAATCCAATAAAATAGATATGTAGTATGTAACATTACTCTTAATGTACTTGTTCTCTTATTATTAGCTTATAATTAGAAATTGAAAATAGACATGTAGCATATCCCACAAAAGTCAGGTGGTATTATTAGGTTATTTGATATTATTTATAACCCACAAATCCACTAGCTATTCACTATTACTCTAAAAGTATTAGTCACTTATAAGCACTACTCAGCCAATGTATGAATAACTTTATGAAGTGTCCAAAGATAAATATTCAAGAATTCAAAAGGGAGATGATTTCCTACGGAAACCAACTGTTGATTTTTTTTTTTTTAATAAAGATTGATCTAGGAGTTAATTAAAACTATCACGTCAATATTGCGTGATAATTATAGGATAAAAACATGATTTACAGCGTTAAGTCATTTTCTACAATAACTGATTGATTAATACAGTTATATCAGCATCGTGAAATATAACACCGCTCTAAATCGATAACCAAATTTGGCTAGTGATGATCCTAACTCCTGAGGCTGACACCTATAAGAAAACCAATAACAAGCAACGCTATCAAATCTACTTTAAAGTACAATCTTAATTTTTATAGCAACACTGTCATAATCTACTATTAAAACTATAAAGGCTACAAAAAAAAATAGAAAGAGTAACAAATGAGAGTGAGAGATTATACACAAAATCAGAAACCAAGATCACAAGGAAATAGCAAAGTCAACCAATTATCCCCGAATGTTTTCTATCTAGGTGTGATGGTTGGGACAACTCCACTATCAAGGTTCTGCTTGATAAATCCATCGACACATAAGGATGCTTCACATTGGAGGATGATGATGGCGAGTCATCCTTTACAACATCGGTAACCATGGGATCCGCATTTTGATGTCAAAATCAAGCATCATAACCCATATATTTTCAAGTTCTCGAACCACCTGCCATTGAAGGTGTGCATCTGTCTCATCTTGGCAACACTTGAGGCCAAACTCAAGAATTTCACCACAGTCGGAAGGATAAGAACCCATTCACCCATCAATAATCCCAAAGATCATGATTGATAGGCAACATTAACCTAAAATGGATGAAAAATTTAGCCAATGTATATGAAGGATCAAAGAATATATGAACAATATGACAAAGTGATATTCAATGTTATATAAAGATATTGGATGCATGCAAAGAGTTCCTATTTTGGCTCATCTTAATGGGAGACTAACTCTGCTGAATTCAAGGCAAACAGGTCCACGAGGTTTTACCTCTCTAACAATGTTTTGCCATGTGAGATTGGTTGCATCCCAGTGAGGAGTTCTAGAAACACAACACCAAGACTATAAACATCACTTTTGTCACCAATTGATGAGTTAAGAAGTATTCGGATCTAGGTAACCCAAGGTTAACATAAAGAATAACATCATTACTTGCATCCCTACAACATTATGTTAGGTCCATTTCATGAGGTTTGAGTTTCATTTCTTTATTTTAAAAATAGAAAGAAATATATATATATATATATATATATATATATATATATATATATAAACTTACAATTTAAAATCATGTAAAATTTATAATTCTTGTAGGCAATATCAGGTATAAGAATCTTACAGGAGTCCCTTTCACAACCGTTGACACATGAGCGGGCATAACCCCTTCAATAGGAACTGGGGCAAGTCGCGAAAGTCCAAAATCAGCAACTTTTGCCGTATAGTTAGAGTCCAATAATATGTTGCTAGCCTTGATATCTCGGTGAAATATTGGAGGATTAGCTTCTGTATGTAAGTAGAGGATGCCCTTAGCTGATCCCAGGGCAATTCCCAATCTCATATCAAAACTCATAGGTTCTTTAGACTTGGCTGTATTATTATTGCATACATAAACCACCAGTACACTCATTAGAAAGGAATGTAGAAATTGGGGAAGTGTACAGTTGAAAAGTATAGATTACAGTTTTTAATTTGCAATCATATGCAATGAAGAACACTAAAAAAAAAAAAATCTACAGTGAGATCAATAAAAGGAAAAACTTAAAAGGATTAGTAGAAGGTGTACCAGAAAGCTGATCCCTTAGAGTACCATTTGGCATAAACTCATAAACCAACATCTGCATGCACAACATTACTCACATAAAGCTTTTCTCAAGCAAAATTTTCAAGATGAAGTCAGCAATAAAGAGCAAGAAAAACCAATCCTTGGCGTGAAAGTCAAATTATTTTGCAGGAGAAAAGTACAGCTAAAAATAAATAAATAAATAAAGGAAATGAAGAACTGTATTCTCCCAAGTTCATTGTGAAAGAAGGCATTTAAGTTTTTATGCAATTTTGGAATCAAATAATCCTTAATTTAATAATGCTTTTTCATTATTAATTAAACCAATCTGCACCTCATATGTAATGTCTTTAGATTGAGTTTGATTTCTTCTATCGTTCGCTATTATTCAAAGCAGATATACATATGTGGGGTATTACATCTGCAATTTTCTTGGTCTTACAGCATTCATAATCTTTGGTCTTTATGGAAGCAACTTCCTAAGTTGATAGGAACCATCTCTTCATCTATTAAGCAATAAGATCAATGAATAATCCAATCTTCTATTTATTTTCCTTTTCCATATATTGAATTAGGATAAGAAAAAGCACCTGTTCACCTTCTTCATCACAATATCCAATCAAAGACACTAGGTTTCGATGATGTAACCTTGATAACAGTTCTATCTCTGTTAAGAACTCCTTTTCACCTTGTAAGGATCCCTCTTGTGCACGTTTTATAGCCACAACTGTACCATCAGCCAGAATGCCTTTATAAACCTTTCCATACCCTCCTTGGCCAACCTAAGTGGAGCTGTTAAAATTGTTTGTAGCCATAGCCATTTCTCCATAAGTAAAATCTTTCACACCGTCAATTTTCATTGAGGCCTTAGACACTGCATATAAGGTCCAATGTTAATGGTGAAAGGCATAATGATAAATGTTACATATAAAGATGATGTGCCTATGTTTTTAAAAATAAGCAATACCATTATGTTGTCTATCTTCCCATTCATACTTCCACATTTTGAGATATTTCGGGTGGAAGCGCTTAATCATTGTACAAAATAATATAAAACATTTTAGACATCTTTTGTTTTTGCCTGTTAAAGTGTTGATTAAATTATTTTTTTTAATCAATAATTTTTTTTGATTAAATTATTGAATTTTCCTCTTCCTATCAGTTTAACTTTTTGGGACAAGTGGTGATTTAACATACTATTAGAGCCAAAGGTCCTAGAATTGAACATTGACTCTGTCAAATCACCCCCACACGTGAAGGAGAGTGTTAAAGTGTTGATTCAATAATTAAATTTATCTATTCCTATTAGTTTAAGCTTTTAAGACAAAAGGTGATTTGACATTGACCAATGACTAAAAACTAAAACATTAAAAATCTATAGCGATGTCATGATCAAGACACTCAATTAGCTGAGAGTGCTTGAAGCCCAGAAGACATTTGGCCAAGCTTCACTTACGATTTGGCTGGCTGAGCTTGTTCAGAGATTGTAGGCTGAATTTAGGTTTAAAATGAGCTCAAGATGTGCTCAAAGTCAGCTGAATTTAGCCTAGTTCAAATACTTCTAATATATATGTCCAGATTATCAGAATATTTTATATTATATGTGTGTGCATATATATAGCATCCTATAAGTCAACAATGTTAACATAGTGGATAACTGGTTGTTCTTCAACTTGAGATGGGTTGTGCTAATAAGCAAACCAAGTCTTATGGAACTTTTCATTGAACTTTCTCATCTTTCAATGATGTTTTCGTACACAAGCCTGTCAAACTTGGCCGAAACTAGCCAACAGCATTAGCTCAGATTGGGCTTAGATATTGACCATTTGGGGCCAGCTGAGGCCTTTGTACCTCGGGCTAAGCTTGGCCCAATCAATAGGCCTAATCAGAATACAGAATAGAAACAATTACAAGCACCATGAAAAATCATAACACATCTCTCTAAATGTCCTAAAACAATAAACATAAGATACTCACAACGACGTCTTTTCGAAACTGCGTGGTGCTTCCTCGTATGCTTTCTCAGTATAAGAAGAGAAACAATTGCAGATAATGTAACTGCACCTGCAATGGTCCCCAATATTATGCCAGCCAATGCGCCTTTGCTTAAAGTAGACCCAGGAGATTTGCTAACCACTGTGACATTATTGAAAAGTATGAGCATACATAAAATCAAAACAATCAACAATATCCATCTCATATATGAATACATGCAAGAAAGGAAGATATAACTGAGGCATAGTTCATCTATGTGCAGGATCAAGTCATAAGTGCCATATGGTGTGAATTTGAAGTTTCCTCTTAGTCAATATAAAACACAACTTAATATTCCAGAAAATAAATCATCTTGAACTGAGCATTGCGGTCATTCACTTGTGAGCTGGATCATGGTGTTGCAACTGAATCTGTTATACCACTTAACATAGCATCACTGAACGGCCAAGATCAAGCCTATCTTCAACAATTATTTGGCAGCACAAGAAAAGGCTAACTCTGTTTAAATGTTCCATGCACAGACACGTGCCACTTGTTACTCAGGGTGACAAGAAGAGGCAAGCTTAATACATACACAAACACCAGTATGCACACCACAATAACAGAGAATAATGCCACATGCCTAAGTTTATGTATCAAGTATAAAGGATTTCAAGGTATACGTTATAAAAATTAGAGATAAAAGTTCTAGATTCTTCAACTGGTAAATAAGCATTAATTCTAACTTCAACAAAGCTCTGTTGCAAACTACATCAGATAAGGTTTCGAGACAAACCATCTATATAAACGCTCGATAGGGTGAAGTTAATAAGTTCATAAGGTCCAAATAGATCACTATCAGGAATACTCCATGTTGTGAACTTGTCCATGATTCGCCGAACCTCACTCCGATTGAAGGTAAAATTGTTGTTATCAGCAGGAAAGAGCTTCAAGAACATTTTCACTCGAGGTCCACTTTCCCATGCAAATGAATTAAGGTACAGCTGATAAGGTAATATCTCAAGACCAGATGTCATGTACTGCTCAAATGTATTTACGTACGGACGAAAATCTGAGAATCCAGGACTTTTCAATCGATATCCAACAAGCAGAGGGGCAGCACATAAACAACTTCGAGTAGATGTAGGGGAATATTCATAAGGGGGTGGGCATCCTGGACAGTTCAAAGTGACATTTGTTGGTCCATGACTGTTATATCGAACCTCACTTCCAGATTCACACAACTGGACTAGGTTGGTGTCTAGGTTGGTGTTTGAGCATAAGGGGTTCCCTTGAAGCCTGGAAATAAACAATTAAAACATGTGACCTTATCATTATATCAACGTGCTATGTCTGTTACACCTCACAAACTAAAATTGAAAAGAGCACGTCCAGACTCTTTTACCAAGTAGTCACATTATTTTGAAGATGCATTCCATTACACTTGAAGTTCTATAAGAAAAATTGGAACATATAAATTGGGGAGCAAGTATAGAACCAAACCAGACAGAGACATTCTCAGGTAGATCAGTGCTGCCTGTAATATTCAAAAAATCATTATTCTGCAAGTCCCTGCAACATCAAAGTGCCACAAACCAGAGCTTAGAAGAATGAAAGCCTTGAACACAAAAAAGAGTCATTGTCAACCCAGTCTTACACTGTAAGGCTTTCCGTTGAGTTCAAAGTCTTATTTTGCCAAATGGTGGATGGAATGGAGCCACTCAATGAATTGTTCGCAATTGACCTGCAATGGAGAATAATTTACCAAATAAAACCATTTATAGTATTAACCGTTTAAGACAGTGGTCGATATTAACTAGTCAATGGAAGCTTGAAGTTAGATAAATTTGAAGCAATTTACAGTAGCATTGATCCCTGGAAATATAACACAACATGATGAAAGAGTATGTGGGAGACTACTCACAGTATCTGAAGACGAGAAAGACTTGAAAAGTTGGCGGGAATTGGTCCACTAAGACTGTTGTTGGATAAATAGCTGAGCATATTATTCAAATAGTAGATTTCAAAATTCAAGGGAAGTGGTGATGTAAATTATCTTTGAAAACTGAGAGACGTCCTTACAAGTTGAAATAAAATACCAAAAAAAAAAATGAAGATGACATGTCATTCAGGAGATGGAGAATCTTACATAGCCGTGATATTCTCAGCAAGCCTATTCGTAGGTATGGATCCACTTAGTTGATTTGAACTGAGGTCTCTGAAATTTATATAAAATAAAACATTTATAAATAATAATAAAAAAGTACGCATACCTCGCGAAATTGTCTTTGAAAAAATAAAGAGAAATTTCTTTATAAAAAGGAAAACAAAATACAGTAACTTACAAATAATAAAGGTTTGGTATTTGGCTCAAATCAGGAATTGGTCCTTGCAAGTTGCAGTTCCTAAGACTCCTGGCAAAGTCAACCAAAACACAAATATTCAATCTTTTCATGGACATGTGAAGACGCATACTTCATGGCTGCCATCTCACAAGGATATAAAGCTTCTAGGAACAAGAAAGGTTTGTGATAGCTGATTAAGATAGCATTGCCTCTCTAAGACTCGAACAGATTACATTAAGTGATGTGAAATATTAAACAACAAAGGATAAATCATGGAAAACCATGGCTTGTTCAGTATACTAGTGAGATGTTTCAAAAATTGCAATGGAATGCCTTCATGCCACTCCACATATGAGTTGAGTAACATTCCCATTTATCTTCCTTTTCAATTGATATTTGTCCAATTTATACATTGTTCTTGACAATATAGCTTCTTCTGTTATTACTTCAAGGCTAGCAACTTGCTCTGCTTTTACGTTGAAACCTAGCAACAGAAATTGAATAATAATATGCACTTACAACTTCAGCAATTTAGACATCTTGCTATAAGAAGTTGGAATTGAAGTCCCATTAAAGTTATTGTTATCAAGCTGACTGCAAAAAGAAATAGAAACAAAAATATGAAGAAACTTGACAAGATTATTTACGTAACATTACAGTGTAAGAAAAGGAAAATTTAGAAATTATTAACTTGTTAGAGATAAACAAAAGACAACAATTTGTTTATTTTAAATATCATGGCATTTACGTGATAAACATAAATGTATTTATGTTCCATGAAAGCAGAAACCATACAGTATTAGTAAATTTGGCAGTTCGGAGAAGTTCGATGGAAGATACCCTGATAAATTGTTATTATCAAGAAGGCTGCACATGCAGAGTTGATGATAGTCACTAATCTTAGAGATTGTTCTGATATATGACTAATTATAAAATATATAAGAATGTGACTAATTACCGACTTACAAGTGAACAAGATTTGGTAATCTGGATAGCTCAGGTGGGATTTGCCGCTAATCGAATTGTTGTTCATGTGACTGTTCACAAGAGGCAAAAGAAAAAGAAACAAAAGTACCAAAAAAAAAAAAAAAAAAAAGGAGAAGTAAAAGGGTTAATCATTGTAGAATTGATTTTAGACAATATAACATCAAAAACACACTCACAAGTGCTTTGTTAGGTTCAGGTATTGAAATGATGTGGGTATTGGTCCTGATATGTTGTTCTGGTCAATTTGTATTCTGTCCAACTTTGGAAGATAACCTAGCTCTTCAGGTAAGGAACCTGTTAACTGGTTTCCATTCAGAAGCCTGAAAACACGAAATATTACATATGGAATTAGAGACAAAGCAAATGTGCTGCAGCTCTGCAATATCAAAATACCAATTATTCAGAACAATGCTAACATATAAAGTAAATTACTTCACACACAAGGACCAACACCTATATAATTTAGAATCAAATGCTTTAAAATGCATGAACAGGTCGCAATTCTTCATTTTTTAATGGTATAAGCACATAATCATCTGATAAAAGTATTGACTATCCAACCTATCCAACAGAAAAACTGATCAACTTACAAAAGAAACAAAGATTTGATATTGCCTATCTCCTGGTATACTCCCACTTATTTTGTTCCACATAAAGTCCCTTCAACAGAACAGATAGAGAAAATATATATCAGTAGGATAAAGTAAATCAAATGCCATCACAGGCTGGAAAATAACAATGTACCAAAATATCGAGTAAAAGAGGCAACTGAAAACTTTGATGCAGATAAGGATTTTTGTCACACAAAAAGTGGCTTTTAGAAATCCTTTGCCTTACAATATTGTCATATTTAACAAGCGGCCAAGCTCCGGTGATAAATTTCCTGACAAGTTCATTCTTATTAGTTGCCTGCAGAGAAGAGATCCAAGGAAAATTATTAAAGCGCCAATGCCAGTTCTTCAATGGAAACACCCACATGCAATTAAGGCCAAGTTTTATCAAAGTTTGATAATCTTATATTTGGACTTTTGTCTAGCATAAATAGTATATAATGCTAGGCATAATTTAATTAACGAGTCTTGGCAATAAATAATATAACAAATGATTAGTTCTGTACATATGAAAAGATCATGGAGACAGATTTTCAAATTCATTAAGACATGTTAGTGATATTTTCTAGCAAAATCAGGATACTTGTGGTTAATAGATTAGATGCAGTCCCAATAACATGAATACAGCCACCGTTTTCTTTAATCTTAAACGGACTACAGAGTTAAGGAAGTTTGTTCCTGGCACCAACTAATATGAGTAGATATGGAAGTGGAATAATACATCTCATCATGCAAGGGGACAAAAGAAATAAAGAAAGAAAATTATTTTAAGTGAAAGGAAATATGCAACATTATTCACGTCAATAATGCTTCTTGACAGAAAGAAAGGTTAAAATCATACAATCGGTCAACATGTAGATAACCATCCTCTAATGTATCATTGTGGCAGATAACCCCTGTCCAATTTGATGTACATGGGTCTCCTCGATCCCAATTACTCAGATTATTATTTGGATCTATCAAACTTTTCCTGATGGCCCGCAATGCTGTCACTGCAAATTAATACAAATGTTAATGATCATTTCATCAACATAAACATTTAAAAGTTCATAAGCTATGCTGGTCCTCATGTTTTTCTAATTCTACCATCAGGGTTTCCGCATTAAACGAAAGCAAAGTTATTTTAAATATATATATATCTATATATATCAATATTGTTAGGAGAACCAAGTTTGAGCATGCACACTCCATTAATAACTACAGCTCAAACGCTGGAGGGGAAAAAAAGACAAATGCATCACTACTCAAAAATTTGATATGTGCAGTAACTAGAAGATCACTTGCTATAGGATTCATAAATAAATAAAGCACGGCTCCATGCAGAGTGTGGGACCTCTAAACAAGCATCCCCTCAAAGAGTGTGATTGCCAAAAGAAGGATGTGAATCATAAACTAAAACAAAAACAAAATTCACCTTCCACGGGACTGGTAATGAGATTCCCTGCAATGGAATTCTGTGCTCCAATAAGCAGTGAAGAACAACAAAACCATGCAGCAATAAGCAGTCCATACGACCAAGCTCTCGACGGATACATCCAGATAGCGCACAGAACGCCAGAACACTCAAATTTCTGTTAGTACCCAACACTGGGAACCACCTATTAACAGGAAACAGCTAAAAGAACTTGAGCAATTGAAATTCCAAAAATAAGAATTAATGAATTTTTAACACTGGGAAATTAATAATTCACATACAAGTACATATAGAAAAAAGCTCCAACAACTATGCAACAAAATGAAGAAAAAGAAACCAACCAAACTTGGATCAAATCATGCAAATTAAGGTTGACAAGAGAGAAAACAGAGAAACCCATACTGTAAGAACACCTTAGAAGTTGAAATTCTATTAGAATGATGGAAGCATATACGTTCTGGCTGCTGCGGTTGAATATTTAGCTGGGGGCAGTTCGGGCGAGAAACAACTTGTTTGAAATTGAGTACACCTTGTGAACGGTGGTATCTTTCTGACCAGGTCGGCATTACGCATGCTTGAGAACTCCCTGCTAAATCAGACAATAGCCGTCGCTGTCGCTCAATGAATTAAAAAAACATGCATACGAAAAAGGAAAAATTTATACAAAGAGGAAGATGTTTCGCTGTAGTGGTGGGCTTGGCGAGTTTGACTTTTGTAAAGAGGGTGGTTGGGCAGGGAGGGTTTAAATACTCCACAATAATGGCGACAAGGAAAGCAAACCCATATTTGAAAAGGGGCTTGATTAAAACAAAAATCAAATAGTGCCATGATAAATACAATTCCCGGGGGATCAAACTGAAACAAATTGAGAGTACAACGATGACAACACTCTTGTACAAATGGGTATTTTAAGAAACCCAATAGGATTACAGTCAAGGTAAATCACCAAAAAAAAATATTGATAATTAGGCAAATGTGAACATATTAGGTGAGGACAGAGCGAAAGTAGTAGAAGAAATGTTCAATGGTTGGGTAATACACTCAAGCGTTGGCAAGACCTGGTCTGTGACTGTGAATGTACATATATATATATATATATATATATATATATATAATGAAAAGATGAGATGAGATCAAATGCAGCAGCTTCCATGACTTTGGCATAAATTTCTTCTCCGATCTGATCGGTCACGTTTTATCACGGTCAAGAGGCAAGGCCGATTCGCAATTTGGCATACAGCGTAGATGTGAGAGCTACGACCACGCTTTTCTTTCACACTTATGGTGCATTTAGAATGCGTTTTTAAAAAAATGATCTGTGTTTTTAAATCAAATCATAATTTTAAAGTATTTGAGATTGTGATTTTAAAAACACAAATTTTAAAATCGTAGAAAAATCTACGATTTCAATAAACTGACTAAATGATGCTTATTTAAAAAATTACAAATTTAAACTAAAATCACAATTTCACTTTAAAAAATATTTAAGGCAATATTTACCTATTTAGTTTGAAATTGCAATTATATGTTAATTTTACTCAAACACTCAAATGATAAATAAGTACTTTTTAATATGTTTTACCAAATGTCTATACGATTTTAAAAAGTGGCAATTTCAAAAACACAATTTCTAAAAATGCAATTTTCAAAATTGCACTTACTGTAATTCGCATCCAACTTCTTTGGGTTTAGTTACCCGACGGCTTAGATTTAAAAACATTTTAAAAAACAAACAAATAAATAAAACTTTTACCTTCATTGTCACGACCGATAAGGATTTTTTTGTTAGTGTAAATAATGCAACGTTATTTAAAATTTGGAGAAACTTCACTTACCTCTACTTAACTTTGGCTACTTTACAGATAAAATATTTCAAAAAGCACTTGATATCAGTTTGCTTTCACTTGCCCATTCTATACAAAAAATCCTAATAGAATGTCAATTTTACCCCAAAATTACGCGTCGTTTTAAGAACGATATAGTGTTGGAGTTAGGGGTAAAATTGGAATTGCGAAAAAAAAATTTGTACAGAATGGGCAAAATGAAAGAAAAATAAAGTTTGATACACCTAGGTGAGAAATTTTGAACATTTGGAGGATATCTGCAAAAACCGTAAAACTTTAAGGGGATAAGTGAAGTTTCTCCTTAAATTTTTAAAATTGTATGGCATTATATCTATATATATATATATATATATATATATTGTTTATATATAATAACATTACATTCAGGTCATAAAATAGTTGAAGAGAAGGAATAAGATCCTTTCAAATGAAGAGGATCTTGATAAAATGATGTGGCACAAGTTACATGCCATTGCAACAGGAAATTGTTTGTGTGTCCTAGATGGGAAAAGTGACATTCTTTTGCTCACTTGTAGCATTCTAATTGGTAAGAAGACAATTGGTATGACTTTCATTAGAAATAAATATGTCAGTTGATCATACACTGAGCCCCAAATCGCCAATGCCTATGAGGTAAGAAAAAAAAAATTTGTCGAAATGACCCGCCAATGGTCCCGCGAAGGTCACTCCGATACCTATGCCATTGATGGGGCTTTGAGAATAAACAAAGAAAGCAAGAGTGTTTAGTAAGAACAAAGCGAGCATACCCTTCAATGATTCAGCTCCATTCCTTTTTATAGATTGTTTTCAATTGAGAGGGAGGTTCGAGGCTAGTAGTCAAATTTGATGGCTCTCACTCTCTTAGCTCATGCTTCTATCATCCTTTGGTTGTAACTCAATGTTAGTAATCTAAGTAGCAAGGGTTAACATATTGTTAGTGCAACTCATCTTGATGCTTCATATGCTTGCTTATCCATGATAAGTCTGATCTGACCAACCTAGTTGAGTTCGGTTCGATTACCCTAAATTAGTTAAAGCTTCATCAGCCTAATATGGACAATATTCAGTCAGCTTATAGGTTTTGTTGCCAATGAACTTGGCTTAATGTCATATTAAAGTTATATAAGCCAGTGTAATAACTAAAGAAAACCTCCTCCAAAGCGGTTTATCATAATTAAGATTGGCAAAAAAAAAAACATTAAACAATTACTTATATTTGGTGCAAGACAAAAACTCAAGAGTCCATACCTCTAATTATTAAAATTAGAAACTAGAATCTTTATTTGTGGCATCCTTAATATCGCGTCATGACATCATCGTAGATTTTTTCCTACTTAATGCAAGCCGACAAAACCGATATTCATTTATCTCCAGCTTCAATATATCTCATGGCAACATTTGATTATTGTTATTATTATTATTTATTTTGTCTTTTCATTTAATTTGGTGTTATTGAGCCATGCACGGTAAGTTATGAATTTAGTGAAACCAAGTGGCATAATAAAATAATGTTGAAGGTTTCGTGGCCGGCTTATGGAGATGGGATTATTCTTTGCCCAGCTTATGTTAAGGTTGAAAAATCCATGTAGTTTAGTTGGATATATACGAAGATGTAGCTTTCTTTATGAAAATTAAACTAACCAAAGCGACCATTCATTGATTGTTGATCCAATCAATCAATTTTTTCCAGGGAAAAATGGGTACCCTGCTAATTAATGTTTTACATCATACACCACACCCTGGTCCCTCCTCTCTTTATTTTCAAGTTATTGTGCAGACGTGACACTCTACCTCGTTTTATATATTAAATTTTGAAAGGGATTTGCCGGCTAGCCCAACAAAAAAGAAGAAGATAAAGAATGATATTCTGAATGGGCCTAGTTCCTTTGTCATAGGTCCACAAATCCCAGTTAAAAGCTTCAATCATATTAGGCCACTGGCTTTCTATCAACCACAACAATTTGTGTTTAGTTGCGTTGAAGTGTATATATAAGTTATAATTCAACTTATTTAGTTAAACACGTTAGATTTTTTAACTCTAATCCATTGATTTTATGTTGGATTTACAAGCCTTGTCAAAAATTATCAATACTAAATGTCGGGTGTTAGATTTGTTATATCAAAATTATGGAACAACCATAATCTAATACTTCCAAATTCATGTTGGGTTCACGAGTTTTATCAAAGATTGCAGGTTTTAATTTAAAGCTTACTAGTCATCAACCATTGCAAATGGAAATAAGGGCTAGAATAGTGAAGGTCTAAACGCAAACTAAACTCCCTGAATGAGCTGAACATGGGGATACGTTGAAGAACCAAAAAAATTTTGGAAAAGGTGAGATGTAGTGGCGAATAGTTTGGAAATTAAGCCCACTGGGCAAGCAGGCCGACCTTTCTACAGGGGATGAAAGAGACGCCGTCGTTGCCCTACCTTGTTGCAAATGGATGTGATCTGAAATGTTACGTACGTTTCATTCCGGTCCAAATAAGTTTTGGTTAGTAAAGCGTGGACGCCGGGGATCCGCCAACTAATCCCCGAACCCGTGCACCGCACCCTCAACAGTACATTGAGATCAGGTATTCTTGCTTTCTTTTGCTGGCTCAATAATCTTTTTCTGTGATCTTTGTGCTCAAACAGGAAGTCATCGAGTTCTGCAGAGGTTACATTCTCATTTCTACATTCAGTTTCAGCAACCCTGTGCCAAACAACTCCCCATGGGGTTCTGCTCCAGTACTGCGGCATTTACTTTCCTCTTCATCATTATCAATCTTCTACCCCTGGCTATTTCTGACCTGAACTCAGATAAGCAAGCACTTCTTAACTTTGCTGCTGCTGCTGTTCCCCATCGGCGCAACCTCAGCTGGAGCCCTACTGCTGCAGTCTGCAGCTCTTGGGTAGGCATCACTTGCTCACCAGATGGCACCCGTGTAACTGCCCTCCGGCTCTCTGGGGTTGGGCTTGTGGGTCATATCCCACCAGGCACCCTTGGTAAGCTTGATGCCCTCAGGATTCTCAGCCTTCGATTTAACCTTCTCAATGGTAATCTTTCTTCTGAGATTACCTCCCTTCCTTCACTCCACAACCTCTACCTCCAACACAATAACTTCTCTGGTGGTGAGATTCCTACCTCCTTTTCCCTTCAACTCAATGTACTAGATCTGTCATTTAATTCCTTTTCTGGAAAGATTCCTCAAAAGATACAAAATTTGACGCAGCTTACTGGTTTGAACCTCCAAAACCTGAAATTGATCTCCCTAGACTGAAGCATTTGAATTTTAAGTTACAATCATCTTAATGGCTCTGTTCCATCATCTCTTCAAACATTTCCTAGTTCATCCTTTGTGGGAAACTCTCTCTTATGTGGATCCCCTCTAAAAGCTTGCTCCTTCATCCTCCCACCACCTTCTCCACCTCCTGATTTGTCTCCACCCCTACCATTGGTTCCTTCAAATAAAAGCTCCAAAAAGAAACTGTCCATGAGAGCTATCATTGCCATTACAGTCGGAGGGTTTGTGCTGCTGTCTCTGTCGTAAATAATGTCACGTCATTTAAATTTTTAAAATTGTATGGCATTATATATATTGTTTATATATAATAATATTAAATTCTGGTCATAAAATAGTTGAAGAAAAGGAATAAGATCCTTTCGAATGAGGAGGATCTTGATCAAACGATGTGGCACAAGTTATTTACAGGTCATTGCAACAGGAAATTGTTTGTGTGTCCTAGATGGGAAAAGTGACATTCTTTTGCTCACTTGTAGCATTCTAATTGGTAAGACTTTCATTAGAAGTGGAGTAGTTAGTTGATTACTAAAGAAAGCCTCCTCCGAAGCAGTTTATTATAATTATTAAGATTGGCAAAAAAAACATTAGACAATTACTTATATTTGTTGCAAGACAAAACTCAAGATTCCATGCCTCTAATTATTAAAATTGGAACCTCTATTTGTGACATCCTTAAGAGTAATTCTAAAAATTCATCTGTTCAAAAACGATGCTATTATTAAAATCACCATTTGATCAAAATCTAATAATAATCAATCATGTCAACGATGATTTTAATAAATACATCATTCATGGACTTAAGATAATGACAAAGATAGACTTGTAACATTACTCCATTCTTAATATCGCATCATGACATCATCATAGATTTTTTTCCTACTTAATGGAAGCTGGCAAAACCAATATTCGTTTAACTCCAGCTTCATTGATTATTATTATTTATTTTGTCTTTTCTTTTAATTTGGTCTTATTGAGTTATTGAGCCATGTATAGTAAGTAATGATTTTTTTTTTTTTTTTTAATATGTTCACGCAAAAAGGAATGAGGATTCAAACTAGTGACTTCTGTTTTATTAGGCGTAGTCTCAATCAATTAAACTACCTCTTGAGAATAGTAAGTAAGAAATTTACTACAGACCAAATGACATAATAAAATAATGTAGAGGGTTCCGTGGCCAGCTTATAGAGATGGAATTATTCTTTGCCTTGCTTATGTTAAGGTTGGAAAATCCGATCCATGTAGTTTAGTTGGATATATACGAAGATGTAGCTTTCCTTATGAAAATTAAGCTTTGACAAAACCAAAGCGACCATTGATTGTTGATCCAATCAATCAATTTTTTCCAGGGAAAAATGGAGTACCCTGCTAATGTTCTACATCATTCGACACACCATGGTCCCTCCTCTCTTTATTTACAAGTTGTTGTGCGGACGTGACACTCTACCTTCTTTTATATATTCAATTTTGAAGGGACTTGATGGCTACCCAAAAAAAAGAAGAAGATAAAGGATGATATTCTGAATGGGCCTAGTTCCTTTGTCATAGGTCCACGAATCCCAGTTAAAAGCTTCAATTATATTGGGCCCTTGGCTTTCCATCAACCACAACAATTGTGTTTATATATATATTTGATCTATTTAGTTAAACATGTCAGATTTTTCAACTCTAACCCACTGATTTTATGTTGGATTTACGTGCCTTGTCAAAAATTGTCAACACTAAATATCGGGTGTCGGATTTAAGTTGTATCAAATCATAGAACAACTATAATCTAATACTTCTAAATTCATGTTGGGTTCACGAGATTTATGAAAGATTGCCGGTTTTAATTTAAAGCTTACTAGTCATCAACCATTTGGAAATGGCGATATGGGCTAGAATAGTGAAGGTCGAAACGCAAACTAAACTCCCTGAATGAGCTGAACATGGGGATAACGTTGAAGATTGAAGAAGAAGAAAAAATGGAAAAGGTTAGATGAAGAGGCGAAAAACTTGGAAACCAAGCCCACTGGGCCAAGCAGGCCGACATTTCTACAGGGGTGAAAGAGACGCCGTCGCTGCCCGACCTTTTTGCAAATGGATGTGATATGAAATGTTACGTACGTTTCATTTCGGTCCACATGAGTTTTGGTTAGTAAAGCGTGGAGGCGGATGTGGACAGAGGCGAGGAGACCAAACATTCTTCTCACCTAAAGAGCACGACCAGGCCCAGGGGGGGACCAATTCACACCACAACTTGCACTTCCCAACAAAACAATGGGGTTGGAGCCCTCGTATGTGGAACCAAACCATCTCCATCCCCTCTGCCCAACTTTCACACTCGATGGTGTGTTTTTTCTGGGCTTTTTGAGCTTACAGACACGGGCGTCCGATTTCCTAAAATTAAGAGATTCCTTTTTGTTTGAGATGGGAACATCATCTGCCTCTTCCACAATCCATTTATAGATTAATCATTCCTATCCACTTTTGAACTTTTTAGCTTTGATGAGGATCCTAGTGAATGTTTTCGATCGGGATCCCTCTTATTTATTTCCAAAGAAGAGGAATAGGAGTACGTAAATAGTAATTAATAATAGGATCGGAGCTCTCTGTTCTTGTTTATTCCTCTCAGATCTCTCACATGTCTCTGCCTAAAAATGAGGGAGTACCAGAAAAATAATTTTCATTTCTTCCTGTCTGAATGTTTACAAGTTGGAAATCACAACTATCCATGCACGCTGATTTTCCTCTCTTGTGCAATCCCTCCTTTATTTTCTGACCTTTTTGGCTTTTTGGGTCCCATCATCATCATCAGCCCTTTTATTTTCAAGTAAAGATGTATTTTATACACCAAATTTGATTTAATTTTATATATATTACCACGTAATATACTATATACTATAAAGATCGGTAAACAAAATTTTAGTAAGAGAGTCTATTGTCTGGCAATCATTGCTGATGCTTTTCAATATCCTTCTTTATTTATTTTCAATAATCCGGGATCTGTTTTCGATGGGAGTGGTAGACGCGAAGGATGATGCCATGTGTTGTCCTAGCATTCGCCGATTGGGGATTCATGTGGGCCACCTTGTTATCCAATATCCAGTCCAACCAAGCATCTCAGTCAAGGAAGTGGGACCGCCAGCGTGTAAATTAATAGCTCTCAGATGACGTGGAGAAATGCTGGCCAAAACTTGATGTCTTGGTTGGTCGACACATCCTAGCCACTTGTTTTGTGTGGCAGAGGCATCTCTTCAGACTCTAACCAATCGCGTTGCTCCCCGCCAACGAGGATTAATAATTTTGCCATTGTTAGTAATAAGTATCAAACCCGTGGCAACATGTCAAGTGAATTCCCCCTTCTATCCTCGGCGGCTGGTAACATGGGGGGAGTGTGGGGTGCACATTTCGAGCCGAAGATTCTGTAAACCCGTCGTCCCCCAGCACCCCCCCCCCCCCCTTTTTTTTTTTTTTTCAAGATTAAAAAATCTCGTCCGTCCAGGTATGCTTTTGAAATGCCTATGAATTAATTTGTTTGATGACATACGTAATGTGATGTGATTTAAAATGACTTAACATTTTTATACCTTAAAATGAATTATTTACTAATAGCTCAAACTTGAGCTGTGACTGTGAGTACAGAAACCTCTCAGGAATTGAACTGAAAATATAAAAGAAAACTTAAAAGAAAAGATTTTATAGAGACAAAAACTTGATTTTGAAAGAGTTATAGATATATTTTAAAATAATATTTTCAAAATATAGAGACAAAGGTGAAAAGAGTTACATTTTATGGTTGGCTTTGTTCTGTAATGGGTATGTATAATAAGTTTTAGTTTGAAATTGTGATATAGATTAGATTGTAGTTTTGTTTTATAATTAAGTTTTGTTTAAATAATAGTAAAAATAATTCATGTAATATAAAAATAAAAATATTAACAATTCGATTTTTTTTAAATAAAATTAAAATTAAAATTTGTGAAGTTTCTGCCAAACAAGCCGTGGCTCAGTACTAACTGACGGGAGGAGGGGAGCCAAAACCAACGTAATTAGTTCTGGCTTAGAGGAAGTGGAATTGGGACAGAATGGTCCATGGAAGCAAGATATGAAGATAAAAGGGCATAAAAGTGACATACACGTCGTCATGAAATAAAGATAAATAAAAACCACTATATAAAAAGCGAAAGAGATCGTACTGTTATCTGAAACATGGCTGCTGCCTCTGTGAAGGGCAACAACAGCAGGCTATCTATGGCCATGGAAAGAACAGGCCAATGGTATTTTATTCAATTTCTCAGAATTAGATGATAAACAAAGGTTATGAATCTAATTTTTTAACAAAATGAATTACATATGTTGCAGGGTTTTCTCTCAAGAAATTCCAACTGATGTTGTTGTTGTAGTTGGTGAAGCAAACTTCTCCCTTCACAAGGTCTGAAAATATTTCTTAAATTATGGGTGTGTACGTTCTGTGTGTGTGTGTGTGTGGGTTTTAGAGGAGGTAGTAAGAAGAGTGATTGATTTCACTTGGCATATATGCTTGATTGATGATGCAGTTCATGCTGGTGGCCAAGAGCAACTACATAAGAAAACTGATAATGGAATCGAAAGAACCTGACTTGACGAGGATCGATCTCTCCGACATCCCTGGAGGTCCGGAGATCTTCGAGAAAGCAGCCAAGTTCTGCTACGGTGTCAACTTCGAGATCACAGTCCACAACGTAGCAGCTCTCCGTTGCGCCGCCGAGCACCTCCAAATGAACGATAAGTACTGCGACAACAACCTTGCCAGCCGAACCGAAGATTTCCTCTCACAGGTTGCTTTGACTAGCCTCTCCGGCGCCATCGTCGTCTTGAAATCGTGCCAAGATCTTCTTCCCATGGCTGAACACCTCCGTATCGTCCAGAGATCCGTCGACGTTGCCAGTTCTAAGGTAAACCACTGTTTCCCTCTCTCTCTCTCTCTGAAGTGGGGTCTGATTTTGTGTGACATTTGAATTAGCTAGGCGTGTAGTGAGGCCAATTTTCCTAGCCGGTCACCGCCGAACTGGTGGACAGAGGAATTATCGATCTTAGACATTGATTTCTTCGGCAAAATTATCACCGCGATGAAACAACGCGGCGCAAAAGCACTCGTCGTATCTAGTGCTCTGATAACGTATACGGAGAGATCGCTCCGAGATCTTGTCCGGGACCACTCCGGCAACGGCACCAAGTCCTCGGATCCCGGCGGCGACTCCGAACTCAGAATCCAACAACGCGAGCTGCTGGAATTGATTGTAGCTCTCTTGCCTTCCGAGAAAGCCGCTCTTCCAATTAACTTCCTCTGCTGCCTTCTCCGATCGGCGATATTCCTCCAGGCTTCGAGCACCAAGTGCAAAAACGAGCTTGAGAAGCGGATCTCGGCGATCTTGGAGCACGTGACCGTCGACGACCTCCTAGTGCTGTCTTTCACCTACGACGGAGAGAGGCTGTTCGATCTGGAGAGCGTGAGGAGGATCATATCGGGATTCTCGGAGAAGGAGAAGAGCGTGGCCGTATTCAACGCCGGTGATTTCGGAGAGCGCTGCTCCACTGCGATGCAGAGAGTCGCCAAGACCGTGGACGCGTATCTGGGCGAGATCGCCACGTACACGGATCTCAGCATCTCCAAGTTCAACGGCATCGCTAATCTCGTGCCGAAAGCCGCTAGAAAAATCGACGATGATCTCTATCGGGCCGTTGATATCTATTTGAAGGTATGAAAAAACAAAACAACAAAATGCTTTGGAAAACCACCAAATGACGTCGGTCGGTCACGGCTTTTTCTTTTGTAGGCGCATCCGAACCTGGACGAGTTAGGGCGGAGAAGGTGTGCAGTGTGTTGGATCCACTGAAGCTGTCCTACGAAGCACGGGTGCACGCGTCGCAGAACAAGCGGTTGCCCGTACAGATCGTCCTTCACGCGCTCTACTACGACCAGCTGAAATTGAGGAGCGGAGACGATTCTAGCACTGGGCCAGACGCTGTGGCGACGAGGACTCAGTTGCAGACCGACGTGACACTGATCAGAGAGAACGAGGCGTTGCGTTCTGAGCTGATGAAGATGAAGATGTACATTTCAGACATTCAGAAACCCAATGGTCGTGGGACGTCGTCCACGCAGGCGAAGGTGAGCCATCCTTCAAGAGGCCGACATTCTTCTCGTCGGTGTCGAAGAAACTGGGGAAGTTGAACCCTTCCGGCATGGATCAAAGGACACTTCAAATATTGAGGAAGGAGGAGGTGGATCTTACCAAGCCTAGGAGGAGAAGGTTCTCCATCTCTTAATTACGATTTACGCGCATCATGCATGTAACTTTATGTGTTGTTTATCATGTAATCTGTATTAATTGTAGATTAGATCATTTGTATGTCGTGTTGATGAATTTTGTGCGGTGAAATAAACCTAATAGAGATTTGGTTGATGCATTTTTTGATTAAAAAAATGTTCATTATAATGTAAGATATAAAGTTTAAGCAAGTTTTAAAATGTTTTGTGGTATAAATAATTAAATTGTTTGTTAATATTGAAAGTTAAAGATGGGTTAAATCTCCCTATCAGGGATGCTGAAAGGCCCCGGTACAAATGATCCAAGATGCAGATAAACAATTATAAGAAAAATCACGTATAAGTGTTTGATATAAAGCCAAAAAGGTTATATCAACGCTTTAATTCTGCCTCTAATTTAATTTATTGAGAGGTTTGAAAGGCAAGATTGTAATATATATATATATATCATGCTTGTGGCGTAAACGTTGATATATATATTGATTCAACTTTAAAGTTCTTCTGGAATTCGAAGTGTTTCTTGAATTGCTCAAAGCCTCTACCAATATTGAATTGCCTAAGGATGGAAGAGTCGATTGAAAACACAAGATATGGCCGTGATAAAGTAGTCAACATCTTTCTACGGTACCTCGGCTAATATGAATTGGAATGGGGAATCGGGTTTCTGTCAATCTCCTCCTTTTTCTTTCAAAAGAATGTTTTGTTTTTAAGATCACTTTTGTTAATATAGATAGATTAAGAGAAAAGGGAGTAAAGACACAAATTTAACGTGGCTTAACATTTTACATACGTAAAGACGACTGTATTTCTTACTTAATAATTTAGGATTACATTATAACATATATATATAAGAAAAACCCGTCACGTATCGTGACCTTCACTCCGTTCCCGTCTACTTGGTCTTTCACTGGTATTAATATAAGTCATTAAATCCAACATATGCCTAGTATCTGTTGAAAAGCACAAATAATCTAATTTACATCGGTGTATATATATATCTCATTTAAAATTACAAAATCATTAAAAAACGTGGGAGAATGCTTCCAAACATACATATGGAAAGGAAAGCGATCAATTTAGATAATTGGTGCATGTGGTCTTAAGTTAGCATATTTATAAATTTTACAATCAACACAACTGGAAAATAAATAAAGTTCACGATGAATGCCGTTAATGAATTGACGGAAGCAATGTTCCTAGTGTAGTGATGCCATTTATTAGAGATCGTAGGCCCATTTAAATCCACTAACGCTTTTTATCCCACGGGCCCAAGAGAGTCTATCCACCTTTCGGATGAATTGCGCCCAACAGGTCATCCCCCTAAAGGAAACCATCAACTGACTGTATCTAAGTATCTTGACCGCCGGCTTTGCCTATTTAAGGAAGAGAGCCATAGAAGGAAGGGTATTCCCACATCGACGGCTTTATCTATTTAGACCCACGGGCCCAAGGGCCAAGAGGGTCTAACTCAAGTTTAATTCAGGAAACCTTTAGGGTATTTGATCATGTAAGTCATTTTTTGGGAAACATAAAGGGTTTAAAGAAACGGATCAAGATCTCCATCAATTTTTTCAAAATTGTTATCTAGTTTGTTTGAAAATCTCAACCATTAAAGTAATCTAATTGCTCAAAATAAAACACATTTTTTTTAGTGGATAGCACATATTTAGGTTGAATTTTAAAAAATTCAAAATTTTAAGTTTATCTCTCATATTTAAATGAGTGTTTAATTTTGAGCCATTAGATTACTTTAATATTTTAAAAACTCTAACAATTTTAGAAAAATTTTGAGAATCTTGATCCAAACGGATGGCTAGAAGTGCTCTTAAAAATAGTGGAAGAGGTTAAAAAAAATCCTAGCTTAAGAGGGTGCAATGGGCATTTAGATTTTAGTATTTTACCCCCTAAAAAAAAATAATTGTTATTTTTCCATCTTCTGTCTATCTCCATTCATAAATATAATTAAGGAAGGTCTAAAAAAAGGATTTGTTAAGAATTCTTCCTATAGTGTTATTTTGGGTTCATCCTCATAATGTTTTTCGAGTTCTCTCAAATTACGTAAACATAATTTAAGAAAAATAAAATTGTAATACCATTTTTTATGAACATATTAATTTTCATAAGTTAATATTTAGGTTATAATGTTTCAAAACTTATTTTTGGATTCAAAACTAAAACCTAAATATGAAATGTTAATCATTTAGGGATGAAATCACCCAAAATAGATTTGATCATCATAAATTTAATATTAATGCCTCAATTTTGGTGATAACGTCTCAAATTTAGTGCTAATGCCTAAAAAAAACGCGATGGTGAAGACTACTAGAATTTTATTTTTTCTTCAATTATGTTTTACGTAAGCTTATAATCAGAACATTATAAGAATCGATTTTCCTAAAAAATATTAAAAAAGAATTTTGAATCTTTAAATTTGTCATAAAAAAATAATAAAGGTTTTTTTTTCCCTTATTTTTGACCCATGATTTTTTTTTTTTTTTAATTTTTTTTTTTTTTTTTTTTATATATATACAATTCAATGATAAGTTTGAAAAAGAGATAAATATGAAATGAGTGAAAAGCAGTCTCTCATCTAAACGACACCGTATTCCTCAGACCTCGCAGCCGATCTGTAATCAAATATAAAGGCATCAGAATTTCTTGCCCCACACTCCATTCTCCTTCTCTTCAATAAACACAAAGACCACAGCAAATCGCGTCTAAGAATGGCGGCCTCGGCTATGGTAATGGACCCAAAATCTTCGTTGGAACCACCGCCGTCGTTCCCCTGCACCAGATCAGACCTCCATGGTGGCTGGACGGAGCAGAGCGCCGACGAGGACGACCTCTACAGCCGACTGAAGTCGCTGCAGCGGCAGCTGGAATTCATCGACATCCAGGAGGAGTACGTGAAGGACGAGCTGAAGAATCTGAAGCGCGAGCACCTCCGCGCCCAGGAGGAGGTCAAGCGGATCCAGTCGGTGCCTCTAGTTATCGGCCAGTTCATGGAGATGGTCGACCAGAACAACGGCATCGTCGGCTCCACCACTGGCTCCAATTACTACGTGCGGATCCTCAGCACCATCAATCGGGAGCTTCAAGCCCTCCGCTTCGGTTGCCCTGCACCGCCACTCCAATGCCCTCGTCGATGTTTTACCCCCCGAAGCCGACTCCAGCATCTCGCTGCTCAGCCAGTCTGAGAAGCCTGATGTCACTTATAATGTGAGTTTCAGTTCCACAAAGCTCAATTTGACGGAAAGTTTTTGTGCTTTGCTTTGCGGTTTATTAGGGTTTGTTTCTTATGTATTAGGGTTTAATTTGACTTAGGGATTTGTGTAATTTGACGCTTCTAACAGAAACTTGGAATTAATTAGGATAGGTGCTGCTGGGTTTTTAGGGTTTTGTTTTAGGAACATTTTTCAAGTCTTTATTTGTTTTGAACGAATTTTCGAAGTGTGTGATTACATATCGGTGAAAGTAATTTGGCGATCCTGCCATGTAAAGAGCAAGGCCACATAGAAGAAGTTCTTTGTTTTGTGAAAGAAGGGGGTTGGTATTATGCGGTTATCAATCATTAGATGTTTATTCCAAACCTAAGTAAAGATCAGTTACAATTGTAGCGCTTGCTGCAGATGTGGATTGGCACATGTTAATGATCATCACATTGCAGAGAAAGATGTGCAAGGGTTATTCCAAACCTAATTAAAGATCAGTTACAATTGTGCAAGGTTTAATATGCAGTTATCAATCATTAGATGTGCAAGGGTTATTCCAAACCTAAGTAAAGATCAGTTACAATTGTAGCGCTTGGCTGCAGATGTGGATTGGCACATGTTAATGATCATCACATTGCCGAGAAAGATGTGCAAGGGTTATTCCAAACCTAAGTAAAGATCAGTTACAATTGTGCAAGGTTTAATATGCAGTTATCAATCATTAGATGTGCAAGGGTTATTCCAAACCTAAGTAAAGATCAGTTTCAATTGTAGCGCTTGTTGCAGATGTCAAAACCCAAGGAACTTGAAAATAGAAAAACAAAAATAGTGGATTGGCACATGTTAATGATCATTACATTGCAGAAAGAGAGAGGAGAGAAGGCGGCCTAAGAGAGAGGGGAGGGGTTAAGATAAAGAGAAAAACATATAAGACAGAGCGAGAGTGAGGTTTCAGCAAAAGCCAGAGATCTATGAATGCAACTACCAAAGGTTACAATTTTTAGCCTTTTTGGAGTAGAATGGGTTATGCTTGGAAAGGTGATGGAGGTTGTTAGATTGCTGGCAGCTTAGTTGAGAAATCGTTCAGTTTTAGCTGCTTGGAGGATATCTTGTTTGTGCTTAATGTGGAGCATATGCAGAGAGTAGAATATAAGATGTTTTGAAGACTCTGAGAAGTTGACAGAAGGACTTAAGAACATCTTGGTCAAATTGCTATATATATGGACTGAGGCGTTGATCTTGGCCAAATTGCTATTAATAATATGTTTTAATATTTCTCATGTTTCTTACTTTTCTGAATTTGTTGATTTTATTTTCTTTTAGTCATTAATGGGGTCTTTTTGTATGCATCATGTGTACTAGGATTCTGCCCTTCTACACACTTATTGATGATATACATTATTTATCAACAAAACACCCCCCCCCCCCCCCAAAGGTTACCAGTTTTTGTCAGAGAGGCACCGTTATCTTTCTTTTCTTCTTTTTTTCTGTTTTATTTTGTTGGAAAGGTTGAAACCAATGCTTGAAGTTTGTTGGGTCTCACCTTTTTACTGTTTCTTATTGTTTACTGCTATTTGTATTTGCAACTGCTAGGGATTAATTTTTCTTGTGGCTTTTTGCTCTCCGTGGAGAGCCAATGTTGATCTAGCAACTAAAACTGCCTTTGATCAACCCCCAGCACCATCTAACCAAAAAGTGGAAAAAAAATCTTTAACTAATAAAGTTTCATTTCAAATGCTATTATGAGATTGGCAATTTATTAGACGGTATAAGATCTCTACATTAAATTTGTATGATGTCCATTACCTTTTTTTTTTGTCCCCTTGCTGGAGTTTAATATAGGGTCATTTCCCCCTAATTTAATGATTTTGTTAGGATATTGGAGGATGCGACATTCAAAAGCAGGAAATTGTGAGGCAGTGGAACTACCCCTGACCCACCATGAGCTATACAAACAAATTGGCATAGATCCTCCTCGTGGTGTTTTGCTTTATGGTCCCCCTGGAACTGGCAAAACCATGCTTGCCAAGGCTGTTGCTAATCATACAACCGCAGCCTTTATTAGAGTTGTTGGTTCTGAATTTGTTCAAAAGTATTTGGGTGAGGTATGCTTTGCCGTTCCTTATCTTAAAAGTTAGTTTATGTTCCTCAATTTTGCAGATTTATTTCACTTTATTGAATCATGACGTATCATTCAAGCATATGTATACTTGTATGTTTTCTTTCATTTGTGTAATTTATCCCTATAATCAGATATCTCAATTCATTTGTGTGCATGTATAATTTTCTTTTTTTAACTTCCCATCAAATTTAGGAGAAAAAAAGTATGTCTTTTGGGTGTCTTCTAGTTGCATTATTCTGGATGCACAATTTTGAGTGCCCTGGGTTCTTTGGTTTCCCCCATTGTAGGGCCCACGGATGGTACGCGATGTTTTTCGTCTTGCCAAAGAGAATGCCCCTGCAATTATCTTCATCGATGAGGTTGATGCAATTGCTACGGCTAGATTTGATGCTCAAACTGGTGCCGATAGAGAAGTTCAGCGGATTCTTATGGAACTCCTGAATCAGGTATGATTTATTTTTAATTTTTTAATAAAAAAAGTGGAATTGTAAATCTCAAAGCAATAGGAGTTTGAAGAATTCAGGCTTACATAAGACTTGCTTTGAATTCAATAGGCATATCATTGTTTTTGGTCTAGTGAGGAAATGCCTCTAGACGGCAACCATTAGGTTTTTAACCTTGCGATCCACCCAACTTGTCGGTTCTCTTATGTTTGGTTTTGTAATTTCTTGGTTCTAGATGGATGGGTTTGATCAGACGGTGAATGTTAAGGTTATCATGGCAACTAATAGAGCAGATACTTTGGACCCTGCACTTCTTCGCCCCGGAAGGCTTGACCGAAAAATTGAATTCCCTTTGCCTGATAGACGACAAAAGAGGCTTGTCTTTCAGGTAAGTCTTGTATACATATAGTTGTAATGTTACTAATATCTTTTTTGTAATGTATGGTAATTCCTGGCCTTCACATCACTATGACACCACGAACCCAGAAAAAAATTGTACCGTAATTTTAAATTGTATCTTAGTGACAAGATTTTCATTTATCTAGACGAATTCTTCTTATTTATTGTATAGGTTGTGGATTTTCAGGATTCTAAGCTGGTCTACATTTTTACAGGTTTGCACTGCTAAAATGAACCTTGGTGATGAAGTGGACCTGGAGGATTATGTTTCTCGTCCAGACAAAATTAGTGCTGCTGAGGTTTTTAAGTTTTCCCTTTTCTGATCTAATCTCAAATATTATTTGATTATAATGGGGGGTCTCTTAGGATATAGTGTGATTGGCAGTATCCTGCTTTTATTTCGTTTTCTTATGAAAACAACCCATTTAGCTCACCTCCACCTTGATACAAAGGGAGGAAGTACCATTTAAGTTAAGCTCATTGGCATAAAAAAAATAAAAAATAGAAACAGATTTCTTACAGGACAAGAAGCAGATATTTTTCCAAATTGGAAAAGCGTTGTAACAATTTCATTTTTTTAAAAAAATATTTTTTTGGGTATCCGTTCGTTTTTTCTTTTACTAATAGTGGTGGCTGTTCACAGATCGCGGCTATCTGTCAAGAGGCAGGAATGCACGCAGTTCGCAAAAACAGATATGTGATACTGCCAAAGGACTTTGAGAAGGGTTACAGAACCAATGTGAAGAAGCCCGATACTGACTTTGAGTTTTACAAATGATGAGAAATGGAAGCCCGTTCGAAAGTTGTGTGCTCTTTTGAGGATTCATCGCATCTCAAAGGAATTCTCTGATTATTTCATCATATGTGCCACAACTAGTTATATGTTTTCTTTTGACCTCAGTTGAACAATTAGAGCCATGTATTGCAAAAACATTTGTACTTGGGGTGTGATATCATGTCCTACAAGGCGTGGAATAGCAGACTATGATGAGCACCTTGTAGCATTTCACAAAATTACAGTGGTTGATGCATGATTTTAAGTGATTTCATTTTAGAACCCATCTCTTTTCTCAAAAATTTTACATTAGGATTTTAAGGAATCGAATCGTGGGAGTGGAAGGGTTGTAAACTTGTAACTCAGCCCGCCTACTTGTTTCGAAGGAATTGCTACACATCCTCTGTGATGAGGAGTGAGGACAAAGAAAAACTGCACTATCTACTTGTTGCTCTCTCTGCAGCCCGTTGGTAGTACATAAAACTAACCATATTTAACATCATTTGCAAATCCTACACGAAATTATAAAGTTTTATTTAAATGGGTTTTGTTAGGATTTACTACTAGTCTCATACAAATTCTGAACACAAAATTAGCATGAAATAAAGTAGTTAGAGTTAAGGGGTTTGACATATTTAATTAAATAAATTAGGTTAGGGGTTGATCTATATTTATATGCCGACAACAAAAAGAACATAAATTACCATCCCTGTTAATATGGTAGGATAGTTAAAAGGAAAGTTTGGTGGAGGAATGAAATATGTTTTCTTCTTTCCCATGTCGTCTAAACACAAGGGCAGACATTAGACAAGGAGTAGTAGTAGGTATGAGGTATTTATTTTTTGAGGTATTCAATGCTTACAAGGGCACATTAGGACAGGACTGGAGAGATTGGTTAAGTCTTACAACTACCACGAGTAATGCTTCACGGCTTGTTAATAGTTCCCAAATGCATTTTACAATTGTTGGGAATTAACAAAAGGAAAGAGTTGGCGGATGAGGTAGGAAATATGTTGCCATCAGAAAACAAAGGGAACTTAATTAGGGCATGCAAGATTCCCAGCCCACTCAATTCAATCACGAGAAAGATTGTTATTTCGTTTGTGGGTGTAGTTGTTTGTTCTTCTCATCTCATCTATGTCGGTTCTTCTAATTGTTCTCCTTTTACCTTTGCTCTTTCTTTCCTTCATCCATTATTTTATTTTATATATATATTGTCACATAACTTAAAATTTTAAAATAATATACACTATTAAATACAACAAAATAAAATTTAGAATAAATCCTCTTTCATTTTCCTCCGATTTCTTCTTTCTTCTTTCTTCTCTTCTTAGGTGTAAGCACGCATCATTCATTGAGTGTTAAAATGCTGGTGGGTCATTTTGATTTAGATGCAGCTTCAGTGAATGTGAGACATGTTGTTGTATCCGGGTATTGCCAAAAAATAATAAGGTGATGGGACCTATTTATTTATTTCTATCTTCTTCTAGGCCGCACAAGATTGGCACCAATAAATATATAAATTAAGATCCAGCGGTGCCCATGGGCCATGGATGGGGGTGGATCCATATTCCATGCCTTTCACTCAATCAAAGCCACAATAAAATGTTATTTCGGAGTGACAGGGCCCTACCACGTGGCGTACACAGAAGGATTTCTACTTACTCAGAAGAATTAAAGTCACAAAGCAATTAATTAGGAAAAGAAACAACATTATTTATTTCTTCATGATTTCATATATTTTCTTTAAAAAATTACATTATTATGAAAAAAATTATCATTTTTCATTTTTTTTAAATACCCAAAAAAAGATAGATAAAAAATATATATTATTGCTTCAGACATTTTTTTTTTCATTTTTCATTTTGTAATTACAGAAAAAAAATTAGACATTTATTAAGCAACAAAAATTGAATTTGTATTATGCCTCATTTCAAATTCCTACCCAAATCTTTCAAAATTCAACATTTTTATTAATATATTAAACATATATGTTTCCACCTCCGATATATTTATTTGGCCGTTGGAGTTTGGTGTACAACATTAGTAATTTAGTACATTAGTAGGTAAGATCTCATTCATGGCTATGATTTTGTTTAGATATTCGATGGATCTCATACTTGTGTGGTACTCTCTAAGACTAAACATTAATATAAACTTCAAGAATTCATTCTTGAAAATTGGTTTGCAATAAGAGAGTAATTAAGAGCTTTTATATATATATATATATATATATATATATATATATATAGCACTTAAATTATGTGAGACATTTATATATTTGCTAAAACGTTTTGAGATTTTTTTTAACAAAAAATAATAATAATAAAAGTGTTTTATGCGTCATAAAATTGAAAATTGTTTTTGTATTTCAAAAGAAGTGCTTTATGTTTTGAATTATTTGTTAATAAATTTGTCTTGAAAAAAGAAAACAAATATTACCATTTAAAAGTGATATGATCAAATAAATTAAACTCAATCAATTAAAGATAAAACCCAAATTATGTTCATCAATTTGTCGTTCAAATTACCATATGAGACTCAATTGCTCTTATATGTATAAATCTTAATGCCATATATATATGGGGTTTACTATGGGTTTTCCCCCTAGCATTCTTCCAGTTTTACGTAGAACATGATTTAAGAAAAAATAAAATTGTAATACAATTTTTTGGTCAACAGATTAATTTTTATGAGTTAATATTTAGGTTTTAATGCTTTAAAACTTGTTTTTAGATTCAAAAGTAAAACATATGAGTAGAAGGTTAACCCTTTAGGGATGAAATCATCTAAAATGGATTTGATTATCCTAAATTTAGTGCTAATACCTCAATTTTGGTGCAAATACCTTAAAAAAAATGGTAGTGAAGGCCACTACAATTTTATTTTTTCTTAAATTATGTTCTATGTAAGACTAGAAAAATACTAAAAAAACACTAAAAAGATAACTCATAGCATTTTTCTATATATATATATATATATGAAGTCTTCGTGAAGGAAGATCCTGATTCAATTATGTCAAACCATCAAAGGTACTCAAATACCAAGCTGGGGCCGATCAGAAAATGTGTAAAGTAAAACCTACAAAATGATTGAAATTTGAATACCATGATACATATAATTGGGTCGGTAAAAAGCATATATATATTGACTTCCAAGTCCCGAGCAGTCAAGAAGATGGTGTACACATTTATTCAAATTTCATTGAATTAAAATTATTATGTTTTCATAAACAAATTAAACAGGCTCTCTTGACTTGAGTGCAACATAATTCTACAATTCCCTGCCAAGCTGGAACAAATGATTCCTCTATGACTATGACCAATACAATATATATATATATATATATATATATATATATATATAGAAGCAGAAACAGAAAGATTTGTCTCAACCCTTTGTGCCTTATCACACCTTTCATTGTTCTCTCTTTAAACTAAGATTATAAAATTGGTAGAACAAATTTGTAAAAATCTTATTGTATTTTAGCTACCAATGGCCCGCAGATTAATTAATTGTATTAATTATCTTCATATCTTTATTCACAAGAGCTGTACTGCTGTAGTACTATATATCTATGTCCGGGATATAATTTTTTCATTTAATGGTATAAATAAAATCATACTAATTCATTAAGTGAAATCAAGGCCGCCATGCAATGCAAGAGTGGTACGTGCATGTGGTTTTGTTTTGTTTTGTTTTTGGCTTTTTATTTAATGAAGCAGGAGTAGCATATTTAATGAAGTAGGAGTAGCAGAACATTAATTAATTAAGGAGATTAATATGGTGAGGTGGGTTCTGGGTTCTGGGTTCTGTGTTCTGGCATCGCCAAGTAAGTCCCACAGGCAATCATCGACTTTTGACGAAAGTTGGGACATCATGATGGTTAGAACTTCTCCTTCATGGGTTTGAGTTGTGTTGTTATGATCTGGCACTGGCAGTGTATACGTACAATTTATTAATTTGTCTATATATATATATATATATGCTTCCTAATCCAAAGATTTATGATTACAATTTTTGGTTAATTAGACAAACCATGATTTTAATAATATTTTTATATATGGAAATAATTATTATAGAATTTGTGTGGGTACATGCATGTGCCATACATGCATGAGAAGCATCCAGAGTGCATTAGTGGAGGTAGTTGGGTAAATAGAAAAGGTAAGAGTCAGGAGTCAGGAGTGGTTGGATCAGTATCTAATACTGTGTGTCCATTTCTACTTGCCCAATGCGGCAATGCCCAACTCTCTTTCCTGTTTTACAGTTTCTATAGCTATCTACTCGAAACTTCTTTTTATCATTTACACTAGCTATATTACTACGTACTAAACAAAAAAACACACCACCATTTGCAGCATCAAAAGCATGTCCTTTTCCCAGCTTTGGAGATGATATATAAGAAGTTGTGGGTGCAAAGCAATTGAAAGTTCTAAAAATTTCTTAGCTTTTGAAGAAGGTAGGGGAGGGATCGAGATTGAGAATACATAACATTTCAAATGTGTTGTTTTGAAGCTGTTTAACCCATCTGTTTTGGTTTTGAACATTAATCTCATTTGTGTTTTGAGCAGTACTGTTCAAGAGCTACAAATTTGTAGGTGAAAATTTACAAGGAAAAAGAAAAGATGCTGGGCTGGCAGGTTAGCCAATTATGCAGGATTTGAATGCCAACCAACCCATCTTTTCCAATTGCCATCAGTATGATGAAATGTCAATGCATGATATATTAGATTAGATGGTCTGCAACCCCGAACCCACCATGCCATATGTGTATTTTGACCACATGTGGGCTAACTTTGAAAAAATAAAGGAGTCTCTGTTCCTTCAACATCAAAATATGGAGTCTGACCACATTATTAAAAGGAATAATACAATTGATCAGTCAAATCTCTTGCCTTTTTTATCATTGGCGCAAGCTAGCTAGCTCTCTAGAATAAGTAATCGATGATTTAATGAGTAAACGATAAAAATCGAGTTTAATTAATAGTAACTTAAACTTTAAAAATAAATGACAGTTTGCAAAGAGTACTACAGAGGTATTATTGAATCATGTGGATATCGAAGTGAAACAAGTGGGAGTTCACCATCTTTAATTGCCATATTGATATGCAAGCAAATTTTGGTTGGCTATTGATCACTTTCAAGAATTGCATCTCCCAGCCCCCTCAATGAACCTAGCTAGAAAACCCATGCAAAATTATTGCATTGGCTTTTGCTTGGACCCGGTTAAGTCTTGCTTAGTGGACCATATATCCCACCTGCTTTACAAGAAGAAGAAAAAAAAATAGTGGCCATGGAATCATTATGTTTTGAGTGGTGTAAAGTACATACTGATTCAAATATTTGAATTTAGTTTCTTTGAGATGTATATGCTATGCAGAGTCCATGAACATCATGCATGTATGATGCTATGGCGGTAAGGAGGATTCGACTTGGGCTGTGTAATAAGTTATTAATATTCAGTAACTCCGGTAAAAAAAAATTTGTAATTGCAGAAATCTAAACATTACTCATTCAATACAGAAATAATTACGCATCATTTTCATGCCAATTATATCTTCAGATTCAGATAGATCATGCATATATAAATCCTCTTTCTATCAAAATATAGAACAAAAGTGTTTGTGGGCTAATATCTTCCATTAGCGTAATGTTGAAAAGAAGATTCATCTATATATATATATGTTTTTTGTCTTTTTAGAATTGATGCAACTCTTAAAATTATTATTAAATTTGATATAATTTTAAGAGCTACATTAAATTTGAGAAGAATTTTTTTTTTTTTTTTTTTAACATTACTCATGCTATAATGGGGCAAAGCCATAACAAATGAGAAGATAAGAATATCACTCAATCAAAAGAATCATCTCCATTTCACTTGAAATGAAAAACATCCATTTAGTTGATTTACAAGGACAATATTGTCCATTTGTTTTGTTGGGTACAATTCTAACACAATTAATATGACATAACTGCACAAAAAAAAAAAAAAAAGAAGGAAAAAAGACATAACTGCCTCTTTTGGGTACTTGGATTATATTTCCTAATTGTTTATAATTATATCCATTAAGATGAGACACAGATTTCATTAGAGCATCCACTGCACAGCTTTTATAAAGTTATTTTTTTAGTTACTTTAAAGAGGCAATTTAATCAAAATGACTTAAAATATTATTTTTCAGTCTCAACATTTTAACAAAAAAATAACACCATAAACAATAAATCAACAAATATAAAATTTATCGTTTATTCACATATTCATTAAATAAATATATTTTTTCCATCTTCCTTTTTACTTTTCATTTCTCTCACCTTTTTCATTTTTTTTTGTCTCTTTCTTTCCACAGCTCCTCCCCCTCCCTTTTCTCTCTCTCTCTCGGCATTTGGTTTATTTCTCTATTCTCTCTCTCAGCGTCTGTTTTTTTTTTTTTTTTTCCGCAGCATTTGGCTTCAAAATTTTGGAAAATATGACTACTAAGATAAAACACAAATTAAAAAATATGACTATTAAAAAAATAATAAATTTTTTAAAATATTACAATTAAAATAAGATAAATATTCTTAAAATAGATAATTAAAAAAATATAAACATTCAAAAATATAAAAGTTAGAGAAAAAATAAACAAATCTTTAAAAAATAAAATTTAAATAAAATAGTGAAAATAAATTATTAAAGTAGTAAAATTAAAATTAATGCTTTAAAAATATGAGTTGTTAAAATAATTAAAAATGTACTTTTAATTATTTTAAAAAATAAAATTTAAAGAGAGGGCAGAAATATCTTAAAAAGTGGCAGGGAGGGCAGTTTAATGGGGGTAAAAGTGTAATTGGGGAGCAGATAAAGAGTGATTATCGTAGGTTTAGTTAGTGACATAGTGTAGACTAGTGTTAAGTACAACAACTACTTTCATCATCGTAGGTAGGAAGGAGATTGAGTGTGTTTTATCGTTGCCTGTCTGGAATCTGGATCACACTCTCTTCTTCTTCCTCTCTCTCTCTCTCACTGCCCACTGCCACTGCCACTGCCAGACAAAAAGGAAGTCATTGCTCTCTCTCTCTCTCTCTCTCTCTCTCTCTACTCCTTTATTCTTCTTTACTCTTCTTTCCTTTCTTTCCCTTTTCTCCCTTTTATGCAATAATAAAAAATATTTTTTTCTCTCCGACAAAAATTCCTCCAAATGTTTGCTTCTCTGAAATTTTCTTGTTTTCCTTGAAACGTCTGCTTCAGAATCCTTACGTGTGTGTGCATCGTAGCGACTTCTCAAATCCATGAGGTTTGAATTTGCTATGTTTTGAGCCTATGGGAGTGGGACTACCCAAAGCAGCCAAATCCATGACCTTCAGCTAAATTGGATCTGAGGCTCCCCACTAGGGTATCCTCACTCTTGCGCAAATGCCGTTCGTGTTGGGCCTCTTTGAAGCTCTAATGCCCGCTTCTCAGCTCCGCCATTGGATAAAGAGTTAGCTCAGTGCTGCTGCTCTCCCCATGTCTTCAGGTTTGCTTTCTTTACTCCGACCATTTTTGTTTGCACTTAATGGGTCAAAATTGTTCTTTTTTCCTACATGCATTTCCGTACGGATTGATCGAGCCTTTTGTAGATCTGGGTCATTGCAGACAATGGTTGTGAACCCCTCACATTATTTGGCCTTTTCTTCTTTGTTAATGTGTGCTCCTGAGTCCTGCCCTCATTTTAGAGTAATGAGAGCTTTTGTCAAAACGTGTGATTATCTTCTTAAATTTCTTAATGGCCCACGTTCTTGTGTTTAGTGAATGTTCTCCAAGAATACCCGGTGTTTTCTTGTTACATTACGTTTCGAGTAGGTTGGTTTTTGTTTAAGACATCAAGATACTTCCGGAAGTTTGTCAAATTAATTAGTTTTCTTTAATATAACTTGGGTTGTTGAACAGCTCTAGCTATCAAAAGATTTGGGAATTGCTTCTTCTTTAAGCTAAAATTTGATGAAAAATTCTTGGACTTTACATTTAATTCTATATCTTTAACCGCTGACTGTCTCCCGAACCTTTTTCCCCAGATTTTTGGTTATTTTATTTTATTTTTATTTTCATTTTCATTTTAAGTTTGACAATTTAGAAAGTAAATTATGCTCTTGGTTCTCTGCATTAAACAAACACACGCATTGTGTGCCTTGTCACCCTTTTGTTTCACATAATTTTCTGTTTTTTTTTTCTGTTTGGTATTGAATCTATTTCCTAATCCCTGTTCGGTAGAATGATAAGCTAGAATACGTTTTAGTTATTTTTTAAAATACGGATATTAGAATACAAAGGAAAAGGTTCCTATGCTTTAAGCACTAAAATGTCTTTACCTGCTGCTTTTGGATGTCGATTACTTTTGCGGTTGTTTATGAACTTTCGTGTATGGCGCTGGATGTAGAGAAAAGAAGAAAAGAATTGGCTCAACTATTTTCGTGGGAAGGTTTGAGAAAATTCCCTATTGATAATGTTTTCTAGTGGGAGATGTTTCAAGCTTCCAAAACTCCCAATAGTCATTTAAGTACCCTTGTTAAAAGAAAAGTCATTTTGTTGTTATATAACATAGAAACTTGAGTCTGCGTTCCTGTTGTGAATTACAGCTACTTTGACTACTAGGCTTACTTATTTTGAACTCGCAGAGCTATATCAACGCCTCTTAGCATACGGATATACATGTCTCTGATCTGTAAGACTGTAAGCGTATGTGGTTGTCTAGAGAAAGACACGGGTGAAATTGGCTTCCATTTCCTTTTTTTGAATATACATTGCTGGACTATAGTGGAGAAGTCTTTTATGAATTTAATGAAATGAAAGAGGGACTTCTTTGTCATTGTTTCTGCTGTTCATGAAAATTTGCCTTTGGCAATCAGAAACACAGTAGTTTACCCTTGCTAGAGGTTGCAACTGTTATTAATTTCCTTATTCTTTCGTCTTTTTGTTTAGTGCACTGCTACCAATGTAGGAGATGTGTTTGTTAGTTTTACCTTTTCTGTTGTGAACTTTATGATAGTATTTGCAGTCGATTCATGCTTGGGTGAGATCAGGTTTTCTTGCTTTCTTTTGCTGGCTCCATAATCTTTTTCTGTGATCTTTGTGCTCAAACAGGAAGTCATCAAGTTCTGCAGAGGTTACATTCTCATTTCTACATTCAGTTTCAGCAACCCTGTGCCAAACAACTCCCCATGAGGTTCTGCTCCACTGCGGCATTTGCTTTCCTCTTCATCATTATCAATCTTCTACCCCTGGCTATTTCTGACCTGAACTCAGATAAGCAAGCACTTCTTAACTTTGCTGCTGCTGTTCCCCATCGGCGCAACCTCAGCTGGAGCCCTACTGCTGCAGTCTGCAGCTCTTGGGTAGGCATCACTTGCTCACCAGATGGCACCCGTGTAATTGCCCTCCGGCTCCCTGGGGTTGGGCTTGTGGGTCATATCCCACCAGGCACCCTTGGTAAGCTTGATGCCCTCAGGACTCTCAGCCTTCGATCTAACCTTCTCAATGGTAATCTTTCTTCTGAGATTACCTCCCTTCCTTCACTCCACAACCTCTACCTCCAACACAATAATTTATCTGGTGAGATTCCTACCTCCTTTTCCCATCAACTCAATGTACTAGATCTGTCATTTAATTCCTTTTCTGGAAAGATTCCTCAAACGATACAAAATTTGACGCAGCTTACTGGTTTGAACCTCCAAAACAACACCCTCTCTGGATCCATACCTGAAATTGATCTTCCTAGACTGAAGCATTTGAATTTAAGTTACAATCATCTTAATGGTTCTGTTCCATCATCTCTTCAAAGATTTCCTAATTCATCCTTTGTGGGAAACTCTCTCTTATGTGGATCCCCCCTAAAAGCTTGCTCCTTCATCCTCCCACCACCTTCTCCATCTCCTGAATTGTCTCCACCCCTACCATTGGTTCCTTCAAATAAAAGCTCCAAAAAGAAACTGTCCATGAGAGCTATCATTGCCATTGCAGTCGGAGGGTTTGTGCTGCTGTCTCTGTCCGCTCTAATTATTGTTCTCTGCTGTCTAAAGAAAAAACGTAGTGAAGGCACTGGTGTATCAAAAGGAAAGGGTTTAAGTGGTGGGAGGAGTGAGAAGCCTAAAGAGGAGTTTGGGAGTGGGGTGCAGGAGCCAGAGAAAAACAAGCTTGTTTTTTTTGAAGGTTGCTCTTATAATTTTGATCTTGAGGATCTATTGAGGGCTTCAGCTGAAGTGCTGGGAAAAGGTAGTTATGGCACAGCATATAAGGCTGTTTTGGAGGAGGCAACTACAGTGGTAGTGAAAAGGTTGAAGGAAGTAGTGGTTGGGAAGAGGGACTTTGAACAGCAGATGGAAATTGTGGGTAGGGTTGGGCAGCATCCAAATGTTCTGCCACTCCGAGCTTATTATTATTCAAAAGATGAGAAGCTCCTCGTCTATGACTATGTCTCTAGTGGCAGCTTATCTACACTATTGCATGGTAAGTGATATCGCCACTTTATTTCTTTCAATTTTTGGGTAATCTTAACCCTTTATCTTGTTTTTAAATTATAAGAGCTAAACTATGTACTCTGACTACACGAACAAATGAATGGACACATGCCCTACTGTGGACCAATACAAAAAGATCAAGCCGGGAATCACTTATGAAAACTAGTGTTGTTTGCCTTGGTATTTACAAGTGAGAATTCATGATTATACTTACTGCATTTCCAAAAGAAAATTATTCTATCCTGAATTTTTCTGTTCAATAGCTAGTATTGTGAGAGATGTGATCATCATGAATTTTTCTACACTTAGGCAAGATGTATGAAATCATGGTGCACCTGGTCAATGACACATTTGATGATGGGTTGTTAAGAGTGATAATAACTTGTATCACATACTTACTACTGATAATTAGGTCTCATTTAGGTGGCACAATTATTTTTTCCATGGTTGCCCTTTTCAATCCGTAAGGAAACACCTTCTCACAGTTTCTTACCAGAAGGCATTATATATGTAGCAGCTTTTGCCCTGGATTCAAACAAGAATTCCCATGGGATAAGATGTGTACATTTTCTTTGGTAGTTAAGTCTTCTTATTTCTTATCAAAGATGACTGTAAAATTTTTATTCTAGGTGATAGGATGAGGTATAGCCTCATTCATCTATGAATTAACTTCTCTTGGATGATCTATTTTCTATCCACTTGTAATTTTCTCGTCTGTCAGCTAACACGTTCTGTTGTTACTTGTTTTTTATTTCAATCTAATGATAGGAAACAGGGGAGGTGGAAGAACTCCATTTGACTGGGATGCTAGAATAAAGATCTCCCTTGGAACTGCGAGGGGAATCGCCCACATCCATTCCATGGGTGGTCCTAAATTCACTCATGGAAATATCAAGTCCTCAAACGTCCTCCTCAACCAAGATCATGAAGGATGCATTTCTGATTTTGGCCTAACCCCTCTTATGAATGTTCCTGCCACTCCTTCTCGGGGTGCAGGCTATCGTGCTCCAGAAGTGATCGAAACCCGTAAACACACTCATAAATCAGATGTATACAGCTTTGGTGTCCTCCTACTTGAGATGTTGACTGGAAAAGCTCCACTACAGTCACCAGGTCGTGACGATTTGGTTGATCTTCCTAGGTGGGTCCAGTCTGTTGTTAGGGAGGAATGGACGGCGGAGGTTTTTGATGTCGAGTTGATGAGGTACCAAAACATTGAAGAAGAAATGGTGCAGATGTTGCAAATTGCCATGGCCTGTGTGGCAAAAGTGCCAGACTTGCGACCCAACATGGGTGAAGTTGTTAGAATGATTGAAGAAATCCGGCAATCCGACTCAGAGAACCGGCCATCTTCTGAAGAGAACAAATCCAAGGACTCAAATGTGCAGACTCCGTGATTGTCTTTCTAGTTTCAAGCCACGCTCATGAAGAACTCATCTGGTGCAGAAAGCAACTTCGAACATTTTATTTGAATACATGCCTAGTGAGGTTTTCCCCAAGTGTTATTAAAACCTCCTTAGGTTGCATGTATGACTTGGTAGAGTGTGAATGTTTCCATTTATGCGATTTTTCTTAGGCATGTATTGTCCATTTGTCCTTATGTTGATGGGTTTTTCCAATTCATGATTTTGTTGTAATTTGTTTTTAAACATTATGAATTAATTGATTAATGACCTTCGATCGAGAACTTGCTGTAACTTTCTTGTGGCCCCTCCTAAGGCTTGGTGAGTGTTGTGCAGGCCCCCAAGCTAGAAGACTCAAAAAGCTGATGGTGAAAGTTTGTTTATTCCATTATTACACACGTGGCTTGATATCTTAAAAGCACGATCAAATCTGATCCATTTATAATAAAAACCATTTTGTTATCTTCATCTCTATAAAAGATAAAATAAATAAAATAAAGGATAGCTCAATTGATTAGGATTATACCTAATAAATATGGAATTTCTTTCCCCTTGTATGCTGCCATGTCAAAATAAAATAAAATAAAAACCAATGCCGTTTATCCTTTTCATTAGCTCCCACTTAATTGGTCAAGACCCCCGCTAATGGAAAATAAAGAAAAAAGCAACAAAGAATATACACATATATCGTGGATGGACGCAATAAAGGATGAGATAACGGGCGGGGGCGGGCATGAGGATGGGATTGCAAAAAAAAATTATATATAGTGGAATAATTGGATTAGGGTAAAATTGTTTTCCGCGGGGAATTTTACAATAAAAAAATTCAGAAACATCCTACGCCAATTAGATTTTTATTTTTTTAAAGACAGAAAATTCTAGAACCTGCTCTTTTCTCGGTGTCTGTGGGTCTATAATACAAGTAAATACAATTCAACGTCACCCTTTTGAATCTTTGCTCCCTTACCCATCTGCTGTTATTCGATCTTGATCAATTCTTCGAAGAAACTAGTGATCTTTGTGCTTTCCCTTCTAAGGTAAAGAGATATACGGTGTTTTGTTTGACTGATCTGTGGTAAAAATCAGAACTTTAGTTCTGGGTGCTTAGATCTATTGCCGATTTGGGTTGCTTTGCTTTGTTTGTGGGTGTTCTTTAGACATGGCCTCGAAACGGATCTTGAAGGAGCTCAAGGATTTACAAAAGACCCTCCTACCTCTTGCAGCGCCGGTATGCACCTATACCTCTCTTCCTATTCCAACTCTCTTATGCTTGTTAAATTTTATGCGCCCCTCTTTTTTTTTTACCCAAACCTATAGTTATCATCTTTACCTCATGCTTGTCTGGTGGCCTTCTAATTTATGGACTGGGTTGGCTTCTCAACTCCTCAGATATTTTGGGTTTTAATCTGGGTGAAGACAAAACTATATTTGTGCTTTTGCTCAGTTGCTCTTTGATTCATGTTGTTGGTTTTAGACTCTCTCAGCTCGTAGTATACAGTATATGTGTTGCCGATTAATTGAAGTTTATATGATTAATTCAAGAGTTCGGTTCTTATATGTTCGCGTAGGTCCTGTGGCTGAGGACATGTTCCATTGGCAAGCTACAATCATGGGACCTGCAGATAGCCCTTACGCAGGAGGTGTATTTCTAGTTTCTATTCATTTTCCTCCCGATTATCCATTCAAGCCTCCAAAGGTAATTTCATTCTATTTTCCTCCTTGTTGCTCCCTTTCTATAATACTATATTCGTTTCAACATATAATGATTAGTATCATGGCTTCAAAATTGAAGGAGTATTGAGGAGAACGCAACTCATTTCTTTCTAGAGCCCCCACCCCAAGCCCCCCAAAGTTATTGTCAGTGGAAGCCATTGTATTGTAGCTGCATATAACTTCTGCTTAGTTAAAAGACCAATGCTGTTGAAGTTTCAACCATAAACATGATAAGAAAGTGAGAGATCAAAGTCTTTATCAAACGTAGTTCTGGTTATGTAAAATTTGTGAGTTTGTTTAGGTATTGTGATCCACTCTTGTGTATAGAAGTATTTGAATTTCATATACCTCAGGTGCAACAAAATTAGGATAGTGAGGTAAATGAAAGGTTTAGAATCTAACCTGATATTAGTGCTCGAACTTTGGATGAAGGATCCAGAAAACAGGGGCCACAAAGTTGATTCAAACACCCAAACGTAGAGATTAATAGGGTGGTTGGTAGGGGGGAAGGGAGAGAGATGAATGATATTATAGTTTCCCTGAACAACGATGGTGTGAAATCTTTCTGTTCAGTAAATTGTTGCAAATGACATGATACTCTAGTTAGAAACGACTAAATATGAAAGAAGCTGATTTCTTCTGTAGGTGCTATTGTATTTGTAAAACCATTAACAAGATGCCTATTAACGCCATATCAAATTCACAAAACAGATTATAATATTAGTCAGTTTCAGGCTTATGGCTTTTTTTAGCTACTCTCATCTCTATGGTTGTGTCATCTTTTTCCACACATGTATTGGATTGTTCCCCATTAATGGTTGTGTTGTTCTTTGAACAAAGCCAAATCGGTATGGGACTCCACTATTATGTCGATTCACTTTGTAGCCTTGTACCTCTTCTTTTTCTTTTCTTTTTTTGTCTATATTATGATCCTGACAGTGAAAGATCTGTAATTTTAAATTTTAAATTTAGCTATTGAAACTTTATCATTAATTTAAAACTGAAATTTTGGGTATATTAATAATTGTAATCAATTCCTGAGAGCGGAATCTTGTTGGGAGATCATTAAAATTTTGCAAATGTTTGTGAATATGTCATTAGTTTTGCCTCATTAAATGCATTATGTCTTCATCTTTTTTTCTTTTCCTTTTTTTACATGCCACACAAGAGGAGGAAAAAGGGGAAAGGAAAATTTGAACTAATGACTTTTACTTCATGAGGCGTGATCCTTGGCTGATTGAGCTACCTCTTAGGGACTAAATGCATTATGTCTTGTGCATAAATCATGCACCCAGATTTTTGTAATTGATAGTCTATTTTGCTATCATTTTGTAAAATGAATTGAAAGAATGGGGAATAATATGCAGAAGAAGTATTTGGTGCTTGGATTCATGTGATTTTCCTTGATGCCAACTTGCTGGTGAAGCTGAAGTATTACCTGATCCATGTGAAGGGGACGCTTTGCATGGGTCTGAAATTTACCCAACAGGGTTTGGTACATAAACCTGCCTTGGAGATGCTCCTTATCACAAAAAACATGTACATGTAATTATTTATAGCTTTTTTGGGTAAAAATAATGTATTCAAGTCTTCACATTTGAGATTGATGATCAGGGGTTTATGTGAACGTTGATACATAGGGTATGCATTTTATAAATTAAACAAAGGTGTTTTGTTGATGTAAAATGTGTAGATTGTGACGTTTCACTAGAGAAATTGCAGTGTTAACTCTATATGTATATTTAATGTGAAGTGCAGAGTGTAGTATACTTTCAAACTGGAAGTCACAGTGTTGGCACTTCAATTCTCTTTGCTTTTTTTTTTCTTCTTATTCTTAATGGTGCTGACTTTCTGGTAGTTACATTACCATGTCTTGAATTTTTTTTTTTTTTTTTTTTGTATTGATGTCTTGAATTTTTTGGTTATATTGTGTTTGTTATTTTAGAAATCAAGATCACTAACATTATTATACACTTTCAGGTTGCATTTAGGACTAAGGTATTCCACCCAAATATTAACAGCAATGGAAGCATATGTCTGGATATTCTTAAAGAACAGTGGAGCCCAGCTCTAACCATTTCCAAGGTTTCATTGAACTATTCCCATTTTTTTAATTTCTAGTTTACAGTCATGGGTCGTCTACTATCATTACCAGATAAGTGGTCTGGTTTGATGCTGTTATGCACGATTATATGCCATTTGCTTGAATAACAGCTTACTTGATATCATTTTGCAATATACTTTATTGATTTTCATCAATTTCAAGCGATGAGAGTCATGTCTCACTATGCTGCGAAGTTACCACATCAATATGGAAAATCAATCAAATATCAGTTAGAATAAATGCCATCTGTACCTTGGAAGAAAGTTATGATAGTGAAACTTAGTTTATCCCATGTCTTCAACTGTTTCTCATCTCTACACAAGGTTGCTGTTTGTTAGTGCATTTTGTGAGTTGATAGTCAAATTGTTACCCAGGTTGGGTTCAGATATGGAGCTTGTGTCCATGGGCTTCATTGAAGCTATCTGTTTTGGAAAATGTATTTTCGTCGAGTCTATTCGTACTAACGTCCCATATTTTAGGTGCTGTTGTCCATATGCTCCCTGTTGACGGACCCCAACCCCGACGATCCGCTTGTCCCTGAAATTGCTCACATGTACAAGACGGACAGAGCTAAGTATGAAGCCACTGCTCGCAGCTGGACACAGAAGTATGCCATGGGATGATGGCTAATGAAAACTCGCCAGCATCTATAAGCATGAGATGATGGTTTCATCTCGTTCAGGTAAAAAAAGAAAGGGAAAAAGGACTGGATGTTGGCAAGGAGCTTTGTTGTCATTTTGTGAATATTATTTGAAGACATTTAGGGGATTGGATAACTGTAATGTAATGTTTGTTAAGCGAATGCTGTTCCGCTGCTTGTTCTTCTACAACTCATATGATTGATTGGGAAATAATTTATGTTTTGTGGGCACGATTCCTACAACACAAGTTGCAACTTTTGCTTTGTGTTACGAGGATCTGAGTGCAAATGTTTTTTATTTTTTCGGTCAATGATAAGGAATAAGGAAAAGTTGTCCAAATCATATTTTAATATCTGGGAAATTCACATGCACATTTCTTCCAATATTGCAGTTACATTGAAAGAAAAAAAATTGAGTAAAATGAATCAGGGTATTTTAATAATTTTATACCCTTTTAATAGGATTTAATACAAAATTTTACCGGATAGAAAAAAGTGGAAGAAAATTCAAAGTTTGATATATTAAAGTAAGATTTTAAAGGAAAAAGCTCATTCTTATTTATAGAAATTAAGAGTCAAAAAGAAATTTTGAATATTTGAGAGGTATTTATCAAAAGTATGTAAAAAATTATTTTTTCAACCATTTTTTTAATTTTTGTATGACTTATATAAGTTTACAAATCATTGTTGAATTTATTAGATTTGTTAAAAAAATAGTTGACAGAATAACGTGTAGCATATTTTGTTAATGGGATAAGTGAAGTTTTCCTTTAATATAAGATTTTATAGATTTATGACCAATTCTCGATGTTCCACATAGAAAGAAAAATTATTAAGACATTGACTACATATTTAGTCATAAACCGGATGTAAATACTGAAATGTTTCATAGGCATGCGACCTTGATATTCTGCCCATGTGATGGATAATGGATCATCGTCCAATCAATTAATCAAACAGTAAATTGATGGAGATGGTCCGACCAAAGTAGATTTTTTTAGCGGCCCCGAACATTTGATTGGTCATTTTAATCAATAAGCATGTTTTATACGAGCAACAATAGTTGCATCAAACAGAAAAAAACTCTTTTACCAAGTGGGGCAGCCAACCTTTCTCGACCGGTAAGCTTAACCTCTCCGGTCCAGGTGTTGCCACGCCCAGGAGTTGCCATGCGAAGGTTCTCCGCGGATTTATTGAAAAAGTTTTTTACTGTTCTTATCCTCACTATCATGGAACAGGATTCGGAGAAAGAATTATTTTATTGTTAAAATTTAATGTTGTTGTATTTATCCGTGTAGATAATATCATGTGATAAATGTATTAACATGTCATATACAAAATTTAAATGATTTCAAGGATCTTCGTTTAATTCAGTTTTTTTTATATTAAAACAATTTAAAAGAGGAGGGTACTCAGTCCTTAAGTAAATTATGTCTTATAAAACGAAAATTATTAGGTCAAATCTCTGTTTTTCTATCCTTTGTGTAGACATATAAAAAAGAAAATAAAAGAGATAGAAGAGTTGTGAGGCCTATTTGTCTCGGGCAAGTAGGCCTCACATCTTAGTCGGGACAGATGAGTTTAATAGTCTTCCTCTCTTAAGCTAATCTTAGTCCAATATTTGGACAGTAGCATTTATTTACCACTTCAAATCTTCAATGCTATTAAATGTAAACTTTAAACACATAATTAATCACCCAATGACGAACATTGCTTGGACAGGAAGCACTAGCAATATGGAAAAACTTGAAAGACATGTTGGAAATATTTTTCTCCACCGGGCACACAATTAACTTATCCCTTGGTTGACAAGCAATATTTGAGGCCGTCACTCTCTATGGCTCTAGTACATGACTAACATAATTGCTCCCAACCCCTCGCTAATTTATTTATTTTTGTGGAGGGGGGTCTTTGCCTTTGCGTGTCCTTCAAGCCAAAACCAACCTACCCAATCACTTTTTCAACGTTTTTTTTTTTTTTTGTAGTTTTTTTTTTAATTTAGTTTTTTAGTTTTAGTTTTAGTTTTTTTTATGGTTCTGATTTTGTAAGAGGCATTAGGATCTAAACCCTTTTTCAATTTGTAATGTTTCTTCTATCTTTTAAAATCTCATTTTGGATGATCTCCGGCGACAGTGGCATGTTAGTAAACGCCCCCATGCTTGAGTGCCTCTCACCATGAGTTAGGATATCTTCTCTAAACAATAATTAATTCTTTCCTCGAATTGACCACTCTAAACAAATCTTGATTTGATGATTAAATATTTGTCATTGGCAACGAGTGTGCTGTTTTCCCTCACCTAATTTGTCACCTCATATATCTCGAAAGGTCTAAAAATCAAAACAAATGGTATATATATATATATTGTTGTGCCATTTGACATTGTTGGACGATTTCTTATTTTAACATGTTAACACCTGTCTCTGGTGATCTTAGCATGATGTGAATATCGTTTGCAAAAGTCATGAAATCTAGGGAATTTGGCAATGGCTAATGGTTATGACGAATATTCAAATATAATAAGCATCAGATAAAATAAAAATGGAACTTTCATCTCATTCTCTTCGAAGTTATTTTTTACTTTTTTAGATTATCAACTTCAATTATAATAATGGGAAAATTATACTTTATCCCCTTGAAGTATCCACCCATTTTTACTTTTGCCTCCAAAGTTTAAAATGTGACACTTTACCCCCCCAAACTTTCAAATTGTGACAATTTAACCAATTTGGCCTATTTATTTCCAAAATGCCCCAACATTTTTTTTTCTAAACAAACAAAATTCAAAAAAAAAACCAAAAAATATTTAAAATATATCTTTGGGTGGCGAACCACCCCATAGGTGGTACCACCTGCTTTTTTTATTTTTTGTTTTTGGATTTTTTTAAGAAAGTGTTAGGGGCATTTTGAAATAAATAGGTCAAATGAGATAAATGCCACAATTTGAAAGTAAAAAGTCACATTTTAAACTTTAGAAAAAAATGAAATGTGATCAATTTCTATAATAATTTAAGTATTAGAGCTATCTGTTTCAACCTGCTTCAACAAACTCTTGTGCTAAACTTAATTTCTTTTTTGCAAGTATTTCAATCGCTACTTTGGCTTGCGATTAACTGATCTAACAAATATGATGAAATTTCACTTCAACTTTAAAAAAGTAATTGAAAGATAATAGTGCCGAGTATAAACGCATGAGTGTCAAGAGATTAAATCCTATATTAAAAATATGTTACAAGTGCAAGTAGTTAATATGATATAATTAGGTCCAAACTTATAAACTAAACCTTTTGGGTTAGTGATATTCTAACATGATTTTAGTAAAAGACACCCTAAAATGTCAATTTCCTTAAAAAAAAAAAGGTAGGATTAGTCTTCATTATTATTATTTTTTTATATGATTTCATTAATTGAATGTGTCTTCAATCAAATAAAGGAAAAGATAACTATTTGGCTCGTTGGAGGTTTTTGAGTCGGATTGTGTAGCTAGCATTGGGATTGGGCGCATGAAGGAAATTAAGGTTCTGGGACGATTATCATACCTCCAAAGTGGCAGAAGGATCCTCTCCGTTTCTTTTGAAATGGAGAGGAGCCGATTAGTATATTTTTAGAGGTATTATAATAATTTTAATTTAAATGTTAATATAAAATTATTATATTATCCTTATGAAATTACTAACCGACTCTTCTCCATTTCTCTTGAAATGAAGAGGATCTTGTATTCTTGATCCCTCCAAAGTGAGGTGGACAGGCAACGGCAGACTTTCATCACCATGCTTATCTGAGACGCGAAGACAGTGAAGGCAATCGAGGCAATTCCATGTCCAACCACGTGTCTGACCAAACTCAAAAGAAAAAATCCGCCCACGTTGTCTATTGTTCTGAACAACAAATTTCGTGGTCGGTTTTGACCATACTTTTCAACCTAGCTAAATACTACTACTTTTCTCGTAAGTATCACTGTGCTATCACGAGCTAATTCAGTATCAAAAATTACATGAGACTCTAATAATCGTATCTTCCTCTAATTTAACTTCATCAGTCATTTAACCTAAATTGGAAAACTGATTCGAATCAAGTCTAAGCGACTAAGCGTTTTACAAGCATTTTTATTTGTTTATAGTAATAACTATTTTACTGTCACGTGAATTTATAAAAGATTATAGTCCTTCATACATTTTCCTTGAAAACATCAACAGGGTTGTCGTATATGCAATCAAGTTGTTCTTGTAAGATTCTCAACGTAAATTAAGGAACATATATCCATGGTACAAAGCACAGCCGTTCGAACCGGGAAAAATCGTCGAAGTCACCCACCCACATTAGGACCACCTTTCCAGAACTACTTTAGCTGCTGTGCCTGAAAATGAAGTCACGTACCCGCCCAAATTACCTTTTTTTTTTTTTCCGGCAGGGATCTAATCTAACTAATATCTCGTTATTGACGATTAGAGATTTTTTTTTAAAAAAAAATTCTGCAGTATGATATGGGGAAGTGGGGTTGTTCTGGAATAGACCAGTGAAGAAGAAGGCTTCTGACACGTCAATATAGGCTGCTGGAAACACCTTCCAATTTTCCACTCAGACATGACTCATGGCTCATGACTCATGACCCAGCTCACACCCACAACACCAAAAGCAGAGAAAAAGATATTTAACAAAAGTTATTTTGTTACATAGAAAAGTTATTTATTGTAATTTTTTTATTTAATTATTTCTTCCGTCTCATATATAGTAAGTAATGAATAATGATGGTGGTTTTTCTTTGGTGTCTCAAAAATATATATAGATAAAAAAGTATTTATTCATTTAATTTTTCATCTTTATCTTTAAATTCTCATCCATCTTTTTGAACTGCAGTACTCGCATTATTTTTCTAAATTTGAATTCCATCCTTTATGGAGAATCATTTTTTTATTTGTCAATTCTTATTTTTTAAAATTTAAAATGATTAAGTGAGAGAATGAAACAAGGTATAAGTGCTTGGTAACTCAAAAAAAAAAAAAAGTGCTTGGTAACACGATGTTTTTTTGGTTGGTTGAGAAATCATGTACATTACTCGTCAACTTTTATACTGTAAATATAAAATTAAATTGACAAACTTCTAGTAAAGTTTGATATTTTGCAGCCTAATCACGACGCTATTATTCTGAAAAATAGAAGAAGGGAAAAACAGAGTCCCGTGCACTATATATACACTTGACCCTCTCAATTTCCCCTTCGTTTTCTTCCTTCTTCCTTCCTTCCTTCTATGTCGTATCTTTTCGCTAGCTCCTCCCTCCCATCAATCCCAACACAGAAAACCTGCAAGAGGCTTTAACCCGAGTCTCTTTCCCGCCAAAGCCCGAGGTCTCTCCTTCTTTACCTCTGGTGGGTCGCGTCAATTCTTCCCTCTGTAAATTGTTGTCCATGTGACTCAGTCTCACTCTCTCTACTCCCCAAGTCTTGTAATTATAAGCGTATCCAAAGCCCAGATTCTTTCCTTGCTATCTATGTTCGTACAAGGTTTCCCTGCTACCACTCTCTCTTTAGTCTTTCCCCTTTTTCCCTTCCAATTATACATAAGAGGCATAGAATCCCCCTCTTTGCCCGCCGCCATCACCTTTTCACCCCTCTTTGTTCTTCATAAAGCTCTTTCCTTTCTTTTGATCGAGAAAAACCCACCTTGACTGGATCACATGCTTTTTTGCCTCCTTCGCTTCCCTTGATGCATCTGAACAAACCCATCTGCTACTGTCCGATCTCCTATCATCTTCTACAACAAGCACCATGACAAGCCCCGACACAAACAGTTTCCACCATCCCCACTTCGGCAGGTCCGTAAAGTTCTCAGAGCACATAGTAACAACAACGGAGTTCATTCATCAACGAAAACCCATGACTCCCGGTGACTCACAACCAAAGCTCAAGCTTGTGAGGATCATACACACCGACGGCGATGCCACTGACTCCTCCAGCGATGACGACGAAGAAATTTGGTCCGTACGAAGAGTTAAACGGCACGTCAGAGAGATCAGCTTCGAGCCACCGCCATCACTTTCCCCCAAGAAGTCACCGAGGCAGGAGCCTGCAGCTAAAAAGAGACCGTTGAGATCGCCGGGGTCCGAAGCCAAGCGCCGGAAAAAGTTTAGAGGTGTCCGGCAGAGGCCTTGGGGTCGCTGGGCAGCCGAGATCCGAGACCCTTCCCGTCGCAAGCGGGTCTGGCTGGGAACCTTCGACACGGCCGAAGAAGCTGCCTCTATGTATGACAAAGCAGCGGTGAAGCTCAAGGGTCCTAACGCCGTCACGAACTTCCCTAACGCCGTCACGACGGAAACGTCGGTGTCGGTCGACGTTGAGAGTCCCAAGGAAAGCTCTGGCATGTCTGACGCAGCTGCGTCCTCACCCACTTCGGTCCTGCCTTATGATAAGTTAACGACGCCGTTCGACGGATTCTATTACGGGGGCGTTGACGTCTTCGGGTTCGATACCGACTTTCCGTTAAGTTTGCCGGATTTTGTTTTGTCTAGAAAGCACTTGGCCCGTAAAGCGGAGGAAGAGTTCGGGGAGTTTGACATCGACGATTTCTTGGTGGACGTCGTTTGCTAAACAGTGAAGCCAGGAGTGTAATACGGTTCTGCACCTATTTCCGAAACATTGACGTGGCATATCGTGATTAGTTAGTTCGTTGACGGGGGAGTGGACCAAAAGAGTCGGAATTCCTAAAATGCCCTCCTTCATTTTGATCTTTATATAGGTAAAACTACGGAGTGTTTGATATACACATACAGAGAGAGTCAGCCGATCCCAGCAGTAATACGCCGATTTTGTCTTCTGTTAATGAGCCAGCCAATGAGGTTGTTTTGTTATATTGTTATTGGTCTAATTGTAATTATGCCGTATTTAAAAAAAAAAAAAACATAATTGCGAGGTGATAAGTTTGAAGTGCGTGAAGAATGGTATTGAGAGATTTTTAGGCCATTCCTTCGGTTTCACGCCAAAAAAGCGTTGAAAAGTAAATGGGGGTTTATTGTAGCAAGCAGCAAGCAGCAAGAGTAATTATTTATTATTTAAATAATAGAATAGAATAAAAATGGTTTGCTTTGTTCAATGAATCTTCTTCATCCCACTTGCCGGTCTCTGTTTATGGTGACTTTTCAGTGGCCAGTGCTCAACTGGATAGCACGCAGGCCTAGACTCCTAGTGTCAAATGTTAGGCACGTGTTCCTTAAACCCCGCTAAGTCATCTTGTTCTGAGGTAGACTTTTGTCGGATATCTTGTGGACTCCTTCAAAGCCTAGATGCTTCCGTTTTACCTTCTAATTTGTTAGATGGATCGATGGATGGGTGTTCTCAGTTCGATCTAAGTTCTTGATTGGATTCTTAGATTTTGTTGGCACTTATCATAAATGGATCAGACCTAAAGGCTGCTACCAGATTATTGCATATACGTACGAGCCATAATAGTTATAGGAGAGTGAAGATCTATTATTTGTTATACAATCTAAATTAGCCTATATATACCTCAGACATAACATAAACTTAACGTGCGAACGCTATCTCGTATATTAACAGCAGGAGTCCCATGTTTTTGTTTGTTTTTTTTTTTTTAAAAAAAAAAAAAAGAGTAACATTCGTAGCGACTATTAGCCATGTTTTTAAACTTTCAAATATGATGTGAAGTTCAAAATGGATGAAAGAATAGAGTGGTGAGTGGGAGCCCAAAGCCCGCAAAAAGGACGTATAATAATGGAGAGCCCACCGTGCTGGGTCCACGCTTCTGCGTAATGGTTATCAAGAGAAAACTGACTGAATCTTATAATCCTAAATAAATAAATAACTAATAAAAAAAAAGGGGAAAACCGGAGGAGAAAGAAATGGACTACCGGCGGCTTCAAATTAAGAGCGGAAATTACAAAAGGGGGTGGGTTATGGGAGCTAAGGGTTGAAGTTGAGGGGTCAAATAAATTTGGAATGACATGGGGATTTGAAAGGTGGAGTGTGATTTGGCGGGACCCGGTTGGTGAACAAACAGATATGAAAGAAACTGTAGCTCAAAAATGGCCACCCACATGACAGGGCCACCCCAGCCTATAAATGACAGCCGCCTTCCACTATCACCATTATCTTAAGAATAAGAACCCTAAAAGCCTTCCTCTAGCAAACAGGGTCCCACCGGCAAATATCTCCGGCGCGTGACGCAGCTTCTCCCCGCCTCCACCTCCATCTGGACTTAGATTTTTTTACTGTTCCTGTCTTGTATTTTATTTATGTTTTGTTGTTAGTAGCTTTCTGTTTAATTCGATCCAGTTGGACCACAGACTCTTTGTTCTGTGAAGTGGATTTTTTTTTCTTTCTTTTTGGTTTCTCACTAGTTCTTTGAGATGTTAGTGGTTTGTCTGGATTGGTCGATGCGACTACATTACATCTAAACCTCTATTGTTTTTATGGAAATTGTTTAGATGTTTGACAGGTATATTTGAACTCTCGATGATAGTATGTATCAATCAGATTGTGTCGCAGCAAGGTTTTTTCAGGTTGTATTCATAGAACTTATCCACTTTCATCAGCTTAGAGGTACTAGTGGTCTGTATCGATTGTATTAACTACTTGTCTAAGTTTATTTTTAGCTTTATGTCAAAACTTTTATTAACTTTGTGTTTATCTTATAACCTATTAATTTTGTTTTAATGGATGCCGGTTTTATTTTATTTTTTATTTTTTTTAAACAAACAGGGTCAATATGTTATTTTACATGTATTAATGGTCACATATGCACACCTTTTTTTTTTTCTTTTTTTTTTTTTAATTTACTTTATTCATAAATTAAATTACTTACCATATAAATAAATATAATTAACGTTGTTTTGGGCATTAGGGTATATAGTTGATTGTATTTATGTTTTAATTTGTTTGTTAATATATGGATTTTTCTTTTATATATATATATATATATATGAAAACACAAAAGCCGTGACTCCAGCAGGAGATTTGGCGATCCTACCGTGTTCCTAAAAGGGTGTGGCAAGAGATATATATGAGAAATTGATTACTGTTACGTGTTGGGGTGACGGTGATCGAGAATGGTGAATGGTGATGAATGATGATGGTGGTGAGGCCCCAGAGCAGTGTTTTCTTTCCCAATTTTGTGGCTACCATTCACTTTAATGATATGCAGGCGATGACAACAATTGGACCAGAAAGAAGAGATCGCGACATATTATTGTTCAATTCAATTTTTCTTTATTTTAATGCACCACCCTAATCCCAGTGAGGTTTGTTTTGGTCCAAATCTTGGAAACCAAGCAGTTAAATGCAGAGACGTGTCAAACCAAAAGTCTGCCTTATTGCTGTGGTGACGCCACTCGACGACTATCATATGCATTTTAGACTTTTACCACATGCGTAATCTGTTATATTACCATTTATGTCCAATTTAAACGGACAAATGGGATTGGATTATGCAAATCCAACTAAACCACTTAAAATAATAGTAAGCAAATTAAATGGAAGAAGTTTCCTCGAAAGGGATATTAATGCATGCCATAGAAAAAAATTACTTTTGACTTTTCCTTTTTTTTAGCAACTCAGGCAACAGTTTGTCGTGAATTTTAAGGCCAGATTATTGAAGTGATTTCCTAAATTAGTCCATCTTGCTCTCCAAATATGGGAGAAGCTTTGGTAGTCTGTCTTGCAGTTTTCTTAGCGTCTTCTATTCGTCTTGATTGTTTTATTTTCGAAAGAGATTCTGAAGTGATAATTCTAGCTCTTCATCATCCAAATTTATCTCAAGATTGGAAGATTTCCTTCACTATTTATGATACTTTATTTTATTCTTTTTACTTTTTTTTGAGAAGTTAGAAAGATTAACCAAAGTGCAAATTTATATGTTTACTATATTATATGTTGGGCCGCAGTCATATCTCACTCTAACATCATTTTCTTTTCCACTTTTCCTTTCTATACTTCTAGAATTGTTAGCGGAAAGGGCCCATCTTCTAGTTTATTTTTGTAAATTTTCTGATTTATAATGTACTTTAAAAAAGAAAAAAAAACAACAACAACAACTTTTGACTTTTCTTTAGCTTTCTTGCTTTTCTTAACAATTAATTAAATTGTCCCTTGCTCCGACGTATTTGACCAAACAAAGACCACACGCTACAAGTCTTTGGAAATTAAAATGGAGTTAATGTGAAAGAGAAATTAAGGAAGAGAATTATAGAGATAAACATTCTAAAGGGGCCAGAAAGGCAGAGTAGAGCCAAATTGGTGGGTGAAAGCTGTTGATAGAGTAACAACACGTGTAGGCATGGTTTGACCACACAATTAATTAGTAGCTCCATTAATCAAGGTTCATACAACTATCCCATTTCTAATTAAACTATTATTTGTTCATTCAAATGATCAAAAGAGGGAACAAGCTATCTTCCACCACTCTTGTCTAATTGCTTGTTTTCCGCAGTTTAAGTTGGTCAATCAAGTGGAATTCATAAGAGCATCCACATCAAGCTCTCTAAATTTAACATTTCTTTAAAATTTTAACAAAATCTACAAAACGTCATCCACATTAAATTCTCTATCAAATGTTAAATATAACATTTGTCAAACTTCCTCTTCAAATTTAAAGAGGTCAAAAGCAAATGTTAAAATATTAAATATTATTTTATTGCATTCAAGCACCACTTTTCATTTTCTTCCTCTTTTTTCTATTTCTTTCCTCCAAAGTTTCATCCCCTCATTTTTACTTTTTTCTCCTTCCATTTTTTTCACACTCATCTTTCTCAAATATACAACCATTAATTGACGCCATTTTTTTCTAATAAATTAAATGCATTCATCAATGAAATTTATTGAATTAAAGATGCAATTGTACACAAAAATAATTTCATATATGTGAACATGAAAGTGAGTTTCATGGTAATTAAAATAATTTGTTTTATAATAAAAATAATAATATTTGGATTAAATAAGAAATATTTAAAGAGTTTGATATTTGATAGTCTTTAAAAGTGACTAACTATATCTAAAAAAGTACACTTTAAAAGTTAACTAAATTTTGCATAACTTGATGCGGATGCTCTAATATATAGATATACCTCAACTTACGACCCGACCCGATGAATTTTTATTTGGTACAATGTGATTAGTAACAAGCCATTGTATCAAGGACGGATTTATTGTTCAAAGGAGTCTCAATCAAAGGGGTAGAAAATTTGAAAGATGAAGAACATACACATGTGGTGGGAAACAGATTTCATGGTGGTCCAATTTTTCTTGATTCCTTCCCCTTCCCCTCCGATGGGTTAATGGGATGGGACTTTGGGTGTTGCGAGGGGGTTGCGGGGGGCTGAACCTGTCCCTTCAATATCACACAACAGGTGTCGTCAAGCAGAAGTCTACAAGATAAGCAGACATTGACCCCCTTTTTTCCATGTGCACGATACAAAATGATCATCATAATTTCAACCCTTTTTTTCTTCCTTAATAATTTGAAGACCAAAGTCAAATAAAACATACAAAAATATTTTGTTTTCTTGTAAGTGATTTGATTGTATTCAAAGAAGAAGAAGAAGAAGAAGAAAGCAATAGAGAATACCAAATTGGCGACATGCTAGCCTAAACAACATGACAAAGAAGAAGTGTCCTCACCAATTGAGTTGTCGAGACATGAAGCAAGAAACTAGTTAGACTTAAAAAACGTCACTTGAGAAAATAACATCTCATAATCATTTTGAAATACACAAACAAGATTAATTGGAATAACAATTTATTTTTTTTGTTGGCTTAAACCTTTGCGATAAATAATAATTTATTATAAAACCAGAACATGCAATCTTATGTTGAGACCTTAACTTCAATCTATCTCTCCCAATAATACAAGGGTGGTAATGCAAAAACAGACAGTCAGAAAAATCAATTGGTTTGAGAGATCTTTTATGTATAAGAAACTGGTTCTGGCATTTATATTCACCCCAGCAAATTTTCTTTCATTTTTAGCTGAAAATATTGCAATTTTATTTATTTATTTGAACTACCCATATTTTCAAATCTCACTCTCTATTTTACCTATCCACTTTTATTATTTAATTTAATATTATTTCTCAAATATGTCTTATTCTTTTATATTAAGAAGAGAGAAAATGATGGAAAAATAAACATTTTTAAAACATTTGATGAGTGTACAATGTTTTCTATATTTAGTGTATTAATAATATTCTCTCCATTTCATTTGAACCGGATATTATCTGATTTAAATGAAATAGAGAGGATCCTATTCCATTATCTCCGTAATAGCTCACCAAACTTTTATTAACGTAGCTAGCCCTAGTTGGATGAGCCTGATTTTTGCCCGATTATGCTTCGGGGCAAACCAAAACAACGTTAGGCTAATCGGGTGTGAATTCTCTTAGGCCCTCCATAACTTAAGTGACCACAATTTAGCATGGGGCTTGCAACTTCTTGTAGGAAGCCCAAGAAGGTGCCAGGTCCAAAAATTGAATTCTAAGTCTGCCTAATGTTGGCCCATAGTTTGGAGAAAGATGAGTGGGCCCAAATTCCAAAATTCACGCGCCAATATTTCGGGCTGGTGTTGAACGGCCCAAAGGACTTTTTAAAGGGCATCCAGATTTCATACTCAGAACAATTTGAGCAACGCAAGGCACATTCTTCATCAGGAGTGGAAAGATTAGGGTTTTGGCATAGCACAACGCAGGGAAATAGTGGTAAACTTTTTCAATTATTTTTCTGTTTTTGATATGTGAATGCCCAGTCGATGTTTGGCAATATTATGATTATCTTTTTAGTTTCATAAATATGTACATATATTGGTGATATTTTTGTTTTCGATAAATGAATTCCCGGATTTGGATGATACAGCTTTGTCATAGGTAACGAGTTCGTCTCAATTTGAATTATGGGCATTCTGCCTATGTGTTTCTCTCTCTTCCTTCTTCTTCTTCATTTATTTTTGTGTGTAATCCACTAATTCAGTTCTACTTTGATTTATAGCAATCATGGCAGACGATGTTCCCAATGATGTGAAGGAAGACGTGGCAGATGTAAGTCTGTTCATTTATTCCCACCATTTTGGTTTATGGTATAGGAGTTAGATTATTGGTTAAACAAACTTTTTAGGTGATGAAAGGTGGTGTTTGGTTAGTGCAACTTATAGGATCTTGAGCTGATGGAGTATGTAAATTCTGAGACCATGTGTTTTTAATGCTGCTGTTTAGTTGAGATCAAGTTTGTTAATAGTCACATGTCCGAAAATGTTCCTATGGATGTTTGTACACCTTATCTGGAAACCTCTTGTGGGGTTTATATATATTGGAGAAACCCCAAGTTGTTGTCTGCCTTCTCCTTAGACAATAGTGCTGCAGTTGATTGGTAGTTTGTATTGCTATGTTGTTTTTTCCTTGGATACAGTGTCAGATTGTATTTCTCAATGAATTGATGGATTGCAGATTGCCCCATTTGATCCTACTAAAAAGAAGAAGAAGAAGAAGGTTGTAATTCAGGATCCTGCTGATGATTCTGTGGAAAAGGTGACTGAGCAGACGGAGAACTTGTCAGGTATCTAAACTGAATGTGTTGATTTTTTGATGTGGTGTTTTCTTTAATTTTGTGTAGCTATGCCATTACTCGCATGCATAGCAAGAGGTTTACTGTTTTTATCACTTGCAGTTTCTGATGGGCTTGAAAGTACTTTCTCTGGTCTGAAAAAGAAGAAGAAGAAGGGTAAGTAGTCATGATATCTACTGTGAATCAAATATGTATGTGTCTGAGTGTGTGTATTTAGATGTTGTCATCAGCAATAACTTTTGATGCTTGGTGTGATTGTAGGTTGACACCAGTTCCTTGAATGAAGAGAGTGGAGAAGTGGGGGAAGATTTAGATGGTAATATGTTGCATGTGTGGTTTTTGAATTTTCTTTGGACAGTGCATTAGAACTGTAGAGATTTATGTTCTCTCCCTTTCAGATCATGCTGGTGTAGATGAAGAAGGAGAAGGAACTGTGCCACAGTCACGCTTTCCTTGGGAAGGAAGTGACCGTGATTATGAATACGAGGAGGTAAATTATTTGCTTGAGCTCTCTTTTGAAGTTCAGATTATTCTTAGTTATATATTCTGATTGTTATATGCAGTGAATGTTTCATTTATTTTATTTGTTAATTTTATAGATGCCTCAATGATATAAGGACATATTTTCCCATCAGACTATTTTAAATCATTATTTGTTTTTGAGGTTTGTACTTGGGATTTATGTCACATGCTTACCCTGTGTTGGCTAGAAGCAGGGTGTAAGGAGCTCCTTATCTTCTTAGTTTTTGCTGGTGGCACATTAGAATATCTTGCCACTAGTTTATGGATGATTTGAGATGTCACTTGTGTCATTAGGACTGCTGTAACCTGATAGTACTGAAGTTTTGTTATGGTGTGTACGTCTTCTGGTTGCCACCTTTTGGACTCAGCCTGCTGTTGCTTGAGAAAACTCAATTTATTGAAGCTAAAAGTCTGTTACTACTATTCTTTTCATTTTCCCTAGGGGTTGCTTTGCTCTCCTATCACAAGAAGGCCCCGCCAATTTTTCGGTTTTGTATCTGTTTGCTCTAACGCTACCAGTGCTTTGTCTCAACCATGGTTGTTGTCACCCCAGACACTGTAGATCTAGATGGTATACCAGTTATCATATTTGGTTATCTGAAGATGAGAGGGTCTGTTTAGCAGGATGTGTGTGAATCAGTAATTCATCTCAGCCTACTGATATGTGATAATTGTCTCTCCACTATCCTGCAGATGATGTTGAGTCCATGTTTCGTACTATCACGTGTGTTATTAGTAATGATTTTTTTTTCTCTGATATTGTCTGCAGCTTCTTGGTAGGGTGTTTAACATTCTTCGGGAGAATAATCCAGAGCTGGCAGGAGATAGGCGTAGGACTGTTATGAGGCCTCCTCAAGTTCTTCGTGAGGGCACAAAGAAAACTGTTTTTGTGAATTTCATGGATCTATGCAAGACGTATGCTGATTTCTTTTGCTCTTTATGCTCATTTTTTTCTCCCTATGTTGTGAACTCTTAATAATTTGTTACAGATTTTCCGCATTTTTTGGAATGTATGCTACTTGTTGATTGGATTCAAAGCTTTACCTTATGTGTATTCCTAATGATATCTTTAATTCTGTTTCATTAATGTTTATGTTTGTATGCCCTTGTATATGAAGGTTATGTTCTGGAAAAAGACCTATTGTAATTTCTATGTATATTTTTGTTTACTGTGCCAAGCATGCATAATATGCTGTCTTAGGCATGGCTTAACTATTCTTTGGTTATTTTAGTTTATTTTTCTGGTGGTAATAATTGTTTTACTAGATTTGGGCTTTAGTTTAAAATGAGATATTCTTTAGTAGTGTTGTTTCTAATGCTTTTTTTTTAAATTTTATTTATTTATATATATATAAATAATTTTGACTTTTAACTCTTTGCATTTCCTCAAAAAAAAAAAAAGGATGCATCGGCAGCCAGACCATGTGATGGCATTCTTGCTGGCTGAACTGGGTACAAGTGGGTCACTTGATGGGCAGCAAAGACTAGTCGTGAAAGGAAGATTTGCGCCCAAGAATTTTGAAGGAATCCTGCGGCGATATATCAGTAAGTATCTTGTTTAATTTTCTCAAACAGTTCATGTAACCATTAATTGAAACTGGAAAGTATTCCTCTTGCTGCCTTATTAAGTTGGTATTTTATGTGGATTGCAATGAGTCTAAAAAGAATGAGTTGATCTTGTTTGGCCTTTATGCATCGGCTTGTTGTGTTCCATGGAAACAGGCACTCACCCCTCCCATCTTTTCTTGACGAAAGGGGAAAGATCTGTATGTCAGGGGATACCATTCTTTTCTGAGAATTGCCAGTACTCTGGTTTTGTATGGGAGCACTTGAAATGATTTGGTTTAACTGAGCACTTTTAGTTTATGCTACCTCAACCGATATCTTTTGTTTAAATGCTAAGCAGCTTGGTCTAGCTGTAGAATATATCGTGGTTTGAGTGTTTCATGTGTTGCTTCTCTTGACTATTGTACTAGTTGCTGTATTTTTTACTGATTGAATTCTTGTTTGATGGCTAATTATCTTTTCAGATGAGTATGTCATTTGCATTGGGTGCAAAAGTCCAGACACTATACTTTCAAAGGAGAATCGTCTCTTCTTTCTCCGATGTGAGAAGGTAACTATTTATACATTTGTTGTTTGTCCTTATCCAAAAACTATTTATACATTTGTTGTCCACCTCCTCACAGGGCTTGCTATTCACCGATGGGATTAATTTAACTATTTGACAACTATAGTTGTCTGTGTCTTTTATTGTTATGGTTATTTTTGTAGAAGTGAAGAAGACTGTACCTTTTTATTCTTTTACTACCAACTACTTTTATGAGGAGGCTTTTAATAATGCACATAAACTGTTAAATTTAAGATTGTGTTGGCTTCCATCACGCTTGTGGGGGTGTTTTGTTTTATTTTTTATTTCTTTCCTCTAAAGACTATATTATACTCCTATATGTTTTCTTCTTTTGATCTTTTACTTTTGCAGTGCGGTTCTGGACGATCAGTTGCTCCAATTAAAGCTGGTTTTGTTGCTCGTGTTGGCCGTAGGACCGCAGGAACATGATCTGGCCTGTTGCCCTTTTTTTAGCTGGAAACTCATAGTTGAGTTGTTCGTGAGCAATGAGTTTTTGTGTCTACTTACCAATCTACCTTTGTTTGAAGAAGAAGTCAATAATTGTATCTTTTTGTTATTTTACTGCTTGATAATATAGTTCAACCACTTATGGTTTTAATTATTTGCTTGAATTGTGGGGACTGCAACCCTTTCACGTGATAATTTTCTAATGCCCTCTCTCTCCTCCCTGCATGTGCCCATTGGGGAAAATGATCATCTCCATTTCAAATGAATAAAAGTATTCGGCTAGTATATTTTAGAGGGGCATATTGTCTAAAAAATTTAAATGACAATTTTACCCCTTTAAAAAACAGTAACCGATGAAATGGAAAGTATCCTATTCCCCATTGGGTTCTTACCTCATTTCTTTGTAATGAATTAATTTATTTTTGCCAATTGCATCGATGTACCTATACCCAATGGGATATTTAGTGACAATTCCCAATTTACTTATAGTGGTCTCAATGGTTTATGCTGATTAAAGTTTTATGCCAATATGCTGATCTTGGGCAATGATACAGTTGGTAAGATAAAGATGTTTCGAATGCTGATCTTGGGCAATGATATAGTTCAACCACTTATGTTGTATTGAGACATGATAAAGATGTTTCGAATGCTGATAAACTGATTTTCATATTATTGGATTACAAATATGAAATATCCTTGTTTGGAAGCAGAATTTATTTCTTCAGTGAGTACACCCCTGCTTTGTGCTTCCCCTCATATGGTGGAGTTCTACAGGTTGAAGATGGCTATGAACGCTAATGTTGAAATAAATGACGTGTATGCTTTCTAGTACTCCTTTTTTTCTGGATTGGTGTAATTAAGCGTAGAAAAAGCTGCAGTTGAAGCATCCAAGTATTTCTCAGAGCATGCTAAATCATAGCATGACAAGAAAATCAACAAAACCAAAACCAAGTTGGAAGAGGAAGAGGAAGAGCAACATGAAATTGTACCTTGAGACCTAGCGCATCCGTTGATAATGGTTTCATTGAGGACCTTTACAGTGGCATCATTTGCAAACCAAAAGTCTCTTTTCACATCACAGATGCATTTGAGCACAGCGAGGGTGTGATCACGGCACCCTTCTGGCTTGCAATACGCTTCCACCTCGTTCGCAAGAACATTGACCACTCCTTTATCTTTCAGCACCTCCTTGTCTGAACATTGCTTGGATATCTAATTAAACACAATCATTAAAAAAATAATAATAAAAAATTGAGCTTAAACTTTAAAATGAATATACCAAGCGTATGAGTGTAATTTGTGTTTGTGTGTCAAGTTTAAGTCATGTCAAGACATGAATATAATATTATGCGTCAATTGTAACATGACTCCTCAATTCTAACATGCTAATTTTGTATTAAGTTTGTAAATCATGTTAAAAATGTGCTAGTTATACTTGGAAGTGCCTGAACATGTAAGATATGGCTTACATTCCACAAGCAGTAGTAAGCGCTTCTCCACCCCTGAATTGGGCCTAGATTAACTTAACATTTGCTCTAGGGTTTGGTCTATCTGAAAGCAGACAGCCAGTACAAAGTCATTAGCCCTTGTTCACAAACTACGTATTAACACGGCTTCTTTTGCGCCAAATTGTAAAAATGAAATGGAAAGAGAGAAGTTACTTTCAGCAGCTTTAGCGTGGCCAATTAGGAGGAAAATCCCCAGAAAGAAGCAAAGAAACCCGACCCTGCCACAAATGCTCCTGTAATCCTCCATCCTGGCGTTGGGAGAAATCGTCTCTGACTAACGAAATTTTTTCTTGTTAAACTTGAGAGAAGATTCTTGCAATGAAGCACTTGCAACAACCTTGATGGGTATTTATAGATTGGCTATAATACGAGGATAAGTAACACTGTAACAAAAGATAGGGCTGAGAACTAAGGAATTTTTTTGTTATTGCTTTTTCAGTATATCCTGAGATTATATGCTGCAATTTTATGACAAAACCGAGGACAAGAAGACGGACACACAAAAATTTACTTTGGCAGACATTGCTGAAACAGTTAGTACTTTTGGTTTTGGACATTACGGTCGGATATTTAAGAGGTGAACACTGTGATTGCATCGCCTCGTGCAGCAAGTTTTGGACATTTGTGTATTTTCCACCTTCCAACCCAACGTGGTTGAACTGGTCGAAAAGGCTGGGGTTTGTGGACCGTTGGATGGACGGCCCAGGTTCGTTTGATCTAGCAAGTGCTAAGTTGGCCTGTGAAAAAAAAAACACACACACACAATTTGATCCTTTTAAATCATGTTATGGTTGATTCAGACCCTTAAAATAAAAATAAGAAAATCCTCTGGCATTATAGATTGATGCTCATACATTCCAATTGGTCAGAAAATGTGAAAAAGCAGCAGGATGTGCTGAACACAAATTTAATTAAATACATTAACGGAAGCTGCTGCTTCAAGTAGAAAGCCAAAGAGCAAAGATGGGGCGGAGAAAAAGGGGCTGCGATCGCTCTCTAGAACAAAGACTTTGAATGGCGGCCACCTTTTGATCATCGCATCTTGTTGCTCAAGCTTCAAAACTCGGTCATGCATTGTCTTGATGTATACACGCGGCACTCTATCAACATCTGGTCTCTCCGACGAAACGAGCTTCTCTGAATGGTCTCATTAGTGCTGGTCGAATCAGCATTGATGCTAAGATGGCGTCTTGTTCTCTTACAGTAATAGATTTCATGAGACACAAACCTTTCCAAGAGTTTCACCCATTGGAAGGAGACACTACTACAATTATAGAAGAGAAATGTCAGGGATACTCCCACAATTATACCCACCACACTTACTCCCTGATCTGACAACCTCTTTAGGGTTTATTGTCTTCCTTATAAGGTCTATTCCCTATTTTAATTAGTTTAGAGTTTCTTGCTTATTGCTCATAGCCTCTCTATAAAGGTTTATGTAGTTCTTCATCATATGCTACTCAATGTAGTTCTTACATACTTCCGCTCTCTCTTTTCTCTCTCTACTTCTTCCGCTCTCCATTATATTTAACAATTTCAAAGAGCCATGCACCAATCAATGCATCTCTCTCTCTTTGTGCCCTTAAAAGCCTATTTGCTTAAGGTGGAACTCTAACATTATGGTGTAAATGTGGAAGTAATCCTAGCATTTCTCTTCTCCCACACTATATACATCTTAAAAAGTATAGCAAGTTTATATAGTTAGTGGTCCATATATATAAATGTAACTGCGTTTGGCGCATGAGAGCAGCAAAAGCTACGTACCTACTTTTTACCATCACTCATTAAGGGAGGAGGGTTGGGGAGAATGTAAAAGGTAGGGAGGACCTTATAAACAGGAAAAATTGATTAATTACCTCTTTAGGGCTCATATTATTATTATTATACAGTATTTGGCGTTGAAACTGCTCCTTTATTTTGACACTTGTAGGAGGCTCATCAGGGCCCATACCATATTCTATCTCATTAACATTCCCAAAACTAGACAAATCTGGCTTACCCTGCATATATAAATACAAATGAAAAATAGTTAGCCATCTGCTTTAACTTTATATAGTCCTTTCAGGCAGTGGCCGTTTGGCCCATGATCCATTAGATTGGTCAGTGCAAGGCCAAAAATTACAACACATTGACTCCCGTTTGTGCCCGTCCATCGTTTTAGGGCTTGTCCCTTGGTGTGCTCAGCACTTCAGCAAAGTTTACATTTGTTCACTAATTAATAATTATGCCGGTTTACCAGGGCCTCTTTTCTGCTCACTCGTAGGGGTCCGGACCCCACAAAAAGAAGAAAGAAAGGAGTGGACTAAATAATTCATTATTTTATTAAGAGGCCTCGCACCATAAATAAATAAAATGCATGTTAAGTTGAGCAAAAGTTTTGAGAAAATCATAATCGAAGTTACAAAATTACAAGTTATAGATACATACATAACAATATGACATTTAAGAAAGGGTGAATGGAATTTAAGGTATAATAGTCTTTAAAAAATAATTGTCTTTAAAGAATAGCTCAATTGATTGTAAACTACATTTTATGAAACAAAATCACTAGTTAGAATCTCCTCTCATTATAATATCATACGTGTCAAAAAAAAAAAATTGAACAGCAGATGTTGATGGAAGAGCCTTAATTAGTCTATAGTGATAGGGGTGATTCAACTAGCAGCCAGGAACCTTTAATATATATTGATAAAAGGGGAAAAGGAAATTTGCCTTTGGCAAGGAGAGAATCAGTCTTTATTTTCCATCAAAAGTGAAACGTCTTTTTTTCTTTTCTTAAAGCTTAACTTGAAATATTTGGCTGATTCTAGATCATCAAAGTGAAGAATGAAAAGCATATCCATTCATTTAATTGTCTCATCATGGGGCAATTAAGCAGCAAGCTTACTTAATTAGTTGAAAATATATATAATTAAGAAAAATGGTTAAAGTAGTTATATACTTGCCAGCCAATGTGATGTAGATCAAGATCCCTGCATCACAATGTAACCTATAAGCAAAGCAATATTTGTTAGAAATGGGTTTTGGGCCTAACTCAACCCAAAAGCTAGTTTAAGGGTTAGGAGTTGAGGTTTTCCCTCACCCTTATATATGGCCCAAGCAATATAGGACTTCCAACGATATTAATGTAAGAAGAAGAAAAAGAATAAGAAATGTTTAATTATATCTTTGAGATCTTGATCCGTGGAGAAACCATGCTTCTTCAACATGTTGGCTGCAATGCAACGTAGATGGGCATGTGAATTTTGTGAGGGAACCTGTGTATTGCAAGTTAACCAAACCGGCAAACAACTCTTTAGACTTTCTCAATCTATCTCTCTATTTCTTCCTAAACGTAAACACCACTCGGTGGTGTTTACCGTGTTACACTCATTTTTGGCCTCAAAAACAAGCAAACAAACAAACAAACGGTTGTCCTCTGCTGTGACTGTGATGAGCCGTGAGGAGCTACCTACTTCAGTATCTGCTACGTGTTCATTCTGACTAGATCGAGAAACGGTGGGGGCAAATATGGTAATCACGATGCACATGCTTACGAATGTTGCACAAGTATTTCCGTGTCAAATAAGTTAAATTAAAGCCTTGTATTGAAATTCAAAAAACTAATAAATAGAAAAATAAAGAGAGTTTTGACTTTTGCTGAGCTGAATGGGAGAGAAAGCCAGATTGAAAACCACGTGTTTCCCACCTCACGCCTCTCCAGACTCATCAGTCTCCTACATTCTTCTACACACATCTCTCTCTCTCTCTCTCTCCTTCTCTAATTAGATCCATCACTCGGCCCTGCTCTGCTCTGCAACAATAACAGAAGCTCCCTCCCACGCTCAAACCCTTTCGCGGTAAATTAAGCTTCTTCCTTCCTTCTTCTCTGAAATATATATATTATATTTCATGTTTCTGCCAAATTGCTTTCTTTCTTTTTTCCCAATCTTAATTCCGTACGTTCTTCTTCTAGTTTGCTGATTTTCTGTTCAACGTACAGTTTGTTTTATTAATTTGCTGTTTTTTTTTTTTGGTTGAATTTTTCATTTCTGTTTCTACCAACCATGCTTTAATTCCCCGTTCTATTCCTATTGCTTTTCAACAAAATCTAATCTTCTTCTTCTTCTCAAAATCCTTCTTTTCCGATAAACACTCAATCTTCTTTGGCCGGAATTTGTAATATTTATGATTTAATATGGTATTTTCCAAATTATATATATATTTTGTTTGCTTAATAGGTAATACTAGTATTAAATAAATAAATTGGCCTGCAATTTAATCAATACGCGTGGGCATTAGCTGGCCGTCTCGTAATTCTCATTCGGACAGTTGTGTTGTGTGCGTTTGGTCTGAATTCCGAGGACTGCTCCAAAATCCTCGCGACTTTGGCTGCGTGTGAATCCCACGCTCCATCTAGAATATTGTGCCCGCCTTTTTATCCTTTTTTTTTTTTCCCTCTCCTTCTTCTTCTTATTATCGGTTATTCAAAGCCTGCGGCTGCGGGGAACGAACCACCAAACTATCAACCCCCCCTGAGCTGTAGGCTGTAGGCTGTAGCATTATTCCGTGTGTGTTGAATATGGGCCTTTGGGCCCCCATGACGCTGATAGTTAACCCGAATAGATTTAACACAATAGCAGTGGGGGCAGCACCATTTAAAACAACTTTGGTGCTGGGTTTTGATTGTTTTTAATTGCACAAAATGGGCCTGCGTGGCCTTTTTAAGTCCCTAATTATGAGTCTTTTTAGTATTACAATACGATAAAAAGTATTACAATATGATAAACTGTGTCTTATATTTGTACGGTAAATATATAAAAGTCAAAAAAGGATAGTGATGATGTTTCTGTATAAAGAAGAATCCAATTCACATTTTTCTCTTTGTTATCGTTCGTATTGCAGGCCTTTATTCATTGAAAGACTTAAATATTTTTAAAGACATGCATTTGTAGGAGAAAAAAATGTGTGGCCGGCCCATTAAGGTTGATGGGGGTGGCACCCTCATCTCTAAATATATAAATAGGATGAGTAAGGGTATTTAATAGACTAGTATACTTGATAATGTGGCACTGAAAATTAGTTGTTACATTTGTATTTGCTTATGTCATCCTAATTGTATAGCAATCTAGTAAATAGGATTATGCAATAGCCTGATGACAATTCATCTACCACATCTAGTCATACCATCATTTAGTAGAAAGTTTTTTCTAAGTCTTAATAAATATATAATCTTCAAAAAATAGTATTAGGATTGTCCATTTTTTATTGGTAACTCTTTCCATTTTCCACAATTACTATACCATTCATGACTCGGAAATGTTATTGATGTAATTAATAATGATGAGTTGGACTTTTGATAAGTTGTAATTAGTATAGCTCGGTGGCATGTAACATTTCTAAGCTGATTTCTTTCATATTCAATTCAGGTTAATTTACATCAGTCAGCCCAGTTGCCACCAACTTAGCAAATGGCTAGTTCTTCCACAACTACTGAATCTCCGGTAAACACCTTCATCGCTTTGTGGTTTTATTTTTCTCCACTCCCGGATAACTGAAAATTTTGTGTTTCATTTAGACCAAGTCTGATTTAATCCTTGTGAAACTTTGAATAAGTTTATATATTTTGTAAGATATTTGAGGAATCCCTTCTCTCTTTTTTTCTTCCTCCTTGAAGTTCTCTTCATCCTAACGGTACTCTTGATTATAAATGGTCACAAAGTGCTTCATTATTATGCAATGACAATTTCCATGTAATATGTTTGATCAAAATAAAGATGATGAGTAGGAACAACATGCCTTTTAGAAGGAATAATATCTGACGTGCATCTTGAAGCCAGCACCATGGGTTTGATAATTTAGTGACTCGAAATATCGTCTTCCCCGCCGCCACTCCCCAAAAAGAGGATCTAGGCAATAGAATGTTTGAACAACACTTGGCTGTTTCATGTGTCCAGCATAGTAATTGCTTGGTTTTTATTTCAGGTTCACTCCGTTAAGCATATGAAGAGAACTGAATCAAGAAAGTCTCATTCATGGTGGTGGGATAGTTATGTTAGTCCAAAAAACTCCAAGTGGCTTGCAGAGAATATCGAGGGTGAGCACTGTAGTTGCATTAATCTTTTTTGGTTTAATCCTCCACTCCTCTTTATGAATAACTGCCACATGTTAAAAAGGAAAGCAATAGCTATTTTTGGGTCATAATTTTTAGGTACATAGCTTATTAGAGAAAAGACAAAAATATTGTTAACTAAATTTGATATCAATGACCAAGTCATAGCATTATATTTAGGACTAGGTCTATTGGTTATCCTATTTTGATGGTATTCACCCAAATAAAATGCACATGGGTTCTAAAGAATTTGAGTTAGCTGGTAACTTTTACTATATTTGCCTGATGCTATTTTGTTCCCATATTTTATGCTGTTTTGTTCCCATTTTCACCATTTCTTCCCTGTGAGCATGGACACAAACTAAAGATCTTGTTGAGAAACATATTTTGTTCTGTTTGAACCAACATCCGTTGTTTCAAATGTGGGGACTGAGCTTCATTTATATCAGCATAAATACTTTGTTTTACGTTCTAGAAAGAACTAGTTCAAAATGGGTAAGGTGCAAAATGGTCGGACATTATTAGACTCTTCTTTTCTCCTTAACCTACTGATGTAGGTATTCCTCAATTCCATCTGCCTTAGGTTTTGTGAACCAGGCATCATATGAATCACAAAAAGTGTTAAAAGATGTAATTGTTTTATACCAAAATGCCGAAAAAGAAGATAACAAAACGATCCTTGACCTCAGAGATGGACCAGAGCATCAAACGCATGTTGAAGCTCATTGAAGAGGACGGAGATTCATTTGCAAAAAAGGCTGAGATGTATTATCAAAAGAGGCCCGAATTAGTCTCTCATGTTGAGAAGTTTTACCGTATGTACCGGTCACTGGCTGAGCGTTACGATCATGTGACAGGAGAATTACGGAAGAATGTTCCCTCAGAGCTCCAATCCCTGGGCTCAGGCACTTCTGACCTTGGATTGGAACTGCCAGGCACTCCTGATCATAGGTTGGGTCGTCGTAAATCTAGCCGCCGAGCTGCTGGTTTTGATGTCTTCCTTGGCTCTGGTGGAAACAACTTTGATATTTACCATAAAGAGGGAGATGAATCATCCACATTGACGGATTCTGAGCCAGAGTCTGATGATTCTTCAGTCAATAATTACTCAGTTCTATTAGGGAACGGTGGTGATCAAGGGCTGAACAGGAAGATGATTGATTTGGAGATTGAGCTCCGTGAAGTGAAAGAGAAGCTCCGGATGCAACAGGAGGAGAATTCAGATGGTCCACTGAGGGGAGCGAAAAATGAAATTCCTGAAGATCTCCTTTCTAGAATTGCACGATATGAACAAGAGCTGAGGACTGCAAATGAAAAGATTTGCCTTTCAGAAGAAGAGATCACTAGGCTTAAGATTGAGATCCAAAGATATAAGTCGTTGGAATTTGGTAATGATTTCCAGTATGAGCTGGGATCATCAACACAGGAAGATGTCAAGACACGAGAGGCTGAGCTGGACTTAGAGTTTAATCAGGCATTGGAGGTTCAAGAAAGGGTTGGCGAGTCAGAAGCAGAAGTTCTAGACTGGGATGGCAAGATTAAAGCACTGGTGGAAGAGCTGAGAATCAACAAAGAAAAGCTTCAGGACTCGGAGAAAGAAATTGCTTGTTTGAAGCATGAACTTGAGAACAGTAAATCTGAAATTGCCAGCCGTTCGCAGGCTCAACATGAACTGGCTCATAAAGAAATTACCAGTTGGAAAACAAAACTCAACACAGAAAAAAGAGAGGTCTCTAAGCTGCAAGAAAGAATTGCGAGGTTGAAAGCTAGTTTATCAGACCGGGATCGCGAGGTCAGGGATTTGAAAATAGAATTATCGGATGCTGAGCAGAAGATATTTCCTGAAAAAGCACAGTTAAAGTCCGAAATGTCTAAATTGTTGGAGGGACAGACTCATCTGGAGGAGCAGCTCAGAGAATGGGAATGTCGTGCTCGTTTGCTGGAGGAGGAGATCAGAAAGGTCAAGGCTGAAAAGACAGATATAGAGGAGAGACTTACTGGTGAAATTGAGCACTTGAAGGCAGACATTGTTGATAGAGGTGATTGTATAGAAAATCTGAATAAAAGTCTTGATGCTTTAAAAGTAGATAGAGATGAACTCAATGCAAAAGTTCTTACACTCACAGCAGAGGTCAGTCATAGGGATGATCGGATTGACCAAATGGATAAGCATTTACAGCAATTAGACGTCGAACACGCAGAGCTGATCACTGGAACGGAAGGCGCGCGTAAATTGGTGGAGGAGCTGAGATCAAGTGCCAAAGAACTGGAGGAGGAAGTTGAGAGACAAAGAGTTGTCATCTTGGAAGGAGCAGAAGAGAAACGAGAGGCTATAAGGCAGCTGTGTTTTTCTCTTGAGCATTATAGGAATGGGTATCATATGCTTCGACAAGCTTTCATGGGGCACAAGCGACTTCCAGTTTTGGCATCGTAAGTTAAATATGTAATGTGTTATGAATGATACTAGAGTTTTTATTACAAATTGGTGTGGTAGTTCATAATTGGTGAAATGATTATGATTTATGAACTATCACATCAATTTGTAATAAGGTTGGGAGTACCCTAAAGCATTTTCAGAGTGTTGTATATATCCGCTTTGGTTTCTTTTGGCAGTTGCCTAATTTTCTGGGTTTGGAAGTACCCAGGTCTTATGATGGACCATGATCTCATGGTTCTAATAGTTCTTCAGTTTATGTGCTATACATGTAATGCAGGAGTTACCCATTTTTTGGGACAATTCGAGTGGCTGAAAATTCCACTGGCGGATGTGGAGTTTAGTTTGAATTCCAGTTTTGTTCTGAATTACTTGAGGTTGAGTTGTAAACTTGTAATAATGTCTTTCGATTTGTAAACTTTTTCGACCAATTTATTAAGATATATATAATATAAAAAAATTCCCTTGTAACCAGTTCTCTCTCTCTCTCTCTCTCTCTCTGTTGTTGTATATTATGATCCAGCGGTCAGATGACAAAAGGTGTAAAACAATGAAAACATATATATAATGCGCGCCAGGTAGGGGTCGAACCTACGACTTTCTGCTTAGGAAACAGACGCTCTATCCACTGAGCTACAGGCGCATCTGTTTATCAAAACCTACAACACAATACAAATTGGAAGCTTCGCAAGAAAGGATTAAGTACAAAGAGCATGGCAAGATTCTAGTCCTTGAAAATGTATTCCTCCGATACATTTAAGAGTTTAAGAGTTGCCACTTGCCCCTAAAAGATGCCAGACTAACTGCCAGGGAGGTAACATGAGCTTCACCTACATTCACATCCACCAAAGCATGCTTCTTAACGTGTTTTGCCAACGAATGAGTAATTGTAAATACTTTTTAACTCCTGTCTCATTGTTGGTGTAACATTACTCATCAATCCTTGAGATTTTTTCTTTTTTTCTTTTTTCTTAATAGAGGTTAATCCAAGAGTTGATGGAATTACCGTGAAATAAAAATTAAATCTGTAAGCATTACTATTTGCAAACATAATGTGCATAAAAAAAAAATATGCAACACCAATAATTTGACTCACATATAGTAATGAGAAGGTAGGATAACCATAATATTAAAACATGAGTAATGTTTCACTTGCTCCAATTTCTCAACCCTTAATTTTTACACCCATAGGAGGAATTTAAAACCATCATTAGATTTGAAATAAATCTTTATTAAATTTTAATTCAATAGTAGTTTTAAAAGCCACTTATTAGTGTGGAGGAGTAAAAGTAAGTATAGCATCACCCTTAAAACAATGTTAAACCTTCGGTAACTAATTTGAAACAATCAATATTTCAAGGATGATATTGAAATCTACATATAATAAACAACCATAATCAAACTTTTGACCAAATTTTAATTTCATTTGGATCTTCAGAGCTGGGACAGCAAAGAGGCTCACAAACAAGTGACAATTCTACCCTTATTCAAAAAATAATGCTACTCTTCACACCCAATTTACGTCGGCTGACTTGACATGTTTTAAGAAATGTTTCTTCTATTTTAGGTGGTTGACATAAAAAATCACTTAAAACAGCTTAGGAAATAAATGAAGACCTCAATGATATCAAAGCTGAAAGATAATGCTCATCTTATGCATGCATGTCCTTAATTCAGAAAAAGGTCATAGTAATATGCAAAAGAAAAGTATTAGCATGTTACTGTCACTGCAGGCACCCCAAAGGGAGCTACAAACAAGCTGTAGAAACAAAGCATTATTCATACGGAATCTACTCCGTTTGGTCGCTTAACCGTGAAGAATGATCATCCGAATGTTCAGGTAGGATCCTGCATCAGTATCAGTGCCCTTCAACCTCGGGTTTTTCTAAAAATGTCTTCTTCAACCAGTCGAAGGGCTGTTACATTTTGAAAAAACAAATTATAAGAAACTATAAACAAAAAAAGGCCCCCAAAAAGAAGTACAATATGAACGAATTAGAGCACAAACTTATAAATGATTTAAAGCATATATGAATCAAGAGAGGAAAATAAAATAAACTACTTGATACCGAATTCACTAAAGGAATAGAAGAGGATTAAAACGATAATCATTAAAAGCTTCAAGAACAAGAACTAGAGTACTGATGCATTGTTTAAAAAGGAGAGTAATTATGGCTATGTTTGTTAACGCATTTAGAGGGTAATTTTTGTGGTGGCTTTGAAAAAGTGTTACGGTTTGACGTAAAGGTGAAACAGTTTATGTATTTTTAAGAGTGTTTTGTGTTTAGGTTGTTTGTTAATGTTTTTGTTTTGAGAAGAGACAACAGAAGGCAGGAAACAAAAGGAGCCATTTCTTTCCCACTTATGGATAAATTTTCTCAATCCAGCTGAATTCTATGAGTAAAACCTAATTGATGCAAGATTGCTGATTCTAACTGTTAGCTGACTCGAAGCTGCCCAAACGCACTTCCAAATTTCTATTTTAAGTTATGTTTATAATATAATTTAAATATAGAAAATCACATGGATAATATTATATGCTGTGAGATACAAGGAACCATGGTCCAACACGAGATTTAGAAGTAGAAACCCGGTGGGAAAGTGTCAATATAACCACCATCACTAGATCATGGAAACTGATCCTCACCAAGATTTTGGAAGAGGGAAAAAAAATGTTTAACCCTTATTAGGTAACAATTAATCGATTATCTACAGCCAGCAGTGCGGTATGAAATCATATGTTCAAGTCTAAAATAGACAATCCCACAACACCATATCTTCTGGAAGATAAACAACAAAAATTCTATGACTAGGAAAAGCAAAATCTCAATTAAGGGGAAAAAGTACTCAAAAGCAGTTTAACATATGTCAGCTGGTGCCTCCTTTCATCCATTATCTAGCATCCTTCCAGCCAAATAAATGAAAATAAAACTATAGCAGAATTAAAAATCCACTATAAACCGAAACAGAGGGAAAAATATGATAAGGAAATAACCTGTCTCTGTTTAACACCACTTGTACCCTTGTAAAAGTGCTAAAAAAAAACGGAACTTTTTTGAACAATATTCTATACGTGCCATCCAAACAGCACTTTAGCCAATTAAGTGCCATCCAAAATAAAGGCTGCAAGAATCTTTTAGCCACACAAAAACATGCACACACACATACACAAAATGTATAAGAATGAGGAGAACCTTGGACTTTGCTCCTCGTGAAATCTGCCTGTAGATATTCTTTACTGAAATTAGGCTGATGGATGTTGGCTGGCTGATTTTGGTTCTATTGTTTGTTGCTGATGCTTTGTAGCTGCTAGATCATTATTGATGTAAGGCTTTAGTTGGCCTTTGAGTGGGGTTGTTTTGCTGGTTTTTGTGTCTTTTCTGCAGGTTTATCTGCTGCAAAATAGGTTTTTTGGGTGTTTTTATTTGGATGTATTGAGTTCCTTGTCTCTGTTTTGGAACATTCTTTAGTTGTTGTTGGAAGGCTATATTTTAGGCCTTGGGTGGGGTTTGTTATGCTGAGGGTTTAGTGGTTTTCTGCAGTGTTTTGTACTGCATTGTTTCTGCAGTGTGTTTTATGCTGCAGTTTGTGTTAAGGTTTGGTTGATAGCCGTTTTAGGCTGGTTGAGCTTTAATGAAATTACTTGTTCATCCAAAAAAAAACCCCTACTTGGAATAGCAGCAAATTTCTAAACAAAAAAAGTGCAGAAATAAATGATACTGTCATGGAAGCGCCATTGAAAAACATCAGTCCTATTCTTATGGCATCACTAGCTAAAGCTTCTGTTCAGATTACCATTTATTGAATTAATCATCGGATAATGAAGTCCTATAAGGCTCATATGGCCTCAAAATGAAAAGCGTTTGCCCTAAAATTTTGCTACATCTGAGCTTTGAACATCATTCATCCAAATAGATACCTGATTTACATTGTAAAACCTAACAAGTGATCGATTAGAATAAAAGTATTCATATATTGTTTATAAAATGGCGTTTGTAATGCTGTCATCCAGAAAATCAACGTTTAAAAACATAGCAACAAGAGTCGAATCTAAAATGGAGTAACGTTCGTTGTTGATTCGATTCAAGGTCAACATCCAATGCGATTACGTACAAATCTGAGATGTAATTAATTACGCGCAGTCTTAAAATAATAGGATCTGCAAAATTCAATTGATTTATGCGAAGAGAACATCAAGATATTTGGAATAAGTTATGTTTGGTATCCGAGAAAAAAAAAAATCAGTCATATAGATTTAAAAAATGAACCTGGATCAACCAAAGAGCAGTGGTGCCGGCGGCGACACCCCACAAAGCGGCGGACTGGATGTCGGCGGGTTGGAGCCGAAGCCTCGGCCGCAGAAACTTGGATGCGATTCCAGCAGCAGAAGACATTGTTTCTGAATTATCGCAGTCAAACACCCAAAACTGAAGCCCCTATTTCTATTCTATGAGATACAAATATTATATATATCAGGAAATGAGCCTTCGCTTTTGTTGGCACGGAAAGTCGACAGGAGGTGCTCTCGTAAACGCAACTGTCCACTCAACACTCAAGAGATTATATTGGAATTTGGAAACCGTAGTGGTCCTTATTTTGGCCGGAGTAAGTCCTAAATTTATATACTGCTTTTTTTATTTCATAATTATTTTACTTTTGTGATAATTTTAATTAACATTAAATAATTTTAAAAATTAATTAAGATTCTCACCTCAACATTGGTATATATATATATATATATATAGCATAACTTTACAGATTCCCGTTTACAAATACTTCGGACAATTCCTATATGCCTATGGACTATGGGACTTTGACAGTTTGACCCAATGGATGCTTCTTTTGTTCTACCAAAAAAGCAAATAACTAGAGACAATTTTGTAAATTCTTGTACATTTGTCTTCTTCTTTTTTTTGGGCTTTCCGGATCTTCTGCCCATTTAAAAAAGTGATTAAGAGTACCTGCAATTATATAATTCACAGACGTGTTGCTGAACAAGATCATAGAAAGTGTTTATATTTGAGAGTCCGTTTGACCAAAAGAAGAGGTCGTTTAAAACCATTAAAAAAAATCATTTTAAGTTTTTAAAATCACTAATTTATAAGTTTATCAAACGTTTATTTTTATTTTTCAAGATCCCAATTTCATTAATTGCATTTTATATTCTCTTTTTCAAGCCCCACGTTTTAAAACTACTAAACTAAAGGGTTGTTTCCTTATGTACAGTGACTATTCCAACTTCCGCAAAAGAATTTGAACTAATGATATTCACTTCATTAGGTGTAGTCCCAGCTTCTTTTTCTTAAAAAGCTAAAAAAGTCAATAAAAGTGCAAACTCCTACTTCCCTGAGGAAATAGCTTAACTCACCCTTCTAGCCTTACAACCGACAAAAATGGGCTGAACAGATTTTTGTTCATCTCATGTACTCAGCTTATTAGTTCCCCGAGTAGGCGTTAAGGCTAATATTATAGTGTAGGGATTGCCATTTCATATGGCGTATTCAGGAGATGCAATTAATGATGCCAACTATCCAAAACAATATTTCGATTAAAACAACAAATCTTTCAAGAAAAATTGACTCTCAATATATACAAAATGTGCGCAACCTATAAGCAAACCCTAAAAGTTCCAAGGCATCAAGCCATGTGTCCTTCCTTGCTAACAACATTCATAATTAGCACAGGTTGCACTTCAAGCCCCCAAGTCTGAAGTAACGAACCTGTAGATGCATAAGCATTTCATTAGGCTGATGCACAAAACAAGTTGCACAGATATGATGCCACATGCAACAGCCACACTGAATGACTGAAAGGAGAACGCAAAAATGGAAGTAAATGCAATGTTCTCTCCTCCCAATTTTTATTTCTCTTTTTGTTGGTCTCTCCTCTCTCTTTCTTTCTCTCGCATACTCTTCCTCTTTACACAAGAAGCGCCTCACCACCAATTTTTAAAAATATGAATGTTGAGAATAGAAGAATTTTGAAAATATGACTGTTAAGAAAAAAAACTAATTGTTGGAGAGAGAATAAAGAAATCATTGAAAAATAATATTTAAATAAAATAATGAAAGTTAATTAAAAAAGGGTAGTTAAAATAATATAAAATAAAAATATATGATTTTTTAACTAAAATCAAGAGAAAATTTGTTTAACCGAATGTGAATGCTCTCACAAATATCACTTCACAAAGAGATCATTGCAATATGTAGAGGTTACAGAAAAACCAACTTTTACACAGATGCACATGCAACTTCTTACCAATTTAAGAATCTTGGAGCCCGAAGCATTGTATCATCAATCATCTTTTGAAAGAGGTATTAAAGGTGGAGGGATGCATCAATCATCCCAAGCGCTATCTGCGGCGCCCTCTCTTTTAGTGTCTGAAGCTGCAATCATGAACTTATACTTATCTTCCATGGTTAATGCAGTGGATCCGTTCACACAGAGTTTGGACACACAAGTTCTTGCTTCTTTCAGTGCAGCAGCTGCTTCTCTCTCCTTTCTTCTAGCAACCTATAAAGTTAACAGCAGCAACCACCAAGCTTTACCAAAACATGAAAGACCTTTTTATTTCAGGAAAAATATCTAAAAACTCCTGAGTTGAATCAAATTTACACGAACCACTTTATTTTTCCATAATTTACTTGAGACCTCTCCTGTGTTTCATAACTGGCATACACTTAAGTCCAATCCATGACTGATACAATCGGAAATTGTTAATGGCACTTTTAAACTCATGTAAAATGCATGAAATACACTTGCTTTAATAAGTATAAGATTCTGATAAACCTTTTCTCAACCCTAAAACTCAACCCATACCCTCTATTCTCCATGCCCATATTATACTTCACTCTCCCTCTCTCTCTCTCTCTCTCTCTCCATGACTGATACAATCGGAAATTGTTAATGGCACTTTTAAACTCATGTAAAATGCATGAAATGCACTTGCTTTAATAAGTATAAGATTCTGATAAACCTTTTCTCAACCCTAAAACTCAACCCATACCCTCTATTCCCCATGCCCATATTATACTTCTCTCTCTCTCTCTCTATAAGATTCTGATAAACCTTTTCTCAACCCTAAAACTCAACCCATACCCTCTATTCCCCATGGCCATATTATACCTAAAAATGAAGCATAATTCTAAATAATTAGTTAAAAAAATTTTTTTTTTGATAAGTAAAATGTGATTTAATTATTAATGGTCAATTTTTTTTTTTTTTTGACATGTCCACACAAAGGTAGGGGGAGGGGGGATTTGATCTTGTAACCTACGCTTCATAAGGCGTGGTTCACAGCCGATTGAGCTACCTCTTGGGGACTAATTAGTTAAAAATGATGAGGGCAAAATCATCAATTTACATTTCCTGGTGACAGAATCCTATAACATGGACAAAAGGGTAATTGAAGAAAACAAAACGGAGGCTCACACATTTTTTGCATAAACCTTTTTTCTTCAATTCTTTGAGAGGGAAGGGAGGGAAAGATAGTGGGGTGGGGTCTTGTCAAGCAAAACCAATGACAAATTATACCATATCTACCTTTCCAGTTGCATAAGCCATAGGGTTCCCAGATTCAACATCCGCAATTGCTTTCTTTATCTGGGCCACAAGCAACTACAAAATGCAATAACACCAATCAAGAATATCAGTCACATCTACGAATAGAAGTAAGCATAAAGGGAAGTAAAAACAAAAGGTGGACTAGAAATTACCATATCATGATCAGTGTAGAATGAAGTAGCTTGGCCCATTGAACCTGCACGCCCCGTCCTTCCAATCCGGTGCACATAATCTTCCATTGTCTATAATTGAGGCAGCCATAACTGAAGCTTCAGGTTTGCTATTTCACAAGGAAATTAATGACTGAAAATGACCAGGCTAACGAGATGCTAAAATATCAGTAGCAGAAAACTTCCTGACCACAAGTTGAGATTCAAACCGCATGGTACTTTTGTACTCAAGGAGATCACTACTGATGACATTGTGAATTGCTAGAATTGCAACCCACAAACTGAGGAGAATTCCCAGATTTTCAGATAGAGAAATGCTAAACACACTCCAACTCCCACACTCCCTAACGTAGCTTTTAAAATCACCATTGCATCAAAATCTAATAGTGATCCATCCCAAACCCAACAATGATTTTAAAAGCTACGTCAGGAAGTGTGAGAGTGGGAATATATGCAGCATTACTCTTTCAGATAACCTTCCAAGGTATGTTTGTGGAATTAAGATGAAACTCAGTGATCAAGAAGCTTTCATTTGCATCCATAAGTACCTTTGGGAGATCCAGGTTTATAACATGAGCAACTCCAGTGACATCCAAACCACGAGATGCAACATCAGTGGCAACCTGCAGACAAACATCTCACTAAGATATTCACTTAAGAGAATGACTTAAGACCCTTCTAAATCTATTCAAGTAGAATGAGACAGAAAATCTGAAAGGATGAAGATAAAGAAGAAATGTGTGGTACAAAGTTTACTCATCTGCTTCACAAATGATAGGCAAAATCCTCCAATTACCAACAAAAAATCCAGAATTCTTCACTGTATGCTGTTTCACATCATACTAATATCACACCTAATATTATACTGAAAAAATATTTTCATTCTCTTCTAAGAAGAAATTATACTGAAAAAATATTTTCTTTTGTTTTGCTTTGGGGTAAAGCTATTTTTAAAAGGATGCTAAGGGGGGCACCGTTTAGTCAAAAGGATTGCACAAGAGCGAAGGACCTGATCCAATTATTCTAACTCGTTAAAATTACTTGTTAAGATATAGTGAATTATCAAAATTTGCTTAAACATCATAAGTACATAAATGCATCCAAAGGAAACTTAATGGCTCAATCATACTTTGCATAGCATACAAAGATGTAAATATATTATAATGAGTAAGCATAGTTCAGAAAATGACAGCCACCTCATAACATACTGTGAGGACATTAAAACCTTGTTGTTTCAAAATATCTTAAAACTAATCCCACACCACTAATCATGGCAATGGATTTTATATCCTTTAACAGTTCCAATTTGTGATAATATGTCATACAATTATGATTTAAAACCATGGCAATTCAAGTATCTTAAAACGGAATGAGCCATAAAATCCCACGGGATATCAAATTCTCCCTAAAGTTTCCCAGCAATGTATATTGAACCATGGCAGTTCAAGATATCTTAAAACAGAATGAGCCATAAAAATCCCACAGGACATCAAATTCACCCTAAAACCTTCCAGTAATGTATATTGAATCAATGGATGTTTCAAACCAGTTGGGCTTTCCAGCAAATGTTTTCTTGGCAATGCAGTTTAAATTACCAAAATTTTAGTAGAGCCATTCCTAAAATCATGTAGAGCAGCCTCTCTTTCACTCTGACTACGGCCACCATGAAGAGCAACTGCATGTAAACCTTGTGCTACCAAAGCTTCAGCGACTTCATCGCACCTTGTCTACATGCAAAACCAAATTTCAAAACATCTTGCTAAAACCTTACAAAAAAAGTAAATAAATTAAAGCAACGACATGACAGACATGATCTTTCGAAGAACTACCAAAGGTGAATGGACTTTATTTCAGAGAGGGAGGAAGTGAGAGAGAGAGATTTACATTATGAGATTTTATTTAAAAAGGAAATGAGCGCCAAGTTAAAAATGAGGTCACAACATATTTACAAACTACAGTATTTTGCTTGAAGAGCATATCAGATATCCTGCCAGCTTTTTCATGATCACTTGATCAGTAACAGCAAGAAATTCAGAATATCCATATGCAAACTCAAATTTCAAAATATTTTGTCCTTCTAGTTTGAAGAGGATTTGGATGAGAAATTTAAAAAATTTAAATTTGAACTGTTTCAAATTATTCAGTAAATGAAAGCAATATACAAGCTCAACATAGTAGATATGAAGATTCAACTAGGTTATTTTCAGAAGTGTACAACCAAAAGTTGGCTGCACATGCATGGTTGAGCATAGTATCGGCAACAAGTAAACATGTCTGCATCAATTCCACACGTCCATAGGGTTAGATACTAGTGCAGGAAAAATGCAAACAGAATATATATATATATATATTAAGCAACATATTGTAACTTATAGCTAAAAAACGACAACAATAAAGACTTCATAAAGTTAAAACAGTGCATACCTTCCTTTCCACAAACACAATAGTTAAACGAAAGGGATGACCAGATCTCTCAGCTTGTGATGCTTCCTCTACAAGTAAAGCTAGAAGCCCATCAATCTACAACACATTCAATTCTGTCACTATATTATGTCATGTCAAAACTCTACCTATAAAATATCAGACGTTTGAAAGCAAAGACATAAAAATTATAGTAACATAAAATATACTTGTTGAAGAAAAATGATCTATGGCAAGTAAAATCATGCAGAACGGAAATGTTACACAAAACGTCCACCACATCTCTCCACAACATCAAACCCAGCGTAAGAAATATTTCTTCCTTATGAGAAATGCTACACACACTCCCTCTTTCGTAATCCTAAATGCATACTCCCTAATGTGACAGTAAAAATCACCACTAGATTTTGGATGGATCACTATTAGATTTTGAATCTAATGGCAATTTTACTACCACATTAGAGAGTGTGCATTAGTGTAAGAGTGAGAGTGTATGTAGCATTTCTTCCCCAACAAAATAATGAGACCCCTCATTGACCCAAACAATAAAAATGGAACAATTCTGTCTAGATGAATCAACGAACATTAAGGCAGATTTGAAAATATGACATGAAAAAGATATATTTTGGCTTGACCGTCCATCTAAGCATACCTTCTCACTGGCAGAAACCTTATTCAAGATTTGAGATACATTTGCTGTTGGGCTACTCACTTTTCCAACCTTCACTTGAACAGGGTTAGTTAAGTACTCCTGTCATTGGATAAAATAAGGGTTTATTGTACAAAAGTTCTTAATGAAGACAAAAAACTAAGCCAACAAAATACAAATGAAAATATTGTTGTCGAAGTAAGTTAGAGTTAAAATTGGATCGTATAGTATGGAAAAAAAAAATACAAATTCAATCCGAGTCATTTCAACATGCACATTCTAGTTATATGTGTGTGTGCGTAGATGTGCAAAAAGTACACATAGTCAGGGCCTGAATCTGTTGATACTCACTCTAGTGCCAGAAATATTTACAAATTGAAGATACATACACCAAGAAACCAAGTGTTGGTCGCTCATCCTACTCACAAGAGACACATGGTACAATCATGATAGATTTTATATATTCTTTTTTTTTTTTTTTTTGATAAATAGATTTTATATATTCATTGATAGAATATTACCACTTTTCCCTCCTTACATAACATGTAAAATGCTTGTACTAATATTAGAAGATTAGTAGGAGATCTAACCTGTGCTAATGTTTCAATCTCCAAAGGCATGGTTGCACTAAACAGTAAAGTCTGATGCTTTTCTGGAAGGTTCCGCATCACCTGAAACAGTATTAATTTGGAGTAACATGCCTACTTCTGAAGAGTAGATGAACCATGCATGCACAATGGAATGGCATGTACACGAAACTCAAGGTTACCCCTTTATTGATTTTTCATTAACATCAATTAACACATCATATATTGACAAAAAGTTGGCCTTATCAAGCAACACTATGACCTACAGTAGTTGAACAATTCTTTCTATTTGATAAAAATGCATTATGATCACATTTAGAAGAAAATGGACATAAAAAATTAATCCCAGGATCTGAAACCTAAAATCTGTGATAAGATTTGAAGAATGTATATTTATGATTCATATCAACTAAGGAGTTTATGTCTTGGTTTTCTCTGCTTGCAATCTTTAAAGTAATTTCAATTCTCCATAGTTGGCTCACAAAAGTCAAGCATAAACAACCAAATATATATAATTTTTTGGATAAAAAATGAGGATCTCCAGGAAATGAATTGAGACAACATGTACCTCTCTTATCTGTGGTTCAAACCCCATGTCAAGCATTCTATCAGCTTCATCCAAAACAACAAATGAAATTCTAGAGAGGGAAGTATTCCCTTGCTGTAAATGATCAATAAACCTTCCAGGCGTAGCAACCACCACATCCACTCCCGCCTTCAGCTCAGACCTCTGTTTCATGGAAAAAGCGAACCAAACAAAAATCAAAGTAAGCCACATGCAACCAGTACTTTCCCATAATCAAAGAAAATAAGAAAATAAATGGAATATTCCAACGTTTATGTTATAATTACATTCTATCATTGACCAAAGGGAAGGCACTAAGGAGAAACAAATGGTTGGCAAACCAAAAGGAACGAAAAGTTCTGATTTGTTCTTCTCAACCACAACCAGAAAATTTTGAGAGTAATAAGACAGGAAAAAAGACAATCTCCAGTCCCTCACTAATCCCCGGAATTTGAAGAGTAAACTATCTTGCCAAAATTAGTTACCTGCTCCGCAATGTTTGTTCCACCCACAACTATTGCAGTTTTGAATGACTCAAGAGATCTACTAAATGCTTTAACCTGTAAAGAACTAGAGATATCAAAAGGATGCTCAACTTGATGGATCATACAAACAAACAAACAAAAACAAAAACTTCTGATATCAAATGAGAAATCTCAAAAGTAGCACCCCTGATGTATAGGAAAAGGCCATAAATGCTTGAAGCTAGATATCATGGATCTTAGTATATGGTAATAGTAATGGTACAAATGGTTCATTTTCTCAAAACCCAAAGGGACTAGAAGGTTTGCACAAAAACAAAAACCAAAGCAAGTCAGCAAGTTATAGCTTCAAAAAAATATTATTAACAATACATGAATCATTGGGGAAGTTTTTGCTGGAAAAATAGTATCTACTATCCTCCAGAGTTCCTTTTACAGATTAGGCTATTCAGAAAATGCCACAGATATTTCTTGATAATCCTCAAATTTCTGGGGCCTATTTAAGCCCATGAAAAAATGAAGAACCAAATGTACCTAACTAAAAAAAAAAAAAAGCAGAAGAATTTCCATGGATGATTTATAAGAAAAACAGATGGCAATTTTCCAAGAGAGTAATGATAAACACCACACTTTTATCTCACTTTGCTAACATGACACTACTGGTCAGACCTTGCAATTTTTTTTTCTTTTTTCTTTTTAACAAGAGCTAATCCAATGGTTGCTTGGCGATGCCACATCAGCAAATGGGGGTAAAAGTGGAATAAAAGTGTAGTGCATAGCATTTCTCTTGCTAAAAAGAAATAGTTAAAAAAATTGTCCGGATAATTAATCTTCTATAGCTGAACACAGTCATCTCACCTCTTTTTCTATTTGTTGGGCAAGCTCTCTAGTAGGAGCCAGAACCAATGCCAAAGGTCCATCACCACGGCGAACAGGAGGCTGAGCCAAGCAATGCTGCATTCAAAAGGGAAAAAAACTTGAGGAGCAAGACAACACATGAAGAAAACAACCATTTAGCAGGCTAAATATTCAACTGTGACCAAGAAATAAATAAAGGAAATATTATGCTCATATAAAAGCATATCAAATATTATGAACTACGACCTCTATCATCGGAATAGCGAATGCAGCCGTTTTGCCACTTCCCGTTTCGGCACAACCCAACATATCCCTTCCACTAAGGGCCACAGGCATGGCCTGAGCCTGAATAGAAGTGGGCGTAGTGTATTCATGAAATGCTATATCCTTCATGATGCTTGTATGCAAGCACTGAAAATACACAAATACATAGTTTCTTAAATCCTTATGTGATAAGTAACTAGCCCAGTTCAAACGAGATGTAAAATACAAAATTACCATATCCGTGAAAGACTCAACAGGAGCAGGAGCAGGAGGGGAGTCCAGAGTGACAGTGACATCGACATTGAGCCGCAACCGAACATCTTCAATCTGTAAATGTAACAACAGTTTCAGCAAAATCAACTTAGACACGTGTGAATACTTGAAACACAAAAAGTTAGACACAAGTATCAGCATATCACATGCAATTTCAAGTATAGAACACTAAGAAATTGAATTACACATATGAACAAAAATAAATCAGTTATATTAGAAAAAATGTCAAACAAGAGTACCGACTCCATTTCGAAGCCATTATTCAAAATATCACTTAAAGAAGATAATACATAATTTTTTATTAAAAAAAATACTATTACACAATTTAGAAATGCATCATCGTAAGTAAAGTACATTTCAAACAAATAAAATGCCAAAATAATTGCAAGCAGAAAAACAAAACTAAATGAATGAACTCAAAGCTAAGCACAAAAGAAAAATCAACAGAGAATCGAAACGTTTAAGTTAGAATATAATCTCAGAAGCAACAATTCACCAAAAAAAACCTACAAATGCAGCGCCGGAAGTTTAAAGAAGTTGGAGAAAATGAAGAAGGCAGAAGAGGAACCTGCTCGGGATTCATGCGTAGAACGCGTTCGGAGGGCTTCCACGGAGGGAAAACGGGGTCGGGCACGGCGAGACGGAGAGAGCTGGAGCTCCGGCGAGAGGCATTGGAAAAGCTTGAGGAATTGGAGAGCTTGGTGCGGTCAGTGTCTAGGTTTATAGATGAGGTTCTGATGGTGGTGGTGGTGGTGGCGGCGGCGGCGGCAGAGGATGCTGAGTTCCTGAGGTGCGGAGGCACATACGACATCGTCTTGCTCTCTTTGCTAATACGGAAGCTGTCTCTAGAGATAGAGGACCGAGTGTGTGTCAACGAGAGCTTCTTGCTTCTGTTCGTTTTACTTTTAGAGACGCGACAGAGACCCACTTGCGCACTGGAGGAACACGGGCTTGTTTTGCGCTTTACAGGCTTCAGCTGAACCTCCTGTATTAATGAGCCACATTTGGGCTTACTGTTGATTTATGCCCCCAATTATTTATGGCCCAAATGCTTGAAGATTTCCCAACGCTGTTATAAGTCCGCTTAGCTCTGCCTAACATAACAGGGCCCATGATGGTATAAGCATTTTGCTTCAACGTGTTTTCTTTTGCTAAATACATTTTTCTTTGTTGTTGTTGTTTTTTTTTTTTTTTTAACTTATCCACACAAGGGAATGGAAAAGGGAGATTGGAACCAGTGACTTTTATTTCATGAGACGTAATCCACAACCGATGGAAGTAGTGATGGATCTATAAGGGGATCAGGAATGGCCCTGACCACTCCCCAAGTCCTCCAAAAAAAAAAAAAAAAAGGTGTTAAAAAAAATAAAAATAAAAAATTACAGGCCAATGGCCCTGCCCCAAAAATATTTACAAAAAAATTTATATCTCGATCCCTCCCTACCGAACTTTCTAGATCTGTCCCTGGATTGAGGTACCCCTTGGAGACATTGTTTGTGCTCTTTAAACACCACCGTTGAATTTGCTTTTAATAATTGTTATTAAAATGAAGAAAACGATTTGTTGCTAATTCTTCCCCTTCACTTCATATTTTTTCATTGCATATAATAATTGTTAAATCAACGGCTAAATAAAAAATAGTTTATTTAATTAATATTTTAAAACAATAAATAATTAAAATAATAGAGACAATATTTAAACTCATAATATTTACTTTGATATGTTGGGGAGAAAATCATCCCTAGTTGGCCTCATTCTATTTATGCTTATTTACAGTATGCCATCATCTACTCATTGGGTGACATGTGTTCACTTTTGTTGGATCTTTGAATAAAAATAAGAAAGAAGAAGGAGAGGGGTCCTCTCTAGATTGACTTTCTCCTCACACACTTCTCTCTCTCATTTTCTCACGCCTCTTTCTCTGGTTCATGGATAACTAGATGCAAATGTTCATTATATTTTTTTTTATCCATAAATAAATATGTTAATTTAAGCATCAAAAGATCTTCGATCTCAACCGAAAGCCATTTAACCTTGTTTTATTTTACATGAAACTCATTGTTTAATTGGAAATTCTTCACAACTTAACCATCAAGAAACTTGGATATTTAGTATATTGAATGAGAGGAAAAAAGGGTTCTTATTGAAATGAACGACACTTAGGAATGACCGGCCGATCGAAGGGTAGTATGTATTGAATAAGAAATGGGTAGTAAAGTATTTCATTATATTATGAGTTTAAATTGTCTGCATGTGCTACCGGCCTACCGCCTACCATTGTGGATATTCTGATATTGGTAAACCATTAGGCTATTTTCGTATTTGCCAGCCGCCAGTTGCCACTATGGACTCACAAATATCCCCCCCTATATAAAATCCTGAGCTCCGGAATGTTGACGACTTTGACCACTAAATCATCCACGACCGTCGACCGGCATGACTGCCCCTTGGAAACCTTTTTGATAAACAACCAACCAATCCTCTGTGTAGGGTTGGAGAAAATCTTAATTAATTAGTCTTTTTTATTAAAATTCTTTTTCATATGGAACGTAATTTACTTTCTCCCTTCGTTTGTAGTTTTTATTTAGCTTCAAACAAAACTGAACTTATTATACTAAATAATAAAGACAAATTAGGACCCCAAAAACAAAACAAAATAAAAACTTTCGAGTTGACTGCTAGATTTTGCGCGATTAAAGTAGACGACGAGTCACTTATAAAATAAGGAGAGAATCATCGGAGTAGTGCCGGCCCAAGTTAGTGGGAGAGCTTCTGCCGTGTAAGTCAACAATTTTGAATGAGAGAGGAAAAATGGGATGAAGAAAAAAGAAAGAAAGAAAGAAGTCGTACCTCACTTTTGTTAGATTATGAGGATTTTATTCAAGGTCCCCCAATAGCATGGAGAATCATTGACGGCATACAATCGTAAGTGACCTCCGACGTGGTGTGACAAAAATGTCGGCTACTTCGAACGAACGCACGTGGTGACGACTGACAGCAAAAAATGAAATGCAAGAAAGTGTGTATGATAAGAAGCTCAACTTCAAAAAATTATTTATGGTTTTTAAATGAATCAAAAAATAATAATAATAATTTACAAAAAATTGAGAGCCCTTACATCCGGATGGGCTGTAAAAAGCTTTTATAGCACCCAATTAAAAATTGTCACGTCATATAAACAAAGACGGATTTGGGGGGACCGGCTGGGGCCATGGTCCCCCCCATTTATTTAAAAAATTAATAGATGTAAAAAAATAAATATATATTTGGTCCCCCCATGAGAGAACAAGGGCTGGGCCAGCCCTTGTTCTTGATCCATATTATAAGTACACAAGCTTAAATACATTTGGAAACACCGGATTCTTACAAAAATTTCATCATCTTTCTTCTCAACTGTTTACAGAAAAAAAAAAAAAAAAAAAAAGAAGCATCAACTGAACGGAAACCACCGGAGGTTCAAAGTAGCCTATTGTCGCAATCAGTTGAATGCTGCCATTGCTTTCAGTCAACCACCGCCGAAATCATCTACAGCTTTTAGAGAACATCAAATCTCACAACATTTTGGATAAACTTTAATTACAAGATTTAATTTGATTCTTCACTTGAAATGTTTTGGAATGTTTTGTAATTGTATTTCTTGGAATGTTTGCCTAAGAGGGGTTTTAAGACACAACCAAGTTAAAAGAGCATGTCATTTGTTTAATGAAATGCATGTGAGAGAGACTTCAAGAGAGCAGCTATGCCAAGTTGGCAGTGAACGATTACGTTGGGCTGGCGGCGGCGTTGGACGGTGACGTTAGTGGTGGCTTTGGTCTATACGGGGCAATGACTTTGAATAAGAGAAATAGAAAATAAAGTAAACTTGTTACTATTTTTTTAATTTGTATGTTGCATACATGGCAGCACTATAGTATTAGAGGCTGTAAAACACCAACTTTACGATCAGATCTGATTCAAGATTTTCTCAAGGAAAATAAAGGATATTTTCCTAGTCAACCGATCCACGATTTGAAGTGTATTATAAACCGAAAAATGGGGAAAAAAATGTTTTCAAATAACATTTTAGGTCGAAATGCATAAGAAGTAGTAATTTAAAATATTATTGCAAATAATGAGAATCGAAAGTCTAAATGGACGGCTGATGCAATAAAAAACTATAATTGACATGGAGGTGACGTGGACGAATGTGATCGAAACGCGGAAGTGATGGAGCCATTGGAGGTAGCTTAAGGTTGTGGTGGTGGCTTGTGGACTTTATTGGAGGTAGGTGGTGCTATTTGTCCCCGTCCTTTTCCGGGGTAGTAGGTAAGCCTTAGCTAGAACTGGTCTCCAATATTCAGCTCCCATTTTCTTTTTATATCTTTTTTTTTTTTTTAATTTTGTTTTTATTATTTTCTAACAATTAGCTTGGTTCAATCTTTACGGCGCTTCGGAGTTTGGGCTTCTTCCACTACAATTCAAATCCTCATCATCTAAAACAAAATGGTCAAAATTTGTCTTTAAATTGGATTGATTAAACTTTTACGTGTTTGAAATGTCCGTGATTAAAAAATTTAGATTTATGTTTACTTATTTAATTAAATGTGTTACTCTTTAATTTTATAACTAGCTAATTTTGTGCATAGGTTTATCAACCATGTCAAAAATTAACAATTATAAATGTTTTATGTCGGTTTAAGAGTCTATTGAAGTTGCGTTTGAAAAATAAAACTTTTAAATTAAAAAAACATCTTTGGCAAACTTTATTTTTATTATTAGCAAAAGTACATTTTGATCATTTTTAAGCTCTTTGGACGCTTAAAAGCGATTTTATTTTTTAACAAAACGATTACTTTTTTCTTTAAACAAAATTTTTTAAATGTTAATTCCTATTTTTTGGCTCTTCAAACATAGCCTTAAGTCATATTGCTCCAAGAGTATAAAATATAATTCAACTCATTTAATTAATATGTTGGATCTCTCAACACTAATCTGTTAATTTTGTATTGACTTTCTATCGAGTACACAAATCGTATCAAAAAAATTTCTCCAATTCAATCTTTTTAAAATAATAATAATAAATAATAAATAAAAATAGTGACAAGGTGAAAAAGTCTTGACGTAAAACTATAACAATTTTAAAGTATTTTGTACATTATCTAGTGAAATAAGTTAATGGACATGTTAATTACAGGTACAATTATCTAGGAGTGTAAATTGTAATAAAATGAGAGATTGGAACGGGTGGTAGATAGCATGTGACGTGGGGGACTTCATATTCATATAACTCGAGAAGACCAGATGCAAACACCGTCAAATTTAACGGCATTTGTTTTTTTATTTTATAAATAATGTTATTTTCTGATTTTTTATCTTATGAGACTAATCTGGATGTAGTCATTATTATAAATTGGAGATCGAGCACAATCACATTATAATAATTGTATTATTATTTTAAATGCTGAGCTGTCTTATTTTTAGTACCGAATCAGTCAAAAATTGACTTCCTATAATCTTCTTTGAGAGTTGCTACCATACGGTCATGGCATAAATGTGGAGTTTTTTGCTCACCACTCATAAAATGACATCTCAACCTTTTTAAGAAAAAAACACAAATTTAAAATGAGATCAAAACACTTTATCAACTAATCAAACAACCAAATAAATGATCAACTATCCAGACCGCCACCCACTGTCAATCTCCGATGACTTTTTCGGCAAACAAAAAAAAAAGATCTGGCCACTGGAGGTGGCCGTGATCCACCCAAACGGCCAATGGCCATTTTTGCCTCTCCGACGAAAAATAAAATAAAATAAAGATAGAACCGGCCATTGGGGGTGGCCGTGATCCACCCAATGGCCAGGGGGAGAGAGATCTGGCCACCCCCAGTGGCCATTTTTGTCTCTTCGGCGAACCAACAAAAAAAAAAAGTTAGATTTGACCACCCAAACCCAACCTAAAAAATCATTTCTAATGCCACAAAATTCGTTTATAATTCCTCAAAACTAAAACCTAGAGGGGAAAGTTAACCAATTTTTGATTTTATCATCATAAAAACCAAATCCACCGGAAGGAAAAAACTAAAGAAAAAAAATGCTAGCCAAATTCATGCTCTTTCTTTCTCCCAAACCATCTCTCTTTCTCTGTTAAATGACAAAAAGAAGGAAGAAGAAGAATGTGAGAGGTTGTTAGCAGGAAGAAAGAAATGGGAGAGAAGAAGAAATGAAAAGAAGAAAAAGAAATAAGGACAAATCTAGTGTTTTATAATGTAGGATAGTTTTGTGCATTTTTTTTTCCCCTTTATATGAATAATCAGTTTGTGATTGGGAGGCAAAAAACCCCCCTTTACGCACCGACCGAAGTGCAGTTATTCTCAATCTTCTTCAACTTGGCCTTTGTTTGTATTGGCGTCAACTATTTTTTAAATATATATTTTAATGTTTGCTACTACCAAAAATAATAATCAACTTAATAATTAAAAAGCTTATTTAGTTTTGAAAAATAGTTTCCATTTAAAAATTTTGTGTAGTATTTTTCGAGTTTAAATTTCTTCTTCTTAAACTACCGCCATAAATTGCCGGATGTAATGGATCGTTTTGTGCTGTCACTAATTTTTTGTAGAAAAGCTAAACACAAAAAAATATTTTTCTGAAAATGCATTTTAAAAAAATGATTTTGTTGAAGCCATTTTTACCAAAAATATTTTAGGTCCAAATAAACAGAATCTTAAACTCTTATAACCCGTTGTTAAATCACTATTTATTTCTTAAAAAAATAAAATTATAAAAAATATTAATTTAATAATTTAATTAATATTCTATTAAATTTGGAGAGCAAGCTTGCATCAAAATGGGGCATTAGATAAGAAAGAGACACATTTAAACGTTCCAAAATATGAACAAGTTTTGGCAGCATATTGCCTTGTTCTTCCGGTTTTGCTTGGCAGCATTTTTTAGGGGAATAAACAAGATGCAGTCTAAGTTTTCATGCTTCTTTGGAAACTTCATCTGGAATCTTCTCACAATAATAAAGGAGCTATAATTTCTTTGTTATTAATTCAATAAAAGGGTATTTAAGAAGCTGCACTCTTTGTCACCATCAATTATTATTATTATTTCTTTCTTTCTTTCATGGGCATCAATTATTGGCTAAAGCTTCGTTTTGGCTAATTATATATATAAATATAGTAATGTTATGTTAATATCTTAAGGAGAAATGATATAATACTCCCTTATATATACACCTTTAAATAAATAAAATAAAATATAAACCGTAAAATAATTCAATACAGTGGGAAAACTCCTATAGTGCAGATTGTGCACTACTAAGAAATTTATAACATTGTTTACAAAAAAATATATATATAACATTTTTTCTTTCTTTATTTGGTTTTATTATTTTTTAAATAAAAATATTAACAAACAATTTAAAACACAATACAATCAAAATTACTTTCACTTTTGTTATCAATCCCTTGAATTTTTTTTTTTAAATAACTGATAAATACCATCACATCAATTTAAATAAAAATATATTTCGTAGCATTACTAGAAAGACGAAAAAGAAAAAGAAAAAACCCTATAAGCCCAGTGATTAACACAAGCTTAAGGGAAAAAAAGGTGCTATATTTTAAATTGGGGTCCGACCATAAACAAGCGGGCCCACCTTTCACAGAGTTAAGGCATCGAGCTCCACAGCATTGCCTATTTTTTCTCATCCGATGTGATAACTACACAACACAACACAACAACATTGCTGTTACGTAACATTCGTGTCACTCATGGTTTTTTTTTCTTTTTTCTTTTTAATTTAATTTTATTTTTTTCTAATTGAATAAGAAAAGGGTTACAGGAGAGGATATTTTCCGTTTCTAATCCGGAAGGAAGAAAGAAAAGGAGATTCTGTGGGAATACTTTAAAAAATAAGATAGAAAGCGACCCATTTTCGTAAAGCATGTATTCGAAAATTGACACTCAGAGCCTACCTTTCAAAGCATTATAACTTTGAAAGGTAGATAAAACCAAGCTAATATCCACTAAACAATTAGTAAAATTTCAAGAAGAAAATAAAGAAGGACTATTAATAGCTAAAATTACTAGAAGAGGTCTCCTTCCAAAACAACCATTATGCAGCCAAGAGAATCTGCTAAACGGACAGCCAGCAAGGCAGCGTGAGTTTCACCTTGAAGGGCATCAGAACAATGAAGCTTTTGAGTTTCACCAACAATTTCGCCCATCTCATCGCTGACAACAGCTGCTGCCACAGCAAAGGAGCCCTTGGCTGCAACGTCAAAATTCACCTTCATCCATCCCACTGACTTAAGAAATAAACTACATTTCAACGCTTACACTCAATTTTCCGTCAAGGTATGCCGACCACCGTATGCGAATATAAGGCCATGCCCCAACTTGAAATCTGCGGGTTTCTAATGAAATACGAAGAGCTTATGATAAAACCAATTTCTTTCGAGGGCTATGTTTAATTAGAAGTAAAATGCTTTTCATCTGACAATATTTTTAACGATTTATTTTTTTAAAAAAATATAATAATAATTATTGAAAATATTTTCCGGCGTTTAACTTAAACAAAAACTAAGTAATGGCGAAAAATTGCCAACGACTTCCCGCAACCTTTAACAGAGGAATGGTAGTTTGATAGCTTTTAAAAATGTCTGGTAATTATGGTTGTGGTTTGCCAAACTCCAGTGGCTTTCAGCAACTTTGATGGTTGTTCGGTGAACTCCAACAGCTTTTAGCGGTGGTCTAATAATCTAAAAATGAGATACTAAAATTTGAAAAGGGGTTTACTGATTTAAAGAATAAAAACAATTTTACATAAATTAACTACAATTTTTATGATCAACAAAAAATATTTTCAATTTGACTGTAGTTTTTGTTCAAACTAAGCAAAATATTTTATATTAAAACAAACAAATCCTTAGTATGAAGGGAATAGTTAAAATTGCAACTACGATCCATGCTTAAACATTCCTAAACAGTGGCGGAGACGTGGGGGCTACCTAGGGCAGGCGCCCTTGGTAAAAATAATTAATTAATGTAATTTTCTGGAAAATTTTGTTACCGCACCTATAACAAAATTCCCAAAAAAAGACTCCTCCTGGCTTCATTCCAACACTGAATAAAAGCCAACAAAAATAAAAGACGAAACTTCACTTACCCCCTTCAATTTTGTGGTTTTGTATAATTTCTAATGTTCTACTCAAGGTGTATAAAATTTTGTTTTCTCACTTTGCTTCTTTTATACAGAAAATCTCGAATGAAATTTTACCCGACTCCAAAACTATACTTCAAAGCACGCATTTTAGTTTTAGAGTCAGGGGTAATATGGGCATTCTATTAGGATTTTCTGTACGGAATGAACAAAGTGAAAAAAAACCAAACTTTGATACACCTAAGTGAAAGGTTTTGAACGTTAGAGGGATATTTATAAATGTGGCCAAAATTAAGAGAGAGTAAGTGAAGTTTCCCCAAATAAAATAAAAAAATCTTACCCTAACTTCCCCAAGTCAATAATAAACAGGAAAAGGAAAAAGAACTTCTGCAGCAGAGTCTCATGCCTTTGGCGAAAAATTCTTCAAGAATCAAGGCAGTGACTCGGTGAAATGCAGAGACAGGCCAAACTTCTATTATGACTCTGGACTCTTGAGTATATCATCATTCCCCTCATGCTCTCTAGTCTCTAGTTGTACTGTATATTTCATATTTAGTTTCTTGGGGAAAATGCAATTTTAATATGTGAAGTTTAAGTGGTTTTTTAATCTTAACTCAAAGTTTAAAAAGTGGTAATCACCTCTAAAGTTTCAAAAACTTGCAATGTTAACCTTTTGTCTATTTTTCCGTAAAATAGACAATTTTTTTTTTAAAAAAAAGCCTGAGGATAGTTTCGTCATTTCATCCTCATTTTAACGGAAAAACTAATGGCGGGTTAACATTGCAAGTTTTTGAAACGTGAAGAGGGTAGATTGCAAATTTTTAAACTTTTGGGTTAAAATTAAAAAAATCACTGAAACTTCATGCGTTAAAACTGCATTTTCCATAGTTTCTTAGAAGTTAGAAGTTAGAAAAGTGAGGATTGAGGAAGATAACAAATATTTTATTTTTAATTTTTTTGGTTCGTTGTGCCCTTCACTCAGTTCATTGTATTTGTGTTGTTAATTTTTAATTGTTAAAACAAAACTTCGTAACAAAATGGAAGATGAATTTCTTGAAGATAATTTACTTGTTTATATTGAAAGGGAAATTGCTAAAAGCTTCAATTCAGATTTGATACTTGATGATTTTGTTTCTTTAAGACCGCGTAAAATGCAATTTTAGACACTTTGAATTTTTTTTATTTTCTTTTACTTTCGTACTAGTACCTACATGATAATTGATATATTAATTTAGCATATATTTGTAAAATCAAATACATATGCTTTTTGTGATATATATACTATGGTATACTTTTTTTTTTTATTGTCTTTATCATATTATAATAAAAATATAATATATAAAGAGAACAAAAAAAAAATTATCATTATATTTTATTATTATTTTGACATCCATGACATAATGAATTCCTAAATCCGCCCTCTTCCTAAAGTACTCCAATTTCTCCCTACACTCTACACTCTACGCCAATTCTTCATCATGCATTCAAATGCAATTTTGTATTTTTTCGTATTCAAAAATAATTTTCTTATCAGCATTTTTCAACTTTTTTGTTTTTGTTTTTTTCTTCGAAAATAACTTTTTTTTTTTCTTTTACAAAAAGGAAAATATTGCCCGTGGGTACTTTATTGCCAAAAAAGAAAAAGAAAAAAAGAAAGTGACGTGGTGGAGAGTATTTAACTATTTTATATTGTGGCTTCCACTTCCCACGTAAGCGGGCCAAGCGGCACTCCGCCTTTGACATGTTTTTAGCCCACCAACCCGCTCACCTACCACGCAGGGACCTTTAAACACCTTGAAGCCGCCGTTAGACCTGACGCCGTCAAGTCCATCCTCATCCTCATTTCCTCACCCACTCCCTCCCTCGCACATGATCACTCTCCCCCACCTAACGTCTGCGGTGCCTTGCCGTCAACCCTCCCATGCCAAATTGCCAGTCCATCCCATAGAGAGAGCTGCTTATAAAATCCCAATCCATCACCATTCCCTCACCACGACCAAAACACTACTCTGCTCTATCCTGCGCCCAGTGCCCTCCATTACTCCTCTACCTCACGAAAATGGATCTCCTCCTTTTGGAGAAGACCCTCTTGGCCTTATTTCTAGCCGCCGTTGTGGCAATTACCATCTCCAAGCTCCGCGGTAAGCGCTTCAAGCTCCCTCCGGGACCTATTCCGGTGCCCGTCTTCGGTAACTGGCTCCAAGTCGGCGATGACTTGAACCACCGCAACCTTACCGACCTCGCCAAGAAATTCGGAGACATATTCATGCTCCGTATGGGGCAGCGAAACCTGGTGGTGGTCTCCTCGCCGGACCTGGCGAAAGAGGTGTTGCACACCCAGGGAGTGGAGTTCGGGTCGAGGACGAGGAACGTGGTGTTCGACATATTCACCGGGAAGGGACAGGACATGGTTTTCACGGTGTACGGTGAGCATTGGAGGAAGATGAGGCGGATCATGACCGTCCCTTTCTTCACCAACAAGGTGGTTCAGCAGTACAGGTACGGGTGGGAAGCGGAGGCGGCGAGCGTGGTGGAGGACGTGAGGAAGAACCCAGAGGCGGCGAGGAACGGGACCGTCATCCGGAGGAGGCTGCAGCTGATGATGTACAACAACATGTTCAGGATCATGTTCGACCGGAGATTCGAGAGCGAGGATGACCCTCTCTTCGTGAAGCTCAAGGCTTTGAACGGAGAGCGGAGTAGATTGGCTCAGAGCTTCGACTACAACTACGGCGACTTTATTCCCATTTTGAGGCCCTTCTTGAGAGGCTACCTCAAGATCTGCAAGGATGTCAAGGAGAAGAGGTTACAGCTATTCAAGGATTATTTCGTGGATGAGAGGAAGTAAGTTGATTAATTTAGAAATTTATTTCTGATTTGTGTTGTTTTTTTTAATAGGTGCTAATTATCTTTTATTTTTTTTATATATAATATATATTGGGTCTAAAATTCCTTTAATTATATATTAGAAGAGAGAATTAAATAATTTTATTGTACTAAAAATAAATATAATATTGGAAAAGGGAAATAATTGATAATTAAACATTATGTTAGAACAGTCATATTGAATTATATATGTTTGAACTGTTTGCAGGAAGCTTTCGAGCACCAAGCCCACCGATAACGAAGGCTTGAAGTGTGCGATTGACCATATTCTGGACGCTCAAAACAAGGGAGAGATCAACGAAGACAACGTACTTTACATCGTTGAGAACATCAACGTTGCCGGTAAGTTTCCCCCTCTCCAGTACTCTTAAATTATTTTATTTTTTATTTATATTTACGGGCATAAATTAAGATAAATCATGGGGTCCAGTCATTAATTAAAGAGATATGCTAGCTGTAATACCCTATTAAATTACTTAAAAATCAATTAGATAATTACTAGTTGACAATTTCCCTTCTTAAATAAATAGCGGTGACTGTGACTGGCTAGCCGCGAATACAGGTTTTCTATTTTGATATCCAACCGTGACTTGGAAAACTTGTCGAAGTGTTGCGTCTAAAGATGGAACATATATATATATAGAATTTAACCGGCAACTCAAATTCGGAAAATGACAGGATTTTTATAGCATATAAATATTTATTCATCGAGAAAAGAATTGTTAATATATATTTAGCGGCAACCAGCCTAATTGGCTTGTAGTAGGTATGGTGATTGGGATTCCCAAGTTGGTTGAATGGTCGAACCCCCACCATTCACCATGACACCAACCCCCTTGTGGTTGGCGCCTGATCACGATATTCACCTACGAGATTTGAGGTTTAGGTGAACCCGAACCCAAAACGTGTCATGATGAGCAGATAAGCTTCACGCTCACTTGTCTTACTATACAAATGGACAAGTGGGCCTTTTTTTTTTTTTTTTTTTTGACATGTTTACACAAGGATAAGGGGAGGGAGATTTGAATTTGTGACTCCACTTCATAAGGCGTGGTTATTTAACTACCTCTTAATATTATAATTTTTTTTTTACACTTGTAATTAATTTTCATTTTGGGTAAAATATTTTGTTAATATGGAAAATGTTTTTTTGTGTTGTGAAACAGCAATTGAAACAACACTGTGGTCAGTTGAGTGGGGGCTTGCGGAGCTTGTGAACCACCCTGAAATCCAGAAGAAGGTCCGGGATGAGATTGATACGGTGCTTGGCCCCGGCGTCCAAGTCACGGAGCCCGACATCCAAAAGCTCCCCTACCTTCAAGCTGTGATCAAAGAGACTCTCAGGCTCCGGATGGCAATTCCTCTGCTTGTCCCACACATGAACCTCCACGACGCAAAGCTTGGCGGTTTTGATATCCCTGCCGAGAGCAAAATCCTGGTAAATGCTTGGTGGCTAGCCAACAACCCGGCCAACTGGAAAAACCCAGAAGAGTTCCGGCCGGAGAGGTTCTTGGAAGAGGAGTCTAAGGTTGAGGCCAATGGCAATGACTTCCGGTACCTTCCCTTTGGTGTCGGAAGGAGGAGCTGCCCCGGAATCATTCTTGCATTGCCAATTCTTGGTATTACTTTGGGACGTTTGGTGCAGAATTTTGAGCTCTTGCCTCCTCCCGGACAGTCCAAGATTGATACCTCCGAGAAGGGTGGGCAATTCAGCTTGCACATATTGAAGCACTCCACCATTGTTGCAAAGCCAAGATCATTTTAATTACAGGCGTCCACCCTCACCTTTTTTTTTTCTTTTTTTGGTATTGGTTAAGTGAAACTACTGTTGAAAGATGGCAATTAAAGTTGGATTGATCTGAAAAGTGTCCTACGAACTTGCAATAAGGTAATATATTTCCTTTTATGTAAAAGGCTTTGTATGATAAGTGAACCTTGTTGATTTCCATCGTTAACAAATTTGAATAGAAATCTTTCTTAGCAATTTTGCTAAGAATTTTATAAAAACTTTCTCATACTTAACGTTCAAATTATTAGCAATTAGCAATCAAATAATAAATTATTGATGCAACAAACTTACACTCCCTGTTAAGGGCTCAAACTAAAGGGGATTGCAAGAAGCTTGTATCCAATTCCAAGGGCACTAACTATCAATGGGTAAAAGCCTTAATACATTGAATTATATCGTTTGCAACCACTACTACTACTTTTGTTGGTTATGACTTATGATACTCTTTTACTTGTCCTCTTTGAGTGGGTCTGCATTTTGTTATTATAAGTGATCGACGTTAGGTATGACGTAAATGTCAGGAACATGTTTGAATAATAACATCATTACAATTTTTTTTTTTTTTAAATAAAAGCTACGACCTGACAACCTTACAATCAATCAGAGCGCAAGGGGGGAGTTGGTAAGCTACTATTCACCAAACACAAAAAAAGGCATTCTAATAAAATTGAAAATTGATGCTGAAACAAGAAACGTAACATTGAGGTAGAAGATAGTGGTCAGATGGTTAGGAAAGTAAAAGACAATTGTCGCACTTTAACAACAGTGTGCCCACAAAATGATGTCACCGCCCTATTCTCACCTCAAATCATGTACGTTTGCTTACACTTTAAACTTTGAAGCCCTTCATAAAATTAATTAATCTTTTTCTATAAAAAAAAAAAAATTTGATGCCCAAACTAGCTAAAGCAAGGATGACTTCAGTTATGGTTCTATGCGCCGACAACTTTTTTGTCCAACTAGATGGTTAGACCCAAACAACAATTTCCGTATATTTTAGTTATCAACTTTTAATATTTTATTTAAATATTATTTTTTAAAAATTTATTTATTTATTATGAAGAGAGAATGATATATTTTCCCAACCAAATGTGGGTATTTTTTTCACCAAAATTTACATTTTGGTTACACTAACCAAAATAAGCTTTCATTAGTTGACAACAAATGCAAGAGTGCAACTGCTATACGGTATGTGCAAAAAAGGGAGATTTTTTGCCCTCTACTCACAAGCTGATACATCAACATTTCAAGAAAAAAAAATACACAAACTTAAAATAAGAACAAAACACCCAACTTCTCCCTTATGCATGCCCTTGGTTTTTTTTTCTTTTTTCTTTTTCTTCTCCCTCACCTCTCTGGCAACAGCTGACCTAGTCGTGACCCACCATTTCCGACCAAACTATCTCCAGTGACTTTCTTCATTTCTGGCCAAACCCAACTACAAAACACCGAAAAACTCAAATTCAACCTCAAAAATCGATTATAATGCCTCAAAACATATTTTTTTATTCAAATCTAAAACCTATAAGTGGAAGGTCAACCCTTAGAAGATTTAATCACCATAACGCCGGAGAATGTCGACACCGGAGAGGGTGGCCGTGGGTCACGGCTAGACCCACAGCCAGCACGGAGTGACCCACAAGTCTTCTTCTCTGTCTTTCTCTCTCTCTCTCTTGCCTCACTATGTCCGTCCCTCTCTCAACTCTCTCTCTCGGTGGCTAGCCTAGATCTTCGTTCTTCGTTCTTCCAGCTTCCCCCAAATTAAACGAGAAAATATAGTGTTTTGGTTCTATATAAGTTTTTCGCAATTTTTTTTTGCTTTATGTGAAGTGGTCTCATTTTTATTGGGTGGCAAAAAACACCCCCTTTACACCACAACCAAACGGAAGTTATTCACCAAATGCAATCAATTACATCATCACTCATTGAGTTTTTTTTTTTTTTTTTAATAATTAAAAAAATTGCTCATTGATGTTGGTTAGTGTCTCAGCCCACTTAAACCCTAACCTAGATGGTGTGAGGTACACCTAGGCAATAATGGAACATGCATGAACTCGAGCTCACAACCTTGAACTAGCAAGGTGATGGTTTCAAGTTACTTTGACCATTAAGCCATTGTTCAAAGAACTAGTCATTGAGTTAGTAGAGATGAACATGCTTCTATTTCTATTTCTATTTCAATTATCTAATTATTTATTTATAATTCATTTATAGTCAATGTAAAACTACGGTTCTACTAGTAGTTTATTTGTATTAGATTTCTATTTCAATTATCTAATTATTTATTTATAATTCAGTTATAGTCAATGTAAAACTATGGTTCTACTAGTAGTTTATTTGTATTAGAGGATGTATAATATCTTTTAAAAATTAGATAAAGTGAGTTTTAATTAACTATTTTACATAAAAATATACATAAATCATAAAGGTTTAGGAGTTCATCTCTCATTTTGTCTTTGTAATATTTTTATTTATAGGCATAGCACGCAAAAAATTAATCAAAACCTCGAGGAAACTATCCATCCCCATAGGAATGATACCAAGTTTAAATTTTGAGGGTTTAGCGGGCTCCAAAAACCGGCTTGTCCTCACAACTTACAAATAGGCATTAGGCCTGCAAATTCAGGCCCATAAACAAATATCTTCCGTTCCCTTTGCAACCAAGGATTCCTTTTGAATTGGAAGGCACCACTACGATCTTTCAAATTTTTTGAGAAAACAAGAATTCAATTCAAAATTATAAGATTCAAGATTGGATTGTCTCTCCCTGTTTTAATTAAATAGATCTAATTAACATTTTATGACATTCAGAACAAATAATTTTTTTACAGATTCAGTGATTTATTGTTTGAACTCATTAGAAGCCAAACGCGGCAAAACAGTACCTGAAAAACTCATAAGAAGATAAGAAAAAGAGAAACCCTGGGCAAAAGATCTGAAAAAAGAAAGGGAATTAATCAAGATGTGGGTCGCAACCAGGCCCCCAAATCAAAAGCCAATAAGGCATCAGAGGGAGCAGACATGTTGACCCGAGAACTCAATGTCCGTGCACACTACCATGCTTCCTTCATTGTCATCCAGAGCATCGGCTTATTGTGCACGGATTTTCCATACACTATTACTAACAATCTCCATGGATGCAAAAACCCCAGACTTCAATGAAAAAACAGAAGAAGAGAGAAAAAAAACATAAATCTAAAGACCCAAATTGAAAATCACACGAAGAACGGAAGAAGAAGCAAAAAGCTTAGATGAGAAGAGAGTGAGTTCAAGCCGCATCGATTCCTTTCTCTTAACCGGTATTTATATACGAAGGGAGAGCAGAGTTCTGTTAGGGTTTTCCCACTCATAAAAAAAAGGCTAAAATTACGAAATTGCCATGGTTTCGGCTTTTGGGTTGTGGGTTTGCAAATGGGGCCGAAGCCCAAAAAAGTAACCCGATAGGAACGGTGTAATGGGTTTTTTCTACTTGCCTTCAGCTCTATTTGAAAAAATTAAAAAGAGACGTGACAAACGACCAAGTTAAACTTAAGAATTCCATCGTTTTGTTTTCATTTTGGCGCGACTTCTTCGTTTTCATTTTGTGTTTGTTTCTTAAACGTTTGAAGTACTTGGGATAGTCACAAACATCACGTAATGGCACAAAGTCAGTCCATTCTTTAATCGCCGACGAATCTCTCAAACAGTTCCCCCTGTGTCGCTGATCGGATTCCGGTCGTTTTAATTTTTGTTGCGTAAGTTATATATATATATACCAATGTTTATGCTACTTATTTTTCATTTGACATATTAATTTTTGTGTGAAATTAGGGTTTTCAAGTGGAAGAGAAAATTCAAGCTTTGTGTTCATGAGCGTTTAGCTTCAGTTACGATTTCGTCAACTTCGTGGTAATTTATCTTCCCGATTGAACCTGCTTTTTTAAAATTCTGGTATTTTGCTTTCATTTCATTTCGATTTTTTAAACAGCATTGGCAATTTTTTTTTTGGGTCAAATTTTAGTGCCTTTCAACTTATTGAGGCGGATAATTCTTCATTTTCATCTCTCACAATGCTGCAATGGATGGGAGGGTCGAGGCGCAAAGTTACCACTGTAAGAGTGTGCAATTAGTTTAGTTTTTACGCCAAAATTATTCATTTCAAAAGCATCTTTCAGAATCTTATATGAAATGATGGTGAATTTCTGTTCTGACATATGAGCATTGCATTCTTTTGCGCATGGTGTCCATTGAATTCGTGCCTGATTCTATACAAATATCAAGTCAAGGAAGTCTACATACAAGAGGTATATATGTTATTGCATTTTGCTGTTGGATGATGTACTTTCTTCCAACGTTTGTGTTTTTGGTTTTTGGTTTTCGAACGAGTTATTACTTTAAAAGCAGAAAAATTTAGAGGTATATATGTGTATTGGATGTGTGTTATAGTATAGTGTTAGATGCAGCAAATCTACTCATTGTGACCTTTGTTAATTTTTGAAGGCAAAAGCAATACTTTGAGCAAAGGAAACGACAACAACAGCAGCAGACAGCCGAGTCAGAGAGCTGCGGTGATGGAATGAACACATGTAGCCAACATCAAAATGAACAACGGTCACTGGATGTTCTCAGTTTGCTAAACTGGTCGACGGTGTCTCAAGATTGCAGGTCTGCTTGCCCTAGTGGTTAGTATATAATAAAATTCTAATCAATCCAAAAGTTACGGGCAGATTTTCTCAAGTTGTTTAATATAGTTGAGAATTGAGATTAAGTATGATGCTGAAATTTCAAAATAATTATAATTATTCTTCAATTGGATTAGAGAGCTAGTCTTTTTTTTTCTTTTCTTTTTTCTGAAACTTTCAGTTGTTTTTGATTTAAAATTTGTTAGTAACGTACAGTTGTAGCTCTATTATTTGAATAATGCTACATCCACTCCTAAGTGCACACTCTTTGACGTGGTAGTGAAAGTTACCATTGGTTTTTGGATCTCTCATGATTGTGGACTTGGGAGTGTATATAGCATTTATCCTATTATTTTAATGAATTAAGGCTTATGGATTCTAATGTTGGTGAAGTCAGTTTGATTAAATATGCTAATGAAATATCTGGAAGAGCAGTCATAGTACTATGAATATAGCTACACCAGTTATGCCTTGACATACAAGTTATGTTCATAAAACTGGCTTTTAAAAATTTGTTGGTTTCGTTGGTGATGGATTTGATGTGCTTGTTAATATTCCTCTTTGTTTAGGATTTATATACTTATGTATTTGTTTCTGTTTCCAACCTGTACAACCATATAAGGAAAGGAAGATCTCGAAGTTAACGGTTCAACGGTGAAATATGATTTCACCAAAGGCCCATCAACAACTGTTAACCACACAATTACCCTCAACGACTCTGTCAACTTTAAGGAAGCAGGTATTTTTCTAATGGATCTCCACTACTGTTTGAACTTAGTCTTGTTTTTTGAACACAATTCCCTGAACTTTACTTGGTGGATATGAGATGTTTAACATATGACAAATATATGCTAAAACAGGAAGTCCATCGCATGGCCAAATGGATGCTGCATCTCCACAGAAGTGAGTGATGAATATGAATGTCTTGAAGAGTGCGTGTTGTCCGCATGAAGAGTTGATGTCTTTATTGCCTTACAGGGTTTTACTTAGTTCCCATGATGATAATAGCACTCTTTTCAATGGAACTGGTGCGAAACTTGATCACTGGAAGACAGCTACCGAGCAGTGTAAGTAGCAAACATTCATTGATAATAAGTTTTGAACTCTTTTGCTTTCCATGAATCCCCTGCAAGGTTCATGGTGTGCAAAAATAAAGTTATTGATAGGTTTTGGAGAGCACTTCAGCTGGTGCAGCCTATTATATGTACTTTTCCTTTTTCTGCAGCTATTCTTCTCATTATAGGTCGTCATATATATTACTGAAAATTGCATTTTCTTGACTTTTTTCCCTTTATCTCTCTCTCTCTCTCAGATTCATCTGTTCTTGATTTGCTTGGTGATGATGAGCCAAATGGCAATAAGGAAAGAAGTCCAATGCAGGAAGCCCATGTCGCATTTTCAGTTGAAGGTATGGTGTCAGGTTTTAGATCTGAAGCCAGGCTTTATATTTTTCAGCTCATATGGCTAGACCTTTAGTTTCAGTGTACATTATCAACAAACTCAATCTGGAGGCAGATTATTTGTTATTAAATGGAAAATATTATTGACTACTGTGTTTCTTACCCATCAGGTTTGGGTAAAGTGGGAACGGAGACACCAGTCCATTCGCCACAACAACCTGGCAGGTAATTGGTATGCATTCAGATTTAAGATTTCTAAATTTTGATAATGGATTAGCTATTCTATGGTATTCATCTCTAAGTTGGAAAATGATCCTCTCCCTTTCAAGTGAAATGGAGTGGATCTATTTAGTGCTTTTAGGAGGGCAATATTGTTCATTTGTTTTTTGGGCAAAATATTTTGGACAAATATGCCTTCCTAATTGCACTAAATGGATCCTCTCCATTTCAAGTGAAATGGAGAGGATCCATTTCCCTCGAAGTTCTAGTGACATGTAACCCATTTGCTGCCAACAAGTTCCATGTACATATTTCCTAAAATGGATGGCCTTTCTGTCCATAGAGTTCTAATACCATTGCCATAATTTGGTTCTTTAAGAATTTAATGTTTGTTTATGCACCATCCTATGCCATATCATGATCACACTAATCAGTAGGATGTTTCTCCAGCTGAGATGATATTGTTTTCTTTAGTATTATGGAATGCTAGGACTAGTCGCTGATAAATCTGATGCCATTGGAAATTCGAAATCCACTCCAAGTTACCAAGTAATTGCTTGGAAAACAAAAAAGGTTATTATCTTAGTTAGGGGCTGAAAATTACTCTAATGGCTTAAAATAGCTTATTTGTATTGTTTAGTTGGTGAAAATGTTTCATGGTGTGTCCAAAGCTAATGCAAAGAAAGTTTATTTGAAATATTTAGTTTGTTTTTCTAAATCTAAAAGCAATTCATACTAGATTTAAACACTTCCACTGGTTTTCAAGTCTTTGGGGCTATTTGCTTCTCCCTTCTTCACAAAATAGTTGAAAGTTTTCAAAATAACATGCATTTTAATGGAACAAAATAAATGTAACGTCTTCCAAAAATGCTCTTAGGTGGGCCTATACGTTTGAAATTACCCCACGCTTGCATCCGTCTTGCAAGAACTTGGTCCTCCCACCCCCCGAAAATAATATTCCGGTTGCAAACCTTGTTAATATATATACTATTTACAAACGGAGGGAGTAAAAGAATTTCAATGTGAGAAAATCCAATTTGTGTAATGTTGTCGTTTATGTGCTAAGGGGTCTGTATTGGATTGTGATCTGAAAATCGTCAGTTGCCCTTGCATCTGCTCTACTGCTTTCAGTAATCTGTCATGTTTGAAAACTTCAACCATCAAGAAAATATATCGCCTTCTTTGATCTGGTTATCTGTTGATCTTCAATTCCGTTGAAAGCAAAAATCATGTAGTTCTTGTTGAATCCCGTGTATTTAATTTTCTAGTTTCTATGAATTGCGTCCTTCGAGGCTTAATGTCAAGTTTTCCCTTAAGATTTTGTGTTATTAGCTACTCTGATACTTGCTATAAGTCTGGAGAGTCTAAATAGGATAACAGGTTGAACCTTTGCATCAATGTCTTAACTCTTTTAACAGTTGTGTGACTATAGATACTGTTCTCTTGGTTGCTCCTCACCTTTGAAGGCTGCAAGGGATCCAAATATGTTGGACAACCATAACCATTTGCTGGATGACCTCGAACTAGAAGTGGTGAGAGCATTGCCAAATGCATCTTTATAGACATTAGTTGCTGTAATTTAGCTGTACCATGTGCTGTAGCTTTGAAGTATTTTTTAATATCATAATTATGTCAGCTCTTATTATGGATTCCTTTTTCTTGAAACACATACCCTTGTGTAGAAGCTTCTCTCCTTTTTTTTTTTGGTTTGTGGAACTTGATTCTAAATCTTTTTTTGCTTTAATTATTATTTTAGACTAGCCCAGCAAAGAAAAAAGACACTTGAGACTAATTTATTGCAACATGCTGAATGCAGGATGCATTAATGCAAGATACCAATATGCCCCAAATTGGCAGTTCTTCAGAGTTTTCATCAGGCATAATGCATTCATATTGTGGTTCCAAGCAGAAATTAGCTGCTGTCAGAGACTACAGGCAACATTACGGCCATGATAGTAAAAGCAATGGTTTGTTTGGTGACAGTGGAATCTTTTATGACCGTGAAAACACCAGAGAAGATATATGGGATGGTAGTATACAATTGACCTTTTTTTTTTCATTCTTTAATTTGTATCCTTAATTGTGATTCTCTGTGTTTGCTATAACATACTGACAGATTTTTGGCATCTAAGATATTGAGTTATATTTCCCCTGTCATTGTTAATTTTTGAGATAGATTCTATGTTGATCTGCATCTGTACTCCTCTATTGTCTTCTAAATAAAAAGATTTCTTAGACAATGAATCATACCATAATAAGAGAACACTTTCCTTTTCTTTTAACCTGATATGAAATATGATACTAATGTGTCATGATCTTCTTGTTATGATTTGTCTATGTATGTTAATTTTGTCCAAGGATGAAATTTAGATGGTTTATACATTTTTTTATTTTTTAATGTCCACCAGCTAGGTCTTGCTTTCTAGATGACAACTTCCTTGATGAGAGGGAATGCGATGTATCTCGGAAAAACTGGCCATCTGAAATAGATGGTGAATCTCTGGATTTTTGGAAAGATGGAAACTCTGAAATGTTGGATTACAATTTTTATGGCCCCCATCTACCGAAGAAAAGGTGTTCTATTAAAATTGATCCTTTGTATTTCCTGTTTCAAGAAATGACATACTATAGCTCCATTATGACGTTGTTATATCTGTGCAGGGATGCTGCACTAGCAATGGACAGATTCGACATCTTAGGTGCTGTCTCAGTTGCACTATAAAATAGTACTTTGTCCATGAAACTTGAATGAAACAGAAATGTTCGTTTGTTGTAACTCTATGATATATAAATTAAATTTCCTAGTGCACTTCCCATATTTTATTCTTCAGGCATTTTATGCCCATACAAGAGTCCATTTTGGATTACGGCTGATTATGCCAGACTTAATTCAAACACCTCCATACACCTCATATGATTTCTCTAAATAATTGGTAACTGCTAGTACTCTAGGTTCTTATATGTTTTCCTTCTTCCCTACTATTATTATTGGTAATAATTCCTTGGTTATTTGGAAATCATGGCACTGGTCGCTTCATATCTCTATATATAGCATGGTAAAATACTTTTCTATTGTAATTCAAGAGGAATTATTAATATAAAACTGTATCTTCATTATCCTGAATTTGTAGTAATACTTTTTCTTTGGTCCCTTAGGATTTAAAGGGCAATATTATACTGATAATTGTTTCTGAGATCCTGTTATTTTCCTACATTTTATCCTATTTAGACAAGGAAATATTTTATTTACTTTTTGTTATACTTTGTAGGTAAAGTTAAATGGTCTCGCACTATAGAGAATACATTCTCATTTGTTTTGGTGTTTACTTTGATGCTTTGCCCACTTCATTTTGGCAATCAGAGTCACCTGCTTCATTTTACAAGAACCAGACATCAGAAATTGATCTTGACTTCATGAATCCCAATGGGGCAAGGTACGCCCAATTTTCCAAGAAAGATTTATAGGTAACTTTCATATGCTCAAGATTTTGTTTTTGTGTGATGATAGATGCCCCATACTAGGAACAAAGTTTGATTTTCAAGATGTAACCAACCAATCAGATTGGTTTTGCTCTGCAACAGAAGATGCAAGAGATAATTTGAGCATGCTGAGGTAATTTTTGAGTAGCTTCCTTTGTTTCAAAGTGATTTCATATGTTTTTTTTCTACTTTGACTTTGTGCTTCATTAACGGTTGTAAACTTTTGGCAGTGAAGAGTCGTGCTCGTCAAGTGCAGGTTATATTCATTGATTCTGGATAATCTTATTAACGATTCAAAAATAATTTGTTTCTGTATTTTTATGAACATGTTCTCACAGTTTACTGAAGTGATCTCTTTTCCACGATTTATCACAGTTAGGGGCAAGGCAGGCAGTAATTCAAAGCGGAAGTCAGCAGCAAGACAGAGCAGAAGACACAGCAATGCTTTTTATAGCCCCCAAAAAAACTATGGTGTGAAGAACATTTTTGCCACAGAGTCATGGCATAAGAGCAGAAATGAAATTGGACAAGGGAATGATGTGGGTGGATCAGGCAAATATACAAATGTGTCAAATCCATCAAAGTCAATACCATCCTATCACTCTAACACTCCTCTCCAAGAAAAATTAGGTCCAAATAACAGTTGGTTTTGTGAGAACAGATATACTACGGCTAAAAGGAATTCAGGTTTCAGCCCTTTCTCTCAAAATTCAGAGAAAAAATCTCTATTCTCAGGCTCTAAGGTTTGGACTGAAGATCCTTCCAGTGAACTTTTAGCTCCTGAATCAGATTTTGATGCCAAATCTTCTTTTGATAGATCTAAACATGGAGAATGTTTGGCATGCTCACCTTCTGGCAGTTTCATCACTGAAAAATTCACATTTCATGATTCCCCTATATTTTCAAAGTTTGAGCCAGACATGCCAGATTTTTCTCCAGATTCTAAATTGAAAGGCACGCCTCCAGATTCTTCCCATTTGATTGGTTCTCACGGTGAGACACACTTTCCTGAAATATCAACAGAGGAAAGTGCAAGCAAAGATGTGGAAAGTAAATTAAAAATCCAGCCAGCAGAATATGAAAAATTGGAGATCATGCAAGAAATTTGCGTTGGCAATGGCTTGTTTTCAGAGAGTAAAAGGGAATAGATGCTTCAAGCTCCAGGAGCAACACTAGTGGATGCAAGGAAGCAAAAGATGAAACACCAGAAATAATGCAGAATCTAAAAACAATACGTTCTCCTGACCATGCAGAGCAGGCATCAACATCTCTTTCGATCTCTGACAAAGTTGGAAGCATCATAGAAGAACAAGAGTACGTCTAACAGACTTATAATTCTCTTATTATTGTTTTTTGTTCCTTTCTCAAGAACGTTCCTATATTTAAACCTATATTAGGCTAAATTGGTTATGTTGGCAGACATCAGAATGACAATGAAGCTACCCTTCCATATCAAAATGAGAATAAAGGTGCATATTTGTTGACCTTTTTCTCATGAACTGCCCTTTTGCCTTGCATTCACAAAATTCTTACGGTATTTTTCGAGTTTCAAAATTTGTTCAATATTTTCTTTCTGGCGGAGTAACCTATTATGCTCATATGTGGCTGCAGAAATACAAGATATTTTTGGGCCTCAGGAAAGAAGGATAATAACAAAGACAGAAAGTAACTGTGACAACTCATCTTGTGAGGTGATGATGCTTCAAAGCTACGTCCTACAGCTTCTTTGTGTGCAGAAGGTACTGAAGGATGCATCTACACAGGACACAATGAAGAAGGTATGACACCTTCACATCTGATAGATTTGGGGATTCTTTTCAAACTCATGGATGAAAAATGAAGAGAAAAAAAAAATTTACGGTTTTGTTTCCATGCCCTTCAGTTCCACAAGTTGTCATAAAGGTTACTTGTAACTTAGTAGTCTAGCGAGACAATTTGAGTTTTTCTTTTGGTAGTTCCGAACTTCCTTCTGACCCAAAAACAATAGCCTCTTGAGCAGTCCAACACTACAAGCCACAGAATATGCTTCTATATATATTGCAAAGGCATTTCAAAGGATATCAGATTAGCGATAGAAAGATGAACTAAACTAATACTAGCATTTCTCGAGGGCTTGATGTATTCAAGTAGGTCGGTCTTCATTTTTGTTTTCCTATGCATTTTAGATTTTTTTTTTTTTTCCTGCTATTCTTCTCTTCTGAGGGAGGCGGTCATCTTCCCATGCAAAGCATCCCATTGTGAGGATTGCTGAACTTTGTTAGCTGACAGCTCAACTTCTTAACATCCGATAGCTGGAGAGGCTTCATGATGAACTCTTGAGCTCCTTCATCCAGGCACCTGTTCAAGTAAAGAAAACATAATAAAAATGAAATAACCTTTTGTAGAAAATGGGAATTAACAGAGTAACAAAATTAAATGGGGTTGTAGTGGTTACTTCTTAATTCGAGTAGGGACATTCTCTGATGACACAACCACTACTGGTATATCCTTCATGGTAGGTGATTCCTGCTAGCAGAGAGATTTCTGATTAGACTAGTCATTAGTTACTATAGATTTCTACATATTATATCAGCAGCTCTAACCATGCTTCAATCTTTTATGAGGAGACCTTGTATACTCATTAGAGTAAAGCTATACACCACTTTTATCTCATTATACTGACGTGATAGGGTCCAGTTGCCATTGAATATTTTTTCTTAACAAGGTCTGTTCCAAGGGTTATTACACCATGCCACGTTAGGATAGTGAAATAAAAATGAGAGAAAGGTGTGGTATATAGCATTTATCATACCCTTTATATACCTTGATGCTTTCATTGCTATGTGAAGTATGATTAATTGAGTGATCAACCATGTATGTCTGTTGAGATAGGAATCTGATACAATCATGCGGTAAAAGATTCATATAAAGACAAGGTTATATGTTACCTTAATTTTTTTGAGTAGATCATACCCCGTCATCCCTGGCATACAATAATCAGTGATTATCAAGTTTACCTTGGAATCCTGCAAAAAGATATATACCTGATGAAGTTTTTCATGAAATGTACAATATTACTTACAAATTTCAATACAGAAAAAGTCAGTTAATTATATATATTATAGAATAAATCCTTTAAAATTAATTTTTTACCCCTCCCACAATAAGAAGGTTTTTTTTTTTTTTTTTGGGTTGTTTTACCTCTACCTAAAATTTTAGTCCAGCTCCTGAAAAAAGCCAATTTATGGCCTGAGAGCCTAAATAGTACCGTTTATGGCAATTATTAATCTAGTTCCTTTATATAATCTCAATAGTCTAGCCCATCTATCTGAATGAGTCAATTGGGTTTGCTTTTTTAAAATCAAAAGTCAGCTTAAAAAAGCCTACCAAATGGTACCTACGCTAGTACACACTGCCTCCTTAGTGCAGCTAATATGTAGATGAGCTGGAGTTGTCAACCAATTGAAAAAGGCTAGTACTTACATCACTGTTGAATGTGCGCTGCCTATCATCACCCAGGCCCAACAACTCTAGTGCCTTCTGCCCGTTCTCTGCGGTGGTCACTGCAAGAAGAGAACCCAAATTATAAATTACATTTATTGTTGAAGTGGTTTATATTTAATACCAATAGAAGATCAAATAGACATTAAATCTTTGTTTCGACCTTTTTTTTTTTTTTTTTTTTTTCATTTCTATATATTATTCAACGTCAATGTGTGCGATAGCATCATTTACTCAATGCTATATTGTATAAGTAAGCCCTCTAAAATTAAAGAGTCATGCTGAGATGCGACAAATCAGACAACAATCAACTCTATTGCAATAATAACAAAAATAAAAACAATATCATCTAGGAAATACTCCAAAATCAACTGGGCTTAAGCCCACTAGATGAAAGTGGAGGAATCAGCGGCCAATCTCTTCTGTGGTTTCCTTGGTAAAGCCATGTCGCTTTAGTGACCTGTGTCTCCTAGCAACCACCATGAGTGCCACCGAAACAGGGCTCATCCATCCGTGGGGACCCACGAGTGTTGAGCGATGGTGATTGAATAGGAAGATGCACCTTGTGGCGGGTCACAAGTTTGAAGTTACTTTGTGAAGTTCCAGTTCTATTTTTTTTTTTTTTTTTTGTATCTTAATCAATTTTAGCTACGGTTAAAAATCATTATATACATTATACGCTGCCTATTGAAATGGTCCAACCGATCGAGAAGGAGAAATAATAGGCTATTCAGTGACAATCAGGCATGAACCTGCAGTATCTTGTTATTTCCTAGCTAGAAAAAGAAAAAGAAATAATCACAGAAAGAGTCAGAGAGAAGAAGATGAAAAAGAATGGGAATTGAGAAAAAGGATGAAACAATGAGATATGTGTTTAAAAAAGAAAAAGAAAAAAGAAGTGCAGGAAAAATGAAAAAGAAAAGATTTTCTTTTATATTCCTTTGTCATATCACTGCCTGCCCTTATAAGAAAGTGTCAATATATACTATCAAAACAAAAAACAAAAAAAAAAAAAAAAGAAAAGAAAAGAAAAGAAATGATAAGAAAGACGTGATATATATATATACGTACCTTTACATGAAGAGTTGGTGAGTAGCTTTTCAATGAGTTTGCGGTCCAACAGACTGTCATCAACCGCTAAAACATGCGGTTTCTCATCCCCCGTTGATGCTGAAGAAGAAGAAGAAGAAGATGATGAAGCCATTCTCAAAGCTCTAAACCTTTGAAGAAGAAGAAGAAGAAGAAGAAGAAAAGCAACAAAGTGATCGAGTGCTTTCCCAGAACCAACCAAATACAGCAAAAAGCTGGAAGGTGAAAACTCTAGCCACGGAGGTACGGAATGTTCACCGCAGGGCAGGAGATTGTATCATGTATGGGTTAAAAAAATATATACACGCGTTAAGATAAGAATATAACCAAATAAAAAATAAAATCAGTGACAAAATCATCAAAGTTGTCGCAGATATTTCGTGATCCTTTTGGGTATTTGGAATATTGATTGCAGTCTTTGCAGACGTATAAACAAAAACATCGTCTTCCTAATCCTTTCACAACCCCAGCCAGCTCACCACTCCTCATCCCTACTATTTTTTTTTTCTTTGAGCGACTCATCCCTACTATTCATTTACTATTTTTTCTTCTATATATATATATATAATATGCTCCCCTTTTTTGTGCCCATGATCCTCTTTTTATTATTATTATTATTCTCCGGACAAAATATGCACTCAGTATCATTTTTTTTTTTTAATAATTTATAATTTTTTGTTCTTATTCTATGTGGGGATTGTGGCTTTATGGACTCGTATAACAAAAAAGGTATCTATACCTTGCCGCTCATTGTCAATTGTCTCCTAGACTTGTAAGAGAGTCTCTTCTTATAGAGAAAATGCTTCGGTGTAATATAATACTTACATTTAACCCATTTTTAGTAATGTGAAAGATGGATAATCACATGAAGTGAAGAATAAAAATTAAAAATTTCAATTTCAATTCTTTTCCTCATTAAATATGAGCAAAATATGGGCATTATATTGCATTATAGCATATTCTTATAATAAGGTTGACACCTTAAGAATTAGGGTTGTGGGATTCACCTAATCTGGGCCTATAATGCTGGATGTGCTCACCCTGCAATTATGCTCTATTAATAAAAATTCCAACAGCTTAATAACATAATTTTTTCTTTCTTTTTCATGAACATATTAAGATTTTTTAGAAAAGAAAATGTGATGAACATATTTCAAACTGAATGAGTATGAGACGACATACATATAAGTTTTTTTTTTTTTTTTTTCAAAATACTTATTTAGTGTCCAGTAATCAATAAAATTGCATATTTTGGCATTGATAATAAGGAATATTTGAGGCCTTTTCTATGGTAACTAGACTAAATAGTAACTTTGAGAGGAAGGCATTGCGTGGTATCTTGTGTGTACATGACGTAAATTGGGATGTTACATCAGTAATATGATTTTTAATACCTATTTTTACTGTAGAGTAAATGATTTTCAACCTTCCAGAAAATCCGATTTGATTATGTAGCTGATTACTAATTAAAGCCAAATCTGTAAAAATATAGACATGCATAAAAGAATATATAGTCAAGCTTAGTTAATTGAATGATTTTAACTAATGCCCTTAAATCCAATAATCATTATAGCAAATCCTATTTTCTTCAAGATTCATTGAAAAGTCAATGAAATTACAGATGTTCTTAGAAAAGGTAAGTAAATAATATTTTTGCCTAATCTTGTTTAGAGCAATCTGAAGATTTTCCAAGGTGTAATGACTATAAATTGATGGCATAGAGGAAATCATAAAAAAGACAAAATCAGATTCCATAAGATATCATTTCAATTGTCCATAGGGTATCGACAAATTAATAAATAGTCCGTTGGCATAAAAAAACAAAAAAAAGGAAAAGGTAAACAACAAATAGACATTAGACAGTACAATTGATAGAAGGATAGAGTTTTTCTTCTAACTAGGATGGAGGAACTTTCTTTAATTCAGTATATAAAAATGACATGTGACCATTCTTTTTAATAACATGTGAAATACACGTGAGTTTTTATCCCTTAAAAAGTAATAAATTATCCCTTAAATATTGACAATGTTTTACAAACAGAATAATTTAAAAAATATTCAGGTAAATTATTAAGGACTAAAGTTATCATACGACATTATTTGTATACTATATGATTCATACTTGTATTGTATTATTGAGTTTCAAATTACTACTTATTATTCTAAAAGCTTAAGTTGATAAAAATAAATAAATGTAATCGTTTGATTAATATTCTAACACTCTTTCACATTCGAAGACTCAAACTCCTCCTTATAAGTAAGGTCCAACATATGAAATGGAGAATAAATTATAAAAATCAGGTTTAAACTCAAAACATTTACTATAACATTATGTTAAATCATAAGTTGTCACAAATGCTTTAAGTAATAGGAAATGATAAGTCCAATAATCATTTAATTGATATTTTAACATTCAACAACCTCCTAGTAAATGAAATAAATGGTTATTCTAAGCGAGTTTATTATTACATTAACAAAAATAAAATTAGAATTGAAGAGCCTCGTAAGGTGGAGGTAAAACTGAAATAATGGAGGATTCAAACGGCATTCACGAGAGAGGGAGGCTGTTCGGTTTTTAAGAGAGTGATCTTGGTAACATTAAAAACTCGTTTGTTCAAGAGTAACGCTAGCTATTCGTACAACGGATGAGGACCATTTCCATTTTATGGTCATGGAGAACATTGTATTTGTAGGTCTTACCCATGACTTTTGACCTGAGTAAAACCCAGTCTTATGTACCATCTCCAAGACTTTACAAAGGGCAAAAACTAATTACACAATTAACTAATTAACTTAATTAGATGTATATACTTAAATTCCCAACTACTGCCAAGAGGAATCAGATTATTCCTCCTGCATACAATGAAAATTCAGACAATCTTCCAAATTTCCTGAAAATCATAAAATAAATCAGTCCAAGAGACTTGAAAAATGTTAGATATAATGTTAATGATAAGCAGTTTATTATATTTCAATGAGTAAATATACTCCAGTGTCGGTGAATAGCTCAAGTGCTTTACTATTTCAATGAGGAATTTTTTTTTACTCCATTGTCGTGTTAGAGTAAATAAGGAGATTCTTTTAGATTCTCCTAGTTTGGGTAGTACTAGTAGTACGTATCCTATTGAGACCAGGCTTGCTTTGTAACCTAGTGTTTGAAAGAGGCTAAGGACCTTAAAAAAATTCTATTGCTAATTCTCAATTAGCAACCATAGGCAAGAAAGGCTGAGTATCATATATCTCTAAGAAATGGCAGCTTAATCTTTGCACACCCTAATAAGGTCTGACGGCCGCCAGTCTAACAGAGACAATATTTTAATCAAAACTTATATGCATGTAGCTAGAGATGAGCATGGAAAATGAATTTCAGGAAGAACTCTTAATGAAAAATTTGGCAGTTCAGACAGACTTGCACAGTTGCATAAGAACAATTCTGTAGGAACCTCAAGCAGCAGGTGGTATTACACTCTGATATGCCTGGTGCTGATATCATTTCTTGCATTACAATTGAAATGCGCCACACATTGCCCGCGTAACTGCATTTCTTCTACTTGGTTCAACCAGATCTCCTGAAATTTAAAGTCCAGGTGAGAAATTGTAAATACTCTCTCAGAATTCAATTTACCTAAAAAAATGATTCAACAACCCTACTATATCCACGAAGTATCCTTTGGGAAAAAAGAAGAAGACTAAATTGTTATTGTAAAAAAAAAAAAAAAATTGTTACTCATCCAAAACAAATTGGGATTGGAAAAGTATGACAGAAGCTTTTAAGACCAAAAACCCTTTAACTTTCAGTGCTAATATGCTTGTAGGGAATTCTGTTGTGTTTCTACAAATACAGTAATTCTGTTTTGTGATTTAACAAGTGAATGGAAGTGAAATTCTTCAAGAAAGTGATTTATGACAAATACTTGATAATCAACTCAAAACTACATTCAACTACAATGTATTCTTCACTTCGCAGCGTGCAAGTTTGAAGTCCTCACCATGGAAGTAACTCATCTCTAACAAACAAGCTTACAATTCACAGTTCTGAGAATCACCTAGGGACTAAGAGTTCTCTTTGAACATCATGCAGTAAAGCTAAATCCTATTGAACTTACTAGACGATTCATTTCCTCCTGAAGTGCTTCATCCATCTGACCAAACAGTGCTGTCCACTTTACTTGATGCGAGCAAGCAATTATACTCATGGGACATTCAACAGCAGAGAATTGGTAATCTTTTTTGATAGATGAGAACTCTTTCGATATTAGAAAAGGCAGTTCTTTTTGGATTACATCCTGAACCCTTATCCTACTGCACCTTAATGCTGCACAAACAAAGAGAAGTTATGTACAGATAAAGTACTTCAGATCATTAACTTTCACTAGTGCACAGGCAAGCTTCAAGAAAGTAAAATACACCTGCAAGGCGTGCTCTAATGTCCTGGCAAAGGAGTCCCAACCATTGAGAATCTAGATTTGCATATGGGAAAGCAGTAACAAAATCCATATCAGTTTAAGATGTTCTCTACTTTTCTGATGATTAGTATCAGGAAAAAAAATCGTGAATGGAGAAAAAAAAAATCCCAAATTGGCACTTTATTTAGACAATATGAACTAAGTTATTAGTAACTTTGACTTTGAGCAAAGAGAGGGAGTGGGAATGAAGTAAACGCACGTAGAGAAACCAGTTTCTTGTAGACCATCATGGTACATGCACCTATGCATGAATGTGTCTATTGCTCACTCAATTGGTCGTGAAATGTAACAACGACTAAAGTGGAAAATAAGCAAGACAGTTGCAGCTTAAAAGATGAGAAGTAAATCTAATATGTGATGTTTTGCACTTGGAGTTTTAGATTTTAAATCAAAACCTTTGTAAGATTGTGCAATCCATAAATCCACCCCAAGTTTTTATGTTCTATATAAAATTTGCAACCCTGTCAATACGTCATTAATGTTATGCTTGCTAAGAATGTGCCAAACCCACTGAATAACGCCTGCTTGGATGCATAGCTCATAAACAAAGGTACATTCTAAAAGAGAACTGTAAGTTTTGTCATCTAGCTTGGACAGAAGTTTTTAGTGTAGGATTATGCTTCGGTTGACAAGGCAAAGCAAAGCTTGACATAAGAAAAGGTGTCTTATGTTAATAGCGGCAATGTCCGTAGCCATAGGTGTTTGGTATTCAACTTTTCTTAGATTTATCCATTTCCACCAACCTTCAATAAGATAATATAAATGACTAATGAAAAGCAATGAGCATGAGAAAGAATCTTTCCATTTAGATCACAACTAACCTTTGGGATCAAAAGGAGAATCCATTGCAGTCTCTGCTGACTCTTCCTGAGAACTTGTATTCTCTGTTGACACGGTTTCATAATCAGATTTCACATTCTCTGAAGCCACATTTTCAAACGACCAAGACCTTACTTCATGTTTGTCATCCCCATGATCTTCACCCTTTCTCACCGCTACACTCAAATCACAAACCACCCCTCCTTCGTGTTCTGAATTGATATGCATAGGCCTGCTCTGGCACATAAGGTGTTCACTGACTTGACTGCCACCCGATAGAGTATTCGAACGTTCATTCAAATCATTATCCCTAATTTCCTTTTTAAACCGACTTTGCAGCATGCTTCGAGTATTCTCTAACTTTTCACCATTAACCAAGGCCCCAATTACTGAATAGACATGTTTGCTGTTTCTTAGGCGGTTTATGATCCCAGGGTTTAGTTCTTCCAGCAATCCACTTGGTGCAACAACCTTAGTGAACCTATTAACCTGTTGTTCTAACTTTGCAACCTTCTTTTTTCTACTAGCCATGTCATGTCCGCGCTTCATGGCATCCTTTCTTGGAGCTGGTGTGCATGCAGGTGGCGAGAGGAAACCATTCTGTTTCATTTCTTGCCACATTTTCATAGCATCCCTTTTCTCCAAGTGAGCATTACAACTTGCAGACTCTGAAGCATTGCCTAATGGTAATGGGTCTCTATCTTCCATGCTTGACAAGGCCTCTACATCCGGATGGAACCTAATTCCCCCTGAGATCACACAATTTGGGATCAGTACTTTGTCCTTAGCATCATGAGCTGAGTTGTTACTGAGCCAGGCTTCAAATTTACCATCCATAACGTTTAAGACCCAAAACGAGCACGTATCAAACAAGGACTCCCCAGAAAGTCTATAATCTTGTCCCTCTCTGTTCCTTCTTAGATGGCATCTCCAAATTTGCTTATGGGGTTCTCAAGAGTCCATTGAAACCTAATTATTAGCCACACAATCAAAGACCCACAAGATATTTCCACATCAATCAACCAGTATATACTCCATAAATTGAAAACTTAACCTACTCCCAACAAGTAAAAGGAGAGTCTCTCACAAATTAACAAACCATGAACAAAAAAAATGAAGCAGCCTTCCTTAAACAATGCACGCTTAAAAATCCTCAAAAAAATTGGCTTCCTTTCCAAATCATTTTCTCGCAACAAAACGTACAAAGCTGCAATTAGACCAGCATGAACATAAACATTGATTTGGTAAACTCAAAGATCCCATTTTACACCAACAAATAAACACAAATTTGCTAGTTTCCCATGATCCATGGACATAAGAAATCGAATACTCAACAAATTTTTTTTAAAAAATATATAGTAAAAAAAAGTGAATAATTAGCAATTTTCTCATTTTAATTGTTTATCCTTGACCGCAAAGAGCATTTAGCTGAATGAGCGTAAAATTTACCAAAAAAAAAAATTAAAAATATAGCGGACTTACCCATTAATGAACATCGCACTGCTATAAGGTCGGACTACTTGAACACTACGAATATTAGGGTTTTAGACAACTTCAAATTTGAGCCTCTCACTGTAAGTATGGCTTTTCTGCTCATTTATATTATATACATGTGATCCCGCCAAGCCCACTTTTCAGTTTTATCTGCTTTTCAACTTTCCCGGTAAATTTTTTTTCGTTTTTGGTGGGGAGCGCGTCTTGCACAGTTGCACGCGACAAGCTAGCGATGCGTTTTTAAACAAGCAAACTCGCCAAATGTGACCCGGAACCGGAGGCCCACTGCCTAATAATTATTATTGGATACATCAATGGCCTAATGGTCCAAATCCATTAAACACTAGCCAGAATGCCAAAATAATTTTTTTTTTTCAGAGCCAAAATAATTAATCTTTGTCTCTGCAGTGCAACTAAAAGACCTAAAAATCACATTGAATATTTCGTTTATAATTTTTTTAATCCCACCTGTCGTCCGTGCATTATTTCTCTGGACGTGCAAAAATCATGGAGATAAACAAAATCATCACCAAACGTGATTAACAAATTCAAACCATTCCATTTAGACTTATAAATTAAGATATTATAGGTAGGTGCTAGCTATAGTTGGGTTATTATTTTGCATCTTTTTGTTAAACAAAAGTCAACATATTATGATAATACCAATGCCAAGAGCTTCAAGTACTTCAAGGTTCCTGATGCCAACAAATTAAAGAAAAAAATAATAATAATAGCCAAGGCTCTATATGGTGTTTCCTATTTCATAAGTAAATTGTTAAAGCTTTTTAGAGGATTTTTTTATTTTGAACAAATTATTTTAATGTGACATATATATAGGCGGAAAATAATTTTAAATATTTTATATTTTAAATTATTTGTTAATATTTTTGTGTAGTAAAAGTCAAATAATTTAAAAAATGATCAATACTTTTGTAGCTGGACAAGAATAATGTAGGGCTACATCCCTTAGGTTAGGTTACAATTGTTTTGCCATTATGAAAATGTATGTTGTAATAGATTAAGTACCACAATTAATTATTTCATTGTTTGCGTACTCTATACGCAACGTTACGTATTCATGATACTAAATGCATGTGAGAATTATATGCTTTATTAAAAATATACGTGAGGAACATGAATAAATACCAATTTAATATATCAAGCAAGAAAAAAACCATCCATATATATAAAAAAAGTTGTTACTTTAATCACTATCTAACACAAAAACTTAAAATTGTTGATGTACATAGATATGAGATATCCATCACATCGCATTCACCAAATGTTACATTCCCTTTCATATAAAATAGTTGATATTATTCATTTAACAATTCATATATATAGTAATTAAACAATAATATGAACAAGAATAACCCATGCATGTTGTTGTTGTTTTTTTCAAACAAAAAACACACAAAAAAAGGGTTCTTCAATGTTAGTCATTGTTTCGACCCATTTAAACCCTAACATATATGGTGTGGGGTCCACTTGGGCAATAATGGAACATGCATAGACTCGAACCCACAACCCCATACTCGCAAAGTGATAATTTTGAACTACTTCGACCATTAAACCATTGTCCCAAGGACAACCCATGAATGTTGTTATCCACTAAAAAGTTAAACAAAAATATTTCTCAAAAAAAAAAAAAAAAAGTTAAAACAAAAATTCGTACAATTTCAACGTAACTACAAATTTGACATATATATATAAATATATAAACCAATTTTATTTTTATTGTTGTAATATTTGATTTTATTTCCGAATAATGCTATTTTTTTATATTTATTTTATATTAACGTGACGTATTTGGACTGAATTTTTTTAAAAATGATTTGAGATTTATATACGAATCGGATGTTTTTTACAAATAAGCGTTACTCGACATTAAAACGTGGCCCCAGCAGCCATAAATCTGATGCAGTCAAATTCAAGGCGGGGGTGACCGCAGTAGTCTCTAACACTTATACCGCCTGCCAGGTCACGCTCCCCCACGCAACCTCGGGTCACCGTATCACTGTCCGAAAAGAGAAAGAAAAAAAAAAAGGGAACAGAGAGAGAAAGAGCAATAGTAAAAGAGTCGAGAGATAGAGAGACGACTTGTTAAGCGGCGTGTCTTCAAGTGTCGTGCATGCATTTTATGCAATCTGTTTGCTTTGCATGCACTCTCTCTCCCCCTTCTCTCTCACACACACAAATACACGACTTGGGTAAAAGCAACAACCACCGCCGTAACGCTTTCCGGGAACATCCTCACAGGACTGACTTTGGTCTTCTTCAGCTTGGACTGTTATCAATTATTAGAAGCAGTAGTATTACTATTGTTTGGGAAATTAGAGTGCTATAAGCGTAAACGGTAGAGTGGATTTGTTTTTGTCAATGTGATGAGAGGAAATTCTAGATTTGTCTTCTTCAACTACTGGGACGAGGTTGGTGTTTTTCTGTTTTATAGTTCGTATCAGTTTTCGCATAGTATGCGAGTATATGCGTGTGAGAGTGTTTCTGTGCGTGGTGTGGCTAATAATGGTTTGTTTGATTCAATTTTTGGTTTTGGTCAAAAGGGGTTTTAGGGTTTTGATTTGGATTTGCGTCTTCTTCTGTTTGAAGCCTTCGATTTTGGCTTAATGGGGTCCAAAATTTGCATGAATGCCTCGTGTGGAACAACAGCCCCTCACGAATGGAAGAGAGGCTGGCCTCTACGATCCGGTGGATTTGCCGATCTCTGCCACAAGTGCGGGTAATTTCCCTCTCTATGTAGGTTTGTTGTCTTGGATTTCAATGCAATTTTTCTTTTTACATATTATTGGGTGATTTGGTTTTGTAAAGGGCAAGCTCGGGGGTTTATGAGGTATTGAATTTTGTTGATATTGGGTTTTTCCTATGTTGGGCGTTTGACTTAGTGCGTTGCTCTTGAAGCTGTTTCTATTATTTGTGTTAATCAGTTGACATTTTCGTGGTGGTTGAATTTTCTATTTTAGAACGTGAGCTTGTATTGGCATGAAATTAGTGGCATTGTGCTTAGTTAACCTATAATTAGATAATGAAAATGGGCCTCGCTACAATTACTAAACTGGCTAATGCTATTTTACCAAAGAGTATAGTTGATGCTCAAACTTTCAATTTCATCCTGCAACCACAGCTTACTAAATGAAGCACAACTTGGTAACTCTACTGAATCAGTGGCCATCCCACGTTATAAGGGTTCAAATTTGTTGTGGGCCAGCCCGGTGAAAACCTATTAAAAATAGTATCTTCTTTATTAGGAAGATAATATCTAATTTACTCAATAATCCTCTGTTGAGATTATTCTGAGACTTATGCAATAGGTTTGATTTCTACCCTTATTAATAGTGATCAAGTGATTCAACTGTCATGGTTGTTTTCGATTTCAAACCATTCAACTCATTTTGTAATTTTGTTGGCTTTTGTGGGTGTATGAGGTACATTTAGTTTTGAATGTGCGTGCTCAGAAAAGAAAAAGAAAAGTCCATTATATGCTTGTGCATGCACACGGTTTAGTAACTTTTAATTTGGCACAGGCAGAATCATGCATTTTTTTTTTCAACTTCTCCTATTGTGACTTTTGTATAACTTTTGTTACCTTGCTTCCACTTGTGCTAGTATGAATCTATAGATACTTTGTGATTGTTAATGCCCTGAACTACATAGTGTAAATGCCATTTTGAAAATTCCTTGACTAATTTTCATAATAACAGAAGTTTGATGGTCTATACTGGCAACTGATATTTGATTATTTATATTTTAGTTTACGTCAAAACAATGATCAATAGAACATGTTGTATCATTCTATTTATTTATTTACCTTATTTGATGTAAATATTTTTGCTTGGCTTATTTGATGTGGTGCTTTCTCTACTTAGATCTGCCTATGAGGATATGGTTTTCTGTGATACCTTCCACACAGAGGAAACTGGTTGGAGGGAATGCAGTTTATGCAGCAAGGTAAGCTTCTAAGTGGTGTCTTTCATTTTTTGGTTAAAGCTTTCCACATTATTTTTTTTGAACTTTTGAAATGTAACTAAATTTTGCATGGCAGCGTATCCACTGTGGATGCATAATCTCTAGACCTTTGTATGAGTACATGGATTTTGGCGGTGTGGGGTGTATTAGCTGTGCAAAAAGCTCTGGACTTTTTTCAGTAAGATCTACCTATAATATTTTGATTTGTTACAATCAGTGTTTTTTACTTCATTCAGTTATGTTTATATGGGTTAAATATTTACTTTTAATCTCAGCTGTCCCTGGCTGTGCTTTTGGTGTGCATATGTTTTATATATATGTATGTATACAGTTGCAAGTATGACAGTTTTTAACTCTAGTGCTGGTGATTATTGCTTTTTTCTATGGAACTCATTCAAGTAGACAGTGGTTGAAATGCTTGAGTTGACATACTACTCTTCTTTCTCTCTCCCCCTCTCTCACTTCTCACAAAAATGGATATGGAATTGTTGTTCATCAGTCATACATATATAGGGTCATGATTTTTTATTTTTTATTTGTAAAGTATAGCTTTATAGGATCATGGGAAGGACCTTTTTCTTCCTCTTTGAACTTAATTTTAGCTTGAGGTTTAGCTAATTACTCTGGCTTGCTTGTCTCGGATAATATCATTTGTGGAGGACGCCACCAGCCATGTCATTTGACTCACCTTTTGGCATGTATTGGGTGTAAGGAACAATACTTCAGAGTGCTAATAGAATAGTTAGTTATATGGCTGTAAGACTACGCTTTAAGCATAGTTTTATTATTCTTTTCATGCAGATCTGGAGGGGTGAAATTCTTAATGGATTTGGTTCATTGACTGTAAATAATGTTGGCGATTCATTATCCAGTGCTTTTGGGAAAAGATTGGTCAGTGATGGTGTCGACGAGGGAAAACTTATGCAACTGTGCAGAATCATGGAAGCTAATGAACCAAACCTCTTGCATCAATCTCAGAGAGGTGAAGCGAATGCATCTCAAGTTGGCACAGGCTTTTCAAATGCGACTCAACCATCTGTTGGGTCAGTAACATTTTCCAAACCAGACAATAGTAGACAAATGTTAGAGGGAAAAGATGCACATGAATCACTAGCTCAGCCGTCTTTGAGTATGACCTTGGGAACTCCAAATTTTGTTCTACCCTTTTCTGGAGGAGTTGTAGATGGAATGGAACAGAGCAAAACACCTTCTCCCTTCCAGCAAGGGCAAAGATCTCGCCCCATATTGCCCAAACCCCTGAAAACTGGCCTCACTGTAAGTCCAGAGACAAATAAAAGTTTGGTTCAGATGCGAATTGCTAGGCCACCTGCTGAAGGACGTGGGAAGAATCAGTTACTTCCTCGATACTGGCCGAGGATTACTGACCAAGAGCTGGAGCAACTATCTGGAGAGTATCCTTAATTTGGTTGTCATTTTCCCCCTCTACGATTAAGTCTAACTTTGTTAAAATATTATCTTCTTCTGTAATTATTTGTATGTTATTGTTTATCCATTGATTGAAGCGTAGTGTTTCCCCTTAACTATGTTATTTGCAAAGTTTGAATTCCACTATTGTGCCATTGTTCGAGAAAGTGCTTAGTGCCAGCGATGCTGGTCGAATTGGTCGTTTGGTTCTCCCAAAAGCATGTGCTGAAGTAAGTTTAAAAGTTCATTTTCATACATGCCTTTTCATGCCTTTGTGTGTGTGTGTGTGTGTTTTTTTGTCTTCCCTGGTTGTGTGTTAACTGAAAGTCAATGCAGGCATATTTTCCTCCTATTTCTCAATCAGAAGGCCTGCCCTTAAGGATTCAAGATGTGAAGGGGAATGAGTGGACGTTTCAGTTCAGATTTTGGCCCAATAACAACAGCAGGATGTATGTATTAGAGGGTGTTACTCCTTGCATACAATCTATGCAATTACGAGCTGGTGACACTGGTATGGTTAATTATAGCCTGGTATAGAGGGTGGTATTTAAGTCCATGGATTTTTTATATTTATCTTATGATCTGTTTTGTGATAAGCTTGTACAACACAATGTTATGGCAGTACTTTGAACTTTGAAGAGGGAAGTTTTGAGACATGCCAAAATCTGTATATAAAAATCAGTATTTTCAATCCCTCTATTTTACTGTTTTCAAAATCTGTATACTACTCATGCTAAAATCTCATATTTAAGTTTTTATTATTTTGACCTCCCCTTGGGGCCAATTACTTATATATATATATATATATATATATATATATATTTATATATTTTTTGATCTAATCTATAATCCCATCTATTGATACTGCACTTGTCAGTTGGTTTTGTATATTAATTTGCAAGGAGCGTCTCTTTAGTTTACTTTTAATGATACCATGCGAATTGATACTAATTGTGCTATTTGTAACTTTAAAAATCTATTGTGAGACACATGGAGTATTATGTCATATTTTGTTTAATTATTTGATCTGCTTTTGGCGCAGTGACATTTAGTCGGATAGATCCTGGAGGTAAACTTGTCATGGGGTTTCGGAAGGCATCGAACACTGAAGATACACAGGTTCGTAGGCATATTTCACGCCACTATATGTGTCATCTTACCTTCAGATCATATCTTAAATCTTTTTGTGTTATTGACAGGATGCTCAGACATCTGCCCTTCCTAATGGCACGCCTTCTAGGGAAAACTCCTTTTCTGGTGTTATTGAGAATCTGCCTTCAGGCAGTGGTTACTCTGGGCTTTTTCAAACAATGAAAGGAAGCGGAGAACCTCTTCTAAATGCTCTTGCTGAAAATGTGCATATAGGGGATGGAGATATTGGGATGCGTAAAAGTGATAACCATGGAGGCAGGATAATTGAAGATTCATTGCAGCAACCAATGCCAATTTCCGAGAAGAAGAAGACTCGTAATATTGGCTCTAAAAGTAAGAGGCTGCTAATGCATAGTGAAGAGGCTCTAGAGCTGAGACTTACATGGGAAGAAGCACAAGACTTGCTTCGTCCACCTCCAAGTGTCAAGCCAAGCATTGTTACTATTGAGGATCATGAATTTGAAGAATATGATGTAAGTGTACCCCAATCAGTCCTTTTGTATGTTTACTTTTATCAAGTAAGATAAGTAATGAATACTTGATAGGTTTAAAGTGTTGAATCTCATGTTGCTGCATATTCTAAGTAAAATGATCATTGATTCATTGTTCATTCATTCAGGAACCACCAGTTTTTGGAAAGAGGACTATATTCACTACCCTCCCATCTAGGTAAGGATGTATATAATGTATCTTATTACTTGTCATTGTTGAATAGGTAAATTAACACAGCTTTGAACCACCAGTTTTTTATATTATCTATTTTATATAGTTTTTACGAGTAATTCCCTGCTTCTTCTTTTTCAAGCTTATTCAGTTCGTTAGAGATGTTATTTGCACATTTTTTATTCTCTTTGTGTCCCATATTGCACGTCCACTATCCTATTTGAAGATGTCACAAAATACTGTCCACTTTGGAAAGTCAATGTACATAATTTAATTAATTTTCTCAATATGCCGTTTGCTTTATTCAAAAAGTCAATACCATATTCTATTTGTTTTTTTGAGTTTAAATTAGGATGGGTACTTTTAAAAATTTGTAATTTGTAATTTCAAAGACAAGATATTAGATGACATCCCCTTAAAAGGTTGGATTTTCTAAGGTGGACAAACAATTCGGGATGAGAGGAGTGTATTTTGGGCTGGGTTCCAAAAAATAATATTTTCAAGATTTTAAGTGGCTTAGGTTTGACACAATGCAGTTGATACTCTAAGTAGGTGACTAAGCCCTTCCTTGGTCTTTTAATGTGCCTCCTCTGTATCTCAACTGCCTCTATTATATGTTTACTTCTATATTATTTTAGAGTTTTTTTTTTTTACCATGAGCTCATGAGCATGTAAAGAATGATATGGATCCTTTTAGGGGACAAGATCTCTAGATACAAGAAGACTCAACCCCTAATTCATCTTCAGGCCCTCAAGGAAGCTTTCTCAAATTTGTATAGTATTGCGTGCTCATGTTAAGGATGCTTTCGTAGTAGATCATGCAGTTATTTAGCTCCTATCAGTGGAACGGAGCTTAATCAAATCGGCTCACGATTGAAAGATGAATGTCTTTGCTTTGTTTTTCAATTTGTTGTACTCTTTTAGATTGAGATGGGAAAGTGAAGACAAGCTTTGTTGGTCCCCTTCCAAGAGAGGGTTGTTCGACGCTAGATCATTCTATAACATCCTTGTCTCCCATGATGGTACTCCTTCCTTGGAAGAGTATTTGACGGATTAAGGTTCCTAGGAGAGCGGCCATTGTTTGCTTGGTTGGCCACTCTAGGGAAGATCATCACCATGAATAACCTAAGGAAGCAGTAAGTCATTGTTGTCGATTGATGTTGTATGTGTAAGAGGAGTAGAGGAGTCTGTGGATTATCTTCTTTTCCATTGTGAGATTGCTAGTGCCTTATAGAGTGCTATTTTCAGTGGTGTTGGCTAACTTGGGTTATGCTTCGACGAGTGGTAGACCTTTTCGCTTGTTGAAAAGGGTCGAGTGGCAGTTCTCAAAGTGCAGTAGTGTGAAAGATGGTACCATCTGTCCTTTTGTGGTGTCTCTAGAGAGAGAAATGATAGAAATTTTGAAAACCGTGAGAGGATGGTGGTGGAGATAAAATCTTTCTTCTTTAATACCCTTTACCACGGGACAGTTGTTTTGGACTATCCTCATTTTCTTGGTTCTCATGATTTTCTACTCTCTCTCTTCTTTTTTTGTTGATAAGTTACAAAAATGTTAATTATATTTCAATTACTTATAAAATTATGTTCATCTTCAAGTTGCTGTGTGCATGTTGAAGAATGTGTGCATTTGATCTAGTGATTAATATTTTCATCTTGCGCTGAATAGACTGGATACTTTCATCCAGGGGACAGGAACAATGGGCTCAGTGTGATGATTGCTCCAAATGGCGAAGATTGCCTGTGGATGTTCTTCTCCCTTCGAAGTGGGCGTGTTCAGAAAATGTTTGGGATTCAAGCAGGTCTAACATTATTCCGTAATTCTTTTTCCCCCTTTGAATACCTTTCTTGGATAAAAGTTGGTCCCTGCTTAATTTATACCCTTATGGTTTGCAATGTTCTCATAGGTGCTCCTGCTCCGCTCCAGAGGAGATCAGTCTAAAGCAATTGGAGAATCTTCTTAGAGCAAGCAAAGGTATGAACGTGGCCTCTATGTTTCTTCTTTATAATGAAAGTTCCATGGTCCAGTATGTTTCGATACTGGTTTTAGAAGAATAAAAATGTATATTATTGAAATTCTTATTAAGACATACATTTGTAAACAATGGGGCATGCATCTACAATGCCTGGATGTTTTTATCATTGTAGCCATTTCATGGTGTTGGCTGCATATGGATGCACGGACTTGAAAGGACCAGAGCTTGTCTATAGGTGTTTTAGATAATTGATGTTTGTGTGCATATTGTGATAAATAGATGGACGACATTCTTGTACACTATACTCTAGAAGCAGAAGTTTGTTCCAAGTTGAAGTCAGTCCTCTGATGAATCCATGAAAATGGTCCTGGTGTTGCTGCTTACATATTATCATATACTGTTTACTGTCTTTATTCTCAAATGAGTTTCAAAATACTTCTTGATTCTTTTCTGCCCTCTCTATATCTTCCCCAGATTTCAAGAAGCGAAAAGTCACAGAAAGCCGCAAGTCTGCCCAAGAACGGGAACCTTCTGGCTTGGATGCTTTAGCCAGTGCTGCAGTGCTGGGAGATAATGTGGGAGATTCGGGTGAACCCTCAATTGGAGCCACCACCAAACATCCCCGACACCGCCCTGGCTGCTCTTGTATTGTGTGCATCCAGCCCCCAAGTGGGAAGGGCAAGCACAAGCCCACGTGCACATGCAATGTATGCATGACTGTAAAGCGCAGGTTTAAAACCCTAATGTTGCGCAAGAAGAAACGCCAATCAGAGCGTGAAGTGGAGGCTGCGCAAAAGGATGAAAACCGCCATAAGGATGAACCTGAAATGAATGGCATATCAAGAGATGCATTGTTGCCTACAAATCATCTGGAGAACGAAGCCAACCACAATAGAAATCAAGCTGAGGAGGCTGAGACCAGCAATGGACAAATAGACCTGAATTGCCATCCCAACCGTGACGACATGCAACTGGATCTGGAGGTACCAGGAATGAGCCTGTTGAGCCTTGTTCAAGCAGCCAGCCTTCCATTAGAAGATTTTATGAAGCAAAGTAGGATCCCAAGCTTGACATGTGAGCGACAGGGTAGCCTGGGCTCATGTATACTCACACAAGTTACTGGAGAGAGCGAGAGACGGCGATGCCTATCTGAAGAAGGGGGCCATGCATCGGGGGGTTGGGAGCATGAGAGTAGAGGTGATGGAGGGTATCATGACTCATGAGTCTTAAGTTAGACTGAAACGATCTTCCAGGAAACTGAAGAGGGCTTTTTCTTTTCTTTTTTTTTTTTTTAATTTTTTGTTTCACCTCTGAGAGTATAGTTTTGTTTGCTTTCTATTATTATAAATGGGCAGTGTTACTCATCTTTTTCTCTATAGTTAACGAATGTAATATTTGTCCTTTTACCAATTGTCATCTATTACTTGTTCATTTCTCTCCTTGTGTGCGTGTGCGCCCACCAAGTGTTCAAATGTTTGTTCAAAGAAGAGTTCGGTCTTGAATCGGAATGTTGAAGATAGCTTTGCGCCGAAGAGCAGATTGGCAGAGTCTGTACTATCACCCTTAAAAACTTTCCATTTACGATGGAATATTGAGGTTAACTGCACAAATTAAGGCAAATGTGCTAAGTACTAAGTAGATCCAAGATAGAGTGCCACACCAGCACTCAATATATTCATAAATTAAAAGATTTTCACATATTCTGTTAGACTACCAATTAAGTTGTCAAAACTGTTAAAAATATCAATTATGCAAGTACATATATGGTGTAAAATATACAGTCTAAATACAGCTCCAAGCCTCAACTGTATAGGAGTAATGCTACAAATCCCTCTTATGTCCATTTTAAGTCCATCCAAGAATGATGTGGCTATTAAAATCATTATTGAGCTTGTGATTGATCATTATTAGATTTTGATCAAATGGTAATTTTAATAGTTATATCATTCTTAGATGAACATAAAATGGACTTCTAAAATTACTCAGTGTATAGTGTAAACCAAGCTCCACTCTTATTTTGCGTTTTAAGGGTAAATTGGGCCCCATAAATTGGTTAGGGTGTGGTGACGTCACTCATAAGTTTGTTATTGTTGTGACGACACATATTCCCCCATATCCCACGTTACATATTCTCTCCAATCCCACGTTAGTTCGAGTTATACTACAAGTTCATCTTGTATCTATCTTAAATCTATCCAAAAATGATGTGATTATTAAAATCATCATTGGACTTGTAATTGATCATTATTAGATTTTAATCAAGTGATGATTTTAATAGCTACATCATTTTTGGATGGACTTAATATGGACATAAAATAGACTTCTAAAATTACTCTATCAATCCCCCCCTCTCTCCTTTCTCATTGCATATATATTCTAACATCTTGTGCGGTTCAATTCCACCTAGCAGCATTCACCAGAAAACTCACATCTATCGCCTTTTAGTATGCCTTTGAAGAAGCTACGTGATGTAGAGGGCCACTAGACCTCCAAGAGGCTACGCGAAGAGCACAATAAGTGTTTTAGGTTCAATTTGTTTATTGTTGATGTGGATTCGTGAATTTTCATTGTCTCACAGATGAAGATGAAGACGACAATTAATGATGGTGACTATTCTAGGATTTATAATAACTTCCCTAATGATGAAGACGATCTAGGCCGCCAAGATGGAGGCATTTATTTTCAAATTCAAACTATGAAATCAGTGACGAAGTTGAGTAGTAGCTCAATCGGTGGTAGCTCAATCGGCTCTCCCTAAAAAAAAGAAGGTTATTTTGCTACTTTCTCATTTTATTTTTTACCTATTCAACCCCCTCCTCTCTCATTGCATATATATATATATATATATATATATACAATATACTGCTCCTTTCATTTTCACATAAAATTCCACCGAAGCATTTACCAGAGAAAACTCACCTTTCAAATCATGACTATAATTTTGTAGACTGTTATATTCAGTATTTTCCCATATCAGTTTCGTCTCCTTAAAATCCTCTAATTGAATTGAAATTTTATAGGTAGATAGAGTATTCCGTGAAGAACGTTTTGGATTTTCGTTTGACTTATTTTTAGTTCATTTGACTTAATTTTAATTCATCCAAAATTTCTGGTGCGTAAACTTTTCAAATCAAATTGAAGTCCTAAATATATATATTGCATCTTTCAATTCCACCGAGAAGCATGTAAACCAAAGAAATTGGTTAGGGAATTGCTCATTTCAATTTCATACAAAATTCCACCGATAAGCAGAAGCATTCACTAGAGAAAACTCCCCTTTGATTAGTATGTCTTTCAATAAGAAGATACGTGATAAATACAAGAGACAACAAGAAACTGAAGGCTTGAGTCCAAGTTACGAGTTCGCAAAGAGTCCGCCATTCCTCCAAAGAGCATGACAATGTCTTGAAGAAATTCATGCCGATGACAAAGTTCAAGGTGGTGGAGGGGGAATTCAAGGATGATGCACCCGATTTGGTTATGGATATTCATTTTGGTAAAGTAGGGATTTGCTTGTGGGTTCTCTAAAACTATTAGTTGCTTTTTTTTTGTATAATGCACTAGCAGTAGCACTTTAAGTTACATCATAACAATTCTCACGCTTATCCCACTTCTTGCAACGTTACATCATAACAATTTTGCAATTACCCAAAATGTGGAGAAGTGACTTGTCTTTAATAGGCATGAAGTAGTAGTAGTCGTCCCCTAACCAATGACTTACTTTTCCCTAAGTTTTTGTTTTATCCTTTTCCGAGATCTTAGGAGACTAAGATAGTGGGATTTGGTAGTTATAGATGTCATCGAATTTGAATACTTGCATGTGATCTGTGGATATCGTATCTTATTCGCATTTTGAATCGATTTGATAGCCCTTTGAATAACAGGATAAGATCAGTTATCAATGATATTTGTATTTGTAAAATGTCCAGTGTGTCCCAAGTTATGGGTCTTGGATTTGAAGGTCTCAGGTCTGTAGGCCTTGGAAGTTGAAGATCTTGGGCTTGAACTTTTGAGACCTCTTTAAGAGATTGATCCATGACCCAACACATGCCATATATATATGCGCATATCACAAAGTCGATCATGACCAAAAATCTTACTCTATGTGATTGCTCAAGACTAAAAGGGTTTATTAATGTTCAACCTCCTAGCCATCTGATCCCCATGATTAGAGGATCATGATCGTTAAAAGTGGGCATTCATAAATTGATGTGCAAAATTAAATTATAAACACTTGTTGCATAAAATCTCACTAATAGAAAATTGGGGAAACTTCAGTTTGTTCCCCCGAACTTCCAGCAAATTGTACAAACTCCCCCTAAACTTTCAAACTCTCACTTACTCTCCTGAACTTTCATTGCTCTCACTTTGGACCCTTTTGGTAGTTTTAATGCCCAAAACGACACCATTTTGGGTTGGGTGTATGCTGAAATTTGGGGCTCAAAATAGTGTAGTTTTAACGTGAGGGGTTCTAAGTGAGAGTAAACGGAAGTTCAAAGGGGGTAGGTGAAAGTTTTGAAAGTTCAAGAAAAATTTGTAAAATCGGCTAAAAGTTCGGGGAACAATATGAAGTTTCCCCTGAAAATATTAGTGAATTTGTGGTCTTCTGCAAGCGTGTGAAGAATTATTTCACCCAAACAATTGTCTCTTAACTAAATGAGTTTCCATAAATTGGTGGGTCATCCAGGTCGGTTATGTTATTTAAAATTAATATTAAATTTAAATAGTAGCTCCTATCAATATTAAAAAGAATTGAAGATAAAGATAGATGTACGTGCTCGGATATTTATATAGATCGAGATCGACGTACGACTACTTATGGAAATTAATGAGAATTTTTACTTAATAAAACACTTGTCAAATAATCAATGCACTTGAAAAATTAAAGAAAAGAGAAAGAGAGAATTAAGTAATCAATGACAAAAAGTACTATACACTCCCAAGTAGTCCCAACCCTTTACCAAAGGGTTGAAAAAACATTTATCACACCTGACACCCCATATATTTGGCAATCATGAGTAAGATCGATATGGGAAAATTAATAATATAGGTCTTTTATCAGAATGGAACGACCCCTTTTATCGTATGATTTCGAATATAGATACAATTTTGTTGAAGGTTTCTTATACTTTCTTAACTCAGTAATGAAATCTAATGACACTGGCGATGTATGCCAAATGGTCATCTCTTCCAATTCTTGTGCATTCGTTAGTAAATATTTGATTAGTTCTATTTCGTTTTCTCTATCGAAAAGCTCCACAATTGCTTGTTTCAGTTGATGAATACACATGAGGTTTTGAGATTGCCAATCTTCCATCTTAAATGAAAGCTCTTCTCCTCCCGAACTCATTGATGAGTCTCTAATCTGTACGTTAAGAACAAAAAAGAAATTGATTAAGTTAAATGATGGACTAATTTATAATAAAAATAGTTTGAAAAAGGATGGCACTCTTTTACTTACACAATTAGTATTATATAGCTTGAGATGCTTTAAATTAGGTGTTCCTATGAGAAGGGAGGACAGGGAGGACAATGGTAGGACTTGGGCAACACTTGAAGTTCTTCCCACATTTACACGCGTAACATTATCAAATGAAAATGGCAAGCAACCCAACTTAACTAAAACCTGCAACGTTACAATTAAGGAAAATCTTGTTAGCATAAAATTAGCAAACTAAATGATCAATGTAAAGCAAAAAGTATTGCTGAATGGCACAAAAATAAATCATCCAAAGTAAACATAAGATTATTATTTAAATAATCAGCATTTACGTTCAAATGAGAGTATAATTAATTAATTCTCTCGTTAATCAACCTAGCTAGCCAGCCAGCTAGGCAAATATATATATATATATATATATATATATATATATAAGGAAATATTAAATGAGTCAAATAAATAATTAGGGAAATTAATATTCAGAAGATATATATATATATAGGGATAGGGTTACCTCAACAAAACGATCCCGTAGGTATAGACGTTTACACTTTCGTACGCTATGAAGAAGCCTATCCAAGTTATACTTGCAATTTGTAAAAGCTTGATTCCCCCATGATCGAGATCGACGGGGTAGCCTGAGACCAAGTGAGGCACGCAACAGATGTGGCGAATCTGTGATACAGTAGTAATTATCCACAGCATATCCCTCCCATCTAAATGTTCGGAGATTGGGAGCAGAGATTTGCAGTGATGTACTAGTATTGCCAAAGAGTACTAGATCAAGGTCGTGGAGTTTGTGTAGCTGCTGAATCTCAATATCGCAGATGTGATCAGGACCACTACTTATAATTGACAAAATTTCAATACTAGACGTCGAGCTGCTCAAACTCATTCTCTTTATCCCGCTTATTTCATTAAGTGTCAAGGTCTTGAGAGACTTGAAAGATGAAAGTAATTCTCCTAAATTACATTCTTTTTGGATTCGAACCGAGCATAATATTAGGATGTTGAGCTTTGTAGCAAGATAAGAAGAAGGTGATGAGGGTAATTTCAGAAAGGCATGCCCGGCATCGACCCTAACGGAACTTGTTGTGGAATAACAAAGTGGCAAGGCCAAGGCCGGTTGATCAGGATCAAGAAGACGACGACTGCCGTGAATGAATTGAAGGTGAACTTTTGCAACACCACCCAAGTCCTGCAACCACGTATTCACCCGGCGGCGTTCTTGGTCTTCATCGACGCTTCCTTCGAAAGACCAACATAGCTGAAGCCTCTCCGTCTTCACCCCATGCGAGCAGCGTTGAACAATCAACCCATCCACAAAGTTGTTGAGGTAAGATAGACTTGATTTTTTGACATCAATGTTATTCAAATCCAAATTTGGGTTTGATATGCACAACGTTCGGCATCTTTTTGATACCACCATCAGTCTCGCATGGTCCCTCATTTTGAGCAAACAAAGAATGTCGTAAACAACTTCATCGGGAAGGTCGCTAAATCTATCATCACCACTGCCACCACAATTAATCTGCTTCGTTCTAGGCCGTTCCATGGAGACCGGAAGTCTAGCACAAGAGAAGAAGAAGAAACTGGCTTTTCTGTCCTTTGTACGTGCGGCACTCTTTTTTTTTTTCTCTCTCTCTCTCTCTAGCTATGTAAAACACTATTGAAGCCTGAATATACAGGTTCTTATATGGATAGAAAAAAGGTATGCTGACTAAACCCTAGCCTCTCCTAGTCCTACTTGGAGAGTAAAAGACAATTTAGAGGCCCACCGGGCCACCGACTGAATTTCTCTTTTATATATATATATATATATATATATATATATCGAGAGGGGAAAACTAATAATATAGGCCTTTGAAACAGGTTTATGACTGGGATATCTATCTAAAAGTATTTGAACTTATGTGGGTAAAATTTTCATGTTTGTAGATTCAATACATTAACTGATTGTTCTCTCTCATTTCTCAGTTACACGGGAAGGAGTAGCAATATAAAGGAAAAAAGGGGATATTATCCGTCGGTAAGTTTTTTTTTTTTTAATAATAATTTGGACCTATATCAATTTATCTTTATAAATGTTCAATGAGATGATGCTTATGCAAATTGTATGTAACATTTTAAATGAATTGACATTTTCTTAACGAATTCTATCTAAATATAATATATAATGACACGTTATAGTTAGGCTAATATATTAGAAAGGGAAAGTCCACATACCTCTCTCAAAGTAACACCAAATTGATAATATTTCTTCCAAACTTTCAATTGTGGGAATGCCCCCCAACTACCAAAAATTGTCAATATTCTCCAATGATGAAACTACCTTTAGTAAAAAAATACAAAAAAATTTAGAAAAAAAAAGATTAAAAATTTAAAAAATAATAATTAAAAAATCCAAAGGGTGGAAAATTTAAAACTAAAAATTAAAAAAAAAATCCTTTGTATAAGAAAAAAAAAATTTTAAAATTGTTTTTTTTTATAACTTTTTTAAATAAAAATTTATGTTTTTAAAAAACATAACAATTTTCATGTAAGAAAATATATTTTTTTTTCTAAAAAAAATATTTTAAATAAAAATTTCCGTTTTAAACAAAAAATTGTTTAAAAAATATCTTTAAAAAAATCGTTCTTTTTAAATTAAAATTTTTCTTTTAAATTAATTTTTTTTTTTAGTTTATATATATAGGGGCATTTTAATCTTTTTGATAGTCTTAAGGGGGACATTGACAATATTTTTGTAGTTTGGAGGGACATTGTCACAATTAAAAATTTTGGGAGATGTTAATTAGGTGGTAGTTTAAGAGCATTCACAATGGAAGAGTTAAATGTCATTTTTATCTAAAATAGCTCTTTAAATTGATAAAATACCCTCTACATTGGATAAGCTAAAAAAAAATGTAGAATAAATTTTTTGTTAAATGAAGCTAAAAAAAGCTATATGTAGCGTCAATATTAAAAGAGCTATTTTCTACATTTTCTCCCACGTCTGTTTTTTTCTCCCACTATCTCTCACAAAATTTTCTTTCCACATTTTTTTTATTGTTTCTCTCACCTATTTTCTCTTTTTTCAAAATTTTCTCCTACTATTTCTCTTTCGCATCTCATTTTTTCCAAAATTTTATCCTATTATTTCTCTCTCTACATCACTTTTTTCTCAAAAGTTGAAAAATAAGATATTAAAAAAAAATACAATCATTATAAAAAATAAAAAAAATTAAAATTAAATGATATAGATAAAAATATAACTAATCGGATGTAGGGAGTCCTTAAAAAGTTATTAGCTAAACTAGATAAATTGAGTTTTGATGAGCTATTTTACATAAAAAATTAACTCCTCCATTGTGAATGCTCTAAGGGGGAAATATGGACTTTAGCTAGATCTAACATATCTAATCTAATATCTAATATAAGAGCATTCACAATGAAGGAGCTAAATGACACTTTTATCTAAAATAGCTCATTAAATTGATAAAATACCCTCTACATTGGATAAGTTAAAAAAAAAATGTAGAATAGATATTTTATTAAATGAGATAAAAAAAAAAGCTACATGTAGCGGCATTATTTAAAGAGCTATTTTCTAAATTTTCTTCCCACGTCTTTTTCTCCTCTATCTCTCCCAAAATTTTATTCCCACATTTTTTATTGTTTCTCTCACCTATTTAAGAATAAAAATGATATGATAAAAAATATTAATTGTTGAGGAGCATTTTACATAAAATATTAACTCTTCCATTGTGAATGCCCTAAGAGCATTCACAATGAAGGGGCTAATTTTATGTAAAATAGCTCAAAACTCAATTTATCTAGTTTAGCTAATGACTTTTAAAGACCTCCTACATCCGATTAGTTATATTTTATTTATATCATTTAATTTTAATTATTTTTTATTTTTATAATGTGAAAGAGAAATAGTAGAAAATTTGAAAAAGAGAAAACATGGAGAGAAACAATAAAAAAACGTAAGAGAAAATTTTGTGAGAGATAGTGAGAAAAAACAGCGTGGGAGAAATGTGGGAAAATAGCTCTTTCAATATTACCGCTACATGTAGCTTTAGCTCATTTAACAAAAATTTATTCTACATTTTTTAGCTTATCCAATGTAGAGGGTATTTTATCAATTTAAGGAGCTATTTTAGATAAAAATGACATTTAGCTCTTCCATTGTGAATGCTCTAATAAGGAAATGTTAAGTAGGGTGTCATATCATTGTGATACGTGGTGATTAATTCAAATGACATGCGTAATGTTTTAAAATTCAAACATATCTTTTAAGTGAAACGTTTTAAACAAAATTTTAAACGATTATTTAAAACTGTTGATCTTCTTCTGTTTCTCTCGGGCTTCCATTTACAAACGTGCTTCCATTTACAAACAAATATTGATCTTCTTCTGTTTCTCTAGCGCTTTCACTCACAAACAAATAAACAGAGATAGAAAACCAAGGCGAAAGAAGAAGAAAACCAGGGCTTATCTCAATTCGTTAAGTGGGTTTTCAGAGTTAAGATACTTTTTCTTCGCAGAACAATTCAAGGGCTTATCTCAATTCGTTAAGCGGATTTTCAAAGTTCAGATACTCTTTCTTCGCAAAACAATTCAACACAAATCTAACCCTAGATTTCGTGACCTTGCTATTTCGTTTTGTTTTTTGTTTTTTGATTTTTTTGTTTTTTTTTTTTACTTCAGATCTGGGTTTGGTTTTGAAAAATGGTGAACATAGCCGTGGATTTTTGTGGTTTGTGGAGTATGGATCGGTATCTGAGGGTGGGGAAGCCGAGGCCAAAGACGTAGATTAAAGAGAATGAGATTCGATTACTACTCGGGAGGATGAGGAACTACATTACCTATGCCACTACTCTGCTCCAGGTCCACACCCCCTCTCTCTCTCTACCTTTGTAGAACAAATGGACATTGTTAGTAATTGCTATATTTGTTGTTCCATTGTTAGTTACTATATTTGTTGAAACCATGCTTGCACTTTTAGATGCGTTTGTGTTTCATATTTTGTTGAAAAAGTGTATTTATGGATTGAAATTGTGGTCTTCTTGGTAGGCATTACTTGGAAACAGAAGTTCTGTTTACATGTGATATTTAGTTTTTTTTTTTATTTTTATTTTTTATTATTCAACACGTGATATTTAGTTGCATTCATACTTCCACTTCTTTATCTTACCATTTTGCTGAGTTCTGGAATTATTATTTTGTCAAAATTAGTTAAATTCATACGTTTGTAATATTTATATTAGTGCTTTTCCCTTTTTTATCTTTTCCATTTGAAGAGTTCTATCTTTGAATCAGGAGAAAGGATCTAATGAAATTGCTCTTAAAGCCATGGGCAGAGCTATAAACAAGACGGTGATGATTGCTGAATTGATTAAGGTATTTCACTTGCATAACTTTTTCTTTTTTTTTCCTTCCTACTCCCTTTCTTTCTCTGTTCAATTTGTGTAAGCTCATTGTTTATTAGTTTTATTGATATTCATGTTTCTTTTTGTGTTTGTATATTCTAGAATTTAGAGATATGGTTTCTTGACTTTGGTTTAAAACTTGATGATGAAGTTTAGCTTCTTTGTATCTTTGGCCAAATGGGTTTTAAAAATTACTATGTGGATTGTATTCGATGCATGGATTCTCAAATTTGATTGGGCTATCTGGCTAAGGCTTGGTGTGATATTTTGGTTGCACGAAAAGGTTGTGCTTACAGTTTCGGATCCTCATATATACAAATAAAGATTACCGAATTGTGGCTTATTATTATACTATTTTCGAATTTGTATTCCTTTGTTTCTTTTTTATTTTCCGCTTATGTTGTTCGTTATGATATTATGTGCAAATTTGAAAACCATCATAGTAGAGAAATTTGAAAACCAACCCATAATCTATGTCCATATTGAATTTTACCGGCATATTTGGGAAAAAAAGATCATTTTTAAACCCCTTTTTTATAATGCCCTTAAATAATAGTCTAATTTACACTTTTGAAATGTTTTAATGTTTAATTTGCATAAGTTAGTGTTGTTTTAGGTTCTCTCTCGGAGTAATCAAAACTTAAGGTTTTCTAAAAAATGAAAAGACGTTTGAAGGTAAAGAAATCTCAAGTGTTTCGATTGCTATAACCCGCACTATGTGTGAGTCTTTTTTCTTTATAATTTAATTTAACAACTCTATGAATATTCTAATTCATCGTGCTTACTTTTCTCTTCTTAATCATTTGCTTTGCTTATATTGTGTGTGAAATTTTATCTGTTGCCTTGTTACATAAAAAAGAGTAAAATTTGAGACCTTTTATCAAGTTGCAAAAGGTTTTTAAATTAGCGATCTTATGATACTTTGATTTTTGTGAATCGAAACGATAGTTTACTATTATATATTACAATCATAGTAATATTATTTGATAACTTATAAAAAAGCACAAAAGAAAACATTATCTACCATATCATTCCGAAAGGAAATATATATATATATATATTCTTTGAGTCTCCAATCAACGATATATATCAACTATTTATGTCAGTACTAATGATTTTATTTATTTTTCTTAATAAAGTAAACCACTCCATTTGCTTCAAATATTCTCATCTATCCATCAAGTTAATCAGAACCCATAACATTTCTTTGGCATTTTCAGCTTTTTAGATAGTAAATTTCTCATGAATTATGTTGTGATATGTACCAACTATTTATGTCAGCACTAATGATCGCAGGTAAAGGTAGTCTCGGGTTTTCTTTTCTTCTACCTAATACATACTTCATGATTGTGTCTGTTGAAGACGCAAAAGACAAAGATATGCACCATCTCCATAAAATAGACAAAACAAATTCTTATAGTAAGTGCATATTTTTGTCTCAAAAAAACAAATCAATGAACATAAAACTAAACTAAACAGTTAAGCAAAAGCAAATTAAACATTTATTTATTTCTTATATTTTTCACTAAATCATTCTCAAGGGCATTATAGACAGAATCAGAATCATGCTGTGAGTCTAAACCCAATACTCAGGAGTGAATCATTTGGGTATCACACACAACGGATGCTAATGAAGAAGAGAATTGTTTTCACAATTTGTTGGAGGAATATTCTTATTCATGCTTAATGCCAATTTGTGAGATGTGTATGGTTGTTGGTCAACGTTACACAATTTCTAGAGTCATTTGAATATGTAAAGACATGTACAAGAATTTTAGATGAAACAGAGAGACAATTTGAGCAAGATAGAGATTGAGGAGGAATTTTATTTTTGCGCATAGCGAGAGTTTCCGATCTTTTTTCTTTTTTTTTCTATTCTAAAAAAACAAATCTTTTATGTTATATATGTGAATAATGGTTAAAAGAAACAATCTACAGAAAAATATTGTCTTTCTCTATTATATTAATATATTTTTTTTATTTTCGGGTTTTTGTCCTTATTTGTTGTTCTAATTTATATATCATTTTTATTCAATTATTTTATTATTTTTTTTTATATAAATTTTACATGTTGTAAATGATGGTTTACAATGTTGTATATTGATTTTTTTTTTCCTCTGTTTAATGAACATTATTTACATGCTTATTTGATGGACGCTATTGGCTTTCAAGGTTTTATTAGAGCAATATATATATATATATAAAAGACGGCTCTTTTCTATTATATTAGCATTTTTCATTTTATGTTTGTCTTTATATTTTGTGGTCATGTTCTTTTGTTTTCAATTTTTTTTTTCATTATCTTCTATATATATAATATTAGAATAGTATTTTATATTTTGCAATAGCATTCAACCAACAAATTCAACTGGTCAAAGTGTGACAAAATATGGATCAAGCTATAGGACAAACAATGGAGATATTCCAAGTATATTTGTTACTAAATTTATAGTTCCACAACATTGTGTAGAAAAAAAAAAAAAAAGCATAGAAAGAAAAAAAATTTATCCACGACATTGGCTTTTGGGGTTTTAATATAGATTATGATTTTTTTTTTCCTTCAAGAGATTATATCAAATTAGTTTTTGGGTAGCCTATTAGTTAATGTAAGAAATACACTATGTCTTGACAAAAAAAAGAAAAAAGAAATACACTATGTGTGATAATGTGTTCTTTTGATAGTCAAGAATATTTACAATACTCATTTAGGTTGTTATAAGATTGCTAAAATTGGGTTTTTATGGTGGGTATAGTTAAAAGGTTGTTTTGAATGACTATATTAGTCAAAAAAATATATATTTATAGCTCCTTTCATTTTATACATATGTGGGAACAAATATTTAAGAGAAACAATAAAAATTATTCTTTTAATCATCTCAGTATAGTGAATGAGTGAATCTACCATTGAATTTTTGTGAGACCCACATGGATCTACAAATTCTATGGTAGATTCATTAAATTTACCAAAAAAAAAAAGAGGTTAAAAGACGGTTGAGAAAATGATGCATTTATAAGGATTAAACTTTATAAATTTCTAAATTTAATTCATATAGATGATATGCAGGTTTACGTTGTTTAGTAAAGAAATATGGTTCAAAATGATTTTATGAACATTTTTTATTTTTGGTAACTAATTACTAATTATCATTTTTTAAGAACCTTTCAAACAAAATTATAACAAAAAAACCGCGCATAGTGCAGGTTACATGCCCGTATATATAATAAGGAAATTTTAGACAGGAGAGTCTAATAGTTTGACACGTGGCATTCTATTTATCTGACAAATTATTATATTAAATGAAATTGTGTGTTTAAATTTTTTAAAATTTTAACAAAATAGGCTAATATCATGTGTTATCTAGCCCACTGGATTTAGTTTCGATTTATCCTTACAACTACTCTAACAACCGATTGAGAGTATATAAAATTCTAATCCATATTGCAACGCATTCCATGTGAATGTTACTTTCTTTCTTTTTTACTTCATTTTTTTATTTATAATTTTTTAGATTTTGTTCATCCATTTTAATGCAGAATTTTTTTTAAAATTTATATTTATTAAAAAAATTGTTTATTTTGCTCTGTATTTATTTTGAATGTTCGAAATTATTTATTTGATTGTTGTACATAAAAGGAACATAAACTCTTTCAAAACACTAAATACATAATGAAGCATTGAACCTCATGTGAGATGATTTATTTGATTACCTTATATGTAGAGTGAAATTATTTATTTATTTTTCCTAAATGTTTAGAATTTATAAGTTTTATTTCTATTAAGATATAATAGGTATCACACCATGTGTTATCGATCTCTTTCCCTGATCGATAGATATTGACAATCAATTTTAATCGTTGTTAATTTGCTATTACTTTATTTAATGAAATATGTTTTTTTTTTTTAAATAAAATAAAAAATTGGATTACAAAATTTTCATTTGAATGGATGTGTCAAGAGATAACGATAAATGACGTAGCAAAGAAGTAAATAGTCTATTTATTTTTATTTTATTTTTTGTGGTTATGTGCTTTTGATTCCATTTTTTTGTTTTAATTTTTATAACATTTTTTACTTTTATTCTAAAATTAGTTTTTTTAACGTTATATATGCAAAGATTGTCGAATATCTAATTGACATTACTATTTTCTATGCCTATGAATTTCATTAGATTTGAGAAGAGTATATGGAAAAGTCAATTATATTTTATTATATTAGTATTAATTTTGATTCGGTTTTGGAAATTTTGTTTGCAAGGTTGTATGCAAGAAAAATGGTAAATAATGTAGCAGAGAATGCTAAATAGTACATTTATTTGTCTTTTCTATTTATTTATTTACGTAGTTTTGTGCTTCATATTCCATTTATGATCCTTAATTGTTGTTTTAATTTTTATAAAGGGAAATGTTAGAATTTATTATATTTTTAACTATCTTTTAACCATCTCTCACTACCAAAAAAAAAGCTTATTAGCGTCAACACAATTAGCGTCAACTTTAGAGTCGACGCTAATACTCAGTTATTAGCGTCGACTATTGAAAGTCGACGCTAATGAATCAGTATTAGTGTCGACTTTACAGTCGACGTTGATAGTTGTGCCAAAATATGAGTATTAGCGTTCAATTATGAGTCGACGCTAATACACTGGCGGGTACTAATTCACAGGCGGAAAAAAGTACTAGGGTCAACTAAATTACTATTAGCGTCAACATTAGTCAATGCTGATAGTTTGTTATCAGCGTCCACTTAAATGGACGCAAATAAACTACAAAAATAAAAAAAATAAAAATAAAAAAGATAAAATTAGAAGGGTATTAGCATAGACACAAAGTGGACACTAATACTCCATTATCAACATCGACTACCAAAGTCGACGCTTTCTCTAAAAATAAAAAATATAAAAATAAAATAAAATTAAAAGGGTATTAGCGTTGACACAAAGTGGATGCTAATATCCCATTATCAACATATTAGCTTCCACTTTTAGTAAACACCGATAGTCTTCTCTAAAAATAAAAAAATTAAAAGAGTATTAGCGTCGACACAAAGTGGACGCTAATACACATTATCAGCGTTGACAACCAAAGTCAACGCTAATAATGAGGTATGCTAAAAGTTTTATCAAAAAATAAAAAATAAAAAAAAAAAAATAAAATAAGAAGGATATTAGCGTCGACCAAAAGTGGACGCTAATACCCATTATCAGCGTCGACTACAAATGTTGACACTAATAATGGGGTATTGGCGTCCACATTCAGTGGACGCTAATAGTCTTCTCAAAAAATATAAAATATAAAAATTAAATTAAATTAAAAGGGTATTAGCGTCTACTTTCAGTGGACACTAATAGTTTTCTCAAAAAATAAAAAATAAAATATATATATTAAAAAAATGAAACTATAAAAATATATATAAATATATATATATTTATATATATAATTGATAGGCTTATATGATTTTTTAATGGGCAAGAATAAAAAAAAAAAGTTAAAGTTCAATTGAAAATAAATAATATATATCTAAAAATTAAAAAAAAGGTATATATATATTAAAAAAATTAAAAATATAACAAAATTATAATTATAAGCCAAAATTTATTTATTTATTTTTTTGTCTATAGGACTTAATTTTAATAGACTAATATAAATTGTTAACAATTAAAAAAAAAAGTAATGCTTAAACTATCAGTGTTAATCTCTACAGGTCGATGCTAATAGTCTAACTATGAACGTCGACTAAATGGGGTCATATTAGCCCCCGATAAAATGTCTTTATTTATTTTATATAAATTATTGGATATTCGATTGATTGTGATAGGATTAAATGATCGATCAAATTTCAAAGAAGTTAAAGATCCGATCAATCCTATTGAATTAGTTGGATTGATATGACCACTCAAAGTTGACAGTGTTTTTCAACCCGAACACCAAAGTTTCAATTTTTGCATTTCATCTCCCAAAGGTTCAAATTTTTGTAATTTAACAAATTATATCTAAAACTTCCCATATTGCCATAATTTTTTAATTTTTTGTTTTTATAAAAAAAAAAATCGCCATCCCCCCCCCATTTCATTTTTTTAATAAAAAATAAAAATTATTGGCAATATTCTCATTTTGAGATAATAATAATTAGGGGCAATATTGAACACTCAAAATTTACCATTGATTTCAATTAACATTATTTAAAAAAAATTAAAATAACTTTCTGTATTTATTTATTTATTTTAAAATCAAGGTGACCCGATATTGCTGGGTCACCCGTGATCCACATGGGTCACAAGGTGATCCAGCAGTGAGTCATAAGATGACACAAAGCTGGGTCACCCGAAAGTTTGGCGCTTGCCTGAATTTTTTTTTGGCCAGCGCCCAAATTTTATTTTCCCTGCCTTATCGGTACCTAGTTTTCTCAGGTTTGTTATTATCTTCTTTCTTTCTTTCTCAGGTCGTGAATCCGTGGGAAGTGTCAGCCAAAGAAGGAGGCAAGATCGACTACGACAAGCTCATCGAGAAGTTCGGCTGCCAAAGGCTTAACCAAACCGTCGTTGACCGCGTTGAGCGCCTCACCTCTCGCCGCGCCCGTGTTCCTCCGACGCGGCGTCTTCTTCGCCCATCGGTACCGCCCAATCCTCACCCCCTCTCGATCTATGCAAGTATCTGGATTTGTTGAGGGTGTAATTGGAATGTGATTACAGGGACTTCAACGAAATACTGGACGCGTACGAGAGAGGCGAGAAGTTCTATTTGTATACGGGAAGAGGACCCTCGTCTGAAGCGTTGCACCTGGGGCATTTGATTCCCTTTATGTTTACTCAGTATGTCAATTTTCTTTCTTTTGCTCTGTTTGGTTGCTGAGAAAGTGCACCAATCGAAAACGACTGAATTCCTGTGTTTGCAAGGTTTATTTTGGTGGATTTGATTTTGGTAGAAAAGGAGACATGTGGCGAACCTTGATTAATTGATGGGAATCTGTGGATGATGCCAATTTAATTGGTATTAAGACTAAGTTGAATTGATTTTTTTTTTCTTGGTTTGATTGCTGATAAAGGGTACAAAAAGAAATGGAAAAGAAGACTTCATTTTTTATTTTTTGTTTGCATAAAAAATAAAAAAAATAAAAAAAATTTGTGTGTCTACTACAGTTTGGTTATCAGCAGTTGAAGTGTCTACCATGATGCAAAAATATGGGTTCGTTATATCTTTTAGAACTAAACAACCATATTAGAATCATATTTGTTGTTAAGCATATGACGCAGTTTATCCGTTTGTTGGTGTAACTTTGGCTGCAGATATTTGCAAGAAGCCTCAGGAGATTAGCTAGGGAGAACGCTACGGACATCATTGCTTGTGGTTTTGACATCAGGAGAACCTTCATTTTCTCTGATTTTGGTTATGTGGGAGGGTGAGTAATACATAATTGTAAGTTTTACACTGAAACAAAATCACAAACTAGTATTAATCATTAGTCTAGACATGACGGGCCTCGTATTGAATACAATATAAAGTAGAATCTTTGAGCTCATGGATGTATGTTCTTGTCATATCTGATGGAAGTACTGTTTTTGCGCAATTGCACACACACATGCATGCAGAGTCGCAGTATATTTAGAGGTAGACATGGTTTATCCCATACCATCTATATGTACAGTTTTAGATGTGACTAAGCTGAATTGTCACAGATCCAAATATATGAAACTTTTAGTCATTTTCATGTGATGGTCAAGTCATTTTTCACTTATCAAGAGAAAATGGTCAAGTCATTTATCTCCATGTGTAGCTGAGTTGCGAATGTGTTCCTGCCCCCTTTTATCTTCTTCTTCTTCTCCTTCTTTCTTTTTTTTTTTTTTTCTTCTTCTTCTATTCAAACGAAGGCTTTTCTCCTGTTATGTGATCCAAATTGCTCTCTGCCTTTACTCTGTAAATATTATATCTGTTACTAGAAGTAATGTTCATGACCTCTTCTAAACAGGTTTTCGATAAGGACATTGGGCAAGACAAGAGATTGGGAATAGTAAAGCTGCCTTTGATTCACCTGGAAGCTGAAACCGAAAAAGAGTATAATTTGAGACTGCTACCATCACTTGACATGCTGAAAATTAAAGATAAGAAGGATAGGGGAAATCAAAAAAGAAAGAGCTATTTACTTATCCAAAAAAGAAAAGAAAAAAAAGAAAGAGCTATTTGTATGTGTTAATGCTGTAAATATGCTGTCCATTTGCCATATTTGTATGTCGTTTTGTAATTTTTCCTTCATACAAAACGACATACAAATAGCTCTGGGTTCCTATTTGGGTTTAGGGTGGGAGGGTTTTTGGTTTGGTCCTTGTGGGGTTGTGGGTTTTTGTGGGTTAGTTTGGTAGTTGTTGTTTTCTTGCTGGTGTTGGGTCCCGCGGGTTCTTCTCCTTGTTCTTTCTTCTTCTTCTTTTTTTTTTTTTTTTTGCTTTTTTGTCCTTCACTAATTGAGATCCTCACGAGTGGCATGGGTACATCTGAAGATTCTGCAGCAGCTGCGGCATTGGCATTTAGACACATCTGTGATGGTAAGGAATATGTCTTTTAAAGTGGTAAGGAATAAAAGCATCTAGAAATTTGACTTGATTTTTGTGTTTTCCCATTAGAAGCAGTTTATAAAAAGCTTGTTTTGGGCCCAATGGTCTCACATGTCTAAATGAGTGGCTTATTTTTCACCAAATGATGACAACTCATTGTACTAGATGCTTTTATTTGTATTCAGCGCATTCAAATCCCTATAGAAAACTTTAGATGGCTTTGAGCTCCTGATCTTCAGGTCTGACAAACTTTAGCTGCTAGGATTTGTGGGGGGACTGTGACAAGCACACTTCTGAAATGATGAATACCAAGTGTGGGCTGAAATTGTTTTATTAAGTAGCTGTTTTTGTTGCTTCTACTGTAAAAAAGTATGTAAAGAATAGTTCTCTGGACCTTTTTTTTTCAACCTTTATTTTGTTTTAAGATAGGTGGGATGTGTTTTGAAGTCATTCAAAGGACTTATTGTGATTTGAACTGCCAAAGAAAATTTTATGCTAAGTTTAGTACTCGTTCAGTACTCTAAAGCTAAATTATCTCCCCTTGGGTCTTGGTTGGTTTTTCCTTTATTTATATATTACCATATTACTCTCTCTCTCTATCCATTCTTAATAATGGTGGGAGGGATGGGGTACATCTGTGATTTTTGTTTGATATTAAACTTATTATTCTATATGTTTCTTATGGTTTTTACTATACACCTCTGATATTTAGTTTTGGTAAGACACCATACAGATTGTCTTTCTTACTGCACTATGGTGTTGCACATTAAAATTTTGTTTCATATTCTCTAAGTATGGATTACAATGATTCGTATTAACTGCAGATTGTCGGAGAAAGCTTTGTGGATGTTTTTTAGGAGGCTAAGCTCCTATGTGAATGTACCTGGACTTTCCCATTCAAACCTGATTCATGTTTTAAATGATTCTGAATTAGTCGTGCTTGGGACATGTGAACAATGCAGTCCCTCTGCCGAGCTTGCAAATATGCTGCGAGTTTTCGAAACCATGTCATTTGCTGTGTTTGCTTGATGAAGAAAATTTTAGGTTACACCGGTTAAATTTAGAATGTCAAATTGAGCATTTCCTAGTATAATGGTGCTGAGAACCCAGTGGTTTGTTTATGTATTACTTGATTTTCTGCTTTCAATCTTGATGCATGTTACTCCTTTGCTTAGGTTTAGTGGTGCCCCAAGAAGGTATAATATTTGTTTTGATTATCACTTTGATTAGAATGAAATGAACTCTGTTTTGCGTGATGGATGTGGAATGATGTATTGAGTTGTGAATGGATGTTTGATTCAGGTGTATGACAGCTTATTCAGCGCTGATGCTTTATGTGGTTCTGGTGATTGCGTGACTGCAGAGTTTGATGAATGTATTAGCTGTTCTTGTATAGTTGCTAAAATTTCTTATCATTCGTTAAAAGAAAATTATTAAATAGCTATATGATATTCTACATACTGGTTCTGTCATTGATATTCTCATCTTTCTCTCTGCTAAAGAATATGGTTGTTGTGTTGTGATATTTGGTGTTATTGTTGTTTTGTGTATTTGGAGAATGGAGGGATGTTGTGTAGTAAGGATTGGGTGTGGTATTGTTGTTGTTGTTGTGATTTGATTGTTGGGTTTTGATTAAACGAGATTTTTGTTGAAGTGATATTGTTATGGTGATCTGTCATGTCATTTTTAGAAATGCAGCCTGATATTGTCTTATAAAGTTGTCAATAATTGATTGTGTAATCTCGGAACACTCTCTTCTTCTTTAATAATTCATGGTCTTTTAGAGCGAAAATTATAGAGAGATTATCTAAAAAACTAAGCTAAATCTTTTTCCCTTTTTTTTTGGTTAAAAAAAAAAAAAAACCTTTGTTGTATTTGTTAATGGTGGACTTGGTCATTGCATTTGGAAGTTTCTTTTGTAATATGTACTCAATCTCGTGTAGAGTTAAATTAGTGTTTTTTGGTGATTATGTCCTTTTGTTTGCTTTTGATTCTGGTTGCGGGTTTAACAGGTTATATTTCTGCATCCTGCTCCACTGCATCCTCATATCTATAGCAATGGCCATATTTGTTTAGGTAATCTTGTTGGCCTTCTATTACAAGCTCTCCCCCCCCCCCCCTTCTCTTGTTAGCGTTTCGTTTTTGTATAATTTCTTACCATTTTATGACATATATCTTCGGTTATTGTTGTTTTTCTTTTTCCCCACAAGTTGAGTTATTATCGACCTCTTTTTCTTGGAGTTCTTTGGTGTGTGATATATGATTAGTTATAGTTAAATTATAAGTTCTTCTGTGTCTTTTTCTTCTGCATTAATTCTATGCACTCATTTGTTGATTGTGATGGGTTTTGTCCCCAACTCTGATGTAATATTGATATTGACCATCGGATACCTCTTTTTCTTTTAAGTAAGTTTTTCACAACTTTTAGATAGTACGTAGATGTTATTGGTCTTCGGGTATTGCAATCTCTCACTGTCTCTGTTTTTTTTTTTTAATCATTTTCATCCTGTGGAATTTTTATGTCAGATTTCATATTTCATTGCTATTTGAGCTTCAGAATTCTTCTTTGCTTCTTGATTGGTCTATGAGTGGATGAGGTCCTTAAATTGCTTCTTGCTTCTTGATTGGTCTATGAGTGGGTTTCTTTTCTATTGATTTTCTGGATTTAGCTTGAGTTTGTGGATGTAAGTTTAGGGTTTATATGAGGATTTACTGTCTTTTCTTGCATGCTGTCTAGCTATTTCTTTTGTTCTCTTTTCTAATTGCTTTTGTTCATGTGCATATGATTTCCAATGGGTTTTTCTTATTGTTTGACAGGATTATATATGAATTGTTTTTGATAATTTCAGTGCCAATGTTATGGTTCAGTGGTTGTTTAATTTCTAATGTTACAAGAACCATGTCCTCCATAGGGAAAGAAATTTTGGCCTCTGATTTGAAGCCATTGTTTCATGATCAATGTAGCCTGGCTGTCATTTGTTGAAATGGTTATGTTGAAAACTTCTAGTTGTTTGTTTTCTTCTATTTTTGAAAAACAAAATCTTTCTTGGAAATGTTTCCCAATGCTTGTTCTAATGAAATTATAGATTTTTAAGTGTTTAAAATCAATGAAATTTGCTACTCTGAGCTAGAAATGAGTCACTTGTAGTTATTGAATCTTTAGTCCCACATAGAGATTCCTCCTAGAGTAGCTGTTAGTATGAAAACAGAAACCCCGTTATCAATAATTTTTGTTGGAAGAGAAAACCATAACAAGCAATGCTCATAGTTAATAAAAAAGAAAACAAATTTAGCATGTTATATTTCTTAACCATTTGCTTTCTTTTTGATGAAATTAATCGTCGGCATCATAAAGGATAGTTGCCACTGCTAGCGACTTATATTATGCTTGAAGTTAATGTTTTTTCTTTTAATGAAATTTCTGCAGTTGTTTTATCTTTAATAGCCTTCTTTATGTTGTCAGGGAATTTCATAGCTGTTGGCTCCATGGAACCTTCTATTGAAATATGGAACCTTGACATTGTATGCTGGTTATTGATATTAAACTATTTATATCATATTGAGTTGAGATGTTATTGCAAAGTCACTTACTATGTTCTTTTGTTCTTAGATTGATGAAGTGCAACCATGCGTAGTATTAGGTGGCACTGCTGAGAAGAATAAAAAGGGAAAGAAGGAGATGGGAAAAAAGGTCCGTTACTAAATTCATTCCAAGATTGATGCCAATTAAGACTTTGACACATGAATGATATGTCTGCTGATCTGGCTTAATAGTTGTAAGCATGTTGTGTTGTGTTTTCATAAACTTCATCCAGCTTCTTTTACCCCTGAATTTTGTATATATTGTACACATGGAAATGTTTCAAAAGCAGAAATGGAAAAATTTCCTGTTCCCGGTTATCCCGTTGAGAGCCAATTGTTAGTAAACTGAAAACTTCATGTCATAATAATTCAAGAGATTTACTATCATTTGGAAAATCCAGAAAGCATTTATCTTTGTACCTAGTGAGATATCAATAGTCTTGCTTTTATCATTCAATAATTATTATTTATAAAAAAAGAAAAGAAAGAAAGAGATATTAATAGTCTGATGGTGTGCCAATGTTGGTGGATTTTGACCTGTGATTTCCATATATAACATAGTTTTTACACATTTTTTGCTTATGGGACATATTGGTATTAAACATGGGTGTGCCTTCATATGGCTCAAATGCAGCTGTCCATGTTGGACACGCCTTGTAAGCATCTAGAATTTTAAACAAATTTCTTATGTTTGATTGAAAAATGGTTCAATAGATCTTAAAATAGCGGTGTTTAGACTAGTTCTATTTATCTAAATAGAAATGGAGTAGGATAGTAAAGAAAAACTATATCAACTTAGAAAATCTTCCTTTTGGTGTTTTGAGCATGTTCTTTTGGACATTGTGAATTGTAAATAGTCATATTTCTCTCATCGGTAGACTGAATTTTTGTATTTGTAATCATTTCACTTTAGATTTTTCAATTTGATAAGCAATATGCATGGCTAGAAACTTTTGGTTTCCTTTTTGGTATTCTTTTGTCATGACATTTTTATTGTTTCTTTTCATTAGAATCATTTATATATCTTTTGAATAAGACCTCACGTTTTAAACCCTATATTTTTCAAAAAAGCGGTTAGCGGTTTTTCAAAACCTACTAACTAGTAACCGCTAACCACCAAGGCGGTTAGTAAGGCGGTTAGTGGTTTTTACTAACCGCTTTCAAGGTGGTTAGTGTGGTTAGGCTGTTTTCAATTTCACTCCTATATGCACATGTGTATGTGTGTATATATATACTCCTTTATATTCATTTTAACTGTGAATACAAAAATCTGTCAAACATGCCTAAGAGGCGCAGCAAAGAAGAAAACAGCAGTGGGGGTTCTAGTAATGACTACACCCATGTCTACGATCAATCCGACGAAGAAGACGATGAAGCCTCCCAACCTGAACCGTATTATTTTTCAAATGAAACCGAGGAAGAGTTGTACAAGATTTAGACTCGAGGAACCCAGTACTCAAGGGGAAGATCAGCGGACATTCCTCCCATGGACTGGCCTACAATCCTGCCTCAAGAATGAAGAGGAGTCCAATGTTGAAGGCCCTGGCGTTTGAAAGAGTGTGATGAAGGGCTGTCTTCACCAAACAGAAACTTTTTTTGGTAATTTTTGCTCTCTTTTATAGGTGACTTCTATATCAACCGAGAATAATGGGACAAATTTAACTATGATTTTGTCTTGTAACTTGAAATTTTGACTAGTGATCCTTGGTTGAAAATAGCACTTAATTGCAGATAGTATGTTAGGATGTTTATAGACATTAATTTAAGTTTAATAGGAACTTAAAATGTGGGGTTCAAATCACAGTTTTCTTGAATGATGTGTTTTTCCAGCATGGGAACTAATTAGGTATTAATAGATTGATTAAAAAGGCAATATTGATTACCACCATTTTTTATTTTTTATTTTTGCCCAAGTTTTTCTTTTAAGATTAATATTCAGTTTTCTTTAGGCTTTAAGAGTAGAGGGTAGTCACATGCATGCTTGTCCTTGATTAATTTATTCTTCTGGATAGGAGCTTTTCTGAGGTTGTTTTATGGTTGTATACATAGATTTAAGGCTGGTGTATGTTTCTATCTACTAAATTTCCAAATACCTTTTCAACCAGGTTGTCAAGGTTGCTGATTTTGGTGTTGCTAGAATGCAAGCACAATCTGGTTTCATGACTGCAGAAACTGGAACATATCGCTGGATGGCTCCAGAGGTCTGATTCTGTAGACACGTATAATCGTGGCTTTTGAACATTATTACTTGATAGCAACGGATAGCAACGGATATTAAGTTTTTAGCATAAATTTCTTGTTCTTGTACCTTTCAATCTGATTCTATAGACATTAATCTTTTTCCTGCATTAAAAAAAAAAAAATCATCAAGAACCCTTGCAAAGTTCACTTGGAATATGATTGTGATACATGATTTTTTACGCCATTATATTTATCAATTTATGGTTAATCTGACTTATAATTAACTGGAAACATAGATAACAAATATTGTCGGCCAATCCCTTACTTTAAAAGGGGTACTATTGTCATTTCACTTTTAAATGAAATGGAGATGACCAGTTTCCTTCTTGTTTCCTTTTTCTCTGTATTGAACAGAAAAAAATAAAAATAAAAAAGCAATATGATGCAGTTTTATCAACTCATATGAAACTAAAAGAGTAGAACTTATGTTTTGTAACAATCATACATGTTAGAATAATAATTAAATTTTAAATTTTTATAGTGATTTAATTTGGGGGTTCCGTTAGGGGCTACACCTATGTATTGTTGGTATTTGCTTGTTACAAATCTGTTCTAGTATTGGAAGTCATACATAGATTAGCCGGTTGGTGAAGTCGCAGTTTTGACTACGGGTTTTGTCTTGGCTATGGTTAAGATTTGTCAGAGTTTTGTTCTTTCGTTGTATAAAACTTTGTCTTTTGACTTTTTTAATGAGATTAGTATCTTTTAAAAAAAAAGGTATCAGAATAAAAGTTTTGAGTTCAAATTTTATTTTATAATTCATTTTTAATTAAATATTTTGTTGGACCACCAAATTAATCAAGTCAATAATAATAACGTATCTAAATATCTAGCTAAAAATAAATTTGAGACGCATGATTATTCTTCCAAATTATGAAAATAAAAAAGTTTAGTTTTTTAAATAATCCAAAATTGGGAGAATAAAAGGAGGTCTTGAGATTAACCATGAAAACAAAAAAAAAAAAACCAAACTTCAAGGTCTAATCGATTCAACCATGCTAGTTCAACTATCAAGACATTTTGGGCAATATAACATGGCAAAAGTTCCAAACAGAAGCTGGAAACTGTTGATTTTCCAAGAAAATGGTCTGTTGCTTTAGAAACTCTTTGCCACCTAGAAAATGTTGATTTTCCGAGAAAATGCCCAAAATCTATCCATTGATTTTGGGCTTGCTGTCTACTATGTTTGAACTTTGCAGCTTGGATTGGTCCTTGCATATCTACTCAACTAACTACAGGTTCAATTTTTTACATGGCCAAAAAGTTTAACTGACTGGGTTTTTTTTTTTTAATTTAAATTTTTATTATTATTATTATTATTTTTCCATAGATACCATGTTTGGTTAATTGGTTCTATAAATTTCTGTTTGTGTTCCTTTTTATGCCTTTTCATTTTTGGGTTCAGGGTAGTTATTGATTTTGATTAGAAATATTGTTTGTTTAGTGAATTACAGTTGGGTTATGAGTGTTCAGTTTAAAGAAATCCTGGGATTTTGTTTCTTTGCTGGGAAAATGCAAGAAAGGAATTTGGATGAAATTTTTGAATGTCCCTTGTTCAGTGGCGGAGCCACATATGGCACCCCAGGCCCCAAAGACTCTCTCTTTCTTTCTATCTCGGTTCTCAGACGACAGACGCTTATCGGTTTTTCTTTCATTTTCCTTTTTTATTATTTTTTTTGGAAAAAATTTAGTTTTAATCCATGAAATTTCAGTAGTTTTTCAATTTTAATTACAAAGTTTAAAAAGTGGCAATGTATTCCCTTGAAGTTTCAAAAATTGACAATTTTATCACCGTTAGTTTTTTCCATCAAATTGGACGGAAAATGATGAAATGACAAAATTACCCTCAGTTTTTTTTATTTTTTATTTTATTTTATAATTTCTGTCCATTTTAACAGAAGAAACAAACATAGATTAACATTGTAAGTTTTTGAAACTTCAAGGGGGTAGATTATAAATTTTTAAACTTTAGGGTTAAAATTGAAAATCTACTGAAACTTTATGGGTTAAAACTGAATTTTGAAAAACTACTAAAAATTCATGGGTTAAAACTGATTTTTTTTTTTTTTTTTGGTTATTCGTTCTTTTCTCATCCTTCTGTTTTCTACTTCGTAGTCTTTCTCATTTCTCACATGCTCCCATTTGTCCATTTGCCGCATGCTCCTCCAAAAGCTGTTAAAATAATTATAATAATAATTTTTTTTTACCCCTCACTTTCTCACGCTTCTTCTCTCCCTTTCTCTTCTCCCTCTCTCTCCCTCAGTCCCTCTGAAACGCTCTCTCTCACACTCAGACGCTTCAACTCCAACTCCAAGCCAAGGTCTGGAGATCTGATATCAGGTGGGTTTGGCATTCTTTGTTCCCTTAAAATTGATTTAGGGTTAATTTTATGCATTTAATCTTTATTTTTTTTTCCCTTAATGAAAAAAAATGTTTATAATTTGAATGTGTGTCATGTCTTTTCAGGGCAGAAAATAGGTGGTGAGGAATTGATTGGGGGCTGGATTTTTACCAACGACACTGAGGTATCCCAAGATTTCTGGTCCCTTTCTTTATTGGCATTTTTTTTTAAAATTTTTTATTTATTTCAAGGGTGGTCATAAACTGCGAAGTATGGATTTTTTTTTGTCTTAAAGTGTAAGAATCTGCTTACTTTTTTTATTTTTTATTTTATTTTTAATTTTTTTATTCCGGAGGTCTTATATTGTTGTTGTCGTGTTAAGATCTTGTGTAGCCTCTTTAGGCTTTGATCAAATTAAGAGAATAATACATGTTAGTGGTACCCATTATAAATAATTGAATTTGTTCTATAATGTATATTGGTAATTCGATCATTTATCTTATAAACTTTGATTGTCCCTTAGGTCGTGATTTAACTTAAAAATTTTAAGTTCATAAATCATGTCAAAGTTTAAAACTATTAGTTCATTTTTCAAAAAGAAAGAAGCATACATTTTGGAAATTAATACACCGTTGGATTTTAATGCCGAAACTTCAAATCTCAATGAGCATCATCTTAAATCTCAAGGGTTAAAGATGAAGAACATCTTTCGAAGTCCTAAGAGACCGTAAAGTGTAGTTCTAGACACTTTTTTTCTTTTGTTTTGGTATTTCTGCCTTTTTGATATAGTGCCGACATGTTACATTTCCAATATATCAATTTGAACACATATTTATGAACTTTTATAGATATTTTTTTGTAATGCATATATTATGTGAATTACCAAATTTTTAGATTGGAGAAAATTTTTAGGACTCAAAAAATTATAGCGGCACCCCCAATATGAATTGTCTGGCTTTGCTACTATCCTTGTTAGCATGTGGGTGTTGAGAAAACAAAGCTCCACTAAAATGATAATAATAAGACAATTTTTTTTTTAATTTTGCATTTCCTTTTTCTTTTCCATGTTTTTCTCAGCAAACAAAGAAAAGGTGTAGTTTTGTCGGTGCTGGTCCGTGTTTATGCATCTATGGTATTGAAATTATTGTAGCCATAAGTAGTTTTGTTGTCTTTATGGGATAGTTGAGGACAATTTCCTAAGTACGTTAAATTGAGATGAATTCTGATTTTATTTGCTGGGAACATTTTATTTGGGTAATTCTGGATAGAAAGAGTAAAATTCAGGTAGATTGGAATAAATGTTATATTGTTGAATTGTTTGTAGGTTTTTTGAAGATGTATGTTCAGTACGATTTTGAAAAAGAAGACACCATAGGTTCATTGATCAAATTATAGTATTTTGGCCGTCTTTTTGATGTGCACGTTAGAAACATTTGTTGTTCTCAAAAGGATATTGATGTATAATACTATTTTGCTACACAGGCCATTGAAGTGGCAGATTTGTATGATCATCAAGGTAAGTGCAATATTGATCTGGAATTTGCAAGATACTCGTGGAGATTCAAAGTCAATAGATTATTACAGAGTTTACAAAATCCCATGATCCAACAGCTTCGGCAGCATTTGAAAGAGTTATGTTCTATCAACTATTAATACTTGGCTTTTGGGAGTATTTTACATTCTTAAGGTGCAGAGTGACTTCTTCTTCTTTTGTATTTTTATAAAATTTGTTTTGGAGGTTTTGCGTGGAAGTGAAGGGATTATGTGGGGAATGTATTCTAATGGAATTGCTATATGTTCATTGTACTCTAATGGAATAGCTATCTATTTCATTTTAACCTAAGCCAAAACAGAGATAGGAAATTTTGCTTGCTCTTTTTCATAATTGCTTACCATTGGATTTCTTATATACGTTTATATGTTAAAAGGTATATGGTTTTTTAGCAACTTAAGCAATGAAACGAAAAATGCTTTATTAGGTAATGGTTGTGTAGGCTAGAATTAAAGAACTTTTATGATAATGGTGTTTCACTGATTAGATAGAAAGTTTACATTGAAGAGCTTTAGCTATAAAAATAACAATAATAATTGAAATACATAAACCTTCCAACAACAATGATCATGACATTTCTTCATCACAAGTTCCTATGCCCGCATGTAGTTGCTATAAGTGTTGGGCCGAGGTCCAATTGGTGTTGAGAATGAGTTTTCCTATCTCTAATACACTAATGGCGTCAAATGAACTCACTAAATTCAGTTGTAGGCCTGCATGTCACTGGTTTCTTTATTTTTTTGTTGTTTTAGTATTTTAATTTGTTGAGTGGTATTTGTTTCTACAAAGTTTCCGAGCTCTGAAGCATCCTTGTCACGAGCAATCAATATTTTTTTGAAAGATGGTGCCTATTTGTATTTTTTGGTCTATTTGAAGGAAAAGAAACAATAGATGTTTTGAGGATTTGGAAAGCTCTTTGGAAGAGATTCTAGCCTCTTTGTTGTATTCCTTGTATTCGTGGACTACAGCTTATCTGTCCCCTTTGTCTCTTAGTAATGCGGATTTTATTTCCCACTTTTCTTTTTCTAGCTAGGAGTTCCTCTTGTATATATCCTATATACTTTTGGGGTGCCTTCGCTTTTAATAAAATTCCTTTTGAGTTATCAAAAAAAAAAAAGTTTCCCGAGCTCAAATAGAGGAAAGAAGATAACTCTCACTTGGAGTGAAATCTTAGCTGCCTACTATGTTTAACACTCTAGTATTGTTAGCAGTCATCAACAATTATTGCTTTTGCATATACAATAGTAGCATGGATTGGTATGTGGATTGCTGGTGGTAATGGTACTGGTGTTCGTGTTAGTTTCCCAGTGATGGAATAGAACATGGTTAGGTAATATTGCCTTTTGACTCTAGATGATCAATTTCCAATGCTTTATCTAGATGATATATTTTATTGCTTTGTTTACATAAGCATCATCAATTTCCAATGCTTTATCTAGATCGTATATTTTATGACTACTCTAGAGTTTTCGTTGGCAGCATATCTAGTTTCACCTCCTTTTGTTATTTGTAAAGAAATGAATTAATTTTAACGAAAATAATAGTGGTGATGTAGATGATATCAATGAGCTCTAGACCAAATTTCACCTTTTTGTCAACAAGAACAAGATAGAAGGTTAAGTTGTGAGTTTGAAACTCATTAGATGTGTTTGCGACTTAGTATTGAAAAAAATGCTACTAAATTGTTGATGATATAATAACAATAAATTACAAAAGAAATAGCTGCTTTGTTTTACATTTTTCTAACCCTTACAAGTAGTTATGTATCATTTTATTTCTCTCAGTGAAACAGGAAAATTTTATTATCATGGAAAAGCGGCCTAAACTAGAGGCATGTTCTTCTCTGCCTCAATCTAAAGGAAGTTTAGTAGAGAATAGTGACAGAATCAGCAATCTTCCAGCCCACATTGCTCATCACATCCTTTCATTTCTTATGATGGAAGATATTGTAGGATTGAGCATAGTGTCAAAGTGGTGGCAAGAGTTATGCATATCTATTCCGTCCTTGACCATTGACAGCATGCAATATGGGATGTGGAATTTTTCACTATTTCACTTCCAGAATTTTCTTGATAGGTGGATGATTCAACGCAATGGAATGAAGATGGTACAGTTTTTGCTCGCTGGATTTTTCTTAAATGGCATTCTGAAGAATATCGTTTTCTCACATGGTTGCATAATGCAGTAAGGTGCAATGTTGAAATGCTTTATCTTGACCTCCTTATGGTTTGTCCAATGAAATTTAAAATGCCACTTTGTGTTTTGCATTGTGAATCGTTGAGGTTTCTAACAATGGATTTGAATGGAGCGGTTCTCCAAATGCCGTCCTCAATTGGGTTCACAAAGCTTCAATCATTATCACTAACAAGTGTTCGAGTTCTTGAAGAGATTTTTGTGGAACAGATCTTGTCTTCCTGCAACTCCCTTAAAAAGTTATGCCTAGCAGATGTCGAAGGGCTGAATAACATTAATATCCAGTCGTCATCTCTAAAATATTTAGAAATTCGGAGTTATGAACATGATGACCTCTTCCATGTTAATGTCTTTGGAGAGCTACTTGAGGAGTTGATAATACACTGGAAATTTACCCCCTTTGGTGGCAGATCACTAAAAATGTCTACTCCTCATCTCAAATGTTTTAAATGGGGCGGATTTGCTCCAGATAACTGTTTTTTGGGAAACTTAAAGTGTTTACGTTATTGTGCATTAAGTCTTGAACATGTTTCTAGCTCATGGAGGCCCCCATACTTGGAGTTTTTCCACATTCTAGAACGGATCAAAGAACTAGTGATACATGTGCTGTGTCTTAAGGTAAACAGCCCCATTATTTGTAACTCTGGTAAACTTATTTTGTTGTGAAGTCTTCAAAGAAATATGATTTTTTTGTTATTATTTTTTTTTTTGACTATGACCATATATTCTTAAATTCTTATTTCACTAATGTTTTTAGGCCTAACAGCTAATAAATGTTTTTGAGTTTGATAGCATTTTTTTAACCAAGCATTAGAATAATATTTTTCCCACGGGAGTATGTTATATATGTTTTAATAAATTTATCCATGGGTTATTATATGTTGGAGTAATTATATCAAATAATGTACTTCAGCATTCAATTTTCATATTCAAATCTATTATGAGAAACTACCTTCTTAGACCCTAGTTATTTATTCGATCATGTAAATCTGTTATCTTCATTATTCTTCCTTGTTTTGCAGCAAGGAAATTTGTTCAAATATAATTCTAATAATTGACATTCATAATGTTTCAGGCATTATTTAAGGCAGACATGCTGCCGATTCCTTTGAAGCATTTACATTCTTTGTGTATAACCTATAGCTCTCCGGATAATGTGGATTGCGATGTATATCAAGCAATTGTCTTATTTATGCAAGGAATGCCTGAACGAGATATGTTCATAGATTCAAAGCATATTCCAAAGGAAAGGTGCTTCAATCTCTCTCTCTCTCTCTCTCTCTCATGCACATGACGACATGGATACATATACTTAAATATGGTTTGTAATTCTTGCTAATCAATTCATTGAAATTTCGTCCGGAAAAATTTAATCTCCAAAATATTCCTGAATAAAGTCATTTAGGTACCATTCATAAGAGTGTTTCCTCAACCAGCTGGAGCTATTCCCTAGGCAATGGTTGCAATAAATCCTCTAAAATAGATAATCTTGGACCAGATTTATTATAGAAGACAGAAAAAAGATTAATAGTAGGATGCAATCGAAACTAGTATTTTAAGATCTAAAATTCTATTGGTTGGTGGTTTCATTAGTAATTCTATACTCCATGCTTTTATCTCCCAAAGTTGATGTGACGTGGTCCTTTGTAAGAAAAAAAAAAAAAAAAACTATTTCATGCACCATATACTACGGGGGACCATGCCAAATCAGCTTTAGGGGATAAAAATGTGATGTATGACATTACTGATCTGGAAAATAATGTGGGTTATAATAATGTCATTTGCATTGTAGTGTGATATAAGTGTTCAATTATTTGCTAGGGGTTTTAGGTTTGATGGTTTTTTTTTTTATATTTTTCAAATGACGTGGAACGTCACTAAGGTAGGGCCCTTTGGACCTACCCTTAAGGAGTAAACCCCGGACACATGATGCCACCCGCAAGAGTTGTGTATTAGGTGATATAAGGAGACTCCTAGTGCGGAATCGAACCTAGGATGTCCGAGTCTACGGCTTGGACAAAGCCCCCCCTTTGACCAATAGCTTGCACCCTGAGGGGTAGCTTTGTTGGTTGTTAGTTGACACTAAAGATTGTGGTTTTAAGGGTAGCTAGAGCTTTTGGTAAACAAGGATTCTAAAATTAAATGGCTGTGGCTGTGAATTAGATTTATTTTTTAGTTAATTTTTTTTTTTGAAGGAACTAAATGGAAAAGAGAGAAGCATAAGGTAAACCCTTAGAGTTTAGGTCACGTTTGGAAGACAATAATAAGTTCATAAATGGAATAATTGTAACCCCAAGGAATTGGCTCATGTGGTAAGAGCATTTGTCTTGGTGGCATTTCCATTAGGTCTAGTGTTCAAATCCCTTTAGATGCAAACAAGTCGTAGAGTTTAGGTCATGTTTAGTAGACAATAATAAAAGTTCAGAAATGGAATAATTGTAACCCAAGGATTTGGCTCAAGTGGTAAGGGCATTTGTCTTGATGGCATTTCCATTAGGTCTAAGGTTCGAATTCACTTGGGTGCAAACAATTTCTTGGGGTCAGTCTGACGATAAAGTCGGAGTATTACTCGATCCGTGAGGAGGGACGCTTTGTATGGGTTTGGGGTTTTATGTGACAAGGGCCAGAGTATTACCCGATCCATGTGGAGGGGCGCATGCATGGGTTCGAGATTTATCTGAGAAGGGTGAGTATACAAAATAGTTCTACGTAAGAGGGGTTCCTCGTCATAAAAAAAAAAAAGAATAATCATTCCTATCGTTTGGTTTTTCCATTATTCCTAACAATAATTATTCTTCCCTTATTCCCCCCGAAAGGGCATGAATAGCTAGCTATATGACAAGCAAGCATATAACCTTTGCCAAATCCAAGATTTTTTATTTTATTTTTTTTTGGCTAATTTCGAAACTCTGAATGATATATATTTTGTATTTTTAGATTGTGCCAATTTTTTGTATCGGCTTTTCATGATTAGACTCCAACACCCAAATTCATTATGTTAGTTGTTTTGCGAATATTTATTTTCTTTTATTTATCTATAAAAAAAATTAGGTGACATCATCATTCTCTATTAAGGCATTCAGATTTAATACAGAATATCAATATTGATAATTCTAAAAATTGATGTTTATTCGTCAATTTTTTTTTTTTTTTGAAGTGATGCTGAGGACCAAACCTTTTTGGAAATAATTCATTGCTCCTTAAAGTCAATAATTAATTGCAGCTGCTAGACTATATTCTCAAGAATGCCATAGAATTGGAGCATACACGACATCGTTTGTCCACCTTCTTGGCAATAATATATCACAAAGACAATTGAAGGGAGGGCGGCTTCAACTCATAGAATTTTGTTTCCTTAAGTAAACATTTCTATATTTATAATATTTATTAGTTATTGTACTAGGAAACTCGTACTTTGGGAAGAGCCTTAAAACTGAAGCTGTATTATTGTTAATGTGTTTTGGGATACTTTTGTTTTATGGATTTAAAAAATATTTTGACTTGATGTAAAGATTTTTGTGAGTGGTGTTTTTTTGTTAATGTTTTTGATTTGAAACTAGAAAATGAAATGCAAAAAGTGAAGATCAGATTTGGAGAGAGGCCAATATTTTTAAGAGTTGTAACCCAGGAACACAACAATATGTTTGATGGTTGGCAAACATATTTTCTCTTAATCAGTCAAAGCAATGAGGTTTTGTGCATGTAACGTTTCCTCATGCCCATCATCTCATTTTTCTTTGTTTGGGTTTTTTCCTTTTTTGGTTTGAAGAAACATGGAATGTTTTTTATTTTTTATTTTATTTATTTATTTATTTCTCTTTGTTGGTGTTTGTTTTATTATTATGTGGGTTCGCCTAGTTTTGCATGGCCTTTTACATTTATTTTTTTTACTGCCTTGTCATTTTCTAGCCTTTTTTTTTTTTTTTTGAAGGGCATTTTTTTAGTTTTTTTTCTAGGCTTTTAGGCGTGTTTAAAATATTTTTCTTTTAGGAAATTCAAATTTCAGGCCGTTCAAGGTAACGAAATATAAAGCATTTGTTCTTCTAGGATGTAGGAAAGCAAAAAAGGCACAAGCCCAAATGGCTGATTTTCTACCAAATTCAAATGAATGACCAAAATATTAGACTTGTTGAGCTACTCAGAGAATGAAATTTGAATTTCCAGCCGTTTTTGGGTAGCGAAAATGCAAAATTTCAATGAAACCCCAACCCGTTGAAACCCCATATGAACTTTCCAATTTTCGTTACAGATGCACATAAGAATATCTTTATTTTTTTGCCACGCTTAGAAAGTCAAATATTTATCCTATTTGGGTTTGTTCGGCCGAAAATCAAACATTCATTGAAAACTCCTTCGAAATCTCAAATGAAACCTCGTTGAAACCCCAAATGAACTTTTCTATTTTCGTGACTTAGAAATAGCTGAAATTTAGAATTTTTTTTTTTTGGTGTGTGTGTGTGTGTGTCTAGAGAAATTCAAGTATTATTGTTTTAGGAAATTCGAATTTCTGGCCGTTCAAGGTAGCGAAAATATAATATCCGTTTTTTGTGACGGCTGAAAATTAGAATATCCGGGTTTATTTATTTTATCTATCGTAGAAAGTCTAATATTTGTCCCACTTACGTTCGTTCGGCCGAAAATAAAAAATTTGTCGAAACTCCTTCAAAATCTCATATGAAATCTCGTTGAAACCTCAAACAAAACTCCAAAAGAACTATCTATTTTCGTGACCTAGAAATAGCTGAAATTTCGATTACCTTTTTTTTTTGTCTGGCTTAGGAATTCAAATATTTTTCTATTTGGAAATTCGAATTTCCAGCCGTTCAAGGTAGTGAAAATATAAAGCATTTTTTCTTCTAGGATGGAGGAAAGCAAAAAAAAAAAAAAAAACACGAGTCCAAATGGCCGATTTTCCTCCAAATTCATATAAATGAGCAAAATATCAGACTTTTCGAGCTACTCAGAGAATGAACTTCGATTTTCTGGCTGTTTCTGGGTAGCAAAAATACGAAATTTCGTTGAAACCCCTACTCGTTAAAATCCTGCATGAAATTTCCAATTTTTTTGTTACGGATGCACATTAGAATATCTTCTTCTTCTTTTCTTTTTTTTTTTGCCATGCTTAGAAAGTCAGATATTTATCGCATTTGGGTTCGTTCAGCTGAAAGTCAAACATTCATTGCAACTCTATTGAAATCTCAAATGAAACCTCGTTAAAAACACAAATTAAACCCCAAACGAACTTTCCTATTTTTGTGATGGTTGAAAATTAGAATATCTATATTTTTTTTGGTCTACACTAGAAAGTGTAAAATTTATCCCACTTATGTTCTTTCGGCCGGAAATCAAACATTCGTCGAAACTCCTTTGAAACCTCAAATGAAACCTCATTGAAACCGCAAACGAAACCCCAAATGAACTTTGTATTTTCTTGACCTGGAAATAGCTGAAATTTCGATTTTTTTTTTTAAATGTAGCGTAGAAAGTCATGTATTATTCTTTTAGGAAATTAGAATTTCCGGCCGTTCAAGGTAGCGAAAATATAAAGCATTTGTTCTTCTAGGATGTGGGAAAGCTAAAAAACATGAGTCGAAATGGCCGATTTTCCTCCAAATTCATGTGTGACCAAAAATATCAGACCTTTCGAGCTACTCAAAGAATGAAATTCGAATTTTCGGCCGTTTCGGGGAAGTGAAATTGCGAAATTTCGTTGAAACTCCAACCCGTTGAAACCCCCGTATGAACTTTTCAATTTTTGTTACGGATGCAAAGTAGAATATCTTATTTGTTTATTTATTTATTTATTTATTGCCATGTTTAGAAAGTTAGATATTTATCCCATTCGAGTTCGTTCGGCCAAAAATCAAACATTCATTGCAACTCTGTTGAAATCTCAAGTGAAACCACGTTGAAAACACAAATTAATCCCCAAACGAACTTTCCTATTTTTGTGACGGCTGAAAATTAGAAAATTCGTTTTTTTTTTTAATCCTAGAAAGTCTAATCTTTGTCCCACTTATGTTCGTTCAGCCAAAGAAAATGAAACATTCGTTGAAACTCCTTCGAAATCTCAAATGAAACCTCGTTGAAACCCGAAATGAAATGAGTCCAAATGGCTGAAAATGAAACCTCATTGTAACAACACTATGTATGTTGTGAACAAAAATGTACCAATATGAATCTCAGTTATTACTTTGGTTTTTTATTTCTCAATTTTTTGGGCTGTTTCAAAGTTGATTGTTGCCTTTTGGATTTAACGTTAGTGAAATAAAATTTTTGTTATACAAAAAATTATTTTCTTTTATCAGGGGAAAGAAACTTAGTAGATGAAAACCTCACTAGCTCGCGTGAGCTATATATCAAATACTTTTATCACTTCGAACTCTTGACCTTTTTCAGGTGATGTCTTGTAGCATCGTAACCTAAGGCAAAGTTAGAAGAAGATTTAAAGAGACATACTCCCTAGTGGCCAATTTCAGTCAACAATTAGAGATTAGAAATACCCTACACTATCTCACACAATATTTAAGTGGAACTCAAACACAGAAGAAAAAAAAAGGAAAATGGGAAAGGAAATTAAAAGAATATTCAACCTAATCTCTATTTTACTCTGATTAGGTCAAATTCAAATACATATTAAATCAAAAGCATGGAGAAGTATATATTAATCTTAAATGAGGGGTAAGATTTAAATCTCTACGTTATAAGTCAAAAAACTTCTTGTACACACATCAAGATAAAATGGCATCAAACTTAAGAAAGAAATAGCAATCACATGCGCAACATAAAACAACAATCTACTCTTTTGATAAGATTGAAAATGCATGGAGGAGTAAAATAAAAGATAAATAAATCTAAGAACACATAATATAACAATAATTAACTTTATTTCTTGTTAAAAAAAAGAAAAGAAAAAAGCTTTATTTCAATACACATATTAAGGGTAGGTAGGTGATGAAAAAGGGCTATGCTGGGGCTGCGTGTAGTCACCAAGTAAGGACTTCATGAGCTTTGTTGTTGACACCATATTGAGTTGCATTTGTCTGATAAATCCCCCAAACGCAGCTAGGATAGCAGTTATTAATGTCCCGTTTATACTTGTATATCATAAGATTGTTATGAATTATATTTTTGTTGTTGTAGACCCACGTAAAATCACATAGGAATTTTGTAGACCCGAAAAAGTTGGGTCTAAAGTGGAAACCGAACGTCTGGTTTGTTTGGAGAATTTGGATACCGATGTTATCTTCCGATGAATGACAGTGAACCGTAAGAACAGTCGTCAAATCATTTCTTATTGACACTAATGTTTTGGGTTTGTGGAATGGTTTCCTGCCTTCAACGCTACTCTTAAATGTTCCACTGATAAACATAATTATCAATAGCAAACTTACATTTCTACTGGATGACATGGTCATCTTCTTTCTTTCTTTCTTTCATTTTTATTGCCCTCCTCCACACAAAGTATATATAGTGGTGGAAAGTATAGGCTACGTACAGACGGTAAAGTTAAAAATAAATAAATTGAAGTCGTCAACATATGCTATTAATGTGAACTAAATGCAAAACATTTATATTTGCTAATTTAATACATATCCAAATAACTTTTATAAGTATTTATGTTGGAATTGTGATCTATCTTCAGACACCTTTAACTAACCATTTATCTATATCTAATGTGGCTTCTTCTTTTTATAGATGAGATGAGAAAATATAGAAGTGAAAAATATGAAGGTTGTTAAGAGGAAGATCTGGCTCATATTTAGGTGGTGTTTGTTAAACAACACAAAAAAAACCCCCACGGCATTGTCTATCCAGGACATTGTTCACCCTTAAAAAAATAAAAATAATAACGATTGATATGGAAAAATGAAAAAAGTGGTATTGGAAAATGAAAAATTTTGTTTTGTAGTGATTTTCTTATTTGAATAGTAATAAAGAGTTAAATGATGTGATATTAAAAGTGAATGATTTATTTATTTATTGAAAAAATGAAGTGAATAGTGTGGTGGAATGTGGGGGAATGTGAGGGAATTTGGTGTTGTTTGCCAAACAAGGTCTTCATTTCATTATTAAGGGGTTTAGGGTTTAGGGTTTTCTTTTAGGGTTTTAGGGTTTTCTTTCTTTTAGGGTTTTAGGGTTTAGGGTTCTTTTTAGGGTTTCTTTTAGGGTTTTAGGGTTTCTATTCAGGGTTTAGGGTTTTAGGGTTTAGGTTGAACCTTCACCATTATTAAATTTCATAGAAGCTTTACTCATTTGTCCATCCAAAACTACACAACGAAGACAAATGAGTAAAGCTTTACTCATCAAAAGGTTGATGTCCTCAAAGCTTGACCTCATGTGTAACAAATTCATCCAGCTGCAGTTTCCTGATAGAAATTATATATATATATTTGTGCATTTACCAATAACACCTTGGTTTTACAGCCAGGTGGCGTTAACTCACCTTGTCCAATTAGCATTTAAGTAGAATAGGAATATCAGATTTAGCTTTGGGCCCTCCAAACAAGGATTCCATGAGGCTTTTCCTGCTCTAAAGAAAATCAGAAGTGCTAAAGCTCTTGGTGTTCTATTTAGTCTTACAGCTAGCATGGTCTTAGATTTGTACATCAAAACGACAATGTTTCATTTTAATTTCCAAAAGCCATGTCACGAACTTGTAAAGACATATTAGCAACTATTATCGAAGGATATAATGGAAACATACATCATGGATTTGTGTCACATGGTAAATCCACATAGTTTGCACGGTGAACCTAGAAAAGCTTACAGTTCTTTCAAATAATATAGGACCTCAAATGTTGGGTATAATATATATCCCTCGATCTTTTTAATGTTCATACTTTATATAATCAATATATAGGCTTTGGTTTGTGTCCTGTCTATGCTAGACACAATTTACAAATTGGGGTGTCATGTCCTCCTCTTTTTCCTCCTATTGTTTAGTGGTGGACGCATGATTTTTCTTGCATGAGGTTATTTTTTTTAATAAATAAAATAATAAAATTAATAAAATATGAAAAATAAAATTTTTTTTTGTCTCTTTTTTGCGCTTTGGCATATTTTTTTAATGAAATTAAACAAAAATATAACAAACAGAATAAGTGAATTATTTAACAAAATTATGTTTTAAAACATATAAATAGAACTTATAATTTGTTTTGTCACGACTAGGCTGGATTAAAACGACGCATTGTTGTGTCAAATTTTTTTTCTTGAAAAATTATGGTCTAAGGGTTGGCAAGCTCCTTTTTGTAGATAATCACACTTTTTTTTTTTTTTTTTTCTTTCTGAAGTAAGGATCTTCGGGCAAATTTGCTAAATCTACTTAAACACAAGGTCGTTTAGAATTTGATTGGAGGTCAATAAAATCGTTGTTTTTCTCCATAATCTCAAACAACTACAATTATATATTTACACAATTAATTACTAATATATGAAGTTGAAGACAATTCATTTAAATAGGCTGAATAGCAATAAAAATTATATAAATATTGAGACAAGTCACAATTCAGTTAAAATAACAATTTAAATCTAAATCTAAAAATTAAATTACATATAAGCTGTTTATACTTTACATAATTACATAACCTCAAATTTTTTGTTGAAGTTATTATCAAGAAGACAAGAATAGATTGAATCCTAATTCTCTGAATAACAATATAAATATTAAATTAATTTATTTAAAACAACGATTTAAATATAAATCTAAAAAATTAATTACATATTTGATATTTACATATCTGAAGAAATTGAGGAGGCTGGAGGACAGTGGTTTGCTAGCTTGAAAAACTGAAGAAGCAAAGAAAAAACAAAAAAAAAACAAATGAAGAATGAAAGCTTCCTAACTCCGAAGAATGGTGTTGCGACGAGAAAAAATGGAGAAAGAAGAAAGAAGGTGGGTAGGCTGTAGGCACTGCCGCACTAGGCGTGGAGGGTGAAGTGGAGTGAATAAAAAAACAAAAAGAAAAAAAAAATTGAGAGAATTGAGGCTTGCTGTCTTTTTTTTTTTATTGATTTTTTTTTGGACACAGACACTGCCTAATGGACTCCTTTGAGCAACAAACAAATGGAACCCACTAAGATAATTGCATGTACGCCATAATCAAACTGACTATTCTAAAATGTATGTGATAATCTCATGTTATGTTAAAAATACATGCAATTTGGGCACATATCAATTTAATAAGGTGGGCGGGAGAAATTTTCTCCAATCCATTTTTGTGGAAAAGTTTGTTCATATTTTAGTACCTTTATGCCTTTGATATTTGCTCGCATATCAGTTTTCCTTCAAACTAAATTGAAAAAAATTCCTCTAATATGGTTTATAAAATTTGGTACTTTATGGTCCCTCACATCTTCTTCAATAGAACATGTTTTGATGATGGTGTAAGAATATTATTTAAAAATAATAATTAAATCAATAATTTTTTTATCTGTTTAAACTAGTTTTTCGGATAAGTGACGATTTCATATGATATTAAAGCACCGGTCCTCAGGAACCTCACATTTTAGTTAAATAAAGTGAATGTTAAAATATTAACTAAATAATTATATTTGAATTATGGAAATACCATTCATCATATAAATATAAAATAAAGCAAGTTGCATCCTCAATCACTGGTATTTACAAGTCACACAAGAATGATACATTCGTAATAAGTATCAATTTAATGCCTTAATTGGTTTGATCTTAATTGGAAGGCCCATAGATGGACGTGGCATTGGTTGACGGGTAATCACCTCCTCGGGGCTCACTTGTGACCATTCATACATCCTCACCAGATGGTGGATGGTAGTCAGAGTCTCAACCCTTGCAAACTCGTTCCCTATGCATGTGTGCAGGCCTCCTCCAAAGGGAACATAAGCATAGGGAGGGATTGGCTTTGCTGGATTCTCAAACCGTGATGGATCAAACTCTGTTGGATTCTCAAATATCTCATTGTTCATCTGAGTTCCATAGGCCACCCCAGAACACCTGCAAAATCATTTATACTTGTGAGCTTTAATTACTTGTATTTCTTCTTTAAATGACATGGAACCCTGTCTAGGTAAAGCCAATATATACTCGGAATGCACCACCCCGCCCACAAGAACCATATATATGGTTAAGTGAGGATTCTAACGGCTGATTTTGTGATATTATCTAAAGGAGTCGATCATTTGAGCTGACGCTCGCGAGTCTCACTAGTTTTTTACAAAGTAATATTAGTTTTCAAGTAAAGATTTGGCTGGGGGAAATTGGGATTTCTGGGATGAAAAGCCTCACCTGCCATCCTTTGGGAATTTCATAGCCACCATAGCTGGTATCTTTCAGTGCTTTTCTGAAGCTACCAAACACAGGAGGGATCATCCTCATCAGTTCCTGTGCAACTCGCCATGTGTACTTCATCTTTTGTATATCCCCCCATGTTAGGTTGTCTTCTTTTCCTTCCCTCTTCTTTACAATTAATGTCCATTTGTTCTAAGATTCAGCAGAAAAGAAAAATGTTATGGCAATCTAACCAGAAGTCCAGAAGAAACACATATGTTTGATATTGCATTGAAAAATTGGAATAGTTCCCTTCTAAAACTTTCCTCTAGATCTCAGGATCTCTAGCCAGCTTCCATATCATCAAGCTTATAAGAATTGCAGATGTATCATGACTAGCAATCATTAAGGTAACATAATTGTCTATAATCATATCATCGGAAATCGGCTGTTGATTTTCATCTCTCAATTCTAGCAAGCAAGACAGGGCGTCACTTGAAGGGCTCAAAATCCCCTTTGAAAGCTCCTCCTGTTTCTTCCTCATAATTGGCAAAATCCGGTTCACAATTCTTGACCGGGCTCTTAGGCCTCTCCAGTGAAGAGTGCCAGGGAAGTTTACAGGAAGAGACCAAACTGCTTTGAATGCTAAAGAGAAATCGTCAAACAGTGCTTCCCTTGTGTACTCATCCTTGATACCAAAAAGGATGTTGCTTGCTATACAAAAAGTAAGCTTCTTTATGAAAAGCACAGCCTTAATTGTGTCCCTGTCTTTGGTTTCTCTCAATAATTGGGTCTTGGCCAACTCATCCATCTCTTTGATGCAGTTTTGAAGACTTTCAGGCTTTAGAAAGGTCATCATTGCTGCCTTTACCAGCCTGTAACTGTGTGACAAATTAAAGATAATTTAACTGATAATTACACTACAAGAAATTTGGTCATTAGCAACGACTTAATTAGTGCTTGTTAGTAACAACTCAAAAGTCATTGCTGATAGTTGTCGCTTCATACCAATGACGACAATATATCATTTAGGGTTTTGAAGCTATTAGTGACGATCTTGTGACAATTGATCAAATTATTAGCAATGTCTTTTGGACTTCTAAGACCTATTTTATTAATGTAGTGTAAATGTTACATAATTTCTAAGTTTGTATAAAAACTGATCACTTTTATCCATAAATCGAAACGTCTAACATGTTTGGTGCACTGTTTTGGTACCTGGAACCTGTGAGTTCAAATATGTTTTGCTTTCCAGCAATGGCTGAGAGGGTGACAGGTTGCTTGGCAGCAAGAACATCATTTTCAGCACCAAGTACACAAACTTGTTACCAGCTTGACCTATTATAACCACAGTTGGGGAACCCATTAAGGAGGTTTTGAACACTAACCCATGTTTGGATATCCTTTCTTCTAACCAATCCGAGCCTCTATCTCCTCTTTGAGCTCGAAGAAAACTTAACGTCTCTCCAATTAAAGGGTACCCCAGAGACCCTCCAGGAAGATTTCTGGTTTTACGCTTAGAGAGATATTTTGAAAGGAGGAAAGCTGAAACCAAAGTGAATGCAATTATGACAAGGAAAGACATCTCTGGTTTTGAGTTTTGCACAATGATTAAGAGACTCTTCGTATGTATAAAGCAACTTTGATTTGTATTGTATATATTATAGTAGACCTCTGACCAAAGAGAAACAAAAAGAAGAGATTCGATGAGACCGGCCGGACTAGATCAACTATTCCAACCACAGGCTGAAAAAAAAATGTAAATGATTGGGACGGACTTTAATATGGAAATTAAGCAAAGGTGACGAGATTGAAAGGCATTGAAAAGGATAGAAAATCTAGTCTAGTACTACCAACTAGGAGAAGATACCTAAGCCTGCTAAGATAACAATGCTTAAGTTACTACAAACCTCTTATAATTGGATGTAGCAAGTGGCATGTAGACTTACAAATAAGCATGTTGGACCACGTGACATTGTTATTTTAACAATAATCAAATTTAATTGTTTAATAACTAACATATTCACATGATACTGTCACGTCAACAACATATATAGTAAGCATCACGTGAACTTGTAATGAAAGTACTTATACAACTCTAACAACACTAAAAATGAAAAGATGCCCATCAAACAAAGGATAACTAAATGGAAAAACAGAAATTTCAATAGATTGTCTTATTATTCTTCCTTGAAAGATTGAGCCCAGACATAAAGGGTACGAAAATACGGCCTTGAGTGCGACAAGTTAGAATGCAAGCTTAAGGAAAAGGCCGTGAGTGTGAGTTAAATCCAAAGTGATGTAGTGGGTTCTTGAAATTATCCACATGTCTGTCCACAATCTTATCAGTACTTAGCAGTTGGATTTATCATAAATTTTGGTGATAATAAGGTGTTTCACCATAAGTACTGTGACTAGCTAGTTGCGATCCAAATCTCCCTGCAATTTGTTGCGAGCAATTAAAAAAAAAAGTCTACATGTCCTAATAAGTGAGCGGATTGATTGACAATTATAGCAAAATTGCTAAAATCTCTATCCGACTAACTGATAGTGTCCACCTCTCTTCTTACATTTATTGGACCTCAAATTGACAGATCCTTTGCCCATTTACTATCTACTTCTCTCTCTCTCTCTCTCTCTATATATATATAGCAAAGAGATGGGAAATTGTCCAAACGCGTCGACCTATTTAACACGTCAAAACAAATAGAAATGTCACGTTAGTGACTTCCATGTCATACTAGTATGTTAAATAAGTTATGGAAATTCTCAAATATAATATATCCTTCAAAATTATTAAAAATAGAAATACATTAACAAGAGATTGAATCACACCTAAATCAGGTTTTTAAAATGGTTTTACGACCTTAAAACAATAGATTGGATGACTCCTCATCAGTTTTTTTTTTATATAAAATATTTTTTTAAAAAAAAATGAGATTTCACCTGGCTAGCTTAATTGAGGTGGAAGTGTGACATGATAGTCACTATAGGCAACGTCTTTTTATTGGGTTTGAAGTGTAAAACAGAGGACATGAGGGATATTATTGGGCAACATATAATATATATATATGCCCACAATTACATGGCCAAACAATTGAGTATATAGGAGGTTAATTAATAATATATATGATAGTTTAAAAAATACAAAAGTGTGATGTACGACGTCACTTTAATTAGACTTCTAAATTAAAAGATCCACATGCATGGATCCTGATTGCCTTAGATGGTGGAGAAAACTGAAAAAAAAGGATAAATCAAGAATTGCAAATGGTAGGAATAAGACATAGCACGTTGAATGTCCTTCTCTAATCAGGTCGAGCCTCCAGCAATTGGTTCAAATTCTGTGGTCCTAGTGAGTGCCAGTATTGGCCAGTGTGTTCATCTTCAAGTAGTTGATCGACCTAAGTATTTGATGATAATGCAAATATTCTTCTAAATAGTTTTCAATTATGGTATGTGGAACACATAAAAAGAAATGCGAACGAAACAGCACAGAGGTTAGCTAAGTTGGTCATTTCTTATTATTTAGTTCAAATTTGAATGAACGATTTTTATGATTCTTCTTGATTTATGGAAATCTCCTGGTTTCTATAAAAATAAATAAAATTGTAATATGCATTGAATCAATAAAATAATTAAAATTTTTAAATTTACGATAAACAACCTAAAAAAGCTATAATCTAAATAAGGAAAGGGCAGTAAAAAGTTTTTTATTTTTTTATTTTTTATTTTGGGGGGAAAATAAATGATGGCATATAGAAGAGTAAGATAAGGACCTTCCAATTCCATTTGTTTATTTTGTGTGTTTCTTGCAACGAGGGTCGAGGGGGAAAAGAAAACGAAAGAAACGGCATTTGTCTTTGACGCAACACATAATATGGCTTAGAGCCTTTGACAGACGCAGACACACCCGAGAATACATGTCAATGTCCGCACAAATGCAAGATCCACCCTCAAACCCTAACCCCAATCCCAATTCCACTTCCAATCCTCGCAACAATGCCAATGCCCCTCCGCCTCCTCCTCCTCCTGCAACGACGTCGACGTCGATGTTCGGAAACATGAGGGCCGGCGGGACCCACCACAGGAGGGCCCACTCGGAGGTCAGCTTCCGTCTGCCGGACGACATGGCGGATGTCTCGCCGTCCGATCCGTTCGCCGGAGGCGGAGGCGGCGGAGGAGGAGGAGGAGGCGGGTCGTCCACGGCGAGCATGGAGGAGATGGGATCGGAGGACGACCTGTTCTCGACTTACATTGACGTGGAAAAGCTCGCGAATCAGGGTGGCGGCGAGGGAAATGGAGGCGGAGGGGGAGGAGAGAAGAGTGGGAGTGGGAATAGGGCGAGGCATAGGCATAGCAGCTCTGTCGATGGCTCCTCCACTACCACGTCGTCCACCGGTGTCTTTGGCGAGATCATGGAGGCCAAGAAGGCCATGCCTCCTGACAAGCTCGCCGAGCTGTGGAGCCTCGATCCCAAGCGTGCCAAAAGGTCCCTCTCCATTTTTTTATTAAAAAGTTCACAACTTTTTTTTTTCTTTTTCTTTCTAAGGTTTGGAATTCTAGAAATTGAAAGTTTTTACTCAATATGCGTATTGGGTTCGTGTGACTGTGTTGTTTGGTGGCCATTTTGAGAGTGATCATCTTTGTTTACAGTTTTTGTTTTTGGAATTTGGTTAGCAACATGGGTCATCGAGTAAAAGAGATTTAGTTAATGTTGACGCTTTAGTAAGATCTCCAAGTTTATACGGAATTGATTGGCCTTGTTAAGTCAGATCTCTCTCTCTAAGCTACAGTTGGATGTCTTTAATTTGGCTGAAAGAAGTATCTTCTTATAAACTTTTGGTGAACACTTGGTGTACATACTTCTACACGCATACATATTTATTATTACAACGTTCAGAAGAAATCATTTTACTGATTTGCAATGTCGATCTGTTGGTTTGCAACCTTGAGCATTTTCCTTCACCTTATGCAGGCTGTCTGTCATTTTGAACTATTTTGCACACAAAAACTGTTTCAAATTTGGGCAGTTATTTGCAATGGTTTAACTTGACTTTCTGAGAGCTCACATTGATAAACATTTCCTTTTGTAGGTCCTCATATATATGTTTCATCCTGACAATTTTAAAATATACATTATTAAATCTCTTGCTGCTTGGTCAGAGCTTTCTTCTGTGTTTAAAAATCTATTTCTTTCACAAAATCTCTCTGCCATGCGATATGCTAGTTCATCATTAAATTACATAAATTGTGTTTCTAGAGATTTAACCAATTTATTAGAATCTGCATCAAATGCTACGTCACTATTTATAGGGGATGGTGGAGGTTCTAGCACAGCCCACTTTTTCTATAATGGAGAACATTCAGCTGAAAATCCAATAAAAAAGGAGGAAAAAGATACTGTAAGGAGTGTTGTGCTTATTAGAACTACTGCATTAATTTTGTGTTTGTATTATGAATCTTGAATCCCATGAGGAAATGCAAACTTGTGGAAATTAACAATTTGGAAACACATTGAAATTGACTTGTATTTTCTGGATTCTAGTTGTATTATATAATTTGTAAGTTATGTGCATATATGTGCACATGTTAATCACCATACAGTAAATTTGTAAGTTACACATGCAAAAAGCTCACAAACATGTCTTGGAAGAAAGAAAAAGCACCCAAACACACACTCGGATGCATGTTTCTTTGCAACTGCCAAATGCATTTTCAATTATCTGTAGTCTAGTCATTTTGGGCGCTTGAGCTGACGTTTTGGTTGTTATATATAGGATATTGGCAAATCGCCAGTCTGCTGCCCGCTCAAAGGAGAGGAAGGCCCGCTATATACAAGAACTTGAGCGCAAGGTTCAGACCCTTCAGACAGAAGCCACCACTCTTTCTGCCCAACTCACACTATTCCAGGTCAGTCTTGGCACTTTCTAGATCTTCTTTCTTTCTTTTTCTTCCCTAGTCTTAGTAACATGGTCTAAGCTATTTTGTCCATCACGTGTGGTACAATGGAACATGATAAGTCAAGTTATGATTTTGTTGGATGACATGCATACTTTTGCATGTTAAAAGAAAAGAAAAAAAGAAGTGCATCACAATAATTACCCAAGTTGAAGACCTTGTTTTGCTGCTGCATAATAATTAGTATTTTTCTTGAATGCTGGCAATCTATTTCTGCACTTGAAACATAATTTAAAATAAGATATGCAGCATGCTTCCTGAAGGTGACATTTGTTGTAAGTGACAAAATGAATTTTTGTGATGTATTCTTATGGTTATGGTATTTAGTTTCTTCCTGAAAAAGGTTCTTCAATTACACAAGATTGTGTCAGTTTATAGCTAAAAAAGAAGACAGTGGCCATTTTTTTAACATTATTTCGTTTATTCATTTCTGCTGCAAGCTTTATTCAACGTTAAACCTTCACTTGTAGGATTCAGAGTTCGTTTGCTAATTCACAGACACACTCATACATATTGTTGCTTAATCAAGGATTATGACCTCTTCACTTCTTTTCTTCATATGTAGAGGGACACAACTGGTTTGAGTAGTGAAAATACAGAGCTTAAGCTTCGGTTACAAGCTATGGAGCAACAGGCTCAGTTGCGTGACGGTATGTTTGATATTTGCATTTATTATTCATCTTGATATTTGAAAATAGTTTATACTTTCTCTTATGATCTCTCCTAATCAAAATGTGTTTATTTGAATGACTTTTCCTGAGCTAAAAGTTTCGTATGAAATTTGTCCGTGATATTGTACAGCTCTGAATGAAGCACTGAAGAAGGAAGTTGAGAGACTCAAGATTGCCACTGGCGAAATAATGAGCCCTTCTGATTCATTTAACTTGGGAATGCACCATATGCCATACACCCAATCTACATTTTTCCCAGTTCCACAACAGCCTGGACCTGCTTGCCACCAGAACATGCAGTTGCCTTTCAGTCATTCCCAATCTAGCATGTCAACTCACCACCAACTGCATCAATCAAATTCTCATCCACTCTCAGAAATGATGCAGACTGATCCACTCGGCCGATTGCAAGGGCTCGACATTAATGGCAAAGGAGCATCCATTGTGAAATCTGAAGGTCCTTCACTTTCTGCAAGTGAAAGTAGCACCACATTTTGACACAATCTGGCTGCTAAGCTGCTGACCTGCTGACTTGTTTACGGCACGCCCTTCTAGTAGATTGTTTATAATCTTGACATCTAGTCATCCAGAGAAGGTACTCTATAATTCTATTATTTATTCCATTGGTGTTAAGGATTGATTCTTAATTGTTTATTCTTAGGGTTGTTCCCCAAAAAGGGGTAGCTCCCTCAGGTTCGGTTGCAATTTCCATCTGTCATTTATTCAATATGGGATTTTGTGTTGCTGGGATGCTAGAACATATGGGAATGAAAGGTCATTCCTATTGGATGTTGGGATGCTACCATGATGTCATTCTTTTTCCTTTGTATCTGGTTTAAATTTGATACCCTGTAAACGTTGTCACTAATTTCTCTTTCCCCCTTTCATGCACCGACTGAAAACTAGATGGCCTCTTTCTCAGTTTGTACCTTTTTTATTTTTATTTTTTATGCTTATTCCTTCTCCTTTCCCCTGGTATTGCTTTCAATGTCATATTTTCTGAAAACCAAGGTCCATGGTCTTCCATTCAGTAGGCATTTCAAAACCAAGATGTTGAAGAGTTATGATAGTTAGGCTCAAGCTCATTTGCCAATGATTTTTAGAGTTGAAAATGACTCCTCTCTCTCATTCAAGCACACTTTTTATTGAGGATTTCCAGAGACAACGAGTCAATCATGTTGGCATAAGCCTCTCTATTGTTCCGAAGATTATCTTATCAGAAACCATATAAAAAGTTAAGTAGATTGGACACAAAACTCTGCAATTCGTAGACAATATGACATTATATTATATTTCTTGTAACAGACATAACAATATAGTATGTCTGAGGTACATTTTCGTTCTGATGAATCCCATGTATATTCCTTTTTCATGTAATGAAATATTATCTTAAAAGACAACAGCATTGTGCTTTAGTACATGGACGGACGCTAGCTTCCCTGGTGCTTTATTTTCATCCATATATATTTTATTAGAAAATGCACTAAGCTAAGTGCATACAATGTTGTAATTAGTCCACCCTGCAAAAGATATCAAATTCATAAAGTTGGTATGTTTAATCATGTCAAAATAGTAGATAAAGGAGAGAGAAGATTTACAAATAATCCCGGCCTAAGAAAGAAAATTTACTTGGAACAATCAGTAGTGGGTGTAATTTTGTAGGGACAAGTAGTGCCACATGCCTCAGGAAGGGTGCCAACTAGGTCGTAGTTGATTAAAGGGATGGGTTTAAGACCATTCATGATGCAGCTGCAAGCGGCTCTGTCATCTGCTGTGCCATTGGAAGCAGCATTGAGTGTTTTTATGCCCTCACAACAAATCGTTGGCACTGTCCCTCCGACGACCGCATAGGGGATGCATGGGGTGAGTAAGGTTGTGATCTCAGCACATGTTAGAGATGCATCAACATATACATGTTGATGAGCAGCAGCCACCAATATGCACGCAAGCACTGTTGTGTATGCCACCTTAAAAGCTGCCATGTTAGCAATTTTGTTCTCTCTCGCGTACTAATTAAGCCTTTGCTTTGCTTTGCTTTATTTCTGGGTATGGCTATCTAGGTGGGTTTATATAGTGTGCCAACAATGGTGGAGGCCTCGACTGTGGCCGTCCAGGTCTAATGGCTGCGTGAAAACTGAGACTGGGTCAGAAGATTTTTGCTCAATCATGACGGTTGTTGGCAAGAAGATCCAAAAAATGCTTCTGGACCTTCATGTGGAAAAAAGGAGTTCCATGAGAAGATCCAAAAATGCTTTTGGACCTTCATGTGAAAAAAGGAGTTTCGTGATGAGTTGATCGTGTAACTACATGCTGGCATGGTTATCCACATGTTGAAGATGGAAGATTATTTGCTAGGGGAGGAACTTGTCATCAAGCAGCGGCCTTGATTTGCGGGGACTTATTAGTCTCCGAGAAATGAATCAGCTGAATAAAAGTACGTACGCCTAAAACAAAGGTTTTTTTTTTTTTCAAAGCTAAAATAGTAGGCAAGAGCAAGCAACTAAATGTGGTTATTTTATTTAGGTGTAACCATAATAGCTAAAAACTGCTCAGAATGAATCTATATAGTGGGAATTGCGTGCGCTTTCTCAATACCAATTGAGCCCTAATATGTGCCCAATTACGTTGTAAATTTTTTGGACCATTAAACCACTTTTACATGTGATTTGCATAAAACAAAATTACTTGGAACTGTTGAGCCATCCTTTCGAGCTTCACTGATTGGTAATTTTTTTGTTTATGAAGGAAGGAAAATGTTTGAAATACTACAATTTTTTTAACAAATTGATGTAATTGTTCATAATTTATAAAATAATTAATAGTGTAAAGTTGATAACTCAATCGCTAACTAATCATTTTATCGATTAAAATTGTCAAATCAATTTGTTAAAAGACTCTATAGTAAAAGATATACTTTGAAACTGATGCACCGCCTAAGCGTTCAAATCTGACTGGTTGTATTTGGGATGTTGAAATTCCAATAGAACATCAATCAATCTTTCCAGGCACAGTGGCACCCAATACTCCATCTTTCCTGGCAACATCTGATGTTATCGAAAATGGGGTCCCGAGTATGATGATGAAGCACATGAAATCTTCGGCTTGTGATTTGAATGGTTCAAAGTAATTTTGTCCAAAGCTTGAAAAAAAAAAAAAAAAGAGTTCCATGAGAAGATTCAAGAATGTGGAAAAATGAGTTTCGTGAGTGAGTGGATCATGAAAACTTCGTATGCTGACATGGTTAATGGTTATCAACATGTTGAAGATGGAAAGATCATGGTAGCTAGAGGATGAACCTGTTATTAAGTGGCCTTGATTTGCGGGGGGGACTTGGATTTCTGATAAATGGATCCTTCAATAAAAATATGCTTAAAAAAAATTGAGTATTCTTTTCATACAATTCAGTATTACTCCTCCTCATAAAACAAAATGTTTGGAGTACTATAATTTTAATAAAAAAAATAGACGTAATAGTTCATAATTGGTAAAGTAATTAAATGTTGCATAGTGAACAAATAAATCACTAACATTTTACTAATTGTGAATTATCACGTCAATTTGAAAGAAATTTTGTAATAAATGTTCGTAAATAGTCAAAATAGGTGTCAATCAACATTGGACAAATTAAATACATTGCCTAAGGACAAGTGTTCAAATCCGACTAGTCGTATATGGAATGTTCAAGCTCCACTTAATAATTTACAGAGTCTTTATTGCGATGTGTCCACCCACAAATAAAAGAAATATCAATCTTAGATTTAGTTTGGAGGATAATCCCCAATCATTTTCTGAAGACATCCTCTTTACTTCCAACTTCTCTTCCTAAATTTTAACTTCTATCCCAATTAGAAAAGTTAATTAAAAAAATCTTCTTCCCCATAACTTCATTGCAAATCTACTCCAATTAAGCACCATAGACATAGATATGAATCTAGCTTCAACAATTTACTACTTAAATTGTTAATAATTTAAACAGTAAATATTAAAAAAATCTTATAATTATCACAATAAATACAAAAAGTTTTAGACTACTTTTTTTTAAAGGAGTTTTAGACTGTTTTGGGGTGTACGTACGTCAAGTACCTTGGCATGTTTCTCCACTTTCATGGAACATTTTTCGCAGATGAAGTTCCAGTAGCATTTTTGGATCATCTTGCCAACAACCATAACGAAAAATCTTTTGACTCAGCCTAACTTTTCAAGCAGCCCATTAGACCTAAACAGTAACGGTCGAAGCTTCCAACTCCACTTGCCCTCGATCTCTATATAAGGCGTAGCCGCGTAGATAGCCATGTTGTTGTCCCATACATAAAGCAGAAGAAAGGCTTAAATATTATAGCCCTTGTGAGAGAGATCGAACAAAATTACTCCCATGGCAAAGTTGGTAGCTTTAAAGATGGCATACACAGCAGTTCTTATTGTATGCATGTTGATGGCTGCTTCTCATCATCATGTTGACGCAACGTTAACGTGCGCGGAGATCACAAACTTACTCATACCATGCATTCCCTACGCGGTCATCGGAGGGGCTCCACCGACCATTTGCTGTGAGGGCTTAAAAATAGTCGATGCTGCTTCTGACACCGTAGAAGCTGACAGAACCGAATGTACTTGCATCAAGAATGGTCTTGCCCCATCCCAGGAATCAACTACGATTTCGTCACCACCCTTCCCGACAAATGCAACCATACTGCTCCCTACGTAGTTACACCCACTACCGACTGTTCCAAGTAATTAAGTCTATCTATTATATATTATATATATATATATGCATCTCCTTTTTTTTTGTCTAGCTGAATTATATTGTATGACATACATTATTAAACATGCTAACGTTATGAATTTGATCTTTTTTGCAGGGTGAAGTAATTCCAGTATTATTGTATGCGCTTGGCATAGAGCCTTTTTCTAATAAAATATCGATGAAAATAAAGCTCCAGGGAAGCTAGCTAGCGTCGACCGTAAAGCACAATTCTGTTGTGTCTTTTTTCTTTTTCTTTTTTAGGAAGGATAATATTTCATTACGTGAAAAAGGAACGTACATGGGATCCAGCAGAACGAAAATGGACCTCAGATATATATAATACTATGTTGTTGTGTCTGTTATAAGGAATATAATGTTGTATTGTGTACGAATTGCAGAGTTTGTGTCCAATTAATCTATATATTCATCATGAACTTGTTATATATATACGGGCAACAAAACTTAGGGTGCATTTGCCAAGGACTCAAAAAAAAAAAAAAAATCTTATTATTCCTCTCAAAATCAACTTTAATATTCTTATTTTTTACATCACATTAATCAATTTTTATTACTATTTAAATAAATAAAAATTACTAGAAAACAAATTTTTTAAAAATTCATACAAAACAATCTTAACTTTTTTTTTTTTTTTTCACATCAATCAAATTTGATACAGTTCCAGTTTACTTTATTATTCAAGTCCTTTGGCAAACATGTACATTAATTCTACGTCTATGTCTTTGTGTTTTAATTATGATAAGATCCATAATCTTCTTTGGAACAATCGATGCTTATGCCAATAATTAAGTAGAGGCGGAGCTACCCCTAGGCTTGGGGGTTCCTAGCCCCCCAAGCCAAGGGGTCATTCCAAAAAAAACCTTTAAAAATTAGTTTTGGCCCCCTCAATTTTTTATTTTATTTTATCCCTTCAAACTAAATATTCTACTCAATTTTTATTTTATTTTATCCCTTCAAACTAATATTCTAGTTCCGTCCCGCCAACAAGATTGACTCATTGTCTCTGAAAATCTTCAATAAAAAGTGCAGAGAGAGAGAGAGAGAGAGGAGTTATTTCATAAAAGTCATTGACAAATGAGCTTGAGCCTAACTATCATTACTAATCATTTTATCAATTATAAAAGTCAAGAGATGATCAAGCTTCCAACAGAATATCAATTAATATTTAATTTCAGGCACCCAATGCTTTGGTGTTGTTTGGTAAACACCATACCCAAATACTGTTCATTTTTTAGTGAAAAAAAAAAAGAGTAATGATTGAATGATTGATATAACAAAGTAATATTAAAAGGTGAAAAAAAATTATTTTATAGTAATTTTTTATTTATTTGAATAATAGTAAAAAATAAATAATGTGATATAAAAAAAATATGAATGTTTTGATATTAATTTTTTTGAAAAATGAAATAAATAGTATATTTAAGGGTTGTCAAACAACTTCAGAATTTTTCGTTTTTATCAGCAATCAAAAAGAGCACCCAACACTTCACCGATAGAACATAAGATGAGAAAAACAAAAGAACCCACCAGCTAGCTAGGCCACCACCCAAGTGAGATTAGTACAAATGTTCAACTCAAATTTTCAATCTTTCCGGACACTTAATTAAAATTAATATGATCCTTTCTTCTTGTTTTCATTATCATTTTCTATGTGAATTGTGGTCACTAGGTTTTGATTTGACTGCTTTTGTAATCAATGCAGATATTGATAATATTATTGAAACCGTGAGCGGTTAGCAATTTTTACTAATCGCTTTTAAAAATAGTTAGTGGTTAGTACGATTAACGTTACAAAATGATTAATAAAAATTGCATAAACACCTAGATATTATTGAAACTCGGGCCCCAAGTATGATGAAGCAAATGAAAATCTTGAGCTTCTTGTTTGAATGGTCAAAGTGCTTTTGTCCATGGAAAAGGAGTTCCATGAGAAAATCCCAAAATGCAACAGGACCATCACGTTGAAAAGGACTTTCCGTGAGGAGATCCAGAAATGTGGAAAATGGGAGTTCCGTGAGTTGATTAATTATGTAAATACAAGCATGCTTATCAAAATGGAATATTATCTTGTTATTAAGCGGCCTTGATTTGCGGCCAAATGAGTTCTTAAGCTAATTCCTTTCAAGCCACCCTGTTTGTATATTCCTTCTTATGGTAAAAGTAAGTTAGAGTATTATAATTTTTGTTGTAGTTTCTTTTTTAAAACGAAATGATGTAGCATTTCATAATTGGTGAAACGATTAGATGTATTAATGTATATAGTTGACAAGTCAATCGATAACTAATCATTTTATTCATTTATGAACCATTAAAGTCGTAGCATCCCTAACAATAATCATTCATAAATAGTCAAAACAGGTGTCAATCAACATTGGGCCAAATGTGCATGCCACCTAAGAACAAGTACTGTTCAAATCCGACTAGTCAAATTTGGGATATTCAAGCTCCCCACTTGGCACTTAGCTAAGTCTTTTATTGCAGTGATCAGTCCACTCACAAACCAACCAATTAATATCAATCTTCATATATTTGATTTCGAGGATAACCACCAATCATTTCCAAAGACATGTATCTTATTTATTTCGTACTTCTCTTGCTAGGTTTTAACTTCGATCTTCCCCATAATTTTATTGCAAATCTACTCCATACATCAATCCGTTTGAGCACTAGGTCAATACAAATGTTCCAAAAAAAAGAAAAATGGGGGGATTGATCCCATTATTTTGAATTTGCCATGTGTCATGCATATGATATATCAGCATACATACATTTCATTAATGGGAACAAGCTATACAGATAATGTACACAATATATAATTCATGTTCCATGCATGATGCATCCACATCCTAACTTCGTATAACGTTGTTAAAGTATACACATAAAGGTAGATCTTCAATAATTGTTGGTATAATAATTTAGACAATATAGATAAGAGTCTTATAATTATTCAGACAATAAATACAAAAAATTGCAAGCTGTTTTGAGGTGTCGTACTGTGGTATGTCTCTCTGCTTGTCATGGAACTTGTTTTTCCACATTTTTGGATCTTCTCACTGAAATCCTTTTTTCCACATGAAGGTACACTAGCATTTTTGGATCATATTGCCAACAGCCATCATTATTGAGGAGAAATCTTTTGACCTGAGTCTCAGTTTTCATGTCCCTATTAGACTTACCTCCACCGTTATTGGCATTCTCTCTAACTACTCGGAAAAGAAAAAAAAAAAAAGACTACATCTACATCATCATTTTAAAAAGATTAATGAATTTTAAGTTTTCTTATAATCACTTAAAACCTAATTTTATCTAGTAAATTAATAAGCAATCATTCACTCTGTCATGAGTGTTTTATTTTTTTTTTATAAACTATTCAAGTAACTCATCTATCTAGTATGAAACCGAAGGATTATGCTCTACATAAAGCCTAGGTAGCCATGTTGTTGTCCCCATAAATACCTAGAAATAAAAACAAAGTCAGGTATAATTTTTTTTAGCTAGCTGGCCCCTAACAACAACATTTTTGGGGTCCTAACTCCTAGTCCCTGCTCATAATAGGTTCTGGTTCCATCTCTAGGTGTACGTACGTAAGTACTGTTTCTCCACTTGTCATGGAACTTTTTTTTCCACATGCACTTTGGATCTTCTCACGGAAATCTTTTATCCACACGAAGGTCCACTACCATTTTGGGATCTTCTCATGGAACTCCTTTTTGCACATCAAGGTCCAGTATCATTTTTGGATCATCTTGCCAGCAACCGAGGAAAAATCTACTGACTCAGTCTGAGTTTTCATGCAGCCCATTAGACTTAAGCAGTAACAGTCAAAGCCTCCACCATTGTTGTCATTCTTCATAACGACCCAGAAAAAAATGGCAATCATACTGTATTATCACTTTAAAATGACTAGTCAATTTAAAATTTTCTTTAGAATTACTTATGAAACCAAATTTTACTTAATAAATAAGTAACCACCCACTCTATTGGGTAACTTATCTTCCAATTAAAGAACAGAAGCCATACAAACTTCCCCTTAAACCTCCAATTAATATTTTTGTCAGATCACATTATGAATATCTTTCTATAAATCACATATTCTATGTGGACAACTCATATTCAAATCTTCCAAGCATTACCCTCTATCCTTGAACCTACATGTATATTTTTCTATAAACCACCCGCTCTCTATATAAGGCATATAGATATCCATGTTGTTGCCCCCATACATACCCCGGCCCCAGAGATAAAGCAAATAGAAAGGCTTAATTATAGCGCGTATGAGAGAGATCGAACAAAATTACTCCCATGGCAAGGTTGGTGGCTTTAAAGATGGCATACACAACAGTTGTTATTGTATACATGCTGATGGCTGCTTCTCATCATCATGTTGACGCATCAATAACGTGCGCCGAGATCACAACCTTGCTCACGTACACCATGTATCCCCTATGCGATCATCGGAGGAACTGTACCGACCATTTGTTGTGAGGGCTTAAAAACAGTTGATGCTGCTTCCAACACCGTAGAAGAAGACACAGCCGGATGTAGTTGCATCAAGAATGGTCTTGCACCCATCCCAGGAATCAACTACGACCTCGTCAGCACCCTTCCCGAGAAATGCAACCATACTACTCCCTACACGATTACAGCCACTACCGATTGTTCCAAGTAAAATCTATCTCCTTTCTTTCTTTGACTGGGGATTATCTCTAATTTTTTTTGTCTGAATTCCCTTAGTATGCCATATATGATGAATTTGATCTTTTTTGCAGGGTGGAGTAAGTCCAATATTGTATGCACTTAGCTCAGAGCCTTTTTCTAATAAAATATGGATAAAAATAAAGCTCTAGGGAAGCTAGCTAGCGTCGATTCGACTGTCCGTGTGTTAAAGCACAATTCCGTTGTGTTTTTTTTTTTTGTGTGTTTTTTTTTTATTTTTAAAGAAAGATATATATAGCTCATTTCATGAAAAATTAATGTACATGGGATCCAGCAGAACGAAAATGGACATCAGATATATATATAATACTATGTTGTTGTGTCTGTTATAAGGAATTAATATAATGTCGTATTGTGTACGAATTGCAGATCGAGTTTGTGTCCAATCTATATATTGAACTTGTTATATATATATATATACACGAGCAACACAACTTAATTCTACCTACGTCTGCGTTCTTTGTGTTTTATGATAATATCGATAATCTTCTTTGGAACAATCAATGCTCATGCCAACAACATTGACTCGTTGTCTCTGGAAATCTTCAATAAAAAGTGCATGCTAGAGAGAGAGAGAGAGAGAGTCATTGATAAATGAGGTTGAGCCTAACTATCATTCTATCAATATTATTGATCATTTTATCAATTATAAAGTATAGAACTCCTAATTGCACTCAGTCACAAAAGTCAAGATATGCGTCAATCAGCAGCTAGTATTGAACTAGGCATGTCCCCGCCAAATCATATTTAAGGTGTTCAAGTTCCAATAGAATATCAATCCATCTTTAATTTCAGGCACCCAATACTTTTGTGTTGTTTGGTAAAAATCGCAACATGCTCAAATACTGTTCAATTTTTGGTAAAAAAAAAAAATTGAGAGTAATATTGGTTGGTGTAAAAAAGTGAAAAATTAGTATTGAAAATTTGAAAAAATGAAAACTTTTGTTTTGTAAGAATTTTTTTTATTTAAATAGTAATAAAAACTAAATAAAATGATATAAAAAAGTGAGAATATTTTAATGTCAATTTTCTTAAAAAAAAAAAAAAGGGAGGTGATCGAATAGTATTTGGGGGTGAACTGTGGGAGGGTGTTAAACAACTACTCATTTTATCAACGTTCAAAAAGAGCACCCAATACTTCACCGAACAGAAGTTGAGAAAAACAAATGTTTGACTTAAATTTTTAATCTCTCCGACACTTATATAGGATGTGTTTGACAAAAGACTTAAAAAAAAAAAACCAATTATTTATCTCAAAATTAATTTTAATATTTTTGCTTTTTACATCATCAATCACTTTTTATTACTATTTAAATAAAAAAAATCACTATAAAATTTTTTTTTTTCACTTTTTTATATAAAATATATTTACTTTTTTTTGTCTTGTATCAATGTTACAATTTCAGTCCACTTTATTTTTCAAGTCATTTGTCAAATACACCCTTATTAATATATGGGAATAACTTCAATTTGGATGGTGCGTAAAGGGGGTTTTTTGCCCGCCAATGACAACTTGACACCTCACATAAAAGAAAAAAATTGCACAACACTATCCTACATCCTAAAACATTAGATTGTTTTCTTATTTCTTCTTCTTCCTTCTATTTTTTCTTCTCTCCCACTTCTTCTCCCTGCCGACAACCTCTCCTCCCACTCTTCTTCTTCCTTCTTCCTTCTTCCTTCTTCTTGTCATTTAATAGAGAAAGAGAGATGGTTTAGGAAAAAGAAAGAAGACCCATGGCACTGAGACTCATTGCCCGCCACCGAGACCCATGGTTGGGTCTCGCCAACATTTTTTTTTTTTGTTTTTCTTTGGGTTTTAGGATGATAAAATCCTAAAAAAGGTTCACATTCCGCTCTAGGTTTTAGTTTTGAGGCATTAAAAACGAATTTGTGGCATTATAATCGATTTTTGAGACATTAGAAACGATTTTTTAGAAATTTTTTGGTTCAAGAGATAAAATAGGCCAAATGGCCACCGGGGTGGCCGGATTCTCTTCCCTAGTTGAGGTGATCGCACCACCCCGGAGGGATCGCGGCCACCCCCAGTGGCCGGATCTATCTTCTTCTTTTTTTTCGTCGTCGGAAAAGTCGTCGGAGGTGGACGGTGGCGCTGTTCGCCGGAGGTGGGCGGTGGATCATCCATTTGGTTGCATGATTAGTTGATCAGATGTTTTGATTTTATTTTAAATTTGTGCTTTTTTTTTTTAAATGGTGAGGTGTCAACATATGAATGGTGGGCAAAAAACCCCACTTTTTTGCCATGATCGTATGGCAACTGCTCTCTTAATATATATATATTCATTATCATTTTCTATGTGGACTGTGGTCACCAGGTTTTGATTTGACTGCTTTTGTAATCAATGCAACATCTGATATTATTGGTAGTGTGGCACCAAGTATATAATATGATGAAGCAAATTAAATGAAAATATCGAGCTTCTTGTTTGAATGGTTCAAAGTGATTTTGTCGACGGAAAAGGAGATCCATGAGAAAATCCCAAAAAATGCAATTAACTGGCCGGACCATCACGTGGAAAAAGAATTTTCGTGAGGAGATCAAAAAATGTGGAAAAATGGAGTGCCGTGAGTTGATTATGTAAATACATGCTTATCAAAATGGAATATATCTGCCTTGATTTGCGGCCAAATGAGTTCTAAAGCAACAGCATAGAATATTAAATATCATATCTCATAAACGTATGACTAAAAACATATTTAAAATTGTATTTGAAAAAATAAAAATTTTAAATAAATTAATTTTTTATCACACATACTAGCTTTTGTTTGACACAATTTTTAGTCATTAAAAATATACAATCTCAATCAAGCTTTAAACCAAGATAATTCATTTGAAGCTGCTCTAATTGATATTTCCTTCTTATGGTAAAAGCAAATTAAAGTATTATAATTTTTATTATAGTTTCTTCTTTTTAGGAAATGATGCGACATTTAATATATACTAATTGACAAGTCAATCAGCAACTAATCATTTTATCAATTATGAACCATCAAAGTAATAGCATCCCGAACGATAATAATTCACAGGGGCGGATCTGGGGGGGGTCGAGAGTGGGCATATGCCCACCCTCAACTCCTAAAAATCCCCCTTATCATGGTAAAAAAAAAAAATTGCCCTTCTTATGCCCTCTCTCAACTATGATTATGCCTCTACCCTCATGTTTAAGCCATATTATGCCTTAATAAATTGAAATTTGAAAAAAATTAAAAACATCAATTTTCCAAATTTTCAGTTTCATTGCAGAAAAACTTAAGAAGGAAGATGATGAACAGTGTTTTTATCTAAACGGTGAGTTTTATTAAGGAGAGTATGAGAGTTAAGACCAATAGGCAATCTGTGGGGTGGGTCCATGGAAAAAAAAAAAAGAAGGCATTGAGAGCTTTTTTCATTTTTTTTTTTATAAGAAAAAAATGGCATAAAAAGGCTGGCTGTCAACTTAAAACAAAAAAAAACAAAAAGGCTCAAAGCCTTTACTTTCCGTCGTAGTAGTAAAACAAAGGAAGGATTTCTCCTTCAAAAATCCTCAATTTTCTGCTAAAGGTTTAGCCGTCAACTTGCACTTAAAACAAAAGTGGCTAAACTAAGCCTCAATTTTTCTCTTTTCATCTTCAAAGAAAATTAAGGTATGTAAATATGTAATTGAATGTTTAAACTTAAATTTAAATTATTCTTTTAATTTAATTGTTTTAATATTATATTGCTAATTTATTATTTAGGAATTAGGATTCAGGATTCAACTTATTCAACTATTCTTAATAATAACTTCAATGAAAAATTGAGGTATGTAAAATTGTAAATATATAATTAAATTTATATTACTATTAATTCAGCATATTTTTGATAATCGTTTTTATATTTAATTATTTACGAATTTATACAGTTTTGTTTCATATTTTAGTTGTATAAATATATAATTTGTAGTTGTCTGAGATTATGAAAAAAAACAATGATTCTATTGAGCTAGAATCAAATTATAAACGACCTCGTGTTGAAGTAGATTTAACAAATTTGCCAGGAGATCCTAGCTTAAGAAAAAAAAAATGTGTGATTATCATTCTAGTGATGGAGACCAAATACGAATAGCATTTCTATAAAAAAGACATTGTCAACCCTTTAACCATGATTTTCCAAGAAAAGAATTTGGAAAAATAATGTGTCGTTTTAATCCAGTATGGTTCAAAGAATATAAATGGTTGGAGTATAGCATTTTAAAAGATGCTGCATATTGCTTATATTGTTATCTCTTCAAACCAAACATTGAAAAACAAGCAGGGTGAGACTCGTTTGTTACTGAAGGTTTTAGTAATTGGAAAAAGAAAGAGAAGATTGAAGGTGATGTTGGGGCTTACAATAGTGCACATAATTACATATATGTTTTAGAACATAATTACATTTTTGTTGAATTTATTCACTTATGTCGTTAGTTATATTTTCGTCCAACTTTATTTTTTGTATTCATTAAGAAAAATATGCCCCCTATGAATGAAATTCCTGGATCCGCCACTGATAATTCATAGGTAGTTAAAAAATGTGTCAAATCAACATTGGACCAAACACGCCACCTACAGCTACGAACAAGTACTGTTCAAATACGACTAGTCAAATTTGGGATATTCAAGCTCCACTTGGCACTTTGCTAAGTCTTTTATTGCAATCCGTCCGCCCACAAACCAACCAATTAATATCAATCTTCATAGATTTGGTTTGGAGGATAACCACCAATCATTTTCTGGAAGACATGTATCCTCTTTACTTCATACTTCTCTTGCTAGGTTTTAACTTATACCCCATAATTTCATTGCAAATCTAGTACTCCATACATCAATCGATCCCATTGTTTTGAATTTGCCATGTGTCATGCATATGATATATCAACATACATACATTTCATTCATGGGAACAATAATGTACACAATATATAATTCATGTTCCTTGCATTCACATTCCTAACTTTGTATAATATTGTTAAAGTATAGACAATCTTCAATAATTGTTGGTATAGTAATTCGGACAGTAAATATAAGAGTCTTATAATTATTTAGACAATAAATACACAAAATTGCAAGTTGTTTTGAAGTGTCCTACCGTGGCATGTCTCTCCTCTCGTCATGGAACTTCTTTCTCCACATTTTTGGATTTTCTCACTGAAACCCTTTTCTCCACATGAAGGCCCACTAGCAGATTTGGATCATCTTGCCAACAACCATGTTATTGAGGAAAAATCTTCTGACCTAGTCTAAGTTTTCATGCTGCTATTAGACTTATCTCCACCATTGTTGGCGTTCTCTCTAACAACTCATTATTTTCATATGAACAAACTCATCTTCCCAATATATAAAGCCTAGGTAGCCATGTTGTTGTCCCCAGAAATAAAAAGCCAAGAAAGGCAACAAAATTACTCCCGCGTGGGCATGGCAAAATTTGTAGCTTTTAAGAAGGCATGCACGATAGTACATCTTATTGGATGCATTATGTTGATGGCAGCTAATTCTCACGTTGACGCATCTTTATCATGCGCTGAGATCACAACCTTGCTGGCTCCATGCATCCCCTACGCGATCATCGGAGGGACCGTACCGACCGTTTGTTGTGAGGCCATAACAACACTGGATGATAATTCCAACACCGTCGAAGAAGACAGAGCCGCATGTAGTTGCATCATGAGTGGTCTTTCACTCATCCCAGGAATCAACTACGATCTCGTTAGCACCCTTCCCGAGAAATGCAACCATACTTGTCCATACACAATTACAGCCACCACCGACTGTTCCAAGTAAATCTATCTATTCCTTAATTGCTTTCTTTATCTTTATCTGCACTTTTAACTTTTTTTTCTTTTTTTTTTGGTCTGAATTCTATAGTGTGACATCATGATTAAACATATATACTAACGTTATGAATTTAATTGATCTTTTTTGCAGGGTGCAGTAAGACCAATATTAATTGGATGCACTTATAAAGCTTAGAGCATTTTAATTTCTAATCAAATATGGATGAAAATAAAGCTCCAGGGAAGAACGGAATATACATGGGATCCAGCAGAACGAGAAAAGAACCTAGCTCAGACATATATATATATATATATATATATATATATATATATTATATACTATGTTCTTGTGTCTGTTATAAGGAATATAATATCATATTGTGTACGAATTGCAGAGTTTGCAGTCCAATCTATATATTGAACTTGTTAAATACGAGCAACGTATCATTTTACCAATTACAATTACCATGTCAACTTGTAAGAAATCTTAAAATAATAAAAGTTATAACACAACCACTCATTCGTAAATAGTCAAAAACAAGTGTCAATCTACATTGAATTAGACACGTCACCTACAAACAAGTGCTCAAACTTGACTAGTCATATTCCCGATGCGATGACAAAAGAAAAGTTAATAAAAATAAAAATACATTTGTGTAAAAGGCTATTAAGAGACAAAATTGCTTTAAAAATATCTGATCGTGAGATTAAGGCCATCTCATCAATTTGATTTGCCATTTGTCAAAATACATCAACATACATCCATTTCATTCATGGGAACAAGATACACAAATAATGTGCACATCCCAAGCACTACATAATTTATCCCTAACTTTGTATAACCTAGCTAAAACCTAGACATATAGGATCCGGATCTAATTAGCTGTTCAAATTGCTAAAAATTTACACAAAATGCTGCTGAGAATCTCTATCTAGACAGAAAAGTACAAAAACAAGAGGTGCAAGTCTGCAAGAGACTACCTCCCTCAAACAAAATGAAAAAAGTAACACTGCCAAGTGGGGTATCCTTGATGTTGTATAACCCATGTTTGGGTATTAACATGGAGGGTTAAGGGATGACCAAAAAAACTTCTCCCAAGTTATATACAGCTTTGGAGCAAAATACCAAAAAAGGTGCAGGCTGGTGTTAGTACCGTGACATGTTTCTCCACTTGTCCTTTAGATCAACCTAGACAAAGTAACCTCCCACTTATATAATGGGTGCAAAGATTACAAAGCAAAACTAAAACATTGTAAATGAGTAAATTAATTTACCTCTGTCCTCTCTTCAAAAATATCACGGTGGCAGTTCAATATAAGCTTCCAATTTCCTTTACCATACCTTCATTAGGAAATAAGACAAATGAGAATGAGAAAGTTTACATGTTATATCTTAAACCAATTAGATGTCCAACAATCTTTAAAAATAAATTCTATTAATGAGTTTTCTCAAGCTCAAAACAAGCACTTACTGCTGCACAGCAGTCCTCAATGTATCTTCCTCTAAGAGACTCCATCTCTTTATTTGTCTCCTTCTGACAAACTTTGTAACCCCTTGCTTCTTCAAGGGAGCAACAAGCTTTCTCTTCGGGCTGGGTAGGTGAAGTCTACTTGTATCCTTGGTCATTCCATCAGGTGAGTCATCTATTGAATCATCCCACTGCACAAATATATAATGCTCTCAATATGCAAAACAACTGTATGCCAACTCATCAATAGTTTTTTGACAAAAGGAAAATTTAATGATAAAAATAGCAATTAAACACTATCACACACTAGAAAATGTTTGGATTGGGTAATCTTTTAAGATTCCTTGTTACATTTACCCTTTGCCGGGAATGTAGATACCCTTTTATAGAGGGGAGAATCTACATTCCCGTGGCCTTGAGAAAGCTTTCTTTCTTTTAAATGACAAGAATGTCCACATTCCCTTGCCCATATGTTCCATTATTATGGCCTAAGCCTCTTCTCCTGAGCGCACTAAACCACAATCCTTACAAAACTTGTTATGGGTTTTTTTTTTAACAGAAATGCTTTGAGCATCAAATTTTTTACCAAAAAAATGTGAAGCTTATTCATTAGAGATGATCAAAATAATTAATCCAAAGGAAATGATATGGGTATCAATGAAAAAGCCCCACATTATTTTGGTAATAATCTTTTAGTAAACAATTTGGTACCCATAACATTTCTTTTTTTTTAATGTATCTTTTAGGGTTTGCTTGTGACAATTTGTAAAGTTTATATACTTTTTTTGGAAAAGTAATTTGTAAAGTTCATATACAAAAATAAGGAACTATTGTTTTCCATAAAAAATGAAAAATGAACGTAAAATCTGTATACAGAAGTGAGGGACCATTTTATTCCACAAAAAAAGGAAAATGAATAAATTATTGTAGATGAAAATAGAGAAAATAAATCAAGCAATATAGACAGATTATATATAGTGAAGTGAAAGAAAAACCACAGTTTATATATAGTTTCAATTCCCTGTCATTTTTTGTTTAATTTTTAAAAAATTGTCTCGAACAACCTTATGCACATGAATAAAGATATTTTGGGAAGAATAAATAATTCCTACAGGGTGCCTGAGATTAAACCAAACATTGAAATCTCATGTTGCCAAAAATCCTATTAGATTCCTAATCATATGCCCAAACATGGGAACAATCATATTCCTCCAAACATCACATTCCTAGGAATGTGAATACCAGGGGAATGTTAGATTCCACGAACCATACACCGGATTAATGTAAAACATGCTCTTAGCACGATGTTGAAGAGGAAGTATTCATTCTCCCTTTCATACACTATTGGAAGTTTTGTACATGAAAACACTTTCTAAGAAGTGAAAGACTACTTCCTAAATCATATCAATGCCCACGGGCAACCAGGACTCCAATAGCTAAATATATATTGGCAGGATTACTCTCTTTGGCTATTCAGTAGTGAAACTTTTAAGTAATTGCTTTGCTATGTCCATAATAAATATGGTTAAATTAGTATCGACCAAAAATTGTTAGAGGATTCAGAAAACCTATATGGCAATTGGATAAAACCCCAATGAGCGAGATTGGGTACAGTTGTTAAACAAAAGCAAATTAACAAGATAATTATAAAAAACTATTAAAAGTCTACCTTAGTTTTGCAATCTAACAAATTAAAAGGTCATATCCACTGGAGAATGTCTAACCATGAGATCAAAACAACTAGACATACACCAATATGAACATTCTAACAAGCAAACAAAGAATTGAGCATGCACCAATATGTGCATACATTGTGCTACCAAAACCCTGGAACTCAATGCTTTCGAATGTAACCATGAGATAGGAAAACCTGGATGTACACCAATACAAACATTAACAAGCAAATAAACACCCAGACATACAAATATTCTAACAAGTAAACCAATCATTGACACAGACAGATTTCAAAAATGATGCATGTAAATAATTTAGGTACATGATATTATAGTTCCATTTACCACACAATTTGAAAACAAACCAGTAAGCATAACATGAACACGGGTACCTCATAAGCATGGGCAGTACTATTCCGCTCCATCAAGCTTGGTCGACGAGCATTACTCTGATGACTGCAGGACTGATTTCCACGAATAGAGTCATTAGTTTGTGCAGGTTCACCGCCAGTGCTAGCAGATGGGTTGGGGGCATCAACATCTTTTCCACCCTGGTTTTCTACGGAAGGTTCATGCTGCTTATCTTTTGACACCAAGTTAGATATTACAGTTTCAGCCATGCGTAATGCATCAGGAAGAGGGTCCTTCACCACTGCTCTCAACTCCAAAGAACTGGATCTAAGAGCTTCTTGTACTTTATTAACTTCAGGTGTAGGCAGGGAATCGTATTTGCTAAATGATACGTCATTGTCCATTTCCTCCGTATCAGTGATCTTAACTCCTCCTTTAGAGCGCTTATGCCACACAGCATGCTTGCGTCTGGCAAGCTCAGCCCCCTTTTGTATCTCTTAAGTAAAATGAAAGGGAAAAAACCAAAAAATCAAAAGAGAAAGACGAATCTTTAGCCATAAAATTCTGAAGCTTGGGAATGTAATCAAGCCTTAGCAATAACTAAACCAACAAAACACAAGCAAACAGAGGGACGACCATAATTATGTATCCATTTAAATAACACTCAATTACGAAAATTTAATAGCTTTGACAAGAGCAGCAGAAATAAATTGATGTAAAACAGAAAATTTGAGAACCAATACTAACAAAGAGCGACATTAGAAGAAAAAACGAAGAGGACAAAATTTACATCTTGCCCCATTTAACTTCCTAAAATCCAGATGACAAAGAAACCAACAGAAATGATTGAAGGTAACCCTATAATTGTGCAGCAACCAAATGAAACAACAACGAGAAAGCAATGTTTCAAGGAGTATCAATCGCTTGTCCTAGCTAGGTGTTTCCTTTTATAATTATGAATACTTCGGGGCGCTGTATCCATTACTTAAAAAAAAAAAAAATCTATACCAATGAAAATCCATTCTCGCAACTGAAAACAAAAGGATCAAAAAATTAAAAATAGTAGGAATTAAATTTACCATCAACTCTCCCTGCAGCAGCTCTATCCCTGACAATCAAGTCCCAGCTTTCACTCTGCAAAGCTACCAATCCCCTTCCCTCTCCTTTGCACAACTCAGGTCTACTGTTCACGGCCACGTCCTGACCCACATTCGTTGTATTCGACGCCACCTGATTTGCTGTCTCCCCGGACAATTCACCCACTTCCTGACTCAAATTAGACGTATTCCCCGCCAATTCTTCAACCTGGTGCATTGCACCCACACAAGGCGTATTCCCCGCCACTTCTTCAACCTGATGCATTGCACCCACACAAGGCGTATTCACCGCCACCTCTTCAACCTGGTTCACCTTCTTCACAGCAAATTCACCCACATTGGGCGTATTCTTTGCCGCCACTTCTTCGAACCGGTTCACAGCATTCTCCACAGCTATATCACCTGCACTGGCACCTGACCTCTGGACACCATCGGTCTCGGCCACCGCCGCAGCGAACTGAAGAAACGTCAGACCCATAAGCCCCCAGGCCTCGGCTATGTAAACCCTGACCGCCTCTAAAGCCTCGTTCCTCGTGTTCACCTCCAGCAACCTCCTCGCCACCTTCTCGTCCCAAACCGCCGCCTCCACGTCATCCCCCCACTGCCTCAACTCGCCTGTCACCAGCTCGCTCCTTCCCGATCTCTCCAAACCGCCAATTCTCCCCCTCCATACCCTCTTCACGGCCTCAAAGTACTTCCCGTGCCGGTCGCCACTCCCTGCCAGATATTTCACCGTGCTTTCCACCGCCACCGCAAGGTACGCCGCCTTCAACGCCTCCGAAATCTCGGCCCCGTCGTCTCGGTCCAATTCCTCCATTACTTCCAGATTATCCAGCGTTGTCTCGGTCAGCAATGCGTCCGAGATTTCGGCCTGTATCGTTCGGAGCAGCGCCGTCTTCTTGAACAGCGAGTCGGCGCCGGAGACCGGGAGGGCCCGGAGGAGTTTCTTTATCACGTGGTCTTGCGCAGCAGTGTTGCGCATCACGAATTCCGATATCCAGCGGCAAATGTCCGTGTCCATTAACACACGCAAAATGCAATTGAACCCAAATATTTGAGGATTTACTAAGGTTTCCGACTGATTTCGGAGAGAAATCAATAATTGGTGTTAGGGTTAGCCATGGAAACGGAGATTTCAAAAGCTTTGGGAATTGATCTTAAACGTCATCGTGGTGATGGAGTAGGTGTGGGACGATTATTACCTGTCTGCAGTCGATCCTGTGTGACAACTGATAGATGAAAACGAATCTGGTTCTGACATTTGCGTGGTCCAGTAGTAATTTGCCACGTTTGATGAAAGTCACTTGGTTGTCACCTCACATCAAGGGCGTGTTTGGCGTGCTATGAACATTTGCATTTTTTTTTTTCCTTTCTCCCAAGAGTAATGGTACAGAGAATATCTTCGGTTTGAATATTGTAAAAATGGAAGATTTTCTGTCCATTACTTATAAATTGACACTTCAACTAAAGGGAGAAAATTGTTAAAAAAAACTCTAAATCCTACGGCATGAGACCTACGTCCATCCTACAGAAGAAAGAAAAGAGAAAGAAGGAGAAGAAGGAAGCACGGCTGACCCACGGTCGGCCTGGATTTGGCCGGCCACCGAAGCTCCACCCAGCTATGCCACCTATCCCTATCGGCCAGACCCAGTGGGTTTAGCATAACTCATGTTCATCTTCTCTGGTGGATCTCGGACTCTTTTAGGGTTAACTTTCAAAATACTTCATCTGGTGGATCTTGGACCCTTGCATCTTTTCTACTTGGTTGTTATACAGTGTTTTAATTTCATTTTCTTAAGGTGTATTAGGATAGTGGATGACGGTCATACAGCCGACCGATGGATTTGCTATGAGATGGTCAACGATTCTTAGTTTGTTTTTTGAGACGGATGAGTCTGCTGTCTCCTCATGTTATTTCTTTTTCTCTTTGTCTTATACCCTTGCATCTTTTCTATTTGGTTGTTATACAGTGTTTTAATTTCATTTTCTTAAATGTAGTATATGTAGTGAATGCGATAAAATTGGCGTGAATAATAGATTTATTTATTTATTTTTATAAATAAGCTCTAGTTAACAAAATTTTGCTTCCAAATTGATATGTTGCGATCTCATCACTTCATGTCTTTATTTGCTAAAATGATAAATTGACACATCAATTTTTTAAAAAGTCTTGAAAACCTAACATTTTTGTTAGGAAGTTCCGTTTTACTTGTCAAAATACCAAAAAAAAATTGTGTCTAAGCTCTCATACGGTCACCCCGTTTATTCTCAATGTCTATATTTGGTGGGTAATGTCTCTATATTGGGGGGGGAATATAAATAAGTTCATGTGGTTAAACTTATAGCTTTGTAATAAGTTCATTGTAATATAGAAAATGTTATGAGAGTTCTATGTGGTTTGCAAAAATAGCAAATAACAAATAGGTTAATGCATTCAACTTCCATCAAATGTCATTATAGCACCGATTAAATTACGACATGTGTCGTACCATAATTTGATATTTTGATTGGTGTTGACATGATATTTGGTAAGAGTTTGGTACATAGATTATTTGTTATTTTTTCTTGTATCACATGGAGCTCTCGTAACTTTTTTATACGACATGAAGCTTGTTCTAAAGGGATGGCTAACAATCCATGTTAGCAGCTTGAGTTTGAGTTGACCTACTTGACTCAACTAAAATGTTAAAGGTCAATTATGATACGTACCATTTAGCCAAACATGTTAGATTTCTCAATTCTAACATGACCACCCTCAAAAGTTTTTTTTTCCACCCCTCAAGTTTTGTTTCTATCAAATAAGGGGTGGCCAAATCATTTTTTCAGTTTTTTAATAATCTGTATGTATATTTATTATGGATGACATGTGCCATAATATGATTCATGCTTCAATTGTATTTTTGACGATTTATATAAAAAATTTGAAGGAAATGGAGAGCAAAGACCTATTTGCTTTTATTGCCTAGCACATTGAGTTTTCATCAAATTTTTATACTACAAAGAGCTTATTGCAAACTAGTATACCGGAAAGAATTCCATTTGCATTTCTCCTAAAAGTAAAAGAGAATAGAAGAATTTTAAATGGGGGCAAAGCTTGGCCTAAAAACATAATATTGAGGAACATATTAATTTATTTAGAGTAATGCCATTTACAAAAAATAAAATAAAATGGTAAATACTTACCATAAATGTTAAATCAAAATATTTGTCTTAAAAAATAAAGTACACACTCTAAATTTGTTGCCAAACAAAGCTTTGAATGTGCGACACATTGTATGGATGATAGAGGTGCCACATGAATATAAGGCAAGTTGAGTGGGGGATATGGTCCTGCCGGCTGCAATCTCCGCAGCAGGGGCATCGTCGTGATGGACAAACTTTACGGCCTCTAAAAGCCACCTTGAACCTTAATATTATTCCATCAAAACCCTTCTACGCACTGCCTTTTGCTATAAAAGGTTTCTTCCGAGTGCTAAGAAGGGTAGCGATACGTAGCAGACTCTGTACGTTTCGCTCTCTCCCTCTTCTTCTCCCATCAAACAAACGGCAAATGGGTTCTGCTCGCTGCACTTTGTCTTCGGACGATATGGTGATTAAGTCTCCCAACGACAGGCGGCTGTACAGGCTCATCGAGCTCGAGAATGGGCTCCGGGCCTTGCTGGTTCACGACCCCGAGATTTACCCAGATGGGCCTCCTGAGACCCTTGAGAATGGCGAACAAGTAGAAGAGGAATGCGATGAGGATGGTGAAGATAGCGAAGGAGAGGACGAGGACAGTGAAGAAGAAGAGGAAGAAGAAGAGGAGGGTGAAGAAGAGGAAGGGGAAGGGGAGGACCATGAAGTTGAAGGCAAAGGAAAGAAAGGTGCTTCTTCTCAGACTAAGAAGGTTAGTCTTTGTTTTTCCACATTCGAATCTGCAATACCCAGCTGACATTTGGGATCCTTGTGCACAGCCCACTTACAGAAAGTTATAAATTCACCATATGGTTGCTGAGGAAGGATAGGAAAGAAAATGACGGAACCTAAAGTCTGCTATACTCACTTTCACATTGCTGCTCTTATTGAAAATCAAAATCCCGCTTGGTTGCCACAGAAAATGTTGTAAAGGTTCTGAAAATCTGATTGTCAATCACAAATTTGAGATCGGTGGAACCGTCGTTTGCTTTTAAGTTTATTATTGTCATTATTTGGTTTAATGATGAATCAAATAACTTGTACATTTGTGCCAATTTTTATTTGAAGATACAGTTTGATTTACCTTTTGTGAACATGATGTTAACTGGCATTCCTCGTGTCTACTAGAGCTTTGCATTTTCCGTCATGATTCTTTAATTAGTCCTCTTCAATTACCAGCCTTGAATTCGATTTGTTAATTGGAATTGTATGTTTATTGCTGCAGGCAGCGGCAGCAATGTGTGTAGGAATGGGCAGCTTCTCTGATCCTTTTGAGGCACAGGGGCTTGCGCATTTTCTAGGTTTGATTATTTATCATGTATCAACATACAAACTTGTCCTTCTTTCACGTTTCTTTTTCTTTTGGCACTGAAAAAAAAACAACTATAATCAATTAGCTACAAAATCTCTGAATAATTTGGTTAGCTTGATTGCATCTTTGATGTTGAAAGCTGACATCCTCAATAGTTTTTTTAGCAAGTAATCGAGATATTATAAAAGGCACATGGCGGCCCTAGGTACATAGAAATTATACGTGAGAAGACACTTAATTAGAAGGAGAAAAGACAACAAAGAATTCATGATAACAAAATTTTTTGCAATGCCTTTATGCTATTCAACTGGAAATAGTACTCTCACTAAAAAAGCCCTGAAGCCCAACATCGAAGTTAAAATATTTAATATCCACCGTCTTGTAATGAACTGTATATATCTTGATTTGACCAATTATTTGTAGTTGTTTTCCAATTTTAACTTGACGTTTCTTCTTGAAAAGACATCATTTTTTTTTATTTGTAATTTTTCTCGTTCAAGTGACAGCAGACAATTTTTTTTTTGTTGCTTCAATTTTCTATCAGCAATTATGTAGTTGACATTAGTTACGCATTCTATGTTTTGCAGAACACATGCTTTTCATGGGAAGTAATGAATTTCCAGATGAAAATGAGGTTTGTTTGTGAAATTTATATCATTAGAACACTTGTTTTGATAGAAAAAGAAATCATGGGGTGAAATTTCTTTTGATGCTTACTTGAAATGTCACCATTTTATGCTTTTGATTGTGTGTGGAACAAATTTTGGGTGCCACAGGGAATGGTAAATTTGGATGATTTGAGTTTTTTATTTTCTGGATGGCAACCTACACATTATGTGCATGGAGGCCCCTGAACCAATATAAAATGCTTTATTTGATTTTTTGTTTGAGAGTTTACGCCTTGATCCCAGAGCATTAGTTGTTTCTAGTTCATCCTTAAATTAGATTTTTTTACTTGGTAATAATTCTTATGCAAGTTTTAACTATTGTTGATTATTTTCAATTTAAAACAGAGATCTCTTAGAAAAAAAAAATTGCAAACAGAGATTGGTTGTGTGTGATATGGTAGTGGTAGTTTGGTCAGCCAATTTGACTCTTTCTTTTTTGCTAGTATGATAGTTACTTGTCCAAGCATGGAGGCTCTTCAAATGCATACACAGAAACCGAGCATACCTGCTACCATTTCGAAGTGAAACGAGACTTTCTCAAGGGTGCCTTGAAACGGTAGATGCTGATTTTGGTATTCATAAGTGTAATCATTTTCTTTTTTTGGTTGATTAAGCAAGATTGTGGTTTCCTTCATTCTTTTCACTTTGGTAGTAGATCTTGTTCATCTTGATGATTGCCGCCAGTGTCTATAACTTTGAAAATATCAATTTGCATATACTGCAAGTACAGTTATGACATTAACTGGAGGAAGTGCGGTTCTTTGTGAAAGAAAACTTCTTTGTTTAAGATGCGTATATTTGTAACAGCGAACAGTGTTAGAGAATGTTGTAACTGGAGGCTTATAAGATCAATGAATGCAAAAGTGTGATAATGTCTAACATCGTCATCATCATAATCATTTCCCTGATTTTTAAACTATATAACTGCTCTCCAAAAAATTCTCACTGATGTGTAATGTAATATATATGCTACTTTGTTTTCCTGTATTTTGTTGCTATTTCAGTATGGATTGCCAATGACAAAGTGTCTTGTCGTATGCTGCCTCAAATTCTAGTTGTATTGGTGAAGTTATTTGTTGCTATTGCAATATGGATTGCCAATGACACAGTGTCTTGTCGTATGCTGCCTCAAATTCTAGTTGTATTGGCGAAGTTATTTGTTGCTATTGCAATATGGATTGCCAATGACACAGTGTCTTGTCGTATGCTGCCTGAAATTCTAGTTGTGTTGGCCAAGTTATTTATATAATTGTTTGTTAATATATTTTCCAATATACTGCATTTCAAAATCAGTGAGTGTATTAATAGTTATGTTGGTTTTAACAGATTTTCTCAGTTTTTTGTTTCACCTCTAGTGAAAATTGAAGCCATGGAGAGAGAGGTACTTGCTGTAGATTCAGGTGCGTCCCACTCTAATCTGAGTAAATCCATTTCATTTTTTTCCTTTTCAAAAGGAGATTGATTTTTTGCTTCCTTACAGCTGTGCTGTTAACATGTATTTCTTATTGCTGATGTTGTGTACCCTAATATAATATAAAATGGAAATAGAATTCAACCAGGTTCAGCAGAATGATGCATGCCGCCTTCAACAACTTCAATGTCATACATCTGCATTTGGTCACCCTTTTAACAGATTCTTTTGGGGTAAACTTGAATCTGTTATGTTTTCCTCTGTGCATCTAAGATTTTGTCAGCTTGTGTGAGATAACACCCTTTTCTTTTTGTAAATATATATTTTTTTTCCTGTGCTTGGTTGCAGGCAATAAGAAGAGCCTGGTTGATGCTATGGAAAAAGGGATCAATTTGCGGGAACAAATATTGAAATTGTACACAGATTACTACTATGGTGGATTAATGAAGCTTGTTGTCATTGGTGGAGGTACAGTTTTCTTTTCTGATTCTCCAGATACTGTATGTTGTATATTGTACCATTTAGGTTGTGCTTGGACTGAAATAGGTCTTAAGGAATAATAATATAACTGAATTAAACTTTAGTGGAAGTAAGGATTTTCTCCTTTTTAACTGATATTGGATTCCATGGAAGTGGCAGATGTAGGTAGTCTGGCAGTGGAGAGGTGGTGATGGCAGTGTTTTGGTGATAATGTTATGGTGGAGAAATTGATGGTAATGATGGCAGTGGTCAATTGACTTTTCGGTGGTGCCGGTGGTTGTATAATGCCAATGTTGGTTGGTCCTGGATGTTGCATTGCCAAGTTGTAACTTGTTTGTATTGGGAGGGATACACAGCCTCCATCTTTTTTCTCCCCCTACAAATCTTAACACATGTCTTTCCTGGAGATAGTCTTGGTCAGCGGTGAAGAGTGGGAATCATGAGGCCGGTGGTTGTGTGTTATTAAGCTCCACTTAGTAAAGCAATTTCCCCTCCAATTAGCCTGTGTAATTGTTTGGGTCCACTTTCACAATTTCTGATCACTATTCAGACCCAATTTTGACCCCAAACAGCAAACACGTTCATTTTGAGATGTTCTCGTAGGGCATAAATTTATATTTCATCCGCAGTTCTAATGCTTGAAACCATGGACCTCTTAGAAAAAAGGGGAATTAAGGCACTTCTTGTGGGTTTTGTTTGCTGTGATAAATTTATCGATTCCTTGTTTTGTGTGTATGTGGGTTGCTAGTGCAAATAGTTGATTTTAGGGAAAATGTATAATAACTCCCTAAGTCAATACTCTAAAATTAAAAACTCCTTAAAGGTTTTTTTTTTTGAAAAAAAACTTCCTGAGTCAGTGAAAATGGAAATAAACTCCATACTGTTAATTTTTTATAACTGCTGTTAACTAGGGTTAAACGCACCGTTTTATCTTTGTTAAAATATTATTATTTTTTTAAAACTAATTTTAAAATTTAAATCTTAAAAAATAAAAAAAGACAGGGGTGGCCGAACCGCCCCCAGGCAAAATGGGGTGGTTTGGCCACCCGTCTTTTTTTTTTTTTTTTTTAGATCTAAATTTTAAAATTAAATTAAAAAAATTAATATTTTAATAAAGATAAAACGGTGCGTTTAACCCTAGTTAACGGCAGTTATCAAAAAATTGACGGCAGGGAATATTTCCATTTTCATTGACTTAAGGAGTTTTTTTTCAAAAAAAAAAAAATTTAAGGAGTTTTTAATTTTGGAATGTTGACTCAGGGAGTTATTATACATTTTCCCTTGATTTTAATGATACATGTTGAAGGTACAAGTGAAATTCATGGAGGGAATTGATTAGAAATGTTTTGAAGTGTAAATCTTTTCTTTGCTAATGTTACTAGTATTACATTGGAATGCTGCAGAGTCTCTGGATGTACTCGAGAGTTGGGTTAAGGAATTGTTTGGTAATGTGAAAAAAGGCCCTCAAGTGAATCTGGAGTTTAAGGCGGAAGGTTCTATCTGGAAAGCTGGTAAACTTTATAGGTTAGAAGCTGTCAAAGATGTTCATATGCTCGACTTAACATGGACACTGCCATGTCTTCATCAAGACTATTTGAAGAAACCAGAAGACTATTTAGCACATCTTCTCGGACATGGTAAGATATACATTGTGGCTTATCTTAGATGGTCTCATTTAAACAAAGTGATTGTACATTCACGGATACACATAACATGTGCACATGCATAAAAATATATATGAATTGAGTGAAAGATGGGAATGCTTATTGTGCTTGATGCTTTGTTTGATTATTGTTAGACCTCTGCAGTTTTTTCATTCATTCGATTATAATGGAGCTCCTTTTTCATTCATTTGATTATACCTTTGTCTTCTTCCTATGTGAAAGAAATTTGTCTAATTTGCGGATTCTTTTAGATATATGAAGCTTCTGAGTACATGTCATAGAAAACAATTGCAAGCATGGTGAATTACTGATTACTATCTGTAAAAGAAAATGTGATTTATTTATAAAATGTTAAGGAAATATTTTAACAGAACTTTGTTGCGGTTAATCACCATTCTCACGTCACATAAAGCTGGACAAAGAAAATAAGAATAACCCCAAAAGAAAATATTTTCATACCATTCTCAGTTGCACAGCACCCTGAATTGATGAAATATTTAAAAAAGAAAAATTATTGCCAGCCACATGTTTTTTAGCTTCAGTTTTAATTCTGAGCACATATCGTGACCTTTTTAGAGGGCAGAGGAAGCTTGCATTCCTTTCTAAAGGCAAGAGGTTGGGTTACATCACTATCTGCTGGTGTTGGGGATGAAGGAATGCACCGATCATCTGTAGCTTATGTCTTTGCCATGTCCATACACCTCACTGACTCTGGCTTGGAAAAGGTACTGCTTTTATCTTCTTAAGATTGTTTTTGTAGAAGAACAGCATTTATGACCCCTTTGCAAGTTCATCTGTCTAGTGAGATGGTCCTCTTGATCATGGAAATCAACTTCAGATTTGGCTTTGCTTCTAGAGGCATTTTTTAGAAATGTGATGAATCATAAACTTACTAAAATGTGGTGCACTTGTGAGCTTGTTGAAAGCATCATTCAGTGCTAAGGATATCTTTTGAACCGAAATTTGTGCAGATATTCGAAATCATTGGCTTTATATATCAGTACCTTACGTTGTTACGTCAAACTGCCCCGCAAGAATGGATATTTAAGGAACTCCAGGATATTGGGAACATGGAATTTAGATTTGCAGAGGAGCAACCTCAGGATGATTACGCTGCAGAGCTTGCAGGTGTTTATTTTGTTAGTCTTACTTGAATCTGGTTTTTTCTTGTGTGTTGGATCTTTAAATGAGATGTGGCTAGTTTCTCAAATCACTGTCACTGTTTTATGTTGGTGTACTTGTTCTCTTCAGAAGTGATGGTTTATTTCATTTTCCATTGGCCTGTGGAGGTTTCCTTTTCTCAATGTTGCTTTTCTCTTAAATGCAGAGAATTTGCTTTTTTATCCAGCTGAGCATATTATTTATGGGGAGTATGTATACAAGATATGGGATGAGGAAATGATAAAATATGTTCTTGGTTTCTTCACACCAGAAAACATGAGGATCGATGTAATATCAAAGTCCTTTAATTCACAAGGTTTCAATTTTCCTTTTATGAGATATATAATTGTGAGGGTGATAAGAGTCATTTGAGTGTTTTTTGTTCTTCACTATGTTTTCTCTTTATTTTTTATTGGGTGAATGAGAATATTTCACATTTCTCTATCTCTTCCACTGTTTTATATCTTAGTTGTGCACTTCTACAGTTACTGTCAAACTCCTGGTTTTGTTATAGTGAATCATACATTTTATCCTAATAGTTGGTGCTGGAAGTTGTATTTTTATAAAATGATTGAGCTCCATAACATTTTATTCTCTTAACTGTTCCAGATTCCCAATGTGAGCCTTGGTTTGGTTCACGTTACACCGAGGAAGATATTTCTCCATCTTTAATTGATTTGTGGAGGGATCCTCCAGAAATTGATTCTTTATTGCACCTGCCTGCGAAGAATGAGTTCATTCCACGTGATTTTTCAATTCATGGTAATAGTGCATGTAATGGTCCTGAAAATGCATCTTCTCCAAGATGCATACTTGATGAACCACTAATGAAGTTCTGGTACAAGTTTGATAATACTTTCAAACTTCCTCGTGCAAATACATACTTCCGCATAAATTTGAAAGGGGGATACGATAATGCGAAGAGTTGTCTCTTGACGGAATTATTTATTCTCCTTCTTAAAGATGAATTGAATGAGATCATATATCAGGTCAGTTAGTTATCTTTTAAAAGTAATGACACTGCTGATCAATGAATCGTTTGTTTCATGGGCGAACTACTGCATTTTATTAAGCTTTAATCTGTCTGTTCTGCAACTTCCCTATTGTAGAGCTGACTACACTAGTGGCTCACTGCATGAACTGGAAAGCAGTGGGCACTTATCCAAAGATGATCTTCTGTTGATTGGGATATTGTAGATTTGTGTTCAAGAGTGGGTTATGTTTTCTCCACAGTATTTGTCGTTGTGTTTTTTTTTATTTTATTTTTTATTTTTTTATAGGTTCAAAGAAACTTCTTTTTGAACAAATTTTGATCACTTTATGTTTGTTTTATCAATTTTTATGTTCTAAATTTGGTTTACCATCCAATAGTAGCACCACATTATTTTTCTGCTTTGGTTCTAAGCACTATTATATAGTACCTTTTTCCAAAGCCATATAAGGATCGTCCTCTTTGATTTTCTGAAATACCTTCTTTTTTTTTTGCCATCAATGAACGTCATTATGTTCTTGTTCAGTTAATAACCTCATTTCTCACAGCACAATTGTTTTCAAATGTATGGCATTTAGGTCTGAATATGACTGGAACCTTCATTCCATTTCTGCAGGCCAGTATTGCCAAGTTAGAAACTTCCGTATCTTTTTTCAGTGATAAGCTAGAACTGAAGGTCTATGGATTCAATGATAAGCTCCCAGTTCTCTTATCTAAGGTTTTGGCAGTAGCCAAATCTTTTTTGCCAACCGATGATCGTTTTAAGGTACATATAAGTCATAAGTGTCGCTTTGTGCTTCTTTTCTGCTGTATGTCTGATTTTATGTTTGGATTGGATTTTTCCTGGTTTGTCTCATCTGTGAACAACTGAAGTGGGGTTTAACAGGTTATCAAAGAGGATATGAAAAGAACTTTAAGAAACACCAACATGAAGCCTCTAAGTCATTCATCATACTTAAGATTGCAAGTGTTGTGCAAGAGTTTCTATGATGTTGATGAGAAGCTGTGCTTTCTAAATGACTTGTCTCTTGCTGATTTGAAGGCGTTTATCCCTGAGCTGCGTTCCCAGGTGCACAAAATGTATTTCTGTTTATATGTTGGGTTCTTGATTCTCAGTATTGCCCTTCCACTAGTAGAATAAGCCTTGACAATAATTGCAATAAGTTTATCTAGTTGATTAATGCGCTGGTTTTCACCTTAGTTTTGCTCTAGGTATGACACATATTTCGGCATTATTCATTTTCATCTGCATTTTCTACAGCTATACATCGAGGGCCTTTGCCATGGCAATCTATTAGAAGAAGAAGCAATTGGCATATCAAAAATATTTAAAACTAACTTCTCTGTGCCACCACTTCCAGTTGAAATGAGGTATCAAGAACATGTTATTTGTCTTCCTTCTGGTGCCAACGTCATTAGAGATGTCAGTGTGAAGAATAAGTTGGATAGAAACTCTGTATTTGAGGTAAACTGAAACTGGATACTGTGGTATTACATCTACTCCTCGTCCAAGTCCTCTATCTTTTAGTGATCTTCTCTGACTTGTTTCTTCTCTTCTTTTTTCTTTTCTTTTTTGGTCTTCTCTCCTTTTGGTTCCATTTTGCCTTTGCAGCTTTATTTTCAAATTGAGCAGGAAGTTGGGATGGAATCAACCAAATTGAAAGCTTTGGTGGACCTTTTTGATGAAATTGTGGAAGAACCACTTTTCAATCAGCTGAGGTGATTTTAATAGACTGAAAGTAGTAGCATATTTTTGGTTTATGGTTGTGTGGGAAGGATAATTGTTTCCTGCCCACCAACAATTGACCTGAACAGGCAGTAGGCAATCTTTTGCCACTTTTTATCCTCTTCTTTTTTTATTTTTCTTTTGGGAGACAAATCTGAAAAATGGAACTGAGTTTCTTCGTGTATTGAGATTTTTTATGCTATATTTTTATAATTCTTCAACTATACTTGAATGTAGGACAAAGGAGCAGCTTGGCTATGTTGTTGAATGTAGCCCACGAGTAACATACCGTGTTTTTGGGTTTTGTTTCATTGTTCAATCTTCTGAATACAGCCCAATCTATCTACAAGGGAGAATTGACAACTTCATAAATGGTCTGGAAGAATTGCTGGTAAGCAATTTAGGTCATTCCTTCAAAATGCTGCTTAGCTTCTTTACCAGTGTGCTTAAATGTATGCTTCCAGCATGTCCTGCTGCGAAGGTATGTGTAATATATATATTAGAGAGGGAGGGACTGTCTGCTGTAGAATTGATTATAGTGGCCTCTAGCGATAGATCTTCTAGACATAGTAATTTCTTATTCTGACAAGACTAATATATTCTTGTTTATCAATGTCATTCTTTACTAGTTAAGGTATGATAACGGCCCCAGGAAAATAAGAAATCCTTGCTTGTTTGGAAGGTCTTCTAGGGACCGACTTTGACTGGAACCTTTTGGAGCTTGCCTTATAGACTGTAGTTTTTGTACTCAGAGTTTTGTGGCAACCATGTTTTTTTGATTGACGGGGCTTTCTTTTTCAGTTTTTTATTTCTTAAAAGTGCCTAATAATTTTCCTTGCTTATTGTTAACTGTCTGAAGGGTTGAATTATTATAGTACCTTTTTCTAAATAATTTCCTAAATGCTTCATACTTGTTGCCTAATAATTTCTGTATTTAAAAAGCCAATAAACTCTAGCTAAAATGGCACCTCCTCCCAAAAGAACATGTTAGAGGTTGCAGTTGTGGGTTCAAGATCCACGGGTTTCATGTATAAATTAACTATAAAAGAAACCGAAAAAACTAGACGTCTGTATCTAAAAATATATCTGCATTGCAGGAGAAGCTTGATGACGATTCCTTTGAGAATTACAGAAGTGGCCTAATGGCAAAACTAATGGAGAAAGATCCATCTCTTACATATGAAAGCAATCGGTTTTGGAATCAAATTGTTGATAAAAGGTACTAATATAAGCTTTGTGGCCTATCTAATGGTAATTAGCAATTATTAGTGTGTTTTAACATATAAATGAGAATGTATGGAAATTTTCACCTTGTCATGTGCCTACATGAAACTTTTGTAGCTTTCCTTTTAAGTGGTTGGATTATCAAAACCATCCAGTTGTCGTAACTTTTTCTTGAATGGTTATTATCATTTTGTGGATTGGTTATGGCTGATCAGATTGTGATTCCTATACGATCTGTTGTTTTATCAACATAAGAGACTTGTTACCTGACATATCAATAATTGCTGGTTGATTATGCATGTGAATAGATATGGTTTAGCATATGCTATCTCTTTTCTAATGGTTTTTAGATCCAGATATTAGAGTGCCATGAGAAATCAGGTTTTGGGCTGACAAACATAGGGGAAAATAGACTGACTTAATTATCATGAACTAACATGTCATTTGCAGATAGCTCTCAAATTACCATTTGTGACATATGAACCCTTCAAGCTACTAATTCCTTTCAATTGGCATTCTCCGTTAGTGTTTGGCATAAAAATGGACAAAAAATTGCACAGTAACTTACTCGTGTAAATTGCTTACTTAAAATTTCCAAATTACCTTTCAACCAAAGGATTTTTTTTTATAATTTTTTTTTTTTTAAAAAAAAAACAGGGGTTGATGGGCTGATCAAGCCACACCCAAGTCTGTGAGGATGGCCAAACCACCCCTAGTTTTGTGGGAGTGGTTTGGCAAAGTTTTTTTCTAGGGGTGGCCAAACAACCCTTTCAGCTCAGGTGGTTTAGCCAACCCCTTAGGGATGTTGAGGTGGCTAACCCATCCCTAAGGTTGTTGGGGTGGGTCGGCCACCTCAAAACTCATTTTTTGGGGTGCTCACTTGACGAAGTGGTTTTGCCACCTCTTTAGGGATATTGGTGGTGGTCGAACCATTCCGTCAGGGCCAAGGGATTGGTCCAACCACCATCATCTCTCACTTCTATTCTTTCTTTCTTTTTTTCAATTTTTTTTGCCCTTGTATTTTTTTTATTTGAAGAATAACTACAACATTCAAGCTCCTAAAATCGGGGCATTTTGGGCATTTCAAATTAAAACTTGCATGTGGGGCACACATGTGGGGCATTTTCTATCCATTTTAACGCTAATAGAGGGTACCGACTACAAGAAAATGGTAGAAGTATTACAAATGGTAGTCTTTGTAGTAATTGCAAATAAAGTGTCAATTAGGTAAGTATATTTTTCCCTAATATATCTTTGCAGTCAAACTAATCCAATGTGCTTGATACTATTGGGATTTTGGGGTGTTGGGTATTTAAATTTTGGGAAGTTGGAAATCATGTGGAAAATATCCTTGTCCAAAGATATGCTGTTAGATGATAATGACTTTTTATTATAATTTATCATTTTCCTATTTTTTGCTGGACTATACTTGTTCTAACTATTCATAGCATTGATATTCAGATATATATTTGACTTGTCAAAGAAGGAAGCAGAGGAACTCACAGGCATTCGCAAGATAGACGTTATCAACTGGTACAAAATGTATTTGCAACAATCATCTCCAAAGTGTCGGAGACTTGCAGTTCGGCTGTGGGGTTGCAACACTGATATGAAATCATCTGAAATGCCAGACAAGTCTGTGCAGGTCATCGAAGACGTTACAGCCTTTAAGATGTCATCTAAGTTCTATCCAAGCATTTGTTGAAATTGGAGATATGATAACAAATTAGAGCGAACTGTTAGAACCATTCAAGTGAAAAAATTGGCTACAGGTTATAGCAGAGCGTCAGTATCATCCCATCCTCCGGGAAAATAAATATGAAATAAAATCATTCGCAAAAGGATGGAATTATAGATTTATTTTCACAGAATACATTTATTTTGAACCTTCACTTATTATAATTATTGCAATTGATTATTGATTATGCTAGGGCTTGCTAATGCTTTCAAATAAAAAGAGTAATTGTTGTCATCTGTGAGACATTCTTTGCCGAGCAGTTGTGTATCTTTTAGGAAACTTGTGAACCCTACTCATGTGGAGATGCAACAGACGCATCAGCTCCCCTTTGGAAACGAGTCTTTTCTTTATTTCTTCTGTACCCTTCTTTGAACGATTTTTACTCACAAACAGGATGGTTGTGCTTATCCTTCATTAGGTTTGCTTTTTTGATTCCCAGTCATGCTAGGCATTGCTGTTTTATGGGTTTGCATAGCTTGTGATAATATGGGCTCTATATGGTTAAGTTGAACCTCTCTGCAAATTTTCATTAAAAAGCATGCGGATCCCGTTAAGGATGTGGCTGGAATTTATGGACAAATGTCTTGTTAGTCTTATGGTATTAGGGAGCTTTTGGGAGACTTCTGTTGAGGAAGGTTAGGAGATTTATAACTTATAGGTAAGGTTTGCACCTCCAAACTTAATGAGAACTCATCACGAAATTAGCAGGTTAGAGTTGAGGGTCTAACTTGTTTAATTAAATAGGTCAGGTTAAATTTGACCTATATGATCTTATGCTTATGTTTTGACATGAGTCACATCCAACATATAAATATGAATTGATACCACTCTATGGTATAGGCTGCAAATGAAAGCAAGGCTCAAGCAAGGAGTCACAATTCCTGAGGATGGGGGGTAGCCGTATTTATCACTTAGCAGCAGCAAGCACCTTCATGGGAGCTCAAGTGGGGGCCCTTTGTGGCTTAGATTTGTGACCATCTTCTTACTAGCATTAACTAGAAAACAGGAACCCAACATCTGGCTGGAAGTTTCATTTTCATATCAGCGGGACTAATAGACAATCCCTTGTGAAGGGCACTGTCCCTGACCCCTAATCAACAAACAAATACTAAACATATTTCTTGCTTCCTTGTGGATGTGATTCAATTAAAGTTTTCCAAGAGAACGATGTGTCAGGTCTACTTCATCACAGGTCCAGTTCCTACCCTTCATTTCTGCAAAATTGATATTAAAATATGAGGAAAAAAAAATCTGCCTTTAATAGCTCAAATTATTCCTCCCATCTACATTCCTCCTGTTGGTGGGCATCAAGACCACGCCAAGGCAAATGTAGCTATTTCCTCATTTTCTTTTGGCAGCACAGCAAGGGTTGCTAGGCGAAAGAGAACCACAAAATCTCATCAAATAAAAATAAAAATAAAAATCAGTAGTATATAACAGAACCAACAACCAGGCAAATCTTTTTAGGTAAGGAGGGTTAATGACAATAATGGGACCGCAACAACCAGAGGTAGAGAGAAAATGGGAATGCTTCCAGTAAGGTCAATGATGGCAGTCCATGTAACAATTTTATGTATAGTCTAATTTGCACTACGGTGAATTTTCTACATAGACTGCTCTGGGATATTTCTCTAAAGTAAGAGAGCTTTAGAAATGAAGGGTTCTAATTGTCATTACTAGCTAATTACCCCCTAAAATAGTTGTTGATAGTTAATAGATCGAGCAGCACTAGCATCTCTCATTGTGGAGTCTCCTGAGAGTTTCTCTGTCTAAGCATAAAGAAGTTTAACCGAAGATACCCAAAAGATTAATGTACTTGTCTTTTAGGGTGTTTCTAGCCTAACTTTTGTCCTATTTTTTAGATATATTTGTTTTAGAACGTCAACAATGGTGATAAACACATGATGACAAACTAATATTGTTAACAATTTCTTTTCATCCTCTTCAATGTTCGAGAACAATATACAAATAGATGGAGAGGGACAAGGAGAGAGTTTTGTAACACATAATGTATGTTCTAGAATCATGAAATGATTAATGCAATCTACACCAAAGATTTCCTCAATATCCTCTTAAAAAATAGGAAGGGCGACTAGAAAAGCCTTGGACCCAACTCAGTACCTTTTCTTCAGGAGCAGACAAGAATGGCATTGCAGCCAAAGACCAACATTATTCTATTAGGTTAAGAAAGAATATGGGGGTAGAATATAAATGTTAATTTCTTCATTCTTCACACTAATTTATTACAATCATATTATATCGTTTGACATGACATGTTTTAAATAATAATTGATATAAGAAGTTACTTAAAACATGTTACATCAGTCGATACGATGGACAAAACATTACTTCTTTGTTAACGGTGGATGGCCTTCCTGTTTGTTATATTTAATATTTTGGTCATTTTCATGTTTTATATATATATATATATATATATAGAAGAATGCTTCCAAAATTGATTACAAATGGTACATGAATGTCAAGAGCCGCGAAGCATGAGCTTTGCATGTGCTCTTAACATGGTAGGACCGACATGATGATGTCACCACCGGTAGAGACTTCCCAACCAATGTGAAAATTTGGTTAACTTTATTTCTGATTTTGTTGCCTGTCCTGTAAGATAATGACAACTCTATATGCCCCGATCTTAGAGCAACCTTTAAAGTTTTTAATACATCGAAAATAAAATTATTGTCCCAAGTTCCCAACATATTTTGCTTTAATATTACGATAAATTATTAGTTATAACTTACAATATTATATGATAGGATTGCCAAATTTCTCTAGAATTAGGTCATGGTCACGGTTGGAATTAATTGCCATCATGTCATCCGTGAATAAGACGGTGGCCAACTTCTCTTTATTATGATTTTTTTTTTTTTTAGTATTATATATAGCATAAAAATATATTGACACACAAGTTCAAGTTCATATATCACCATCCACAATTTCTGGCTTTATCTTGCTTGCTTAGAGTAAAATGTCAAGTAACACGTCACTCAGAAGCATTGTGTATTAAGAAATATTAGAAATTACGTTTTTATCTTACTTTGTTGATGTAGAATTATTAATCAACTTTAGGATTAATCATCTATCTTATTTATCTTAAAATAAACATTATATCAAGTTCATATATCAACATTGTGGGATAATTATAGAATAAAAAATATGATTTATAACATTTATCTTAGTTTAATAGACTTAGTGTTCAAAATCAAGTTTTTTTTTTTTAATATCATGTTAAAGTTTAAAAATTTAAAATAATATAAAACAATAAATTTAATATTTTAACAAGAGGAAGTAAAGTGACTCCACACACACACAAAAATGGGTTTTTTTTTTTTTTTTGACAAATTTATGTACCAATTGAATAGTTGAAGAAAAGAATGGCATATACCATAACATCTTTGTCTCAACAACTAAATTAACTATTTTTAATTAGTAGTTTAATCGGTTATAGATCACGTCTCATAAAACAGTGGTTACTAGTTTGAATCTCTCCACTTCCTTCTCTTGTGTGGATATATCAAAAAATAAAAATAAAAAATAAAAAACTAAATTAACTCCAACCATTTCCAATTTCCAATATTTCCACGTCAGCCTCCAATCATTTAATATAAGTCGGCCATCCATGTGACCCAACGTCTAACAGAAACTGGACACATCACGTTTGATGTCTCATGTCTGCCACGCCCACGTAAGACTGGAAACCATTCGCTATATTTCGGTGGAAAATGATTATAAAAACAATTAAATGTAATATATAAAAAATGCATATCCGTACATGTTTCTGCTAGATTACTGTAAAGCACATCACACGGTTGGGATGGATAACTAAAAAAAATGATATTTTGTTGTCTTAATAATAATACACTATGAATGTTAATTAAAGTAGTAATGGCTAAATTCATTTTTTTTTTAAAATCAATTTATAAGTGATAATATAATATGATTAAATATTTCAATGTGTTGGGTGATGAAATATTTAACAAACAGAGTATCAAAAATACATGAAAATTTATGTCCGCATGTTCGGTTTAGGTTATAGTATGAAACTTTAGCTTAATTTAATTCACTAATTTTATGTTAAATTTATGTTGATGATAGATAGGGAGGTTGGCAACTTTTGTTGTGATTGACATAAACATGCAGCGGAACTTGAAGCCACTGATGCAGTGATGCCATTTTCTGGTTGCAGTCACAGTCAACAGGCTTAAAAAGCATGCAGGTCCTATCACCGAAGGCCAAGGGCTTATCCATTTGGTTGAACCCTCAAGCCTGCTGGCTGCACACATATTGAAAAGCAAAATTAAGATAGAGAAGAAATGATTTAGAAACCCCGTGTTTTCAATAAGCAAGATTTCCTCCCATGTGCAAAGATACCATTATCTCTTCAGACCCTACCCGGCCACTTCAGATGGTACTGCAAATTCATTGTCTATGGACCTAGTCGACTTATCCATAACCCATATAGTGTGTTGAAATGTACAACTTTTATTATAATTTATAAGGTTGCAAATTGATAGAATTTACTCAAATGATACGAGGATTTCCACTTAAATGTTTGTATCAATTGATATTATAAGCAAGCTTTTACGTCTTGGGTTAGAGTCTTAAAGGAAGCCATTTAAAGAATAGAGTGGGCCGTTATGAACGTTAAATTCGGAAGCATGATATTAATATATACTTGTAGGCTGATTTTCAAGTGTCGTTATCCAAAGTTATGGTAAAAACTTTATCCTAAAGCAGCAGCAATAAATAAAATCATACGTGATGTAAGAAACTATGTAAGTTGGAAGAGAACGGTTGAGACATGCATGTGCAAAGGCCTGGTCCACGGATTTAGCGGTTGGTAGCCCCAAGTATAGAACCAGCGCATGTGCGTTTGATTTTCTCAAATTGTTTGAGGCTTTGGCCGGCTGTCAATCACCACCAAGTGTTTTGGTGTGTGTCTGGCTTACTCAGTTTCCTTTATAAATAGAGACCTCCTCGTGCATTTATGCAGCAACAAATTAAGCCTATCTAAGCTTCTCTGTTTTATCATCATCAAAAAAAAAAAAAAAGCCCTACAATGGCAGCTCTAGTAGCTCTTCTTCTTTTCATCCTTCAGCTACACCTGCATGGAACTACCGCTGATTATGGAGGTTGGGAAGGCGGTCACGCCACTTTCTACGGCGGTGGTGATGCCTCAGGCACAATGGGTAAGTACCAAGTAAAGTCTTCTTTTAGAATCAAACACTCTTAATTAATTTCTTCTTTGAGAATTGTGTTTGATGTGGGGTTTTTGCGTTTTGCAGGAGGAGCATGTGGATATGGGAACTTGTACAGCCAGGGGTACGGAACTAACACTGCAGCTCTAAGCACGGCATTGTTCAACAATGGCCTGAGCTGTGGTTCTTGCTATGAAATGCGATGCGACAATGACCCCAGATGGTGCCGGTCCGGCACCATCATCGTCACCGCTACAAACTTCTGCCCGCCCAATTTCGCGCAGGCCAATGACAATGGAGGATGGTGCAATCCTCCACTCCAACATTTTGATTTGGCAGAGCCTGCTTTCTTGCAAATTGCAGAATACCGCGCTGGAATAGTCCCCGTGGCCTTCAGAAGGTAGGCGAAGTAGACCCGAACTTTCCTTGGCTAAGTACTGTTCTTTGGCTTCTATAAGCTTATTGCTACCAAATTAGCCGGTTAAATTCCTTAAAATATGATTAACTTATATAGCCTTATACATATTCTTTGATATGATCCAAACCCAACTGTTGATATAATGTGAACTCGACACATGAATATGAATTGAGACACCTAGATAATAAGCTGCTTTTTAAGTAATATACACTTATGGGGAGTGGCTTAAACTCCAAATTCCAAACCCTTGTAGTGTAGGCTGCTGGTCATTATACTAACGTGCTATTGTATTGGTGATGTGATGGCAGAGTGCCCTGTATGAAGAAAGGAGGAATAAGATTCACCATCAATGGCCACTCTTACTTCAACCTGGTCTTGATCACCAACGTGGGCGGTGCAGGGGACGTCCATGCGGTCTCAATCAAAGGGTCTAAAACAGGATGGCAGGCAATGTCAAGGAACTGGGGACAAAACTGGCAGAGCAACTCGTATCTCAACGGCCAAAGCCTGTCCTTCCAAGTCACCGCCAGCGACGGTAGAACTGTGACAACCTTCAACGTCGCGCATGCTGGTTGGCAGTTTGGTCAGACCTTCGAAGGGGGTCAATTTTAGAGTTCCTTCCATCTATTACTTCGGAAGTAGATTAGTGATTTTTTTTTTTAATATGTCTGCACAAGAGGGAGAGAGATTCAAATTAGTGACCTCCGCTTTATTAGGCATGATCACAGCCGATTAAGCTATCTCTTGAAGACTTACAATGATAATTGGTAAGAGTCAAAGTGTGTACTTGTAGTGGCTCTGCTGAGGTGGCTAAAATAGCACCCGTTGAGCCTACCATGTAGTTATTTTGAGAATTATCTCATCCTGGGTAATATCCCCAATTTCCCAATTGTAGCCTTTGTTGGTTTTCAAATTTAAAGAAAGTTTATATGAACACTTCTCATTTATAATTTTCGGATCAAAAAATGCTGATAATTTGGACAACAATTGTAAGATAATTCATATCACATCCACTTGCTTAAATAAATTTTAGACTGTTTAACTACTTACCAGGATAGGTGGGTCTCATATAAAATCTTTCATAATTGTTGACTAACATTATACCTTGGCCTCTCAAAAAAAATTAAAACTTCTATATGAATCGTTTAAGGTGTTCAAAATTAAAACAAACTAGAGCTAGATTAAAATTAATATGATTGAATTTTTTTTAATTAGTCTTTACTAACTTTAAGTCATGAAAACACACATAACACACACTTGAGATGTATATTGATACCAAAAATCCTTTCATATGAATAGTGAGTAATATTTTGGCACTAAAAGGATCTGCAAAATAACTAATTCATGTGTAAAACCACCAACAGATAAACAAAGGTTAATGAATATGTCATTATTTTAATTTTAGACTTTGATTTAAAACCAGGAGAAAAACTGTTTAGGGTTTATTATTATTATTATTATTATTAGTGAAGAGAAAAAGGGTTACAAGGTAGGAGGATTACTTTATTATGCAAGCAATTACATGAAGAAACATTTATTTCCCATATGGGCCATGATGCAGAAAACCACATGCTAATGGGTCAAAGCCCATCAATCAAAATGAAATCGGCATATTTTATTCAATGGGCTGTAATTCAGCAAAGTCACACTCTATTGGGCTACCGAATTGACCAGGGCACCATGAACCTCTGTCCACTAACTTAGTAATTTCAATAGTGTAACATATTATTATAGCTAATAAAATTGTGATGTATATCATATTTAAGTTGGTTTACAAAATTTTACTGTATGGAGTAAAAAAAATTTTTTTTAGCATATCTCATGAACTTATAACTTTATTTTGATACCGGAGTTCATTATAAATAAGATAAATCACAATGTCTCTTTTATATAAGGCTATATTTCTAGAGGTTTGCTATAATTTATGGGACAAGAGACTTTGAGGCCCGTTGGTGACTAAGCCCTCCTTTATACGTTACGGACTCGTGTTGATTAAATTGTAAAAGTTTTGTCAATGTTTGTTTTGAATCGTGTACCAACAAATTACTAAATTTATGTGTTATAAAAAAAATAAAAATAAAAAAGTTAAATGCATTTTCAGTACTTGTGCTTTATGCCAAAATCAAATAGCAAACTTAATTTTCAAATATATCACAAATAATACTTATGATAAGTAAATAAATTCACCTGGTACTTCTATCAAGATTTTTTAGTTTTTTTAACGGAGCTCCATATCACAATTACATGTAGACTAGTACTTGTAATTTTAAGGCAACATGTGCCGTAGTACCTGTATTTTTGAGTGCCATGTCAGATAAAATAAAATAAAGACAAAATATATATATATCAGAGATGGGGTGGCCGAACCACCCCATAGGGGTGGCCGGCCACCCCGTTTGGCTTAGGATAAGGAGAGAGAGAAAGGGCAAACAATATGTAAAAAATGACACATTCTGCACCACTCGAAGCTGGACCAATAGCATCTCTCCCTTTCATATCTCTAACTGCCTTCTACAACCCCTCCTTTTTTTTCCCCGTTAACCGACTTATCCATAATTGTTTCTCCACCATATACTCTCATCAACGTTTGCCGGCCTCTGGATTAGAGACACTTGAATGCAAAAGCGAGGGGAATGGCGGCTGCAGCCTGTTTGAACTATGGAGCACCAGGCTCGCTCAATCTCCAGCTGAAGCAGCAAAGCTAAGAAAGAAGTGCTTCATAGATATAACGGCGATGGGAAAGAGAAACATTATGGTGATTGGAGTGAACGGAGGATCGGGATATGGTAAGGCAAAGAAAAGGATTGGGATGGTGAGATGTAGCAGTGGCATAGGCATAGGGGACTTCATAGGAGGGGATTTGTTGAAATTTGATCTGGGTCGTTGGCTGTCAGACGTGGAAGAGCACAAAGCCATTGCCATATACACCCCACACGAGGGAGGCTACGAGGGCCGCTACCTTAACCGACTCAAATACCAGGGCTACTATTTTCTGGACCTCACTGCCCGAGGCCTTGGAGATCCTGAGACCACCCTCACCAAGATTCACCCCGTTTGCCCTGTGAGTTACCAAACTCTCGATCGGCATCTCTGCTTTTATATTTTTATATACGTACGTGTACAGCTTCTTTCAATCTCCTTAATTTTTACTATTTGCTTTGTTAAAAGTGTAGGCCCATTTAGGGAAACAACCCATTGTAAGGTGGTATTTCCCACCAGAGGTTGATTACAGACTCGCTGCACTGCCTCCTGATGCCAAAGGACTTGTGGTCTGGATAATTGAAGCCAAGGTAATCATGACTAACAAAAACCTCAGTATATAGACTGCAACTAAATCTTACTACTCTTCTGCATACCTTTCTTTGCACAGGTTCTTTCCAAGTCGGAGTTGCAGTTTCTCGCCTTGCTTCCCACTCTGCGGCCCAAAGTCAGGGTCATTGCTGAATGTGGTAACTGGTAGGTTATCCAAAACTCATTTGTTTTGCACGTACAGTCTAGAGATGATGAGTTAATACTACTTTTGCTACCTTCTTTCTACTGCACGAAAGCAGAGAATGCTATATGCTTATGCCAACAACTCAATCTATGCGCAGGAGAAAGTTTGTGTGGAAGCCACTCAAAGAAATTGCTGGACTAACTACAATCGAGGGAGCATGACAACACAAGCCAACATAGAGAAAGTCAAGAACACCTTTATCCTTATTCCAGCTTCACTCTGGTCTTCCTCTCAGATGACAAGGCCCCTAAGCTCTGTTCTTCTTGAACAAGTGTTGTAAAAAGTACAGCACACATTTCATCCAAGATAAATCAAACATAAATTTCACCCAAACCGATCTTGTAGAGTACATTTTGCAACAGCAGAGTCAAAACACGTAAAAATTTGCATGTTTGCTTATTTGTGTGCACACACAGCTAAGAACGTCACTGTCTATTCCAGGGAAAAGATTAAGAGAGATGGTAAAATTAGCAAACATCATTATATCTAATTGATTTTCCTCTCCCCACATCTTCCGGTGTCTAAATCCACTAGCCTTTGATGATGATGGAGCAAGTTAGGCCTACAAACGAGCCAGGCAGAGCTGAGTTTAGGCAAAATCAGATCGGCTCGTTTTTAAGTACCTCTAAATAAGCCGAGTATGAGCTCGAGCCGGTCCGAAATACTATTGTCCAAACTCGATTTGTTGGGTTAATATTTGACTCGGGATCGAGCTCGAGCTGGATAAGAACTCAAAAACAAGTTGATCCTAGTACTCGAGCTGCTTGATTGTTGGAGGTAATTTTTTTGGCACTTTTTTTCAAGCCAATGATCGGGTGAGATGTTGACGAGCCTTAATTGGGTAGCTTGGCTCAATTAGGGCTCATTTAGAGTTTTTTTTTTGGCAACCTTTTAAATGTTATTAAAATAATTGAAAAAAACACTCAAAAAATTGATTCTAAACATATGAAATCAATAATTTATGGCATTTACAACTTACAACCAAATTGCCAAATTGGACTGAAAAACATGTAAATTACATTATTTTGGAAGAATATTTTTTTTTAATATGTCCACACAAAAAAGGGAGAGTGAGGAATTCGAACTAGTAACCTTCGCTTCCATTAAACATAGTCTATAACCGATTGATCTATCCCCTGGGAGCTTGGAAGAACATTTAAAAATACACAAATGGCTAATGAGATGCAAATTACAATTACATACATGAAAGAAATACAAATGAAATAATTACAAATCAAAGACATTCTAATTAAATAAATACAAATCATTAACCACGTTGTTAATCCTTTTTAAAACATGTGTTTTTATGGGGTATTACATGTTGACTTCAAATATATCATAGAAATTTAATTTAACATGTTCTAACACACTTTTTTTACGGTAATAATTAAAGTAAAAAATCAATTTGATAATACATTGCCTACTTCGTAAAGAAGTGAGAAGTGTAGGATTGCTCTAACGAGTAATTGTAATTGTAATTATTATTTTTATTTTTATTTTTCAGCTCACATTTTCTAATATATATTGTGTTGTGTGTGTGTGTTTTTTTAATAAGTTTTTTGGTCAAGAAATTTGGGCAGGCAAAAAACGACGCCGGATCCAATGTTACTAGTAATGTTCCTTTCACTATCATTTTCGTTTCATTTTCCTCAAACGCTATATTTGCTGACCATCAACGCCCGAGCTCTTTATATATATATATATATATATACACCAAGAAGCCAAGAGCTTTCCTTAGATTTCACTTCCCAGATTCTTCAAACGGTGACTCTCTCTCTCTCTGTAGCAGATCTACGGTTCAGGTTTCTAATTTCTGCAAATCTGTTTCCCAACTCCAATTTTTCTTTCTCCTTCATTGAAGATTTCTGTGTTTGGCATTGTCACAGCTGAGCCACCTTGTGCGATAAATTATGCCCGACTGAGGTACAATTCGTGAATTTTCATGTACACATTTTGTACCTACGTGTGGTTGTGTTGAATACGTACATGTATACGTATACGCAGACAAGTTTGTGTATGGTATAGATGTGTGCTTGTAATGTGTATCCGATATTAACTGCAAAGAGTGGGAATTGATATTTTGATAGATCCAGAGAGGTATCAAGGTGGGACTTGGAGAGATAGGTGAGGGGGAAAGATGAGTGAGAGCCAAAGGTTCCAGCTGGGGACCATTGGGGCGTTGAGCTTGTCGGTGGTGTCGTCCGTCTCAATCGTAATTTGCAACAAGGCGCTCATTAGCACGCTTGGTTTCACATTTGGTGAGTATCCAATATGTATTCACCTCATAAAACTAGTACTGAGATTGAAGAATTGATTTTAACGAGAGGCGATTATTTAAATTAATATTGTCTCGGTATGGAAATAGGAAAGAATTCTCTCATTTATGAAAAAGCTAATATTTTGCCTCTAATGGCTGTAGAGGGTCCAAAACCACCATGTGGGGGTGATTGATTTTGTATCAGGGAATGTGTTCGGTAGTAGTTAGTCATTTCTCATAAATGTGGTTGTTTTGAATTGTTATTGTGCTGTCGTTGTTATTTTTTTGAGAAAAAGTAGTCAATCTTATTCATGATCTTAAAATCAAGAAGCATAAAACTCCTTACAAATCATCGCAAGATCAAAAATTCCAGAAAAATATCACAGTCCCACTTTCCAGTCTCTCCCTAATGGAATACAGACACCAACAAGAGCCAACCTCAAAGGCTACCCAAGTTGTTGCCTCCCTTAGGTTTTTCGAGATCGGAAAATGGGACTACCTCTCTATTATTTGCAACAGAAAAATTAGCTAAAGCCTCCCCAGCTTGTTGGACCAACGCTGTCAGGTGAGTAAAGGGTCCACCATGAACGGTTTCATTCCATCTGAACCACACCTGTCTAGCAATCTCCACAAACAGCCGGAATTCGTCTTCTTCGCACGACCGCATCATCTCTCCACCACACTTCGAAAGGAAGGACCATTTAGCAAACTCTTATGGAACCTTTTAATACTCCCATTCCACACGTCTCTTGCGGAGGGACAGCTCCACAAGATGTGGAAACACGTCTCCTCCTCAAGAGTACAAATAGGGCACAAATCATCCGTGGTTAGCTTCCTTCTACAAAGACTTGCTTTGGTTGGTAGAATCTCGTGACATGCCCGCCATAGGAAATTTTTTGCCGCATTGGGTATTTTAAGTCTCCATAGTCTACCCCATAAATCCTTCCGGTTAGCATTAGAAGAACTCTCGGCCTGCAGTTGTGATAAACGTCTCATAGCCCCATGATATGCACTTTTCACAGTGAAAAGCCCATTAGGTGTATCCCTCCACACTACCACGTCACTTCATTGTGCGCCAATGGGTATTTTGAGGATGGCCTCTACCTTCTCAAGGAGGAACAATCTCTCAATCAGCTCTTTATTCCACCTGTGGCAATCTCTATCGATAAGTTCCGCAACTTTAGCGTCTCCATTTAATTCCCTAGGAAACGAGTGGATGGCAAAAGTTGTAGGGATCGGAACCCATTTATCTCCCCATATCCTTGTATTTTCTCCATCACCTATCTTGCAAAAAAGTCCCTCCTTAAGAAATGTCACAAGCCCCCAAGATGCTTCTCCATGCATAGGATGGTTTATTTCCCAATTTCGCCTCAAGAATTGAACTATTAGCATAATACTTCTCCCTTAAAATCCGAGATACTAAACTGTCTGGGATTTCCAAAGCCTCCAACATTGCTTAGCAAGGAGAGCCTTGTTGAAGCAATTGAAATCCCGGAAACCCATACCTCCTTTTGATTTTGGAATGCCCATTTTACTCCAGCTCATCCAATGTATACCCGAAGCTCCCCACCAGAATTGTTGCATCTGCGAACATGGGATTTTCTCCTCATCTAGAATGCTCTTTTTGATCTCTTGAGAAGTATTCCGGCTGAAAAAAATAGCGGTCTTGGATGTATTTAATTTTTGTTCGGAGGCTAGTTTGTAGACCTTGAGTAAATTAGATAATCGACTCCAATGGCCCAAATCTGCTCAGCAAAAAAGCAAACTATCATCAGCAAAAAATAGGTAATTTAGCCGAGGACCCCTTTTCGAAGAAGAAACCCCCTCCAAAACACCCTCTCTATCCGCCTTTATTAATGATGAGCTCAACACCTCTGCACAAATCAAAAATAAGTAGGGGGATATCGGGTCGCTTTGTCTAATCCCCTAGTTGGAATAATCTTTCCCGTCGGTATCCCATTCACCAAAACTGCATAATGCGCCGAAGTTACGCACATCATGATAAGTTTTATCCAACTAGGTGCAAACCCCATTTTTCCCATTACCGCTTCCAAGAAACCCCATTTCACCCTGTCATAAGCCTTACTCATATCAATTTTGACTGCCATATAGCCCTTCTTGCTTCTCCACGTGTGCATCGTATGAAGGGTCTCATAGGCCGCCAAAATATTATCAGTGATTAGTCTACCCGGAATAAAGGCACTTTGATAAGGGGAAATAATATTTGGCAAAATCACCTTAAGCCGATTAGCTAGTACCTTCGAAATAATCTTATAAAGAGCATTACACAAGCTAATCGGTCTGAACTCCGTCACACTAGTGGGACTACTCATCTTAGGAATAAGTGCTATAAATGTAGAATTTAAAACACTATCAAGGGTTGCATTATTAAGAGAGTAGAGAACAGCTTTGCAAACCTCAGGTCCCACAATGTCCCAATGTTTTGAAAAATCCAGCATTAAAACCGTCCGGTCCGGGGGCTTTTAGAGGAGCCATCTGAAATAAGGCAGTTCGAACTTCCTCTGCAATAAAAGGCCGAACAAGAGCCTCGTTCATTGTGTCTGTAATTCGCCCATCTAAACCATCCAAGCTATCATGATAATTAACAGCTCCTCCTGCAGTAAACAACTTAGCAAAATAATTTCAAAGGCCCTCCCGGCTGCCGTCGTTATTTGCTCAAAAACTTTTGGGTCTTTGATGTGTAGTGGAAAATACTAACTTGCTATGTGTGGTGCGCAGCCACAACCTTGACAAGCTGGCATCTTCTGGTCACATTTTGTTCTCTTCATGTGGCGCTATGGATGAAATTGTTTGAACACAAGCCTTTTGATCCAAGAGCTGTAATGGGTTTTGGCATACTAAATGGAACCTCCATTGGACTTTTAAATCTTAGCTTGGGTTTCAATTCTGTTGGTTTTTATCAGGTAACCTACTCTAACTTATCGGCCATATTCTGTGATTGTAACATCATATTGTTTTATCAATGAGATCATCATGCTATATCGTTCTCATTATATGCCAATCCCATTCTGAAGTATTAAAATTCATGTGTTGCTAGCGCTTGTGCTTCAACAGATTAGTTGCTTGCGCTATGTCAAAATGTAAAAAGGGAGAATGTGCGTTTGTGCTTTGTGATTCACGCAGTTTGAATAACATGGGGTTCTTGCCTGTGTCCAAACTCTGCCTGATCCCAAAATATGATCCATGCGAATACATAATTTTAGATTTTAACTTGTGTCTTGTGGTATTGTGTATTGGTAATTCCATGTTTTATGAAAGTGATCATATATATGACTTGACTCTCTCACCCCTTTTCTTATCTTAAATCTGTCACACAACTGATTCATCAATTTAAATATTACTTAGGCACGTCAGTTTCTTAACATTTATCTCTTTTGGTTTTGTATGTTAGATGACAAAACTGGCGATCATTCCCTGTACTGTTCTTTTGGAGACTCTTTTCTTTAGGAAAATATTCAGGTAAATTTAAATTAATCTACAATTCATAATGTGATAAATTTGCTGCATTTATCTGTGTGTTTTAAAACATATACGTATGACTTCTATCTAATTTAAATAAAGCACTTTGAGCTCTCTGCTTTGGATTGAATATCTATCTAGTTAGCACAATGTCTTCCTATGAAGAGTGATAGACAACATTTTAATCAATCCATTGTGCTAACATCTCTATTGTGCTAACTTTTTTATAAGAAGAGGTAAATTTAATCACTTAATCATTACTTTAACATTTGGCACTAAGAAGAAAAGTTGACTTTGATGGTAATGGAATATGAGTGATAGACAACATTTTGACATCTCTATTGTTGATTCTTCAAAAAAAGAAAAAAGAAAAAAAAAGCCCTTCTTGGCTGATATTTGTTATTACATCATTTGCGATCATAACTAAATTCATAATCTGATGGGTGTTGGCAAAGGCAGTCTGGAACAGAGAAATTGTTATCAATGATAAGAATACGTAACCACTTGGATTAGCTCAGACCAACCCTCTTGAAGATGATCTAAGGTGACTGAAACATTTTCATCATCAACGATGCTTAGAACAATTGAGATGGCCTTTGGCACTAGTTGCTAAGAGGCTTGTTGTAGACCTTCTGCCTTGAAGGCATTTGCCACCTAGAGACTGTTGAAGCTTGGGACTAGACTGAAGAGGTCACACTTGGGCATATGAATGGTCATCTTGGAAATGAAATTTAATGACTTTCACAAATCTACTAAATGATATCTGTACAACTTTTAGAAGGCAGACGTTCATGTGATATTTAATCTTTAATGTCTTCAGTAATAATCTAAACTACTCTCTTTTCTTTATTGTCTTCCTTTTTTCTTTTGTGAAAATCTATAAATTTCTTTGGTGGCTTCTGCTTGTTTTCTGACCTATGCATGCCTGCATTATGATCTTGTTTGTCTATTATATTTTATCCAACTGAAGAGGGTTTCTGCTTTTATAATTTGTGGTGGGCCTGTTCTGCCCTGGATGTGATCTAGATCTGTACTAACATTTAATTACACTCTGTACTGATGCTTCTTTACCTATATTACAGTAGGAGTATCCAGTTTTCACTCCTCATCCTTCTTTGTGGTGTTGGAATTGCAACGGTGACTGATCTTCAGCTCAATGCACTGGGCTCTTTCTTGTCTCTGCTTGCAGTCATCACAACCTGCGTTGCTCAGATTGTATCCTTAGCTGAAGTGACCTCTTACTGTGTTTAATGTTCTTTGTACCTACTTACATAGATACATGTATCTAAGGAAAAAGAACTGGTGAGAGAGAGAGAGAGAGAGAGAGGATAAGTTTAATTTGTGGCCAGATCAACTAGCAGGTTTTATAGTAATGCTTCTGCATTGTACAAGTAATGATCATGCATTACTATACTGCCTTTTTGTTTTTGTTTTTGTTTTGTGGTGGTTATTTAAAGTGCTTCTGTTGTTGAACAACTTAACCAGTTATTTTCAGATGACGAATACCATCCAGAAGAAGTTCAAAGTTTCTTCGACACAGCTTCTATATCAGTCTTGCCCCTATCAGGCAATGACTTTGTTCATCGTTGGACCATTTCTGGATGGGCTTTTGACTAATCAAAACGTTTTTGCTTTCAGATATACCCCTCAAGTACTGGTAAGAATTGAGCCATCACTCCTTAGCTAACTCAAATCAAACACCCCCCCCCGCGTGGCATGCGGGTGGAAGGTTCCTTAACTCTTTTTTCTTTTTAAATCATTTGCTTCTTAATTTAACTCTTTTATGTATGTTATCTTCATTGCAGTTCTTCATTGTTCTGTCCTGCCTGATTGCTGTCTCTGTAAACTTCAGTACCTTTCTGGTTATTGGAAAGACATCTGCAGTCACCTATCAGGTCCTAGGGCATCTGAAAACATGCCTAGTTTTGGCCTTTGGCTATGTTCTACTTCATGACCCATTTAGGTGGCGCAATATTTTAGGGATTTCGATTGCTGTAGTTGGGATGGTAATCTATTCATACTGTTGCACTCTTGAGAGCCAGCAGAAGGCTAATGAAGCATCTGCGCCATTGGCCCAGGTAGTTCAACTCTACACTCTAATATATACAAGGGTTTTTCGTTATTTTTAGATTATTAGTGATGAAAAGAATTAGACAAAAATTGGATCTCCCACCTCCCCAAGGTCTTTGTCTCTACTCTCTTTTTCTCTCTAAACTCCACCCATCAAATTATTCTTTCTTTATTCCTATAATCCTGTAGTATTATTTGTTTGTGCAATGAATATGCTGAAACTCTTTATTTTTGTTGTAGGCAAAGGAAAGTGAATCTGATCCTCTATTAAGTGTGGAAAATGGAGCTGCGATTTTAGGTGATGGTGGTGTTCAAAAAGCCCCTGTATGGAATTCAAACAAGGACCTGCATGCATGAAGCATTTGCAATCAATCACTAGTAATCATTTTTCTCTAGATCAAAATTGGTAGACAAACCAGTCCAGCGATGAAGATGTTGCTGGTAAGGTCATCCATGTAACCATTTAGGTATCTCTGAGCTTGTAACTACTCTGGAATGATATGGCAGAAGAGTTCAAAGGAATAGTTATCTTCTTCTTATATAGCAGTTTTGGTTATCAGTTTTGTATGAATCAGGCCTCGCAATGGAATGCATACCAGAATTTAATAATTGTATACTGTTATTTCCATACACCGAAAGACTTTCATAATTATTCGGGGTTATTTTTTCTTTTCTTTTTAAAAAAAAAAAATTGATTTTTTCATTTTTATCTCTGAAGACGGTGAAAACCCAGCATCCCCAAAGAAAATAGCTTGCTGTTTTTAGTTTACTGTATAAGTCTATTCGGTATTGGTAGTACAGTCACCGTTTGCAACTCTCCGGGGAGGATCTGTGAGAGAGAGGAGGTTAGAGGGATTTCACCAGAGGTGGATTGGTCGGAGTGGTTCCGACGCAATGTTGGTATGAAAAATAAAGAGTACTTTAGTGATTTCGGCGCAACACAATCTATCTTACTTTTTTTTTTTTTTTTTTATTGTTTTAATTTTTACATCACATCAAAATTTTTTTTTTTAAAAATTATTATTAATTAAAATTTTTTATATTAAATATTCTTATTTTTTCACTTTTTATAAGAAAACAGTTTTTATTTTTATTTCGCATCAATTAATTCTTTTTACAATATCAAATCAAAACATTAACGAAATCATTTATCAAATGAACGGTGCTCTCCTTATTAATTTCTCTCAAAGAAGTTAAAACAATTTAAATTTTTTTTTTTCTTATTCACGTTAATAAGACCGTTATTTCTAATTACATTTAAACATTTTAGACCGTTGACTTATGTCACTCTAACATAACTTATCTTTTAGAAATGCCACGTCCCAAGAAAAATAAGTAATTTTAGAAAGGAAAAAAAAAGGCACGGAATTGAAGAACCGAAATTCCAAGTCCCATCGGTGGAGACTGTGAGTCAGTCACTCCTACTACTAGTTGTACACGAGTGTGAACTACAGGGAGGTAGAGGAGACTGGAGAGAGCAGTTTGTCTGGAGGATGGCTCTACGAATTGTGAGCAGAAAAGCCCTGGGCATGGGTATGGGGCCTGTGCATGTTCGTGGATTACAGAGCTTCTCGCTGCCGGACCTGCCCTACGACTACGGGGCTCTGGAGCCGGTGATCAGCGCAGAGATCATGCACCTCCACCACCAGAAGCACCACCAGACCTACATCTCTAACTACAACAAGGCCCTCGAACAGCTCCAACAGGCCCTCTCCAAGGCCGACTCCCCCACCATCGTCCAATTGCAGAGCGCCATCAAATTCAACGGCGGAGGTTTCCTCTCTCTCTCTCTCTCTCTCTCTCTCTCCATGCAATTGGAATTCCAATTCTAAATCCAAATCGCAAGTTTTACAAGTTTTAAGAATTCTATCATTCCTCGAGTTTTGTTTCTCAAGAATTGAATTCTAAGGTTAGCATTTCTTGACTGTCAGCTGCTTGTGCAAGCCACAAATCGTTCTTCCTGTACGATAAACTACAGGTCTTCTGCTTCTGTTCTAAGCGATCTGTTCTAGTAGCTAAAACTACTACGGGTCCTGCTCTTTTTGGGAGTAAAACGACCCGTCGGTTTATGCTCTCTGGCAGGATTTTCCGATCCCTGCCTCAACCACAAGTCTGAAAAATTCTTAAGGGAAATAAAAACAAAGCGTCAGAAAGTTCAAATTCTCTATACTTCACAGTGAACTTTTGTCTTGATAGATTTTATGGTATTTGAAATCTTTGTTAGCCATTAACTACTCCTTCCCTGTGCAAAAGGTCATATAAACCACTCAATTTTCTGGAAGAATCTTGCACCCATTAGAGTAAGTTTGCTTAATTTCTCTCTCTTGTTTTTTTGTGCAATCTCGATTATCCGGTTTTATTCAATGTCGTTTTTCGGGTCTGATATTACATTCTGAAATTTTGTGGCAGGAAGGAGGTGGTGAGCCTCCAAATGCTTCCCTAGGCTGGGCCATTGACACTCAGTTTGGTTCTCTTGAAGCATTGATTCAGAAAGTCAATGCAGAAGGTGCTGCTTTGCAAGGTTCCGGATGGGTTGTAAGTTTTTGAAGCTTCTTTGAGATATTTTTGTTAGTTACACGAGAGTCTGTTTGTATTGAATGGAAATGAGAACTAAATTTTAGGAACTTTATAATATTTGAATTCTTGACAGTGGCTTGCTCTTGATAAGGAGCAGAAGAAGCTTTCAGTTGAAACCACTGCAAATCAGGTGTGGTCATCATATCTTTGCTATTCGATTGCGGTTATTCGTGCTGATATTTTACTGTCTGCAATATTGTTTTACCTGTAACAAGATTAAATGTATTGTCCATAATATCGAATGCCTCTCTGGACTGGACAGAACTGTGTTTGCTTCTGTTTTATAGTTAAAAATGTTCTGTGCACGAGTGTTTGATGCTGCTTGCAATTGCAATTATATGCATATTTTCACTAGTGTGACGTCACTAAGAATTTAGTAGTTCAATGGTTCAACATTAGTCCTTTGTTTTAGGAGTTGCAATGATTATAATAATGAACACTTTTAGGTGGGAGGCAATTTATTGGATAAAGGATGAAAATATAAGAAGGATTTGCTTTCAACTTTTGCCTTTTCCATCCTAACAATAAAGCCAATGGTTTTTGGACTAAATTGAATCCTCCCCCCATAAACAAGGGTAGAGGGTGAGGTCACAAGTTTAATGTCATATGGGTGCATTGTATTTACCCAAAACAACCTAAAGTGGCCATAAAAATTTGTTGGCTGCATTAGCTAATTTAGGAACCTTGTATTCTGTAGCAAAATCTTATCAGTTACTTAAATATTTTTTCGTTTATTTTATGTGGACATTTTTTTTTCTTTTCTAATGGTAGTCCCACTTTTCCATTAATTTAGATGCTCTAGAGTTTTTTTTTTTTTCCTTGTTTATATTAGATATTAGACATCTTAAAATTCATTCTCCTTGTTGTTTTTGGTTGGATAAGTGACATCTGAAATCATGTTTGATGGCATAAAACTTTACAGGATCCACTTGTGACTAAAGGATCAGCTTTGGTTCCATTGTTTGGAATAGATGTTTGGGAGCATGCATACTACTTACAGGTGAAGCTAGGATGGTTTGAATTTGGCTGTCTCATAATTACATGATAATTCCCAAGCATCCAAATTAGATAGAATCTCTTGCAATTCTTAATGCTTTCAAATTTTACGCATTTAAGATGAGTTAGTAATTTATTTACAGAGACATAAAGCTTCTCGCATGATTTAGTTTTGGGGAAAAAAGTGGAACCGTGGAAGGATATAGTGTGCATTTGCACTTGGATATATGAAGCCGCGGCCCGCTTTTATGATTTGCCCATCCCCATGGCATCACCCCTGGTTGCCTTTTCTTATTGTCTATGTTTCAAATGTAGTGTTCTTTTTCCCCATAATGTGGCAATGATGAGTACTGCTTCTTCCTACACCTCTCAGTATGAGAATAGCTTCTCTGAGTATATTAAGCAGCTACCTGAGCTAATTTTGGGGGTAAATACACAATGATCTGCAGCTATCTCGCTTGATTTTATTCTTGCTTGCAACTTACAACTGAAATTACTGTCCTGGTGCAGTACAAAAACGTGAAAGCAGATTATCTGAAGAACATATGGAAGGTTATTAACTGGAAATATGTAAGTGAAGTTTATGAGAAGGAGAGTCCATGAGACAATAAGCTCAGTCTTGTGGATGGGTTGTTACTGAATGCAGGGCCTGGCGAGGTGTATGTAGGAAAAATAAGCATCAGTGTAAATGGGAGTCCTAAGTTTGTAGTGAGATCTGCTGTCTTTTGGTTATCTTTCCATGTGTCGCCTGTTATGTTTGTAATAAAATTTTCTTTCTCTTGGTGTGCTTGTTCTCTGTTCTTCTTTTGGATTCTCTGTTCTTTGTTTCAAAAGGTTGAAATTTGAATTCTCTCCTTTAATGGTTTGAAGATTCCTACTCTCCTACTATGTTCTGCCCGCCTTTCCTCAAAATAATCGGGTGTGGAAAGAAGTTGTGGCATGTATGAAGCAACAAGAGACCATACGTGTTTTGAATAATGGCCCTAGAGGGACTCATACACATTCTCATAAAGAGGGAAATACAATTAATCACAAAAAGATAGCTGAAATAAATAAATTTGAGAAGTGTAGCATTTCTCCATTATTAGGAAAAATTACTTTGTCTAGTCAGGATTGATCAACGTGGTACCAAAAGTATGATCCTTGGGGAAAGCTAAGTATTCCAAATGGTCCTTATCATTTATTATTATTATTATTATTATCTAATTTTGAGTAATATTGTAATTTTACAATAGCAACAAGTGCTGGTCATCAACTATGTCACGTGTTAATCAAAGATATGGATTTACGTGTGCATTATTCTCTACTATCTTTTTTTTAAGAAATGTGATACAGTCATAATAAATACCTAATTTATTTCTTACGTGTTATTTAAAAAATTAAAAAAATAAAAACAAAATTAAATTCAAAATACTAAACTTTAATTTTTATTTTTTATATGACATATAAGAGAGAAATTGAGTTTTTGTTAGGTCTATTTATGACTTTTAACATTTTTCTTTTTTTAATTACATGTAACATGGTAATAATGGGTTAACGTTTGGCCATGAAAAAAATAGCAAAGATGTCATTTGTAACACGAAAAGAACTCTCGCTTTCTTAGCTCGAATGGAAATAGAGTAGACAATTTTTTACACAATATGTGAACCTGACATTAAATTAACAGATTAAAGTTGAATGGTCTAATTAGTTTAAGTAAATGGGTCGAGTTAAGGTTAACTTATATAATTTTCCACCCATATCTCAGCTCGACATGACCCAAACCCAATGTGCAACATTTATACTTGACAATTTGTTACATGACCTACGAATACGAACTCAAACTCAACACAAAATTAGTGGGTTAGAATTAAGGAATTTTAACTTTTTTTTTTTTGATGGTTTGAATTAGAATTAATTCATATAATTTTATACCAAATATTTAAACATGATTCAAACTCCGGATATCCACCCGACTCGAACCAGCTGAAGATCCGTAAACTACCCCTGTAGGCCAGAGTAACCCTAATCACGCCGGATATATATACTCTCCGTTCTCCTGGCATCACAGTTATCACTTCCCACTCACAAAACCCTAGCACAGCAAAGACAAGGACGCCCAAGGAGGCACACGAGATCTACGGTTAGGTTTAGAGTTTCACATTCCCAATCACCATGGTAAGACGTCAAAGCCTCAAGCTTTAAGCTTCACCACTGGATTTCGTCTCTACGCATAATCTCTTAATACTTGTGTGTGTGTGTCTCTGTTTGCGCAGACTTTCAAGCGAAGGAACGGTGGACGAAACAAGCACGGCCGTGGCCACGTGAAGTTCGTCCGCTGCTCCAACTGCGGAAAATGCTGCCCTAAGGTGTGCTCTTGTCTCTGCTTTTGTCCCAATGCTGAGAAATTTCATGATGTTATCGAGAAAATGATACTCATATTGCGTGTGTGGGGTGGTTGTTGTGTAAAAGGACAAATCTATAAAGAGGTTTCTGGTGAGGAACATAGTTGAGCAAGCGGCTGTTAGAGATGTCCAAGAAGCTTGTGTTCACGATGGTACAAAATTCTCTTCATTTTGCTAATCCTTTGCCATTAATGATTTAATGTTGATTGATTTGTTTGGTGAATGCGATTTTAAGGTTACATTCTTCCGAAGCTGTACGTGAAGATGCAGTACTGTGTTTCATGTGCTATCCATTCTCATGTTGTGAGGGTCCGGTCCCGTACCAACAGGAGGAACCGTGAGCCTCCACAGCGTTTTAGGCGCCGGGTATGCCCATAATATCTATCACTGTTTTGCTCTGTTGGGTTTGCCTTGCTGTCTTGTAATTCGATTGTTTGTTTCTTTTAAGGAGAGGTATCATTTTTTACCATTGGGTTCTGTAAAATTACATATTGGTATCAGAGTTTAGTTTCTAAATATTTTTTATCGAGCCAAATAAGTTTGAGTTACAGGTTTCACATTGAATATCTAGTTGATAGTCTTATGTTTCCTGCCCACCCCAGGATTAGAGAGCTGTTATATTTATTCTTTAGTATATTGTCGCTTACAGGATGAACATTGTACAGAGGCCTTGCATTATAGTTGAATGGATTAATGGTGTTTTAGTAGTTGTGTTTTATTCAAAGTTTTCCGTGGACTTGTGAGGATAAGAGTGCTCTGCTTTAGTTGATACTTTGCATATCTCAATTTCAAATTTTACAAGTTTGGACGTGTAAATTGATGGCTGTCATCTTAACCATTTATTTAATGCAATTGGTAGTTTAGTAGTACAGTCTTTGGCTGAAACTTTATAATATAATAACTTCTAGAACTTAGAACTTGTTTTATAAGACCTTGTTTTAGTTGTAGCTACATCTATTCTGCGTTCTATTTTAACTCCAATCAATGAACTTAGAAGTGTGGAGTCTGGGTAATATTGTATTTCAGGTTGTTCATTTGCCCATGATTGTCTGAAACCAATAGTCTGGACTGCTTGTTTAGCTAAATAACTGTACAGCTTGCTAATTTTAATTTCATTTGATTGTTAGACTAGTAGTACCCAGAGGGGACCATATTTTGATTTTAGCTCTGTTAGGTGGATGAGAAATGGTGGGAAGGAAAATAATGTCTGTTCAGATGAATTTTCTTTTTCAAAAGATCATGGCATTAGATTCATAATTATATTACCTGTCTTTCCCCAATGTCTGGCTGCTAAGCATAAAATCCATGTTCAGTGAATCTGGTAGTAATCTTTTTTTTCTTCTATTCCCATTCTAATAGTTGAATTTCTTTTCACTTTAATTTGGTATTTATATACCTTAGTGCTGTATTCCTGTGTGCTTTAGACGTGGCTTTGCAGTGGCTTTTTTGTTGTAATGCTATGTCCTTCGTTCTTTCTTTTGATGCATGTTCCTTAATTCTTTGCTTTTGTATCAGGAGGATCAGCAAAGGCCTGGTGCACCTGGTCAAGGACCGCGCCCTGCTGGACCACCAGTTCCTGCTCGCACTTGAGAATCATTAGAATATGCCTTGCTCTATTACATGAGACTTTTCAATTTCAATTGCTGCTCATATTTTTGCATGTTATCTATAAATGTATTTTGACTTTGATTACCTTCTATTTTAGTATTTTGTGGATTAGATCCTGTCATGACTCCCATTAGGTTTTACTTTCCTTGTTAAAGATTGCTGCTGAAATTATGTTCCAACATTCAAAAATTATTGGCATATGGATTTACATTGTTGGCATTAGAGTGGCCAATCATCTCTTACCTCTTCAGGCTCTCTATTTTCCCCTTAATTGAGTAGGAATATGATTTCTGACCGGTCTGATTGGTGAATTTGATCTTAAGATATACTGCTTAGTGGTATGCTTAAGTTTGGTAATGCAACTTAAGCCATGTAGTATCTGTTAATGACTAAAGGGTTATTACAGGTGTCTAGAAATGGTATGTACTTATATAAATGATTGATTACTTATCCAAAAAAAAAAAAAGAAATGGTATGTACTTATATAAAAAAATGTGGCTAGAAATAGTATGATACTGCATGGTTTGGTAATGTAGATGCATTTTTGTGAGCATGCATAGATTGTGTTCAAGAAATAGCTTTTAAGTTAAAAAAAAAAAAAGTTTTTGGTAACAACTTTATTTCTAAGTTTTGTCAAAAGTATGGTCTGGCTATTTTTTTTAGAGTAAAAAGTCATCTTCTTTTAGAGTTTTTTGCCAGACAGGTCAATTTTTTGTTTGGAATGATTTTTTTCAATTACTAAAAGTACTTTTTAGCTCTATAATGTCATCTCAAACAGGAACATAGGTTGGTTGTGACTGTCATTGCATTGTATGATGGATAGCAATTGAGTGGATGAAGCCAGGAGAATTAATGAGGCGGCAGCCACAATAGGGCATACAAGCTAGATCTTGGTTGGGTTCACTTGTTTTTTTCTTTTTTAGGTCAAGAAAAAATAATAATAATTTTGCTCTTTTTGTGTCTCTTAATTGTATCAGTATGGTTCTATCCTTTATGTTATCTATTTGTTGGAAAACACTAACAAATATATTGAGTTAGAACACTAGTAGCAGTTTCTTTTGATTTTTCCTAGATTTAGGGCACAAAACTCTTTTTGCTTTCTTATGAAAACATATTTCACAATATCTTTTCTTATATCATTAAAATATTATTTCTTTACAAAATGCTAGTTTTTTACTTGCTCTCACTTTTTTCACAAATTTGATTCATTTAGACATTGTGAAACACTCTAGCAACTCGTGAGAATTAGTTAAATGTATGGAATCCTATGTGAGTAGATTTTTATTGTTTTTTGAAATTTTTTTTTTAAACATAAGAAAGGGAATGGTATATAGGACGTTTGTTGCTAATGCTTTTGCAATACTAATGCACAAAGCACGGATCTATGTTAGTTAGCCGCATAATTTCTATTATTAGTATTATTATTAGTAAGCATGAAAGCACAACATGATTGTGACACCTTCTCTACTAATAATAATAATTATTCTAATAAAAATGAGATATGTTATACATATTTTTACCTCTTCGCATTCATTTTTTAAAACATAGGTGGATTAATGCAAATGGTAATATTAAAAGTCACTTATGAGCATGGGAAAATAGAGTATGTAGAATAATTATTTTATTCCAAAAAATTAGTATAAAAAAGAATATATATATTTTTTGACATGTCCACAAGGGTAGGGCTGGCCCAAAGGCTAAGCGACTTAGGCTGTCGCCTAGAGCCTCCATTTATTAAGGCCCCAAAAGAATTTATGGAATTTTTTTGTGGATTTTTTTAAAAAAAAAACCTAAGGCCTAAAAATAATTTCTATAAAAATTCAAGGTCTCTAATAATGGTAAATTTAAACCTACTTTCACATAAAAACGAGAACCTTTGGTCCTTCACTCATATCTATTATCTAGCTTACAATTTTTCTGACTCTCTTGAAGATCAAAAACCTTCATGCTAATTCTCCAAAACCTTCTTGGCTTCTTCCTATCCAAAAGTTCAAAACAAGAAATCTCCAAGAACTCTCTAGTTGTAAATCAGGTTTTATTGTTTTATTTTTATAATTTATTTTATTTTAGTCCGAATATTTTTTATATATATATAAATTGTGTTTAATTCAAAGTAGGTTTGAATAATTTCAAATATACGAAAATATTTTTGATTTTTAATTTAATTTTAAGAAATTAAAATTACTAGATGATAATAATAATAATAATATTAAAATAAATATTTTTAAATATTTTTTACTTAAAAAAAAATGCATCATTTCAAAGTTTCGCCTAAGGCCCCAAAATACATTGAGCTGGCCATACATAATGAGAGGGAGGATTCGAACTAATGACCTCCATAATCCTCAACCGATTGAGTTACTCAATGGGGACAATTTGATGTTTTTCTAAAATCACTTATAGAGTTTGGCTTTATATAGCAAGCAAGCATTGTGATATTTAACACCCATAAATATCTCTTATAAATTGGAATAACTTCAATTCGGTTGTGGCAAAAAGGCTAGGTATTTTGCCCACCAATCACAAGCTGACACCTCAGCTAAAAGAAAAAAAAAATGCACAAAAGCAATTTAAACCATGCAGCAGCCGATTAAAGAAGAAAGAAAAGAGAAAGAAGAAGGAAGAAAGAAGTGGAAGGTTGCGCAGGGGTCTCGCCTCGCCGGATCTCGCTAGCGACCCACGGTTTGTTTTTGGTTTTTTTTTTTCCAGTCGTGGGTCTCGCAGCCTCACCTCGCCGTTGCTCTGCCCAGACACCTCACGGTGACCCACCTCGCAACAAGTCGACGACCGGCCACCGAGACACACGGCTTGGTCTCGCCGGCCGTGGGTTTGGTTTTTTCTTGGTTTTAGGATGATAAAACCCCAAAAGGGTTAACTTTTCCTCATAGGTTTTAGTTTTGAGGCATTATAAACGAGTTTTGTGGCATTATAATCTATTTTTGAGGCATTAGAAACGATTTTTTAGGTTGACCGGATTTTTTTTTGGGTTCGCCAGATTTTTTTTTTGAGTTCGCCGGAGACAAAATGGCCACTAGGGGTAGCCGAATCTCTCTCCCCCTGGCCGTAGGGGTGGATCGCGGCCACCCCTAGTGGCCGGATCTTTTTTTTTTTTTTCCGCCGGAAAAGTCGTTGTAGAGGACGGTGGGCGGCGGCGTCTGCTTGCCGGAGGTGGGCGGTGGGCAGCGGCAAGTGGCGGCGTTTGGGTTGATTTGGTTGGTTGATTAAATGATTGGGTGTTTTGATTTTATTTTACATGTGTGCATTTATCTTAATATGATGAGGTGTCAACTTATTATTGGTGGCAAAAAGATGGGGTATTTTGCCATGACCGAACAGTAGCACCTCTCCGTATAAACTACTAACTCTACATGAACTACTCATTTTCTTTTCAATTGGGTGTTATATGGGTTGTAAATTAGTCACTTTTATCTTTTATTATTTATTTAAGAGACATTTTTAATATATCAATTGTATTATTTTTTTTATCTCATCTTATAAATTTAATAAATAAATTATTAAATTTGTGTACTCAGGTTGATCATATAGAAGGGTTGCTTTACAAACTTTGATACGTCTCCCCCCGTATTCATAGGCCTCCTTTCAAACTTCTATGCCATATTCCTATGACCCCCAAAAAGTCATACCACTCTGGAATGTTCAACCAATCTGACTTTTTTTTTTCCAATACATATCTTCTATCTACACACAAATATAAGAAAATGACATTATCCCTACTCCATTGAAGCAAATTAAGCAGTGCCTTACACGTTTGCATTTCCTAATGGAGTGCCTTTGTGGCAAAAAAATTCTTGAAAGAGATTTTGTCTTTTGTTTTCTATTCTTAGAGAAAGACATTGAACAAACGAAATCTAAAACGTTTCTAAAAACACGAAATTGTTTTTTACTTTTATATCACATTAAAATCGTACTCTTTTCAAACTAAAAATAAAAAATACCCACTAAAAAAGTTAAAACACATTAACAAACATACCCTTAATATGTTACATGAATACCGATTTTCCACGTGCATTAATTATTTCTCCAATATTGGAAGACACACTAAAACAAAACTTCTCCTTTAGGAACAAAAGTGAAGTCCCAAGGAGAACTTGATGGGGATCCCTTGGCTAGCATGCACGAGAAGCGTTTACAGCACAAATCTCATGGCATGAGGAAGCATTTAAGTAAATGTGATAAACATGTTTCCATTATGTGCCTGAATTCAAGATTTGGTTTAGCTTAAATGATGATTATTGTGAATCTTGCATATTACAAGGGATTAAAATTCTTTACAAGGGTGTTCGGATTATAATTTAATTGGACAAACAATTAAGAGAGACATATGATAGAGCACATGTCTGAATAAGTCTTAAACTGATATAACATTTTTTAGCCAAAATGAACCCTATTACGAGTTGGGAGTCGAGTAAACTATAATCTATAAATACAATTGCAACCAATTCCGATCTTACTTAAAGTTCATCTTTTTATAGTTTGTCATTTAACGGCCACACAAATTATAGAGAAGTTAAAATATGTTAAATGCACAAATTTCTGTGCAAATTTTGGTCAACAAAAAGTTAATTTACTTAAAAATAAGTCAATCATTTAATGTGTGGAGACTGATTGGCTTTTAATTACTTGATGGTGTTATAATTTGAGTGATTCCGCCCCATTAATGACTCCAAACAGATTCATCCAAGAAAAAAAAGGCATAAGGTTTCAGAGATACGACGACGTTTCAATTTTTTTTTTGTTGTTGTTCTGCAGAACAGAGATTTAGAGAGAGAGAGAGAGAGAGAGAGAGTTTGTGGGTTTGGGGGGGTTTTTGCTTTTGGCTGGGAAAAGGTTTTCTTTGCGGAATTCGGAATCTGCGAAATTGGATTCCTATCCTTACTACTTCTCGTCCTCTTCCACCATTCTCATATAACATCCAACCAAAAAAGAAAAAAGAAAAAAAGAAAAAGATTTTCCCTCACTGGGAATTTGATTCACACAATGATCCCAATGAACTCACTCCAAAACCACATTGATCATCCCATTCTTTAACCAATCCCATGCACTAACGGCGTCGTTTCTCTCTCGTCCCACTCCCACCTGTTGGCTGGTGCTCAAGAAACCTGAAACTCTCTCTCTGTCCCTTTCATTTCTTCTTTTGCTTTCTTTCTGGGCCTCTCTGAATTCTTGATTCGCGTGTTTTGTCGTGTTGTATTGCATTTGGATTGCTTTGTGTCATAGTTCTAGTGTAAAAGTTTCTTCTTTTCGTTCATGGGTGATCTTCAAGTCTGTTCGCCGCCGAGGTCCAACGGCGTCGTCTTGGGGGAATATCGCCTCTGCGGCGCTTCCCCGCCATTGCCGGCCCTGAACCCTGATCCAGGGTCCATTGGGGCCGAGTCCTGGGCTGCAGCGGAGCGAACCACCCACGAGGTTGTGTGTAGGATTCACCCCACTTTGGCCACCGACTACAAGAGGAGGGAGGTCATTGAATATGTTCAGGGACTCATTACGTCGCGCGTTGGATGTGAGGTACACCATACACATGCACAAATTTCTGGGTTTTGTGTTCTATCAATTCTTTCATGTGGGTATTCCATAGTTTGCCTAGTTTTTGCAATTTTGTTTATATATGCTCCTTCTTGTTATATCATGTGTGGTGGAGAAAAAACTGTTAGTTCTCGCATTGCATGAATGGTATCTTGGGTTTCACTTATAGTGCATTGTATGTGTATTAGGTTGCAAGATAATGCTTTTTCAGCTAGGTGGTGTATTTGGGTGCTTTAATATTTTGCATCGTCATTCGTGATGGAATAGGGTGGGCAATCATGTCACGGTGGCTGTGCCTTTTACTCTTCTTGAAGCTCTATTTGGATGAAATCTTGATTGTGTGATGTGGGGTTGTGGTTGTCGACTGTGTGTTTGGAGTTGAAGGATATAGATTTGAGTTTGTCATTTTTTCTATGATTAGGTGGTGGATATCATGAGTGATAAAGTGTTTCCAGAGAGATCAAATCATAATTCATGAATGAATGAAGGTACTTGGAGATTCAACATTTGGAATGATATAAAAAAGACGAGTTAGTGTTGGAGATAGAAGTCGGGAGATAGTAGTTGAGGATATATTTTTACATCTCTCATGACTGTAATTGTAGGGTTGGCTGGATGTGAATTATGTAAGTTAATTTATTTTTACCTGTTGCCTTAAGTCAAGTGTAGTTTTCTTGTCTTTGCTTTCTTGAGTGTAGGTTTCTGTTTTATGAGCATAATTAGTTAGAGGGTTCTTGGGTTCTAATTGGATGTCAGATGGCTTAAATGTAAATAGTGGTGTTATGGTGTGATCTAAAATAGTTGTATTAGAGAACTTCTTGTAATTTAGAGAACCTGCATTGTTGGACTGAACTATTGTCTTGAGGAAGGCTGACAGATCGTTCTGATCAATGCAAGGATAAGGATTCATCTGCTCAATTCCAATTATTGGATGTAATTGAGAATATTAATATTTGGGAGCAAGTGATGTTGGAGGGATTTTTGGCTCCATTTCATTGAAGCACTTACGAGTTTGGCATGTTGATTTTGTATGCTTATTTTTACAGGTGTTCCCATATGGATCAGTTCCACTAAAAACATTCCTTCCTGATGGAGATATTGATTTGACTGCCATTAGCTGTCCAAACATCGAGGATTCCTTGGTATCTGATTTTCATGCCGTTCTAAAGGGAGAAGAACATAATAAAGCTGCTCCATATGAAGTCAGAGATGTGCATTGCATTGATGCTGAGGTTCTCTCCACCTTGTCCACTTTGAAATTAAAATTTTGTGGTGGATTGGCTTGTGTCACTATGCATGTGGGTTGACATTTTCATGCGTTGCAATCCCATATTATTGAAATTGAAGTCCTCCTTTATTAGAACTCAGAAGTGCATGAATGACATCTAATGCCATTACATATATTATTATTAACTTATAAAAGTTTGTTATTAATTGCAGCTACATTTAATGGTGGCAGGTTAGGATTTTGAAATGCATTGTACAGAATATCGTGGTAGATATATCCTTCAATCAGTTAGGAGGACTTTGTACACTTTGTTTTCTTGAACAGGTATGCTACAGGAAGCCTTTAAGATTTTAAATGAGATTGCCATGCTTTTCGATGTATCTAGTCTGCTGCAGGATAAATTATCTTATTTTATAACAGATAATTTTGAATGAGTTAATTTTTGTTTTTTAATTAGCCTTTGAAATTAGTTTAATAAGTGTAGAATATATATTATTTGTTTGTATCTGTCTGTAAATTGCATGTTTGAACTCTCATGACTGCACTTTTTACTTTTTTGAGATTAATTTCTTTAAACACCATGGAAAAATTCCATCGTCTTTGTTTTTGTGCTTCAAGGATTGATTATCATTCCATTACATTCTAAGGGCACCATTTTTGTTTGGCTTTATGTGTTTAAACAATATAGAATATGGAGTTGACTAAATGCTGCCCTTTTCATATTGCTAATGCAACTCGTTATGCAGGTTGATCGCCTCATTGGTAAAGATCATCTCTTTAAACGCAGCATTATTCTGATAAAAGCTTGGTGCTATTATGAAAGTCGTATTCTTGGTGCCCATCATGGTTTGATTTCAACATATGCTTTGGAGACATTGGTCCTTTATATTTTCCATCTATTTCATTCTTCTTTAAATGGACCTTTAGCAGTGAGTACTCCTACAAATCTTAATTGAATTGCTTGCTCAATGTGTATGTTGGATTGAATACTTAATTGTGTTTTTCTCTCCCTTTATCTTCTTCTCTTTTAAATAGGTTCTCTACAAATTTTTAGACTACTTCAGCAAATTTGATTGGGAAAAGTATTGTATCAGTTTAAATGGACCAGTTTGTAGATCTTCTCTACCTGAGATTAGGGGTAAGTAATATACCCCTTGTCTTTATGGCATTGGATGCCTTTGTTGTTGTTTTGTTGATCTCTCTCTCTCTTCAGCTGAAATACCAGAAAATGGGGGAGATCATCTATTGCTGAGTGAAGAGTTTCTTAGGAACTGTGTTGAGATGTTTCCAGTGCTACCAAGGGGGCTTGAGACAAACTCACGGCCATTTCCTCAGAAGCATCTTAACATAATTGATCCACTTAAGGAAAACAACAACCTTGGGCGCAGTGTGAATAGAGGTAGGGGGATGTTTTATATTTTGATGCCTTTAGTCTATGCATGAGTTCCATGCTGGGTGATATTTGGCAAGACAATTAGATTCTCCTTTTGAAGATGAATCTTGTTTGTAAAAGGTTGGTGTTTGGTTTTTTCCTTTTTAAACCAATGAAAACTCTTGCTTGTAGAAACTTCTGTGTTTGTTCATAAGAGCCTTTGACTTTGAAAAACTCTGTGCAAGTCCACAAGATATGATAGCAACAATATGTGCAAATTTGAACGAGGTTTAGGTAGATGCACCATTTGGATAGCCACTTTGATGCCTTTTGGAAAGAAAAAGTCTCTTTCTCAGTGCATCTTAGAATACTTTTCTAACTGGTAAAAAGGAAAACATGTTAAAATGGCAGGTATTTTTATTTTTTTTCTTCTTAAGTAACACACTCAGCCAGTTCATGACCTTACCCTCCACCCAAGTCTCAAGGGCGAGGAGGTGGTATTTTAGCTAGATCTCAAGTTTGAAAATCAGCTATTTTTTCATGTCCATAACATAATTATCATGGCAACACCAATATTGCTACTAGCACCACAGCCATTAAGTACATTACCTCTATGATGCCACTGTTGTTGGCACAAATGCCTATTATGTTCACTATTGCCACAAATTGGACCCCAAAAAAAAACATTTTATTGCTGTAAATGCCAATAATTCTCCCACTTCCTGAATCATTGTCAGCTTCTTATTGGTGGTCATTGCCACCTCCTCTGCTATTGCCATTATAGTCATCACTGGTATAACCCCAGTTCAACACATTCATCTGCATGTTGGCATTGCTGCTGTTGTCAACCTTTTCTTCATGAATACTTTGTTTCAGCAGACTCTCATGAGTTTTCTGCCAGGTAATTTCTATCGAATACGTGGTGCTCTTAAATATGGGGCTCGCAAGCTTGGCTGGATTCTCTTGTTACCTAGAGAAAGAATAGGAAATGAGCTCAAAATGTTCTTTTCCAACACTTTGGATAGGCATGGAAGCAATTGTTGGACTGATATTCAAAATCCTTCCCTGGCATCTGGTGCTATAGGTTCCGACTTTTCATCCTTATCAGTACAGCCCATAGTGTGCTCTAAAGACACGGTGTTTCTAAAGTCCACTTTTGGTTTCCATGATGACAAGATATCAGGTATTGAAGTCAATTCTGGAATTAGACCAAAAGGATACTCACAGAAAGTGGTTTCCTCTGAGCCATTGCCAGAATTTGATTGCGTTGTGGACAGAAATGCTGTTATAGGGTGTTGTTTTGCTGGGGATGCAACCTCTGGAATTCTTAGTGTGAGGACTAATGGCTCGTCCCATTGTTTGCATTCAGAAAGCAACTCGGGTACTTTGTTTTTACGGGACTCTCACCATGCAACTCATTTTAATAGTTCAGGCTTTTTTCAAAAGAATGGGAAGATTGATAATTGCAATCCTTGTCAGAAGATGCCTGCAAATTCTGTAGTCAATGATAAGATGGTCTCCACTTTATGGCCTGAAGTCAAAGAGAAGCACTTAGCTGAGAGCAATTTAGTCTGCGCATGTATTAATCAAACGGGTATGGCATCTACATGCTCAGTCGTTTCCAGCTCTGTTGCTAATGTCGCCCCTTGTAATGGAGAAAGATATATTACTGGAGTTCCTGGAAGCACAGAAGCTTTAAAATGCTTTCTGGACCTTAGTGGGGATTATGATAGTCACCTTAGGAACCTGCAATATGCTCAGCTTTGCCATGGGTATGCTGTATCTCCGCCTCTACTGCCCATGCCTCCAATGTCACACAAGTTACAGAACGGTCATTCTCAAATGAGCAAAAATGGTGTTGTTTTAGGACCACAATTTTACTCTTATCCTACTTCATCTTGTTCCGCTTATGGTCTAGAAGAGAAGAAAAAACCACGAGGAACAGGCACTTACTTCCCGAAACTGGTATTTTTTTTTCGAAATTATATTTCTGGACATGTGTTTTCTGTTGAATCACAATTGCCACGAGCTGGTCAAGCTTTTCATTCATGGGCTATATATAGTCTCATAATTAATTATCTTGTGCTTAATTTTGCAGAATTGTCGTCCATATAGTGACACGCCTGTTCCAGAACAAGGAAGAAATCATGCAATGAAGGTTCATGGTCTATTCCAGAGAGACACTCATAACAATGGCTTGACTCCAGCTTCACGACAGGTGAACTTGTCTGATGAAGGCAAACATGAGCTCTCGCATGATGAGTTCCCAGTTCTAGGCCGCAGGAAGTCTGGATCATCAGATTCTCACCTATCTCTTCTTTCCCATGCCAATGGCTTCCCATGCCCATCTGACAAACTTGAATCTGGGTCTCCTTGGCCTCAGCGACTGGGAGCAGCCTTGACAGAGGAGAGATCCGAGCTGGAGTCGGGAATTTCACACACTAGGGACTCTGCACCATGCCCTGTGGCACCAGCAGTCCAGAGTCTTAATCCACTACCCTTAAACGATCAAGAGAGGTAATATTACTTCCTAGCTATAATTTTCCTATAGTGGTTCATAGATTTTATTCTCCTTGGACGGACTGTCCAAAGTTGTGTGTGGCTTGGGTTTTCTAGGGTTGAAGTGCAGTTGTATCATTTGAAAGATGAAGATGATTTCCCCCCACTCTGCCACTGAGTGAGTGCCTTTGGAAGGATCGTACATAGATGAGTGGAGATGAAAGCATAGTCAACACACATGAATTGACATGGAAGGACAATCAAATACATAGAAGAATGAAGACAGTGAGAATAACCATAGATGCTAACAATCTAGCTTAAGCCATTAGGGAAGACATTACTTTTTATGTTGCCCAGCCGCCGCCCTTCTATGTTGTGGTTGTTGTTGGATGATGTAGAAAAATGCATTTTTGTACCTTGTTCTGGCATCTGCCTCTCGCATCCAAGTTTATTTGTTTCAATTGATCAGTGTATATACGAGGCGATGCTTGACTTCTTTTTGAATGATTCTAGTAGTTGTCTTAACTACTAATACAGGATTAATGTTTAGATATATTTTTCCAGAAAAAAAAAAAATACATGACAAAAAAAAAAAAAAAAAGAGGAAGAAGAATAATCTTTGTGTTGCAGATGAAAATCTTGGATGTCAATTTGAGTGGCTTCTCTTTTTGAATTTGTGTATATAATATATACACACCCATGAGTTGTACCAAATTTTGGTCTTCTCACTGTGAAAACCATTAGTGGACAGAAATCCTCTCAATTCATGTAACGTGTAAATGATGTTACATCATTTAAATTTTTTGAATGACGTACCAACATATATGTCACGTGGTATCAACTACACAACATACAACAACATTAAATCTTGACCATGTAATGCTTCTTTTCAATTTCAAGTCAATTTCACTTAAAATTGAGAGAATCATATTCTAATTATAGTGGGCATGGGGCCATGGACACTGCAACCAGGTGCTTGCAAGTGCATGGAATTTTTATATCATGTTAGATTGATCTACTTTAACACCTTAAAAACTTATAGTGAACACTATGAGCCCATGATTCATAATTAAATAGGGAATCATTTTGTGAACGAATCTTAATCCCTCTCTACTAACTAGCGTTTGAATCGGTGATTCTAATCCTTATGAAAGATGAGAACACAAATTAGACATTATCCCCAACGATGAAGTTGTTAGAGTATTAATTAAATCATCCCTAGTTTGAATTCTGACTTCTTAGTTTAATCTCATGTGTTAGGTTTCTCCTCTTGAAATAAAGTTTGAGCTCACATGTTATACAAAATATTAACAAAGTAATTAAATGACTAAATTTATATTTTACTGAAGTAAAGTGTAATCTTTTCGGAGTTTCGTTAAGAGAAATAAAGTATTTTATGACATTGAATCTCTATTCTTTTGAAGGTCGGATATAAACTTGATAACAATTTAAATACAATTCAAGCCTCCTAGAATTGAATTCTTAGTTCCGATTAACTTGATGTTTGCTAGTCTAGATAGACCGACAAAGGACCAACAAGCTTAGGCCCAAAAATTGTTATTAATGACTAACATATGGCAGTTGAATTATTCGTGCTGCATAACTATGTTGATAAAGTAGTTTTTAAAATTATTTAAGCACATAGTCGTTATTAAATTTAAACTTCATGTAATTTATAGTAATATATAAAATATGCTTGCAGGTTTAACATCAAGCACCAGTGGTCTAGTGGTAGAATAGTACCCTGCCACGGTACAGACCCGGGTTCGATTCCCGGCTGGTGCACTCTTCGTCGAGCAGTGAAGAAACCATGCTTGTGATTGATGGGTCCATCACCACCGTCTGATTCTTCGGACGAAATTGCAACGCATCAGAGCTCGATTCTTTTATTTCTTTTTTCTTTGAATAAATATATAATAAGGATTATTATAGTTTTTACAATAATTCTCTTTTTATAATTTTTATATGCCAATTTATATGAAGTTTATAGTGACTGGTGTTAGGTGAAGAGCATCTCCAGCACAGCACAGCAGTACGACTAAATTAGTTCATGTCTTATTCCATCGTAAATTAGAACTTTTCCTAATAATTGGTACTGTAATTTCTGTAAACTTTCAAAGCAACTTGTAAGTAATATTTTATTATATTTTTCTCTCTTTTTTTCGCCTTTTTGCTCTCTTTTTATGGGAAAGACAGGAAATGATAAAAAATAATACTAAAAAAAAAATTTTAATAGTATCTAAAAAAAAAGAAAAAGGTTACATTTTGATTTTGAGTAGTAAAATGAAAATCTGGAGATGCTCATACAATATAGATGAAAAACTTAAGTAACAAAAAAAATTGTGTAAACAAAAAAATCAAAAGAAAGAAAAGCCCTCGAAACAAAATTCTCTTTAACTTGGCATGATCAAATAAAAACCACTATTCAACCCCATTGAAGGCGTGGAAAAGACAAAATAGCCCCCCTAAATAAAATTCATTATTTCCTTACCAATTAAACTTGGTCAACATAATACTATAGGGTAAATTCGTAATTTGACATCATCAAATAAGAACTCATTGTTCCACAAGCATTGCCTCTTTTTATATTACTCTAAAGTAAAGATATATAGCAATACATATCCATCGTGTTATTGAGAAAAACCTACTTATTTATTGGAGAAAATTAACAAAGTTGCCTGACTTTATTATAATAGATCTGTATGCCTTCAAGTTTATTAGTGTTCCCACTTATATTGGAAGTAATATTGGCCACTCTTAACATCCAACAAGTACATTCCATCATCTTGGGCCCGCCAAATGCAATGCAAATAATTTCGATTTTCGAGTGATACTGCACAAAATGGATAGAAAAACTCATATTTCATCCGGAAAGCATCAAAGGTTTTATGTCCACCCACCCACGACAGGTTGCAGAAGTAGAGCGTGGTCCACAAAAAGTTAGGGCGAAACCCCCATTGGAACTCTTTATCCAAAGAGATTTTCTGAAGGCCAAGATCTTGGTCTCCAGACTTACAATGAGCTTGTAGAGTATGACTTGATAACCCATTTTCAATGTGAACAAAAAACTTAACCTTGGAAGGTATCCAAGCGCTGGTGGTTAGCGGTTGACTCATGCACAAAGCCAAGACAAGCAATAGTGCTAAGGTACTCATTTTCTCTACTTCCATGACTTGTTTCATTTCGAATGCTTCAAATTTTGCTACTTCTATATCCTTTAAATACCCACACGATTGTAAACAACTCATTCATTGTACGCTAAGAATTTAATAGCACATATTATAATATTAATATTTGAAGGTTACTTATTGGTAATCCTATTAAATTGTGGGTTAACTATTAGAAGTGGCTTCCATTTGAATTTTTTGTTTTTTTTGAAAGGGGTTTCCATTTGAATTAATTCTTTTTTTTCTTTTCTTTTTTAATATCTTTATCTTGTGGTTATGTTCTTCAATTTTCATTTGTGTCCCTTATACTTTTTTTTCTAAATTATATTATTTTTATTCAAATTGATTACTTTTCTTTTGACAAATTTTACATTGAATTTGGAAAATTTTACAATTAAAACGTAGGGGTTTATTTGTAATATATTTAAAATTCTTAATGAAGAAAACAAAATGTTTCCAAATTTTCTCTTTCTCTCTCTATTTTTCTTTTTATATTCTCTTGATTTATGTTTATATCCTCAATGTGAAACAATTAAAACGTATGGATTTTATTTGGAATGCATTTAATTGATGCCTTAATGAAGAAAACAAAATGTTTCCAAATTCTCTCTCTCTCTCTTTATTTATTTTATTTTTTCTTCTATTGCTTTCTATTTATATATCAATGTTATTTTATAAATTTTACATTTATTTTATGAAAAAGACAAGAAAAAGAGAGTTTCCAATCGTTGTTTCTTAATAAAAAACACAATATAGTTTTTTTTTTATAACAGTTCCTTTCAATTATATTAATATTTTCATTTTTTTTCCTTTTTTTTTTCTTCATCCTGTGCTTGGTTATGTTCTTCAATTTTCATTTGTGTCTCTTTTATTTTTTTTTCTAAACCATATATTTTTTTAATTCAAATTAATTACTTCTCTTTTACAAATTTTACATTGAACTCAGTAAATTTTACAATTAAAACGTATGGGGTTTTATTTGTAATATATTTAATTGTCTTAATGAAAAAAGAAGGTTCCCAAATTTTCTTTTTCTCTATCTATTTTTCTTTTTATATTCTATTGATTTCTGTTTATATCTTCAATGTGAGACAATTAAAACACAGGGGATTGTATTTGGAATGTATTTAATTGATGTCTTAAAAAAAAAAAAGGTTCCCAAATTCTCTCTTTCTTTTTATTTTTCTTTTTTTTTCTCTTGCTTTGTATTCAAATTCTCATTTTCATACTTTTTCAATTTATGAAAAAGACAGACAGAGAGAGAGAGAGAGAGATTTTTTTTTTTTTTTTTTTCATTCTTTTTATCTTTATCTTGTGGTTATGTTCTTCAAAAAAAAATTTGTGTCCCTTATAATTTTTTATATATTCTATATTATATTTATTCAGATTAATTGCTTCTTTTTTGCAAATTTTACATTGAATTCAATAAGGAAAATTTACAATTAAAACATAGGATTTTATTTGTAGTATATGTAATTATCTAAAAGGGATTATATTCAATAAGTAAAATTATTGAAATATAATTAAATACTTTTATAATTATATTTCAATAATTTTCCTTATATGTGATTTCATTAAGTTCAAAAATTTAATGTAAGATATTATTTTTCATAATTTATTACTCTCCAAAACTATATAAAGACAACATTTAAAATTTAAAAGCATACTACATTGAGAAAACCTTTTATCAGGACCTGCTGTAAAATTGGTATTTTATGGCATCCAATAGAGCACTGGCACGTTAGCAAATTTCAAAAGAGTCAAATTTTTATTTCATTTTTTCCTTCTCATATATAGTAATACATATTCACCATGTTATTGAGAAAAACCTTCAAAACGTTGGGACTAGAAAGTGCTTTTCGTTTTATTGATTGGAGAAAATTAACAAAGTTGCCCGATCTCATTATAATAGATATGCATGCCTTCAAGTTTACTAGTGTTCCTACGTATATTGTAAATAATATTGTTGAGTCGCAACATCGAACATGTTGTGCCTGCCAAACAAAATCCAAATAATTTCAATTTTGGAATGGAGTCTATGGTGCACACTTATAATAGATAATTAAGCATTAAACATTGACGTGAAATGATTGCGTTAAATATTAAGTGAAAGATTTTGTTTTATTTTTTAAGAAAAACTAACCCTTTTTTTTTCTTTTTATTTAGGAGACAAATTAAGAAAAATTAACAATCCTTTTTACTAATTAGTATTAGTTTTAACCAGCTGTCCCCCCACTGGCCAAAGTAGCAAACCCCATGGTTGGTGGGCCGACCAAATACAAAGTTTGTCAAATGCGTATGATTTATGCAGAAAAGGGCCAACAAAAGCTGTCGCTGTGAAGCCCAGAATATGTAGGTAGAAACCAAACAAGTCAATTTTTTGAAGGCATTATTGGACGTGCTTCTCCTCAACTTTCACATGATAATTGATTAATGATATGATTAATGATATGATGCCACTACAGAAAATTAACGTTTTATAATAATCACTAAAATGGTCAAATCCATTTAACCTGTCCATTTCATTGCAATCCCCCACGTTGATTATTACCCTCCCACGATCTTAATTGATTTCCTGAAGAATTTGATTTCATTCTAGCTAATAATAATAAATTATATTCAGCTAGATTACTGTTCTAATAAATCAATTGAATATAAAATACGCGAAGTTCTTCTGATTAATTATCCAAAGTTGGATGGTCTAAACACATAAAATATATGTAAAAATCACGTTTTTTTAAGAATAAATATTAATTTAATAGACTTTTCTCTGGCTGTATGAAAGAAAATCTTCTGCTAAAAAAAAAAACTGTAACAAGAGGTGACAATTGATGCAGGTTCAATGAGTACTCATAGTTCCAGCTGGTTAATTACAGAAATTATTTTAAAGTCAATGGTTGGGATTGAATATATTTTCTTCTACAATAATTAATCAAAGTATAATGCGGGCATGATTAAAATATTGTCATCAGTTGAATAATGCAATTTGGTTTCAGAAAGCAAAAATGGGCTCCAAATTGATCGATCGTTAGACCTTGAAAGTTCCTTAAATATTTTAATCTTTGGCAAAGCTAGCTGAGACTATATATATATAATTCAATTAGTGAATCATACAAAATCCCACTAGTTATTTTCCTAATAATTATTAGAGTTCAACTCTATAATAAAGATTAGGTGTTCCAAAATAGACACTAACACACCCAATAATTATTTAAAAAGATTAAAATATGAAAAAAAAAAAAAAAAGAGGTTGAGATGGGTGTACGAGCCACACCTCAGTTGGGAGGCTAACGCCCCCCTCAAAATTTTTAAAAATGCTTCTAAACTTTGAAATTTTTTATTAAATTTTGTGTTTTTTTTAAAAAAAAATGAAAAGCTCCCAATTTTTTTTAAATTTTTTTTTTAGTTTTGTTCCCTTCGATCTCCTATAATTCTAGCTAGTTTCACCCTTGCTCTCAATTTTTTTTTATTATTATTGGGCTTGCTATTTGCTAAAGTCTATTTGCTCATTTGTCAAATTTTAGTGTGACACGTGTAATCAATTGAAGGATGTAAAACAAATGTTTTTCGTGTCAATCAATATTTTTTTCGTATCATATTATAAATTAATCATTATATTTATTGACTTATGTGGACGGTCTACATAAGTCAATAGTATATTACACAAATCTAATGATTGATCTATTGAATTTGTAAGAGAACATGAATATATATATATATAGATATAAACAAAATATTGATATCAACAATTTTCTCTATTACTAACTGCCCATTCCTTAAACTCTAACTATATATTAATAGGCTTTAATTTGTCAAACTTATCATCAACTAGCTAATTTGTTTGTAAGCCAATTCAAAAAAGAAGTGCACGCGGCAGATAAGCCATGTATATATTCAACCACTATATATAATTGTATTTGTTTATGGGTTTTCAAAGAGGAAAAGACAATGATGTTGAGGTCATTGGTAGATTATCTTGAAAAACGAATATATACATATAAAGAAATAATATAATAGCAACGAGAGGATAAGCACAAAATAAGTGAAAGCTAGGGGTCTTTCAACTTGCCAGTGCTTTTACAAACATTGAGAAGAAAATTGAAAAGGAAAGGCGATTTAGTTTTGTCAACCCACTAGCTAGTATATACTGTATAGTATATAGTATATACTTGGGGTGAATGAATGTGATGGGCACTCTAGTTGAAGAAAAATGCTATTTTGTATTCTCTTATTGGTTTTTAATTTTTATAATTTTTTTTATGGCATGTTCAATTCAACTTTTTAATTACCACATGCATTGGGAAAAAAAAAGTCGTTAAGTTTAACCTCCTCACATATAGGCTCAAATTCACGTGGAATATTTAATTTAAATGGAAGATGAATTGACGAAGTCAAAGTTCGATCTTATGACCTTTAGCTCTGATACCATGTTAAACTGTCATTTATCTTAAAAGTTTAAACTAATAAGAATAGATAAATTTAATCACTTAATCATTACTTTTAACAGTTCCAAATCCTTAATTTGTTCCTAAACAAGTGGAAAAGGGAAGAGAAGGAAAAAAATTCATACTCAATTCAGCAAATAGAGTGGGGGAAGGAGGAGTATCACGAAGAGATTGAGGTTGTGAGTATCTTTGATGGTGGGGCAATCTCCTAGTGGAAAGGCAACTATGACAATAATGATAGAGGATATGAGGAGGTTAGTGGAAATTTCCTTTGCTCAGGAAGAGGGATCCCTTACAAAGAAGGCAATTTTTCTTTTTCCACTTTTTTGGAAAGAGTTTAGGGTTAAATCAGACCATCAAAGAATTAAATAATAACCATGTAAATTCTTAATCAAGAGTCCAAATCGTCCACCATCTACCCACTATCATTTGTTTCTAAAAATTTAAACCACAAACTTTTCTTTCAACCTGAATTTAAGATTATTTTTTTTTATAATTTACTATGTTAAATTGACATGTATTATTCAATTTAGTAGATATGGATGGACCAATAATGAGTTACTTGTAAAATAGTAAGAGCATCAAAAGATCTATTACCAAGGTCAAAGACGCTCTGATACTTAAGTTAATATACATTTGTATGAAGTAAAAAATTGAGTAATGAATTCAATGCCTTGTCTCTTTTTGTAGAGTTGTATGTAATAGCTTTCACTATTGATGCTCCACATTCATGTGGGGTGAGAGATATCAATATCAATAAGAGAAATGCTAGGGGAATTAAACCTTTTATTGACAGAGGCTTACTAAGTTGATGTGTAACTCAGTCATTGGCACTCGATACATTTCTTTTAATTAATTATTTTGTTTTTCTCACATGAATGAACTACATATCTGTTTAGTAAGCCTATATTAGTAAAAGATTTAGTACTCCTAACATTCATCTATCTAAAATAATCAAGTCCGGCTCAATGTTTTAAGGGGCCTTAGGCGAAACTTTTAAATGATGCTTTTTTTATAATCAAAACCCACCAAAAAAATTGAAAAAAACCCATACAAAACCCACAAGAAAAATCAAGCACAAAAATAAACATTAAAAAAAAAAATCATTGATACACCTATTTCAAACAATATCCACCAAAAAAATTATCAAAAAACTCATAAAAACTCACAAGAAAAAACTCACACCTTTTTAAGTATAAGGATATTTGTTTTTATGGGTTAATTGGTCTTATTTTACCATAGGCTTATTATATTGCGGCTTATTAATTAAATTGAGGCCTTTTTTAAATTACTTATTTATCATGATTAGAGGCAAAAAAGCTTTTATTATAAAAAAATTGGGGCCTTATTAAAAAAAAGGGCCATAAATTTTTTTTTAAAAAAAAATTATTAACAAATTTTTTGGGCAAATTTTTTTTTTTGGGACTTATTAATCTGGGGGCTCTAAGCAAGCGTCTTCACTCGCCTAGTGGTTTAGTCAGCCCTGAGAATAGTTAGAATATCAAAGATAGCTGCATCTTGAGATGTGTATCCTTTTTTATGAAAGACTTTGATGAATATAGTCAAGGGTAACTTTACTTAGTCCCCTAAAATATCGTGCTTTTTGCAAACAACCTTCCAATATTTAAAGTATTTTACTTTAGTGTATTGAACTTTTATTTCGTTACAATTACCTCATCCTGTTAAGATTTTATGTTAAATCCTAATAGAGGGGTACATAATTTTAGGAGTATAAAAATCTTTTTATCATTTTACCGTCTCATTTAACTTTAATATCTAACGAAAGGAGGGTAACTGAAACAAAAGAAAAGTTTAATACACCAAAGTGAGACTTTAAATATTGAAAGCGTGTTTGCAATAGACACAACATTTCAAGAGTTAAATAAAATTACCCCATATAATTATTATCCATTTAACAAATTATTTGAACGAGACCATGTTGTATTGTACTCGCAACATTAAAGATCCATTTAGATTTGCAATTGAAACATTCAGGGCTTGCCCTGTGATTGTAAGAACTTTCGCTCTTGATTTCTTTAAAATGAGAATGAGTTATTTTCCTTAAAAAGATTTGCAATTTCAAAACACACAAATTTCCTAAAACTTACTATAATAAGTACAAAGTGTCAACCCTCACAAATTTTTTTTGTTAATATTGTTAACAATTATTTATTGTCATTTTACTAATATAGAAACCAAAATATTGATTTTTGATAAACCCAAACATGGCAGATAATACTTGGCACTAATAGGTTGAAAGAAATTTATTCAAAATGTCCACCTCCAACACTCGAACACTATTCAAGACGGAAGGGATCACTTTTGTGATTTGCATTCTATCGACTCTATCCCAACATCTTCCCTCTAAAAAGGTGGAAAAGTAAATATAAGTGTACTTCTATGCTCACAAAGTGGCAAAATGGGCCGCCGGTAGACTCTTCTTGTCGCATTCGGATATTTCTGCCCTTATAAAAACATGTGTCAATATTTAAAATTTAAAACATAAATAATTGATATTAATAATTTATCTATATTTTTTTACAAATTTAATAAATCAATTATTATATTTGTTGGATTCAAATCCACAAATTTGACTTGGAGACGATATGAGAGAAATATATACAAGTAAACCATTTCTTTATTTAAAATAAAGATAATAAATAAGTGTAAAAAAATACGAACTCCCCCATAGAATAGAATCCGGGTGAAGCACGCAAGAGAAGCAGAGCGTGGCATAGGTGAGTCGAGCCAGCCATGTTGGTAATGGTGATTCACTTATTACAGTCAAGATTGACACGAAACAACCTCCCAACAACATATAAACGTCACGTGACACAATCATCAGACCTCAGATGCTGCCACGTTTTCCATCATCGTGGGGTCCGCTAAAGATTCCACCACCATAGAACTCCAGACTCCATTGACATCCACCCAGTTCCGTCTCCCCTTCTTCTCCCTATTTATAACCAACACAAACAAAATCCAAAGCCCTCACCACCATTCCCAAGTCCCAACCAACCTTCTTGTGTTGTGTATCTCGTTCTCTGATCTCTCCCATCCATCCTACTCCTAGATTCCATTTCCTCTCCCTTTCTTTCTATTTACTGTTTTCATCTGCTGGGCCTCCCCTTAAATTTATTTCTATCCACAAAAAATGATACCAAAAACGCGCGGTCACGGATTCTTCAAGTTCCGTGCTGCCCCATCTCTCTTTTCTCACCAATTCATCTCTCTCTGCGCTTTCTGATTCCTTGGACAAAATCTTTAGAATCCCACTTCTCCCAAAAGTAAGAATTTCTTTTGTTCTTATCCGATCCTCCCCACCACAACCTATCCCAGCAACAGTTCACTGATATTCTTTTGTCAAATCGTACTCCCCGTATCGGCCTGCCTTTCCTTTTCTTATTGTTATTATTTTATTTTTTATCTCTCTAAAAAATCAGACACATATTTCCTAATGTTTGCCAAGAAGTACGACTTCTCACGTGCGATAGTGGAAATGGCATGGATCATGCTAAGGATTGACTACTCCAGGCTCTTCTGGCTTCTCTTTGGTGTCTTCTCTTACGAAAACCACGAGGGAAAGCCGCGGATTTAGAGCACGTTACTCACTTAATTTCATCGTACTTTCAAATTGTTGTTTTTTGTTTTTAAGCTACGTGAGAATCTGAATTCCCTCATCAACGCCCGCCTGGGAATTTCAATTCCCACCATCTTTCTTCACCAAAGTTAAGATTTTTATTAGGCACATGCAGTTCTTGGACAACGAGGTTGGCAGACTAAACATGTTCGTCAGGAAGCATATTGGAGAGCGCACCAGTGAATCCAAATTGGAATATGGATGCGTAGAAACCGATCCCACTGGTCGATACGGCAGAGTAAGCTAAGCTTACAACACATTTTTATCTTTGGATCATATATGTATATATGTGTGTATGATTATTCATTCCAATTGTTCATTTCTTTTTTCTTTCTTGTTATATTTTTGGATGAATAAATGAAACAGCTTTTCTCCGTAATGTTCATATCTGTGGTTGTTGAATTGAGAAAATATTTTAGTATATATCTCAATAAGGCACATAAACTCGAACCATATATTACCCCGTATGTATGCAGAAAGTCTATCAAGTTATACCGATTAAAAGCACGCACGCAACTTGTTTATATATGAAATGGGTTTTATTTATACTTAATTTGCCCAATTCAAGGAAAATGTTTCTTGTTTTAGCTTGTAGCCTTTTAGGAACAAGGCCCCAGTTGTAATACAATACTGATAAACAATATTTTTTTTCCCTTTGTCTTTTCTCTTTTGTTTCTTTTCTTTTATTTAAGTGTTATTCAAGCCTTTCTGAGCATGTCAACATGCCCTGTTGCTTCACAAATATAGTATATTATCGTTGACAGTCTTTAATATATGGAGACGGGCACTTATGTATAATTTATTTGAAGCATTCAACTTAATCACAGAGGAGAGGATTCTAGAATATTAATATTTCTATGCTTGCATGCTTCGTGCTTGTCTTATACGGAAGTTAATTACGGAGTAGGTGACTGTCCTGAGCAATGAGTAATTAAGTTTCATTGAGAGTAGATACTGGATTGTAGTCTTGCCTGTGATTGGATGATCTTTAATGATGGACCGATTTGTGTAAAAAGAGATTTTCTGCATATATTTGTCTACGTACACTGAAGTTTTGTTCAGTGATTTTCACTTTCTGAAGTGTTTGGGCCATGATTCTTTGGTGCTCGAAATCATCTCTGATTAGTTTTAGTAGAATTGATGGACTATGTTGGCTCATGTGATATTTCTTCAGTGGGACTTTTGTAAAGCATGTTAGTTTTGAGCACAAGCTTTCCTAGTCTCTGAGCATCGCCCTCTTATTAATGTGCAGGGCTGAGCATATATAGCGATTAGGAAGCTTGACTAAATTAACAGTTTCTTGTTTCCGGTTGTTTGAACATGAAGCAAACATATATAGATGGTTTATACTTGTTAAAGTATTGATTAAGTGATTAAATGTACCTCTTACTATTAGCTTAAACTTTTGGGATAAGTGGTGATTTAACATGGTATCAGAGCTAAAGTCTGATACCATGACTCTGTCATGGTATTATTTTGGTATTGATTAAGTGAGTTCGAACCTTGACTCCATAAAATGATTCTCCATTTAAATTAAATATTTCACTTTTTGGGCATCATCTATTAAAAGGAAGTTTGAGCCACACGTGAAGGGTAGTCTTAAAGTAATGAATAAGTGCTTAAATTTATTTCTTCCTTTAAGTTTAAGCTTTTGGGATAACTGATAGTTTAACAACATTATTGAGGAGTATTGTCAAAAACAGAAACTAAATGAGAAGCTATATGTATATATATCTAAAGAAGCTTTTGAATGTCAAACATAAGACAAACAATGTAGTCAGGAATAATTTAAATTAGTAAATAGCCCAAAAGCTTAAATGTCACGAAACATGAGTTAAGGGTGCATGGATCAAACAAGGAAAGACTTGAGCTAAAACTTGATGATGTTGATGACAATGATTATATACGCTTTTTCTTGCTTACTTATGCGCAAAGTTATTGATTTTGTAAGCCCTACTTAATTTATTTTTCTTAGCAAGGTCAAGAAGAAGTATGCTATTCTATTGCTACCTTATTTTTCTTTTTAAAAAAACAAAAAAGATCTAAGCTTGTTAGTTGATTACTTAATCAATGCTAAAACTGGAAATAACTGTTATATTGATTTTGAGGTGATAATAGTATTTTCTTTGTCATGAGCAGTTTGATGACGTTCTTGGAAAAGGAGCAATGAAAAAAGTGTACAAGGCAATTGACGAGGTCCTTGGGATTGAGGTGGCATGGAACCAAGTAAAACTGAACGATGTACTTCGCTCACCAGATGATTTGCAGCGGCTGTATTCAGAGGTTCACCTCCTCAGCACCCTTAATCATGACTCCATCATTCAATTCTACACATCCTGGATTGATGTTGATCACAAGACCTTCAACTTCATTACCGAAATGTTTACTTCGGGGACACTTAGAGAGTAATTTCTTTTACAACTCTAATTTTGCCAATTTCTCTTATCCCGTGATATGCACCCTCAAAACTAGGCAGACCTGTTACAGACCACATGTGAATACCCTTCCTCTTTATTGGGGTCCAATCATAACTTTTGATCATATGATTTGCCAAAGAATTTAGAAGAGAGACATGTGGAATTCTGTGCTGTGGTCAACTGATCTAATGTTGCCGTAAAGCATAGGCAAAAGGAAAACTTGTAAATTTTACATATTGATTATCATCTTCATAAAAAAACTTACTGTGATTGATTGAATTTTCTTTGATACAAATAATTGTAATTGAAAACTCCCCAACATCATTTCACCATTAGAAAGGGCAGTCTCCCTAGTCTGGTACAAGAGCATGATCACGCAAGCTCTGTGGGTATGTTAATTATGGAACCACACTTCTTTGTGTAACTGTTGTTAAATATGATTCTCTAATTTGACTCATTATATGCATGATAGAATGACATACAGCATCCTGGCGTGATGCAGATACAGGAAAAAGTATAAGAAAGTTAATATCCGGGCCATTAAGAGCTGGGCCCGCCAAATCTTACGGGGCCTTGTGTACCTGCATGGCCATGACCCTCCAGTAATTCATAGAGATCTTAAGTGCGACAACATATTTGTCAATGGCCATCTTGGACAAGTGAAGATTGGTGATCTAGGACTTGCAGCGATTCTTCATGGTTCCCGATCAGCCCACAGTGTTATAGGTACTTATTTCCCAACCATTATTATTAGCACATGAATCTTGCAGGTTTAATCTCCTCTAATTATTATTCAAATGGTTTTCCGATGAGTTAGGCACCCCAGAGTTCATGGCACCAGAAATGTATGAAGAAGATTATGATGACCTTGTTGATGTATACTCATTTGGCATGTGTGTTTTGGAGATGCTTACATCTGAATACCCATACAGCGAATGTGACAACCCTGCACAAATCTACAAGAAAGTGACATCGGTAAGGTCAGTTTAGATGTCAAGTCCATAGACGTCAGTGAAACTGGTATCTTAGCCACATGCCTCTTTTGTTGTTCAGGGGAAGTTACCAAGAGCATTCTACCGGGTTCAAGACACAGAAGCACAAAAATTCATTGGAAAATGTTTAGTACCTGCTTCAAAGAGATTATCAGCAAAAGAATTATTGCTTGACCCTTTTCTTGCATCTGATGAAGATGAACAGCTGCCTATGACAAAGCTTGGAAGTCAGAAGCCATTTTTAAATCAAAGGGAAATGGAGAAACTGCAATCAAGCCATGATTCAAACAGGACCAACATGACAATCACGGGGAAGCTCAATCCTGATAATACCATCTTTCTCAAAGTGCAGATTGCCGATAAGGATGGTACTAGTTTTGCTCTTGAAATGCAATGTTCTCATCTAATCGTTTCTATGGAAATTTTGTTTTGGAACACATTCAAGCATGTTCTTAATTAAGTTGAACTCATATTCTATGAAACCTAAGGATGTAAAAGTTGGCCGGAAGTTTCTAGACCTACTGTGAGCTTTTCCCACTGGCTGCACTAATAGTCCAAGCCAAAGTAGTAACTTTTTGCTGTATTTTGTTGCAGGTTCTACTAGGAACATATATTTTCCTTTTGACATTTTCAATGACACTTCAACTGATGTTGCAACGGAGATGGTGAAGGAGTTGGAGATCACCGATTGGGAACCGTTTGAAATTGCATATATGATTGAAGGAGAGATATCTGCTCTAGTACCACATTGGAAAAAGGGGGACCTGACTCATCCTGAAACCCACCATACATTTAACTATCAAGATGATGATGATAATGATGATGGGCCTCATCATCCTTTTCACTCTTTGTCATGTTCATCATCTGAAGCATCGGCATCGGGCTTGTTTAGGATTGATGAAATGGCAGACTGCTGTGATTGGCTCCAAGGTATGATCTTTAGTTATTTTGAATTTTGAGCATGTCCTTAAGATCCAAATTATACTAGAATTATAAATATAGGAAGCTCCATTGGTTATTACTTAGCCAGGGCTTAATGGGGAGTGCTATGATGCCTAGTGGCCATGGACTTTAGTATGGAAATGGCAACAGGGCATCTTCAGAAATCAGGTCATGACCAATTGCATGGACTTAATTTACTTTCAAAAATGACGAAAGTGAACAAATGATGGCATGTGAATATAGGTTACTTGTAGCCCTGATTTCACATACATTGTATGATGTTTTCCTAAAGAACATCAGGTCATGACCAATTGCATGGGCTTAATTTACTTTAAAAAATGACAAAAGTGAACAAAAGATGGCATGTGAATATAGGTTACCTGTTGCCTGATTTCATATACCTTGTATGATGTTTTGCTAGGGTTTTCCTAGCAAAACCCTACAGGGGTGGGGAAAGTCTTTAGTATTAGCAATTTGAAATCTCAATGTCAATTAGAAGCAATTGCTGCTGCAGATAATTTGTTTGATGATACCAGCTCTCAAAGCTCTTCACACTCAGGAACATATTCCAATGTAAACTACTTCTATGGCAATGAGTATGAGCCAAGTACAAGTCCTACAAGTGGAGACCAGCATACCATCACAAAGAGTCACAAGTGCACAAGGTTCTGTCCTGGGGAAGTCCATGGCACAGGGCAGCCCTCGGTTAGTACTAATTTCTGCAGGCAGTGCAAGGGTTTACAGGGATCGCATGGAGCTTCTACTTCTAAAGTTAAGGGGTTGCCCGACAACCGTAGATTAACAAAGAACAGGTCACTAGTAGATGTACGTAGCCAATTACTACACAGGTCATTGGTGGAGGAGGTGAACAAGCGACGGTTGTTTAAGACAGTTGGTGCAGTGGAAAATATTGGGTTTCAAGCACCATGTGTTGTTTCTAAAAAGGAGTCACGGCCATCTGGTGGTGGTGGTGGTTCTTCCGGAAATACAAAAAGTGGCAAGAAGCAAGGACATCAACGTGGAAGGATTTGAAAATGCTTCAATGAGAAGAACAATAAATATGTTTAAATACAGACATGCAAAATGCTTAATTTAGTGACTAGATTGGCCCCCATATATATGTGGCAAATATGGATTAGGATGGGCATTCATGTCAGCTAGTACGAGAATTGGGTGACTCAAGGTCATCTGCATAGTAAAATTGTAGATAGAAACCATATGTACATATCTGTACGTGGCGTACGTGTGCTGAGAATAAATTAATGCCTCTTTGAAGCCAATTGGTTCTTATTTCTTGATTTGCATTCTCTTTTCTGATACTTTTTATGGATGAAAAAAATGAGAAAAAAAATGGCGAAATTGTATGCTTTTTGAATAACCAGGACAAATTTGCACTTTTCCTTGGGAATAAAATGAAAATTGAGAGTTCCATGTCATTCCATCTCATATTTATATCCAATGTGGTGGCTACTCTAACTTCACTCTTAATTAAAGATGAGTTTACAAGAAGATCGAGGGTGTCCAAAAATTTACATACACACATGATTAAGGTTACATTTAATCCATGTGAAACATTTAAGATGGGAACAATGTGATCTTTAATGGTAGCAGTCTAGTGATCAAAGGTCACCAGCCACAACTTAAGATACGGAACATAGTATGCATGCATATCTAGAGCTGGTTTGGTTGCAACCATCTCATTTGCTTAATATCTAGAGACTAGAGTGGCTTTTTCAGCAAAGTTTATGGATAAAAAATGTGCAGCGATTTCTGGGCATGCGAAGATCTATCCAGTCTTGTTGATATTACAACATCCAAGAAGTACTATAGCTAGCGCGGGAAATCTGGGAAGCACGTGCGCCAGCTGGCATGTTTTATCGTTTCATGAATAGATTGATCATGTCAGTATTAATTACTTGATTCACGCTGGAACTTTCGCTGTTTGCCTGTTCCCATTCTTTATTAATTAACTAGCTTGGACCATATATATATATATTCTACACTTCCCACTTTCCAGCCGTGAAGGTTTCCAAATTTCGACCTTTTTGTCTGATCTACATGTTTAAACATTGCTTCTTCTTCTTGCAATATATATATAATCATGGGCCTCTATTAATTCTGCGTTATTTTAATGATTAAACATAATGCCATGCATGCATGCAACACGCTGTGATGTATGATACTTAAGATATTTCTAAACCTGATACATACATATGAATTTTACCGTGCTACATTGTCTGTCAATAAAGCTTTATATTCGATCTTAGAAGAATCATGATGTTGGACCATTTCTTAAATGTTGGGAACGTTCACTTTGTGACACATTAAAGGTGAGTCTGTCGAGGGCAAGTTGGGCTGACACCAGTTCTTTTCCACCCTTGCTTTAATGTTTTAATGTATGATCCATAGTATAGGAGGAGGAAGAGGAGGAGGAAATTAAAGAAGCTGAGATGGGAATTAAAGAGGGTAGCCGGGACATGTAACTCAGCACCAGATGTTTGAAAGCAACAAGTCTGGAGCCTGGAGGTGTACTCCTGTATGGAAAGAGACGCATCAAAGTATGCAAATCATGAGCATATATAAATGGTATTTCATCAACGTGGCTCTCCCCTGATCGTTTCGTACTTCTTAGGCTTGTGATATATATGCTGGTGTGGTGGTCCTTGCAAGGAGCTATAATCGACTAAGTGGATTTCTTTCCATGTGAAGATTACTTGTCATCATCCTTCACAGAATTTTCACTCTCTCTCTCTCTTCTGCAATGTTTTTCAATGAAGTAAAAATATGTTTGGCTCAGTAGAAAATGTTTTATCTCTTTTGAATCGTTATGCTCCATCTACTTATGCTATTCTTTTTTTTTTTTGGTTCTACTATGCCAATTCAACAAAGATGATGGATACTACGGTGTTAATCACGTGTTATTCCTATATCATATCTCTTAATTTCTCTAATGATACTTGTAGGGACCAAATTTACCTATATGGGCCCCTAGGCCCTCCTAAGAACCAGGCCCAGAGAAGAGGCCCACTAAACGCTAAGTCCTAAACAAGCCCGGTCCATACCTTGATATAATCCTCGGCTCATACGATCCTGGTCTATCAAAAGAGGCCTACTGTAGAATCCTCGGGAATATCCAAGGATTAGCTCTGCTAGCCACACATTTATTACTAGATCCTCGGCCACGTCGAGGATCCCTCTGTCAATAAGGTAGTCATCTCCAGATGCCTATAAAAGGAAAACTCTACCTCAATTTCTCAGGTATCCAATATTTCTCCTAGTTCATTATCTCTTTGAGTTGTTTAATCTCTTTGGGGTTCATATTACTGACTTAAGCATCGAAGCTATCCCCGCCGGGATACCACTGGCCACTCTTATCCTATTTCTCTCTCTTTGAAGCAAAACTAATCTATACACAAACACTTGGCCATCGAAGCCAACCAATAGAAGACAGCCACGTCATTCTCAAAAAATTGTGTTTTAACAATACTGCTAATACATATTTAATAGTAATTTAAAAAAAATATGAGAATGAGAAAAGAGTCAAAGAGAACGTATAGCACATGCTGCACATCTCTTCATAAAACCTGTTGTTCTGTTTGGATTCTCTCATTGTTAGCAGCAAATAATTTCCTGGAATCTTTTCTTCTTTTTCTTTTTTCCCTTCTTTTTTTTCAGCTTTGTTGTAAAAGACGTCTTCCGATTCCATCATTTCTCATAGGGAACAAATAGAAGTTTGAGAAGGAATACGAAAACAGAGTAAACTAGCTGTCTTTCTGCAGCCATTGCTGAATTATTAAAGCGCCCTTCAACTTTACGCCAACCTACTAATTAATTAAAGAAGCATATTCGTGGCTTCGATTCCCCATAAAAAATTATTACCACATATGGTCCATATGATAGATACCGTATATAGCAAGCTTATGGCCGCATAACCGGTATATAGCAAGCTTTCTTTTATTTTTCACCTGTCCTTCCAATTATCAAACGAATTATATAAATGGGGATTTCTGGTTGTAGCAGAACTATAATTATGTAGCTTTTATGGTTAGATTCCACCCCCTTCAATTTTTCAATCGATATTATTTGCAATTCATAATTGTTTGGATTGCATAATTTAAAGAGGGCCTCGATGGGATCCATCTGTCTTAGTAGGTCTTAGCCTGTTCGAACACCTACTCACGCATGTGATGTGAACGTGTCGAGGCTCTTTCGATCTCATGCAAGGATCGGCAGCGACAATGTGAGAGAACTTATCATGGAATTGTACCTATTTATAAGGACAAATGCTACATGCCCTTCAAAACGTATGCTACCAAATAAAAAGTGACTAAGACGATTTAACAGATCAAAAGTGTGATTAAAACAAAATCATAGAAAATGTATAGTTAGAAAGTGCAAGTTTAAAAACTAAACTTTAATTTTACTAAATGTTTAACTATTTTATAAAAACCATATTTTAAAATAAAAATATTTTAATCACATTTTTTGAAATTGCTAACCCAAACCACCCTTTTAGCCTACTTGTTAAGATTTGCAATAATTCGTACGTTAGACAAAGCAATGGCCTACTTGTTAAGATTTGCAATAATTCTTACGTTAGACAAAGCAATGGTAGACTGGTAGTCCTTAATTAGAACAACCTAATTTACCTATATGTTCCTGCTGCGATTTATAATAATTGTCGGTAGTCCTCCAATATTAAAATTTACTACCTTAATTTTCTCTAAATTGTACTTTCCTAGGATATGCGGCATGATTTTTTTTTATTCTATTTTTTTTTTTTTATGTTTACATTATTTTAATATAAAAAGGTTTTCTCTTTCATCTCTTTCTTTTAACATTTATTTGAAATAATTGTTTTCCTTTTTTTTTCTCCTAAGAATAATAGAAGCTATTGTAAAGTTTAATTTGAATAGGAAAACAAAAAGTAGTTTGGTTAATTCCTTACATTTAAAAAAAATCTAAGAAAAGCTAATTCTAGTGCTCTAACATGACGTTTTATTTGAATAGGAAAACAAAAAGTAGTTTAGTTAATTCCTTACATTTAAGAAAAATCTAAGGAGAGCTGATTCTAGTGCTCTAATAGGATGCATTTTAAATAACATTTCATGTAAATCACTTAAAATACATCATGTCAAATTGTGTGAAATGGGTACGATAAATAAATGCTAAAAACCTTAACATTTAAAGGAGAAAAAATTATCACTTAGCTGCCAAAGTAGATGATCAATTTAATCAAATGATGTTGCTCCAATATTGCTTTTAACAATTTTTTTTCACCAAAAATATGGGTAATTGTCGTCTTACACTAGAGGATGATCACGATGTCGTCATTGCGGATGTAGTGGTGGATGACCTAGCGCATGGCTCAAGCCAACTCGTGCGAGAGATCTATGACCGTGTTGATCTTGCAACGGGCTCCGGTGGTGGGTAACGAGGTGGCCGTTGACGGGGCAGAGTGGTGGGTGGAGATGGAAGGAGCTAGAGAGAACGAGACGGGTGAACAACTTTTTTAAAATAAAAATTTTAAAAAAAAAAAAGTGATGGGTGAACAAACCTAGTTCACTAATAGGGTTTCATTCATTTTTAAAACTTTCGATGATATGGCATGTTTGTGGCCGTTCATTGTGGCCACGAGTTTAGTTATTGCGGACCTATTGAAAGGGATTTCAATCCCACCTGTTATATAGCCAGGTAGCATTCTATAGTGGCTTTAACTTTATAGTAAACGCTCAACTTTATAGTAAATTGGCAATTAATCTAAAAGCTGCTTTACTCTTAACAATTAGGGTAAGCAAACTTCTCTGCATTTTTCACTATCAACTAGTGAACCCCTTTTTTTCTTCTTCCCTATTTCTTGGATTTCAAGTTGAGCTGCCAATTGATCATTGGATTTGATAGGCTAAATTCACGTACGCCGAACTAAAAGTGAAACCTAATTAACCTACCTGCGCAGAGCGGTGGGTAGCCTTAACAAACGCAACCCATTTGCTATCAGCGTGGCTTATGCAGCACAATCATGTTAGATATATGCGGGCTGGCATGCAAACAAGTTGAGCTAGCTACTAGCTAGTACTATCTATTGAGAGATTTTGACGTAGATTACAAAAGAGAAAAGGTGAACCACATCAAATTAATGGTTTTGTTTGATAAAACTTTTTTTTTTGGTTGAAAATTTGTTCTGATGTGATTAGGGCTATCTTATCTCCTTTTTGAAAATTATAGTAGAAATTTATCTGTTTGTCATTGGCAACAAGTTATTTATCACAACTACTTAGTTTTGGATTTGTTTCTAGAGCAAACCTCCCAATCAGAGAGAATAAACAGTTCCTGTTTATGATTCTTACAAGCAAACCAAGCTCCAAGACTCAATCCGGAACATATGTACTTCTCTGATATGGTATGGCCAGTTGTGTTTAAACATTTCATGGATAGCTTACACAAATTTTTGGGATATTGAAACTTGGGTAAGTTTCAAAGACATAGTTAGGCATTTCATAAAATTGCAGTTTGACATTTAAAATAGTGCGTTTTAGAAAACATTTCCCATTGCGTGCGATTTGAATGCGTTTTCAAATCGAAATTATCTAAAAACAAACTCTCAAATGATACATGTTTTGCGATTCGATTTAAAATCGCACTTTGATGGTGTTTGAAGTTGCATTGTCAAAACAACCAAAGAGGTATTCAGCTATGATTGAACCCAATGCAGAGAGCTTGAGAAAAAAAATGCAGACTCAAATCTTAAGATAGTTGCAGGTCCATTCTAGGATTATGTTAACTTGAATAATATTTTTATGGCTTGAGTTGATCATAAGCTGGAGATTGTTGCTAAATTCAGAGAACCCAAAAAGATTGAAAGTGAATTGTTCAACAGGCAAAAGATTGAAAATTTTGCTCATCCAAGAATATTTAACTTGCGGGGCAAGGAAATTCAGAGAAGAGAAGCAAGAAAGAGTGTTTGAAAGTAGTGAGACATACTAGATTATAGGCATTTCATGATCTTGGATCATTACAATCGGAGGTCAGCCATATCAAACCAGATTTGCTCAAACGCCTTTACAATGAGATCGTGGAACTCATTCGAATTCAGTGAAAGGTAACAAGCAAGAAGGTCTTCCAAATCCTTTGATGCCCGGATGTTGTTTTCAACAATCATCTCCACCATTGAATCCCTGAAATCTGTCTGCGGATCCATTGAAGATTTAACAACTGCAAAACTCCCTGAGAAACTTTTAGTTCTTGAGGACATGCTCTTTCTGGCATGGACCTGAATCTTCCTGCTGGCGAGTCTTGGAGAATTGGCTCTAAGTCTTACACCTGTAGAATTAGCAGAGGACCTTCGAACTAAAGGATTGGCTTTATGCTCCTTTTGGGTCCTGATGTTTTCCTCCATTTTAGACGATGAACTTCTAAACTTGGTCGCTTCAATGGTCTTATAATCAAGATTTCACTGGCTTTGTCAAAATTGGAGGAAGGTCTAGCCGCAAAATCGTATCAAACCCATCTAGCTTCTTCCCTTCCCTTGTGAAGGTTTCGTTATTCATGTCAATGATAATGTCAGTAGTTGAAGAGCTGACTCTACAATTACAAGAGCTCGAACAGGAGGGTAGCTCAAATGAATCAGGAGCAGGAAAGTGATCGGACTCTGAATCGGATAGAAGAGAGTCATGGATGTCAGAGACGGTGGAACTATCATTAGGAGAGACAAAATTTGGAGACTGAACCGAATCAAGCGTGGCGTGACAGCTACAACCAGCAGAAACAGAGGAGGAGGTGACAGGTCTAGGAGAAGGCTTGTAAACGGTTCTTCTGTTGGCTCTTCTCTTGGATGATCTTCTTGGTGGATCAGGGAAATGGGTTTCTGAGGCTTTTGAGTGTTTGGATGAATTGTAGAATCTCTCAGCTCCGGTGGATTCTGTGAAGGAGTAAGTGTATCTTGGCTGAGAGAGGTGGGTTTCCTGTGATGTTGTCGTTGAGGGTGGTTTTTTCTTGATGGGATGAGAGGAGTTGTGCTTCCTGGTTCTTCCGCCCATGTCCTTGAGCTTATAAAACCAGGCATTTGGCATCATATCTGACAATCTAAACCTGTGATTACCCATCAAAGATGAAATCTCTCTCTGTCACTGGGGCAGCTTCCTCTCGGAGTTGGTTTGCGTTTCCCTCTCTTCGAATATAATTAGGAATGAGAGTGCAGAAGAAATAAAGAGCTATAAAGCTTGGTTTATAAAAGGGTAAGAGAAAATAACAGGGGTCCACTAGAAAAGTTTGCCATGAAAGCGAGGGAGCATGAATGTCAATTAAAATGATTTTCTTTCATCATTTCCACAAGCACAATTGCATAACACAGTTTTTGTTTTGTATGTCATTAACATATTTGGGTTTGGTTTTATGCAGTGATTTTGTGAATTTCACTCCAATTTGTTAAGTACCTAACCAATACGTTAAAAATTCAGAGTTGATGAACGTGAAAAGTTAGGCCCCCTTAAACTTATTTCAGATTAAACTCATCCAATATAACTCTCATATCCCAAATTAGGCCCCAATAAGATAATTAAAAACAAAATAAAAAAAACTATAAAAATAAACAGGTTGGAAGACTTTGGTTATGCCAAAGTTGAGCTTCATTTTCACATTGGTGCTTTTTATGCATTACTGTGATTACCAATAGGTTGCTGCCATTTCAAGGAGTCAACTTCTTATCTGGATTATGTTTTTCCTTTCTTTTCTTTTTTGTTTTTGTATTGTTTATTTAAAGTTGTATTAAGAGCAATGATGATTCTTAATGTCTAAAAGAGAAGGGCAATGATGATTTCAGTAAGAGGATTAGAGGAAAGACCCTTTTGTCTACTAAGTGCTCTGTTTTTCCCATATATTTATGCTCCATTAGAGGTGATCTTCTGTGCCTTTTTTCGACTCCTTAATGTCTAGGAACCCCACATGTGAGCTGCCTGGTGCTGGGCATTCAATCAGTGGTCCCATCTAAACGCTCGCTCATAAACACAGCTGAGGTTTCCAATCATGTCAATGTATTAGCATGTTTTGAGTTCTTGTAATATAGACAGATTGAGTGGCTGTAAAAGGAATATTAGACGAGAACAAGGATAATTAAGAGGCTTAAACTCGAAGTTGATCATGAAACTACCCTGCGCTAGAACCAGGTATAATTTGCTGTCAAGTTTTCTGTAAAGTGATCAGGGAAAACCTGCGCATGAATTTTCGAATATTTTACTACTTTTTTAACCCATTATTTACAAGCTCATTCAGGCTTATGTTAGAGTCAGATTTGCCTGCAAAAGTGTTTGAGGATACTTCTGTGAATAGGGATCTTTGCTGCTAATAGTTTGGTTTCATAAGATGGATTGATCTATATCTGCAACTTAGTTTGCTGCTTGTTCTGGCAATTGTCTGTTCGAATTATAATTAAACCAAGGTTCAATTAGTCTCAATGGAACACATGTATCTGAACAAATCTCAAATTACACAAACACTTGCCTAAACAAGTAGGCCTTATCAAGGCCCTCTCATGCAGGGTTACGGCTGACTGAAATTCGATCAATGAATTACAGCCAATTCCGTTCCGTTCCTTTGGCATTTTGGTTGGTTTGAATGAGAAAATTATTCATCCCCAAAAACGAAAATCACTCTTTTAGTGGCAATTTTCTAAAGAATAAATTTGAAAAAGAAAAAATAAATCAATAAGGAAATCCGCAAGTATAGAAGATTGTGAGTTAAGTGATTTTAGTATAAGACTACGTAATACCCCAAAAAGTTAATCCCCATTAAAAAGAGAAATTGCCTATAACAAGGGAGTGGATTATAAAGATGCTCATAAACGTTAAGTTCCATATTAGTTCATTACTAAATTCCTCTACATTAGTTTTTTCTTAAAACTTAATAGAAAAGTTGGGACAAAGTTGGACTTAAGTTGTGCCTTTAACATTTTTCGGATCTAAATGAGTATATTTAGAGTACTGCAATATCCAAATCTAGGCTCTATTTATTTTGACGTAAATATTTTCCAACAAAAAATACTATACATGGAAACAAGCATGAGCCATAATAACTTTATAACCAACTTGATGATGACTCCGGCGTGGAGAGTAAATGCATTGGCGATCTACTGGTTGGTTAGTACCAAATCGCGACATGGAAAGATTGGGATGTTACAACGTGGGACATAAAACATCATTTTATACGAGTAAGGTACCAATCCAAATGATACCCTTCATAGACACGCGTGCATGATACCATTTAAGAGGGGGAGTTCCTTTCCACTGTCTAACTGTATGGTTAATCAATTCATAAACTCGGAGACAGCCCATTTTGTCGCATCGTGAGCGTAGAAGTTAGTTGTAAACTTTCTCTTTTATTATCTAACCATATGATTAATCACATCGAAGACGAGATGAGAACGTTTCTTGAAAAAGATTAAGAGGAACCCATTTTGTCAAATTGTGAGCGTAAAAATTTTTACTTTTGTGAACTTTTTGAGATTTTTAAGATAAGACGGGAATGAAGTTGTGGATGTCAAATATAATTGTTGGGGTTATCCTTCAGTTAACTAAAATGTTAAGCATAACATTCTTCAAAGCATGGTTTAGCAAAATAATGGTTATTTTAAAAAGAAATATACAAATATACAAGAGTTTAGCAAAATAATTTCACCAATTATGCACTAACACGTCGGTGTTTAAAGAGACTGCAGTAAAAGTTGGAGTCTCTAAGAATTTTCCATCAACTTCAATAATCGTATTTTTTTTTTTTTTGGTTTCCTCGTATAATTCACTAACGAGGGCATGGCTCACTTGTCCCAAGCCATTTGAAGGGTTTATCACTATATCTGCCTAATTGAACCTACTGGTAATGTATATCTTTATTTATGAAATTGTTCAAATAATTATCCATTCGAGCACTAAATACGGGGAATCCCAATTTGTTTCAAACAACATCTACCTTTCTAACAAATGGCCGAAAAATTCAATTTCTTTTTTGTTCATCAATGAAATTTTCGACTCTGCTCCGTTCGATTCTAAAGAAATTATTTGTTCATCATTGGATTATACGTTGCATTTTTCCACATCAGTCATAACCAAATTTAACGGTTTAGTAGTTGATATGGTAATGTTATGTGGACTATTATGTTAATTTGAAAGGGACTTAAAATAAAATTTGTAGTACTTCTAACAACACTCTCAATATCTCCACTCAAATATATATATACATATATATATATATATATGAACTGAGAATATTATTGGAATCTTAAACTTACAAAAGTAGAAGGAAATAAGAGGAAATGGAAATCGGAAACTGGAATTACAAAGGAAATGGGAAATGGGAAATGGTCAGAAGCTCTCTCAAAGAGTTCTAAGAAAGGTTCTGAGAATCTTCGAAAGAGTTCTTCGAAGAAGTTCCTCCTACAAATACAAAGGTGAGTCCTTTTTATAGACTCATTCAGGAGACAAATAGAACATATATATATATATATATATATATATTTGATAGTAAAATAATATATGATGCAAGGTTTTTGATATATATTAGGTTTTTGAAGATGGTGCTCTCTAGATTATTTTAGCTGTGAATCAGTCTCATCTTTTTGCTACTTAACAGTTTACTCTTATTGTTTCCGATTTGAGACTTGAGCTATTTTCCTTTCAAAACTAGAATGCTTTGAAAGTTTCTAGATGTGCTAATTATCGTGCACATGATTTAGCAAAATAGGCCGCTACCCACCTAGTATTTGAATACATTCCCATAGAATCCTCTATTCTTTCTTCCGTTAGGATCAAGAATGAGAAAGATCTTCTCTTGTAACTTCTTTCCTCTTCAATTAGGAAAATAATTAAGAAATAATAAAATAAAATTTGCTACCCAAATTGTTAACAAATCAAGCAATAAATATGGGAAAAATATTATGAGACTCACTTGTCTAATCAGGAGGGCGGGTTCTACTTAAACAAGTAAATCCCATAAAAATTATCTCACATTAATTGCTAAAGCAGCAGGCTTTTAGTAAACAAACTAGCATGGGTCCATGACGTGCCTCCAAATCTTCTGATGCATTGTCCAAGTTGACTTGCAATGAGGCATCCCACTCTACCTAGACGTGAAACCCACCAGCACCTGGTAGGTCTCCTTTGGGAATGAGAAGCACAAACAACCTTAACAGCATCCTCTTAACAACATCTCTCTCTCTGACAAACATCCACTTTGCAGACTCTGTCTCTCTCTCTCTCTGTTACCCCAACCGTCATCATCCCAACAAAGATATCAAAAGCATCCATTCCTTCAACCGCACTCAGCCTTCAAATCATTAGAGATGAAAGTGAAAGCATTAGCTGCCTTCAGCTCCAAGCTTCTAAACCCATGCAGAAAATTCCTCCAAATCTTTAAATTCAGACTCAAAAAACCAGTTTTTATAAGAGCTCTTCGATTTCGTCCTCGCCGTACTACCAAAGTCGATGAAAAAAATCCTCTAAAGAATCGAATAGCTGCATTACTGCTACCAGGTTACCGTTCAATCAGGAAGTCAAAAGAGATGGACAGAGTAAGGGAGCTTTTAAGTGTATCTGGTGGAGGGCCTGACAAAAAGCTCTTTCCATCACCCATTACACCGGCTTACGTGAGAGCAAGCAGGGCTGGTAAAAGGGTCGAAGCCTCGGGTGATGAAGAGGTGGAAGATGCTTGCAGGAGTTTTGAGAACTATTTGGTGGAGATGATTGTCGAAGAAGGGAAAGTGAGGGATTTGACAGACGTGGAGGAGCTTCTCTATTGCTGGAAGAATTTGAAGAGCCCAGTTTTCATCGATTTGGTCTGTAGATTCTATGGAGAACTATGCAAGGACTTGTTTTCCACTAACGATGATGAAGTTGATAGTCCATAGGGATTCTGGAATCGACTTTCTCTTCTCTCTCTCTCTCTCTTTTTTTTTTCGTTTTCTTCTTTTTCCTCCTCCCTGTCTTTCTCAGTTATGTTTTCTTTTTTCTTTTTTTCTTTTTTTGTAATAAGAGAATTTATTGAAAAATCATGTCACATCTATCAAGATTATTTAATCATAGTTTAGGGGCAAACTCCTCCAAAAGTAATCAGTTCATGATCATAACTTCCCGGTCAGAAACCATATCATCTGAAACTGAACAAGTGAAAAAGTAAGTTTTCTGTTCGCTCCTAGATTAATTACTGTAAATCCTACAAACAGTCAAGATTGATTGTATTAGCAAGTATACGGGCTGATTTTTTAAAGTTCAGAAACAAAAAATGAATTAAATATAATGGTTTCACCCAGCAAAAAATTAAGAAGTAATATGCATCATTAAGAAGATAACTATTTACAACTCAGAAAGTAATTAACAAGGTTCTTGCTGTCTACAACGCAGATTTACCAAAAAACTAGTAGCTGGAAGTTATAAACTCAAAAACTACCAGCTATTTCTCAAAAACTTCAATAGCAGTTCTCAACTACCTTAAGCTACCTTAAGCTAATTATCAACATTTTCAAACCAAGAGGCCATTAGGGTCTGTCAAGTTACCAGTTAGTCCAAGCACCTCGATCAGCAAGTACCAAGTCATCATTTCAGTTCTGAGAGATACACCCGAGACTTCAACAATGTCTCTCCAATTTTGAATCCAGGCATGACCATAAGTTCAACTTTAAGTGTAGCTTGTTCTTCATCCACAGCTGCACGTTCCATACGCTCCTCAACGGATTCCATGTAAGCATCAGAGAATTTACTACCTCTGTGGACAGTAAATGCTTTTGCTTTGGTATCTATTGAGGCTGAAATGCCTTGTAAAACCCAGATCCACTTTGCCATCTTTGCAAATATTTGGTAGAACGGTGTCCTGGGATGCTTGCCACTCAACACAAATGTCCTGTGATCAAGATTCCCGAAGAATGATGCTTCCAGCATTGGATGAACAACTAATAGGTACTTTTCTGCACAGAATTTGGCAAAATCTGAATTTGGATATTCTGTCAGAGCATCAATTGGATCATCAAACCTCATAACACCTTCCACATTATAGCATCTAGATGTAAACCCATAAAACATTCTCCAAGCTATGTAGGCTTCAAACACATACTTCTTGTGGGACCTTTTGGAATAAACAACTGTGTCTTCAATCGATTTTGCTGCCAGATCTAGATCCCATCCTGAAGCTTTCATCAAGCTAATTAATGGCTTTGCAAAATCATGGATGGACTTGGAAGCAGCTTTGAAAATGTCTTCGAGTGTAGTAATGCCCAAAACACTTGCATTCTTCTTCTCCAGACTTATCTGCCTGATCTTCTCGACCATTCCCATATTCCCCAACTCCAAATCCTGAAGCTCATGTCGCAAACAAAGAATCTCAGAGTTTTTAGATTTGACTTGGGACTTCAATTCTTCCAACAGCATCTCACTAAATTGAATTTCCTTTTGCAAGCGACTGCTTGCAGAGGACAGAAACTTTGCCTTATTCTTGAATTGCCTCTCCTTACATGCACGCTTGATCTTGCAGAGTGCTTCAAGCTGAGCTACAACAAGTTGATCAGCAGCTATAATCTTATCTGGGTTGTAGGGGATATGAGCTTCCTGAAGCTGAACATAAGCCAACTTCAGTGCTGAAACTATGTCAAATAACTTCATAATCTCCCTGTCGCCACACACATTGCTTCTGCTCAAAACTTCAACAGGCTGAGGATGAATTTTCTCAATGTCGCATTCTGTCTCCTTGGTTGCATCGGTGCTATCCTCACCCAATGGGGGAGTATTGTTATTGGGGTCACAGTAACTGTGATGGTGATGGTGGTGATGATTAGCGTTTTCAGAGGGGAAGACACCAATGGATCTCAACTTACAAACTTTTGCAAATTTGGAGACAATTTCGGATATGTTTGAGGAGGGTTTAGAGGGTTTAGTGGCGGCATGTTCCATGGCTTGAAGATCAAAAATCCCTAAAATTGATAGATAGAGATCTAATTTAATGTGCTTCTAATTTCCACAATGTGTAAGTTCCAAAATCCAGATTAAAATGAATATATGAAGAAAGTGAGGAACAAAATCTTAATGGTACCCAGAAATTGCCCCAATAAGAACCGGGATTCCCGGTAATGTGCCTTAAATCTTGTAGTAGTGGCAGGGAACACCCTATACTGAAGAAATAAACTAGAGTTTTTAGCTTTATTAGGATTAAACAAACTTCAGAGAATAACAATTTTAGCTCAAAAGAGGGAACAAAAATTCAAACGAACTAAAGCCCTTGCCTTTATGCTTAAACCTCTTTAGATAACAACAAAATCAAAAGCTGCCCATGGTTAAACTTCAGCTTCAAGAGGTTCGAAAATAGTAGCAAGATGATATGAAACTAATTAAAGCGCACGCCTTTATACAAACACAATATAGCCGAAAAGAAGGAAATTGGCCAAAGATCAAACTTTTGAGCACCAAGTGGCTTAAGCATCAAGGTTCAGTACAGAAACAAGAAGGTACCTTAAAACCCACGGTTTTTTACTATGGAACAGTGAGTGTAAGCTTCTTCCCCCAAGAAATATTATCACGCTTGAGCACACACAAACACAACGCACAGCAAACCCCAGAGGCACAGAGAGAGACAGCGAGTCAACCTTGGACTTTCGGATCCACAAACATTGCAAGCTAAACAAACATGTTGCAGTGGATTATAAAAACAAACAAAGACCCCTTACTCTCTAACGACGACGTTTCAGCTTCAGCACGTCGTACCTCTCCGATCAAAGCCAGCCATGATGATGTTCTCAAAGGTTCTCAAAAGTAAAAGTCTTTTTTCTCTGGCGCGCAAAAGCCAAGCTGGCATTTTCCTCTTGAAACTCATTTGATTGTGAGAGTGACAGAGTAAAAAGAGTAAAGAGACTTCGGGAAATGGGCGTGTGAAAACGTGAGGCTGCGAATTGAGTAATAATATATTTCCTGTTTGTTTTGTTTTGGGGAAGAGTGGAGCTCTGAGCCGGGAATCTGTACTGTTTCAGAGGTTTGGCTGAATTTGAATTCGTTCTTGGAGTGCAGTAGTTGTTAAAGAAAGAGCCGCACGCAAATTACCATAAACGATTAAAACATCGCTGTAGTCCGTAGATATCAAATTAGTAACCGCACGCGGGTTTCTTTACCCTTCTATGTCAGCCGCCTGCCTCCTCTCGCATCCCAATACCAGACTGACATTTTTCTAGCTCTCAGAGTTCTAGATTGGATCTCAACGGTTGAAAATATGCCTCTGAATGGGGGAGTGATTAACAAATCTCATAACTTTTTCTAGTAACTATAAAAAAATAAATAAAGGTGAATTTTTTTATCATTGATTTGAGTAACAAGGATTAAAAAATAAATAAATAATAGAAATGCTTTCAGAATTATTTGTTTTCTAATATCCCATAGGAATCAAACATCTCAACTTAAAACACCAAAAAATAATATAATATTTTATATTAAATAATTTCATTTCTCGTCGCAAAATACTTTATAGATAAAACCACATAATACTTCGTCTTGGTTAGTTTTAGAGACTTCAATGTTAAAGCTTGAAGGCTTAAAAGTGGGTAGAGTTCAATGATGAGTAGTGAGCGTTGGATTATAATTAATGAAAAAAATTATGTGATTGATTTGAATTAAATATACAATATTTTCATTTTTATTGTATTTGGTGTTTTTACCTAACGTGTCAAATTTTTATTGAATGATATAAAAAAGAGTTTTGCACCACATCCAGATAAAAATGGCTCTCATATCTAATATAGTATTTATTTTTATAGCATGTAATTCTCATGTCAAATGGCTCTCATTTCTAGTATAGTATTTATTTTTATAGCATGTAATTCTCATGTCATGAGCATCTTTTAAAAAGACACGTAAGAATTAATCACCTATTCTAAAAATATATGTCAATTTAACAAATTAAATTAAAAATAATAATCTCCAAGAAAACTTCATCATTTGGCAAATTATACACGTCCAAGTTGAAAATTTTGTGAGTTATTTTGACAACATTCCATAATTTAAAACAATAATGAATAATTTAATACAATATAGCTGATGACCAGATCGTAGAAATTTAAATTTTGAAATTAAGATGTCATTAATGATAGCACATGAACCAGAAAACCTCGTGAACAGAAAATTCGAAAGGAATTTTGTTGACAAGTGCCCTTTTAACATATGCCTAATATTGCTTTACTGATGAAATACACATACTTTATAGTTATAAGTTAATAAAAATATTAATTCTAATTATAAATTTTTAATATTGAAGTGAGTTGGGGATGATCTAGATTTTAATTTGGGAAAGGATTAAGGGCGAAATTTTTTTGAGAGGAATCAATTGGCAAAAAATGCATTCTTTTTTTTTTTTTTTGCCTTTTTTTTTTCTTGTGATTTGGGGGACCAAGGCCACTCCCAATCCCCCCCTAAACCCGTCCTTCTCAACACCTTCTTTTATGTCTAATTAAACTATAATTATCTATAAGAGGTAATTTAATTGGCAAAGATCACGTTTACTAAAGCGGAAGTTACTTGTTTGAATCTCTCTCTTCCTCTTGTGCATACTTGTAAAAAATTAAATTATTTATCTATTTATTTAAAAAAAAAACACCATATATAATTTTTGCTTCAACGGGTATCCAACTTATCCCATATATCCTCAAGCCGATATACATTTTTCCCCACGAATAAGAGGTGGTTTAACCATTTGGTTGATAAGTTAGGTTCAGGTGGCCCATTCCATGAAGATGATCTTGGACCAAAAAGAAAACGAAAAGAGTTTTGCAGGGGTTGATTAGATGGTTTGAGATCCATGATACTTATTAGGGTGAAAAAGTCAGTTAGCTATTAGTTTAGTTATCAGGCGATTAATAATTGTCCACCTTTTCATCTATAATAATTAGCTGTCAAAATTATTAATGTAAAAAAGCATATATTATTTGGGTAATGGGTTTTATACATATTTTTTCACATTAGTTGCTCAAATTATTAATTGTTGTGGACCTTAATCGATCTTTTAGATTGAGATTGGGGCTGGCGGGTATATATGAGACCCACTTGCACAAACTAGTTAATGTGATAGAGCATGTATATATGAGACCCACTTGCTCTAGTGGATGGTCAAGCAGCTCAAAATTTATTTGGGCAAACAAGTCTCATATATGTTTTCTTATATTAATTGCTCAAATTGATGTGGATCTCAATTCATTTCCTAAATTGAGATTCACGACAATTTGCAAGCAATTTTGGCAGCTAATGTGATAAATTATAAATGAGATCCACTTGCCTAGCCTGTGAAAAAAAAATTATTGCTACTTTTTGGGTTTAATTGTGACCATTTATAAAATACGTATAAAAAATGAATAACTATTTCCAAAAAAATAAAAATGAATAAGTTTTATTTGGTCATAGATGAAAAATAAATAATAAAAAATTAAACTAAATCAAATTACATTTTATATATTGAAAGATGAAAGTAAAACCACAATTTATATTAATTAGTTTTTCTTAATTGTCATTTTTTGTTTAATTTTTAAATACTTTTATATCAAACAATCTAATAATGCACTTGAATAGAGTAAATCTCCCCCTCTCCTGCTTTGAATAAAAATAAAAAAAAGAGTAAATCAGACAAAGAAATCTCATATTCTCATGAATTCTATCAGATTTACAAATTATAATCATTCAAAAACATGAGTTTGGTCACATTCTCAGAAATCTAGATTCTCAGGCACGACATTCCTTTGAAAATATGGATGTCGAGAGGAATGTTAGATTTCTTGAACTAAACACCACAAAAATGTAATGTTACAAGTCTTACCGGCAGATCATATTGGATTGGAAGCTACAATTCCTCAACAAATAAATGTTAGTTTAATAAATTGGATAAGACGAAATATCTCCCATCTAACTTGAAATAAAACATTATCTTATTAAATATAATAACAAGAACATGCATGATCATAAAAACTTTGAACTAAAATATATACTAGTGCCAAATTTCCTACATTATGGTCCGACATGTGCCACGTCCATATATTGTCACAAGATACATTCCAACAGGTAGGTTAAATCGATCATGGAACAAACTTATGAACTTGTGGGGTTTACAAGAAACCAAATTCCGTGCGCGGGTGAAGACTATATATATATATATACCAATTGTAGTTAATTACTAGCTTTTTGTTTGGAACCTTTTTGTCGAAGGCCAAAGGCAATATTGCTTTTTTAAATATTAATGGTTCTGTTTGGTGCACCAGCAGTACTGGAAACTGAATTATTGCTCAAATGTTTAAAAAAATAAGAAAATAGGAGCCTTTTTTAAGGTTTGAAATTTGTTTAATTTATGGCTTTCTAACGATTTACGTACACGGTATTACATTATTAAAAGTAAATAAATAACAGGACAACATACACTACACCATTAAGAAATTCTAATGAGCATCTTAGCATGATTTTTTTCCCCCTCAAATTATTATCTTTTTACTCAACTTCAAGCTTGACTTTACAAGCTCTTGTTTTCACAAGTGGGTTCAAATATTTGAGCTTGATCACATGCACATACAGAAACAGTGAACCAATTTAATTAAACAAGTCAGCTAGACCCGTTAACTATAATTTGTTAATTTTGTGTCGGGTTTATGAGTCGTTTTAAAAATTGCAAGCCTTAAATTTCACATGTCGGGTTCAAATCGTGTCAAAATATTAGAGGTGAAATTTAAAAACCTTCTAACCTTCTTCTTCGCTAAACAGATTGGCTTGATCTTTGTTATTGAAATATAACATGTATCTTGTTATAATTTTAATGGTCAAGATTTGTCATAATAAATGATATAAGTAATTAAAGGGTTTAGATTTATCATAATAAATATCAAATTCTCTCTCATCCATTACTTCATTTATTTATTGATATTTATTATGATAAATCTAAACCCTTTAATTACTTTTATCATTTATTATGACAAATCTTAACCATTGAAATTATAATGACATACATCTTTATTTATTTCAATAAAGACCAAGCCCAAATCCGCTAACCGTTAACTGCACTAATCACTAACCGCTTTGAAAGCAGTTAGCGGTTAGTGGGTTTTTGAAAACCGTCTAACCGTTAACCACTAACCGCTAACCACCCTTTATTAAAATATAATATATATTTATATTATATTATATATATTTCATATAATAAGTAATAATGAATTATTGAAATGGGCCTCAAGCTTCAAGTTTAACTAAGTTGGTTTTTTTGGTTGCTTGTGAGTTTATGAACTATTTTGTATTTTATTTCTATGTTATATACAAAACTACAAGTAAAGTGATAATTTTGTTGTAATTTTATTCGCATGTTATATGTTGTATAGATTTGTAGAAGGTGACAAACAACATTTTGATATAATGGTCCAACATATAATGCTCACTTTAAACCAATAATTTTTAATGCTAAAATGAACATGGTTTAAAGTGAGCCCTTCACCCTTACAAAATATGGACGATTATATAATTTAATCATAATCCAACCCATATAATTAAATGAGTCCTCTCAACCTTATAACTTGATAATTATTTTGTGTTAAATTAAGAATTTGTGAGAGTCGTGTAAAAAAGTCGTCTGCTATCGAGTTAGCTAGAGACATAGAGAGAACAAATATGGAGATGCATATTAGATCATTATGATGAAAAAGGTATCAATTTGACAGAGAAAAGAGGGAGAGTAGGGACCCTAGTCCCTAGGGTTAACTTGGGCATGCATTCATACAAATGCGCATGCTCCCCCACCTGGCCTGTACAACTCCTGGTAAGATTCTACGCATCAACGTTATAATAGTGACATCTTTTTGAAAAACTTTGCTGCCAAGTAACATCCCCACCAGCCTGTGCCCTAGCTAACTTCATCTACCTTAATTGTTTCTTATTTACATCTCTTTCATTTTCTAATAAGTCCCAATATTATTTTCAGATTAATTACAATCCTTCTCCATGCATGAAATTAATTTTAATAGGCTTGCATATATATATATGATGGAACCATGCATACACCTGTTTTAGCCATATTTTTATTTTATTTTTCCCCTATTCAATATTATTTCATATATATATAATAATCATTTACATTATTAGCCTTTCCTCTATTAAAATAGAGAAATTATTATATATTGCGTTCTGTTCAAGAGCCCGCACTAAGATTGGGGTCTGTAAAAGGAGGTTGATATCCCACTATCATGGCTGCAAAATTTCCAATTCCCAACATTCTTTCTACTGTTGTAGATAAAATTCCACACAAAGTCCCATCAGAAAAAAAAAATAGAATCCCAGCTTTATGCAAAGTTGAATAATTGAGAAGAGGTCTGTCAGAGGGTTGGCCGCACATTAGTTCACTCACTGATCACCTTCACATTTCCCATGCCACTGTGAAACCCTAATCCAATTGAGCCATGGTGGGGGTTGATGTTGGCCAACGTACATATCTATCTATACATTTGTTTTAAGGATCCATGGGAGACAGCTTAAGGGGCATGCAGTACTACTCTTGTTGTTAATTGGAAGAGAAGTAGTGAAAAGGCATTAGAGGCCTCCCAATGAGAACAAATGCATGGCAACAAGTTTGTCTGGAGAGCTTTCCTTTTCTCCCACATCCACATCGATCCATGTCTATACTTTGAACATATATGCACATAAAGGCAAGATCGAGAATAAAAAGTGCCTGCACTGATCTCTCATCTTTCAAACGCCAACCCATTATTCGATCTCATGTTAACATTACTTTGCCTCATTAAAATGTCTCCATCTCTCTCCCCCATCTGTCACAATCTTAAGACCCTACTAGCCTACAGCATATTTCAACCTTATACCAACTCGGTTGTCAATTTTTAACGCAACTCACGACCTCGTGACAGCAAAATATGAGGAATTGCATGTATGAGTAATTTTTAGATCAATATATGCATATATAAAAGAAAAATTACCAACTTGATTTTGGGAAGCTGCTAGCTAGCAACTTGCACAACTTGCAGTAACTACTGTACCTTGGTCGGTTAATAAAATCAAATCAAACTAGAGATGGCCAAGATTTGACGTATTCTTGGAACTTTAGCAAAGAAATGGAATCCGTAAAATAAAAAAAACACTATCTTAAAAGGTATATACGAGCTGAGGGATAACATTAATTTTATCAAATCTCTCTCCAATAAAAAAACAACGTACATGTGTCATTTTTAGTAATAAATTAATAAAATTTAATTCAATCTTAAATAACGATTTAATAATAATAATAATTTAAAAAAAAAAACACAGGTGACTATATATATATATATATATATATAGTTAGGGTTAGGGCCAGGGCAGCTAGCTTGATTGGAATTGACGAAAATTTCACTATTTTTTTTCCACATTTGCGTTGGGACAATTTGTCTACACCCCCTTGCCTTTGGAATCTAATATGACTCCAAGTCCATGATAAGGAGGAGACGGGAGGGACAAGGGACAACCATTTGATCGGCCCCTTAATTATGTTCCGTCCTATTCCCACAACTGTCGGAGATCTACGGGTACTATATAGTCCCCATGTGATGCTAACACGTGTTGTGCAAGGGGCCGGGGCTATTTTGGTAACCTTACCTTATATACGTTCTTAATTTCTGTCTCCTTAAATGACCACCATGCCCTCTGGGATCAAATTAATAATTACTCTAATACTAATGTGAAATTAAAAGTAAATGATTGTCTCATTGATTTTTAATTTTCAAATGTTTAAAATACAATTTAATAGAGTTAATTTTAAAAAAAATACCCAATTCAGCTAAACTTTTTCTAGAGTTAGAGATATGCTAACCTTTTGTGGTCAAACCGGGGATTTGGTAGGAATTTTTCATCCTATATATTGGTCTAATCATATATAATGGAAGTAAAAAAAATCCCACTAAAAAAATTAATGAAAAATTTAGAGAGTGACCTCAAACGTTGGATTGGGATCTCTAGTAGTTTGTTACATCTAAATTAATAGTAATTTGGACAATAAATTGTGAGAAAAGTGATCCATATAATGAAACTCACGTGCCTAAATAAATATTAAGATTTTTTACTACTTATTCAAACAGATAAGTCTCAAGTAAACTATCTTACATATACAGTTCAAATTACTACTAAGAATCCTTGTCACAAGCATCCAACTCAGGACCTACAATTATCAAAGAGAATGGGAGTAGCCCAAATCCGTAAATCACCTCTTGTGGTTTATTATCAACTAGTATACCAATTTCTTTGGTATTGTATTGTAATCAGGAAATAAAGTATTTCTTGGTTGATCTCGTACTTCTCAATGAAGTACCAATAATTCCATGATGTCCATGTTAAACCTAATCATAGAAACTAGTAGTAGATATTTTCTTTTTTTAAAAAGAAAAAAGAAATAAAGAAATAAACTGGATAACAAAGGTACAAAGATTGGAACCACAAGATAACAAACAATGAAGAGACAGTTAAAAATTAAGAAGGGTTGGATGAAGAAGAATTAAAAAATAAAAATAAAAAAAAAGGTGCAAGGGGTGGCTGAAGAGACTTCTTTGTATTTCTCGGTCTGGAATCGTAGAAAAACAGAGAGAGAAAGCCTGCAAGAGAATCCAAGAACCAAAGATGGTAAAGCTTAAGAAACGACGACGATCTGAATAGATTCACCTTCTTTTTCCTCTCCATCCCCATCTCTCTCTCTCTCTCTCTCTCAGGCAGCCGTACCATCCACCCACTCTTTCCACAACCACACCCACTACTTCACACATCCCAAAAACTTACAGAGATCTACACACACACACACAGAGTGATGAAAAAGAAAAGGGTGTTGCGATCTTTGGGATGACAGTTGCATGGAGGATTGAGGAACGTGGGAAATACAAGTCCAAGATAATTACTTCTCATCCATCCATAGCTTTGTAAATCCAATATCACAGAAGAGAGGAGAAAAAGCCACAAGCACATCACAAACACAAACATAAACATAAACATCAACATAGTGGTTCTGTTCTTCTTGCTCATGGAGTGGCAGGGAAGGAGACCAAGATCCACAAACAAACCACTTATTCTTTACTGTCTCTCCATCTTCTTCTTCCTCTTCTTCTTCTCATTTTGTGCGCTTTTCAGCAACATCAGCTCCAGCAGACCTACATGCCAAGGTAACCGAACTCACTCATTTTGTTCTCTTTTGGGTTGATCTTCCATTAAGAAACCCACCTTTAGAATCATCTGAATTTATGAAATTCTCACAAAATCTTTAGCTATCTCGCATTCATGTGATGTAACCCTCATCATCATCATCATCATCTTTCATTTTCCTACGCAGGTGGGACGTGTCCTTTGTCTGCAAAGGCTGACGTACATTTTCAGGTAAGCTGGTCCTTTATGTTTTGTACCCACCCACCCAAAACCAGTGACCTTCAAGAACAGAGTGCATTGATTACCATTATATAGTTTGTCCTGTCAAAGTAGCCTAATTCTTCTCAAAACCTGGAATCAACACATTGTATAACTTTTGCTGCTTCTTTAGTTGTCCAACCCATGTAAAAAGAAAAAGAGGCACGATCTACAAAATCCTCACTCGCACACAGTTCCAAACAAACCACTAAAGCCATTTTTCACTCTCATTTATAGTTAAAAATTAATAATTTTGTACTTGCTTCCACATTAACATCCTACTTGAAATCTTATCTATGAAAACAAACTCGATATTGAAATGGGTGCGAAGAGCAGAAGAGTAGTGTTACTCCATACAAATAGAAATGACTAAAATGAGCCAAAATAGGTGCAGAGCTAAGCCTGGCACGGCTGCATTCTGAGCTGTCTCAGTCTAATCCTTGGAATCATCCACCATAATTTAGCAGCCACCAGGTGGGGTGGTCGGTGGTCCATTAATAACCATGGCCCAGCCCTGAGAGAAGTCACACGCCTAGCTATCTGGTTGTTCACAAAAGGTGCACGTTAGCACTAGTGAAGAAGAAACTCTGTCGTTTTTGGCTGTTTTGGACAAAAGTCTCGGTAACCTGCGCCTGCTGCTGTTCCCAGTGCTTTAACCGGAATCCGTGTTATTATCTAATTAATGGGCTGTATAGCCTGTATTCAACCTCGTGAACATGTTCCAGGGGGCGCACGTTAGCTTGATGGCTGTACGGAATGGCGACGTGGCATTGAGGCCTCGGCGCACGTTAGAGCATTGTCTTACAAAATTTGTATGTTTATGATTATTAACTCTAATTATGGTTTTTTTGAACAGCAGGAATTTGAGAAGAGAAGAGAGGAAGAGAGGTGGGTGAGCTTGGGAAGGAGGTTCTTGAGTGGGCCCGGATCGTCTCCTCCGCGATGCTCGTTCAAGTGTGGCAAGTGCACGCCGTGCAAGCCGGTGCATGTGCCGGTGCCGCCTGGGACGCCGGTGACGTCAGAGTATTATCCTGAAGCTTGGAGGTGCAAGTGTGGTAATAAGCTGTACATGCCATGAAATTGATAACGCTTTTGTTGTGGTTAATTGCATGGGAATTAAATACCCCTTTGTTAATTAGCTAGTTTAATTAATGAACACTACTGATCATGAGAACAGAGAGATATATAGAGGACTTCGATTTGTGTAAAGAATATTATATATATTGACACTAATCGAGATCATGGCTATGAAATTTAACGTGTTGATTAATCACTCTTTACATGAAGTAATTTGGACCATCAACTGATTTTGAGGTAATTTTTCTCCACTTTTCTTTGTTCTTGGGTCTTACATTTAATTAGGAGTGGCATTCTCTTGATTATTGCTAGGCCACTGCTTGGGTTTTCAATGAACTCTCAGAGTCAATGCTGTATTACTTTGATTATATGATCGATAGAAAATGTTTATAGAATTATGGTATTTGACTATTTGTTACAAGCTAATGTAGCAGTTTAATTATGAAACGTTTGGAAAAATTACAATTTTTATTACAAAGTCAAGCTAACGTGTCATTTTAGAATTGGTGAAATAATTAAAATATGTGATTATTTCAACAATTATGAATTGCCACGTTATTTTGTAAAGAATTTGGTAGTAAAAGCTGTAATACTATTAACACCCAATCACAATCAAATTGAATTGTTTAGTTGTTAACATAATAAATGTCACATTAATTTATATATCTTTAGCCGTATCCAAATTTAATTATTTAGATGTAGGTGACGTAGTGAGTATTACCTAAACAACCAAGTTAATTTATCTCCTAGTTGATTAGTAGAATGAAATAAACTTACTTGAACGAAATGCAAATAGGGCCGGACTGCTCATGCCATACTTATCTCTTTGGACATGGAGTTCTATAAGAATTCTCTTATATTTACTATTTAAATTGTAGGGATTCGTATCGTAGTATATTGTGACATATTGACCAGCCCTGAAACCCATTGTTGGGCTCACCATGAAGATATAAAATATGGACTCTTTTATATTTTGAAATGGTTAAGCCCCGGAGACAAATTCCTACCAACTTTGTCGATTTCATCATTTTCTTCATCAGTTTGTTGTACCAAACTTAGGCCGGAAGAAGGCTTTCTTGGAGCTAAGCTCATGCTCTTGCTGAACATTGTGTTGTAGCCCACTATCTTGCTCATTGGCCCATTTTGCTGTGTTGTGAGTCTTGTGACAAAATAATTAAAGGAAACCCCACTTTAAACTTCTAAATTATTGTGCATTTTGACAAGTTTTTTAAACTTTAAAACCTCTCAATTTGAATCCCTAAACTTTCAATTGCAATCAATTTGAATCATTCCGTTAGATTTTAAACGTTAAAAGTAAGACAATTACGTTTATGCCTTTAACTTTTGTATAAAATTTCAAATTTATCCTTAATTTCAAAATATATTTTTTAAAAAAAAACAAAAATTAGAGATATTTTAGTCTTTTTAAGTATTGCAATTAAAAGTTAACAGTTACATTTGACGAAGGGGGTTCAAATTGACTACAATTGAAAGTTTATAAATTCAAATTGAGATATTTTGAAGTTTAGGAGGGGCTTATCAAAACGCGAGGTAATTCAAGAGTGTAAAATAAAGTTTTCCCATAATTAAATTATTAATAAAGGCATAATAAAAAGGGACTATGCAATTGTTTCTTGCCTACTTAACGTGTTATGAGAAATGATATTGGAAAATGATAGGGATTTTTTTTATAGTGTTTTCAGGTTCTCCTCACTACATAAAACATGATTTATGAAAAAATAAAATTGTAGTAGCCTCCACCACAGGCTTTTTTAGGCATTAACACCAAATTTGAGGCATTAGTACCAAAATTGAGGTATTATAACTAAATTTAAAATAATCAAATCCATTTTAGGTGATACTATCCTTAAAGAGTTAACCTTCCACCCTTAAGTTTTAATTTTGAATCAAAAAACAAGTTTTAAAGCATTAAAACCTAAATATTAACTCATAAAAATTAATCTGTTGGCAAAAAAATAGTACTATAATTTTATTTTTTCTTAAATCATATTTTACGTAAGTTTAGAAGAATTCAGGAAAATACTAAACTCCAATGATATTTAGGGTTTTGAATTTGTAATTTTAAAAAGTATAATTTAAAAATATGACTTTTAAAAATACAATTAAGCATTATAGTTAATTTGGCCTATAAAATCTCATGTATTTTACTACCCAAAGAGTAATTCAATCAGACATCATGGAATATGTTAAATACATGCCTTTAAATTACTCCTTGACGGTTTACAAAAAAAAAAAAAATTACTCCTTGACGTTTTTAAAGGCCATGTATTTTAGTTTGGAGTATTATTAAATGGATTTATGAAAAAAGAAAAGAAAAAAGGTTGAATAATAAATGTGATAGTGATAATTAATTTGATCTGAGCCTTATGTTATTTGATCATTAGCCTATCATTTCCTGACACTACTGTTCCTGAAGGACCACTATCTAAAAAAAACAAAAAAGGCAGTCCACAAAATATTTTAGTTTGGTTTTTTTCTGAGGACTGTGGGAAAAAGTCCAACAATCTGAATAAAAAAAAAAATTTGGTGAATGGCTGATATCAGTTGAAGCTGCAAGGACCACGTATATCACGTGGGACTACCAACTCTACCACATCATCTGTCAAACTGTCCCAATCCAATCCTGAATCCTTCACATGAGAGAGTTTGAGTGGATGATATTTGGTCTCGAGTCTTTGAACTTTATTTTTAAAGGACCAAATATTTACAAGCATGAATAATAATAATAATAATAACACTTTAAGATATATAAGATTTTTTTTTAGAAATAACGACTTTTATTTTATTAGACGTAATCTGATTGTTGGGTGTATATTGTGCATAAGATAAGGCTATGAACATCTAATTGTTTTGTTTTTGTTTGCTGGCTGTCCCAATCCTGAATCCTTCACATAAGAGTTAGAGTGGATGATATTTGGTCTCTTGTCTTTGAACTTTATTTTTAAAGGACCAAAATTTTTAGAAGCATGAATAATAATAATAATAATAATAACACTTTAAGATATATAAGGTTTTTTTTTTTTTTTTTCACAAGATAAGAGAAAAAAATTTAAACTAATAACCTCTGCTTCATTAAACGTGATCTCAATCGATTAATATATAAGATATAAGATAAGGCTATAGACATCTAATTGTTTTGTTTTTGTTTGTTAGTACGTGACTGTATATATACATTATGTGTTGGAAGTTGATATATTTCAAACAGAGATGTGATACAGTCATAACAAATACTCAACTTCTCTCCTATTTTAGACCTAATTTATAGTTTAAAGTTCTTTCTCTCCTTCACTGATAGTTTTTTTTTTTAAATAGTTGGCACTTAAAGGAAGAAGTTGAGTCTTTATTGGGTATATGTTGTACCTTTAACATTTTTCTTTCAAACATGAATGTCAAAAAAAAAACAAAAAAAAACACGAAAGAAGAAATTTGAAATATGAGAGACTCATCCACACCCATTAATTAAGAGAAGTGATGGCCGGGACCAAATCCTTGAACCTTGATATTTTTTCTTTGATATGGACTTGTAGCTTTTTTCCATCCCTGAAAATTAGTTAACTCTTTTGAATGGTAGCTAAACTATATATATATGGATGGATAGTATTTACTCACCATATATATTATATATGATAACCTTTATAAATTATAATCTGCCTCAAAAGACAAAACCACACGTGAAAGTCAAGCTTTCGACTTTCGAGTATGTTTCGTGATATACTTTAAGGATCATTTTTTGACTTTTAGTTTGTGAAAATATATTTTGAATTTTGAAAATCAATATACATCATGACATGAGTTGTTTGTTAACATAAACGCGTTTGGCACTATGATTCCATAAATAAAAAAAAAAGGTGCTTTAAAAATGTAAATTTGATGTGTTTCAAATTGCTATTAAGGATATGTATTTTTTTAAAAAAAAATCAATTTTATGAATAATGATATAAGAAGAATTAGAGTATTTTTAAAGTCATCCTAACTGTGATATGACATTTAAAATTATTAATAGATTAAAATTCAATAATGATCATCTCGAATTAAATTGTGATTTTAAATGTCAGATCACATTTAGGATGACTCTAATTCTCCTTATATCATTACTTCAATTTTATATGTTCAATTGCGATTTTTTTTTTTTTTAACTAATGACCCCACTTCACGAAATATGGCCTACATTCAATTGAACTAACCCTTGAATATATTAAACTGCGATTTTACTAAATGCTTAACAACCATGACCCGTCAAAGGGTCTCTAGCTCTCTAGCTATCTTGGCTCTCTTCACCACACTAATTTTTTTAATTTTTTAAATATGTATTTAAATCCAAATATATATTCATGTTTCACCGAAATTATTACTATTTATAACCATCTTAATGAAATTAAAAAGACCAAAATACTCTAATTTTTATTTTAAAAAATAAAAAAAATTTGAAGATGAAATTTTATACAAAAGTCACCGTTTAAAATTCACTATTTAAAATTTTCAACTTAAAACGTTTTTTTAATTTTTTTTTAAAATAAAATCAGTATTTGGTCTTTGAAAAATTTTAGATTCTAATCTGATGAATGTCCAAATTGAAAATCAAAAAGTGGTGAAATTCAGTCAAATACTAGTATTCAAATCTTGTAGCCAAGTCTATCCTTTTAAAAAAATGTAATTGCTAATAACAACATTTTTTTTTAATATTAAATTCCACCAATATATATACCATGTTTTTAACGACATTCACAGTGAATTCTTTACATTTTTATTTAAAAAATAGCTAGATTAAAGGAAGAGAAAGATAATATGAATAAATAAAATGCAAAATTTTGAAGAATTTGATTAACTATTTTATATAAATATAAAAATTCAAAATTTTGAATGCCGTTGGTGGGTTTAAGGATTCAAAAATTCAAAATTTATGGAACGCTTCCCCAAAATATATTATATTGCATAGTGGTGGAAGGTTGTTGCAAATCAATATATTCAAATATATTCAAATCCAGAAAGAGGTAGCGGACAAATTAGACCGCCGGCGCCGGCCATCGCCAGTGGAAGCATGAGGAACATCGTAGATCGATCTAGTAAATTCTAATCTACCGGTAAATTCATGTAACAGATAGTCCAAATCAGTCATATATGGGAAACCCTAGTCTCAAACCTAACGGTCCACTACTCAGTCATATATGGGACTTTTTTCTTTATGATTCATATGGCCATATGGGGGCATTTTTGCTAGGCCAAGTCTATAGGCCAATGTCAAAAAATAAAATTGTGAAATTTCTTAAATTTTAAGACAAGATGGTGTTAGTCAACAATATTAATTCACATTTATTGAGAAAGAGACTAGTACTAGAATTTGAAGGGAAAAATTAAATCCACTCCATAAGTTTTTTTCTTTCTTTTTTTTTGTGATTTCAATTTTAACAATTAAGTCGTTAGATTTTAATGGTTGGCACATAACATGTCAAACAAAACATAATTTACTGTTAATTAATTAGATGATGAGATAGCGGAAAAACCTATTTACAATCCAATGAAAACTTAAGAATTTCATTGTTAAAATTAAAAATTGAAGTTCTAAATTAAAATCGCATGAAAACCCAAAAGTTCTAAATTTGATTTTTTTCTTATTCTGAATATATTAAGTTATTAAAATTCACTTGTATAAAATATATGAATCAAGTACAGTTATACTGCCAGTTTGCACCTAACTATAATTACCGTTCAGCTACCGGTTAATTGCCGTTGGCCTCCTTTAGATCAAGTCAGCGTAGAACCACGGACGGCAACGTCGTTTACCGTCTGACAACACGTGGATAACGACAAATTGCTGAGTCATTGCACAGCCTGTGGTCGACTTGGTTTTCCAATTACAATCGGCCACGTTGAGGCACCACCACCGTTCCATTATTTTCGGAAATAATAAAAGGGTAAAAAAAAGAAAGAAAAAAGAAACGACCAATATAATAAAAGCAGGTAATCGTAATACTCAATCTGTACAGTTTTATTCTCCCCCGCGGTTTGTTTGAGAATATATGCCCTTTTTTTAATTGAGCCAACCCACACGAAACTTCCACCGTGAAACCCGCGTTTCAAACCCTTACGTTTCTATAACCTTCTCCGACGAACACGACGACCTAAACAAGAAGAAGCAAAGAAAATATTAATATTATTCTCTCCAAACCCTCGTCCCAAGAGAGCGGCCGTTTACTTGTTTCAACCACTCGCTCGTCACGAAGAGCGTTTCATTTTCAGCTCCTTCACCCTTCAATTACTTCTGATCGAACCTAGGTTCGATCTCTGGCATCGCTATCTCATGCCAGAGATCCTTAATGTTCCCGACGGCAACAACAACAACGCCTTGTTCGGAAAGTACGAGGTGGGGAGGCTCCTCGGATGCGGGGCCTTTGCCAAGGTCTACCACGCGCGAAATGTCAGCACGGGGCAGAGCGTGGCCATCAAGGTCATCAGCAAGAAGAAGATCTCCGCCACGAGCAGCTTGATGTCCAACATCAAGCGCGAGATTTCCATCATGCGGAGGCTCAACCACCCCCACATCGTCAAGCTCCACGAGGTCCTCGCCTCCAAGACCAAGATCTATTTCGTCATGGACTTCGTCAAGGGCGGCGAGCTCTTCGCCAAGGTCGCCAAAGCCCGCTTCACGGAAGATCTCAGCCGCCGCTACTTCCAGCAGCTTATCTCCGCCGTCGGATACTGCCACTCCCGCGGGGTCTTCCACCGCGACCTCAAGCCCGAGAACCTCCTCGTTGACGAAAATGGGAATCTCAAGGTCTCTGATTTCGGCCTCAGCGCTGTCAGGGGCCAGGTACGGCACGACGGGCTGTTGCACACTCTCTGTGGCACGCCGGCCTACGTTGCGCCGGAGATTCTCTCCAAGAAAGGCTACGACGGCGCAAAGGTGGATGTGTGGTCGTGCGGCGTTGTTTTGTACGTGTTGAACGCCGGCTACTTGCCGTTCAACGACCCGAATTTGATGGCCATGTACAAGAAGATTTACAAGGGAGAGTATCGGTGCCCCAAGTGGTTCTCTCCGGAGCTCAAACGGTTTTTGTCTCGATTTCTCGTCACCGACCCGGAGAAGAGAATCACCGTCGACGAGATCCTGAGGGACCCATGGTTCAAGAAGGGGTACAAGGAGGTGAATTTCTACGAAGAATTCGAGAAAGAAGAAGAGGAGCCGAAGGTTAAAGACATGAATGCCTTCGATCTCATCTCCTTCTCCTCCGGCTTGGACCTCTCCGGTTTGTTCGCTGACTCGGACAACTCGGTGAGCGACGGAGACCGAGTCCTATTAACTGAGTCGCCGGAGAAAGTCGTCGAGGAACTGGAGGAATACGCTAAAGCCGATGACAACGACTTGAAAGTGAGGAAGAAGAAGGAATGGAGCGTGGAGCTGGAAGGAGAGAAGGGTAATTTGGTAATAGGAGTGGAGGTTTACCGGTTAACCGACGGTCTGGTAGTAGTGGAGGCCAAGAGGAGAATTGGGGAAGCTGAGTCCTTCAAAGATATGTGGAACAACAAGCTTAGGCCTCGGCTCGTCGGTGGCCTTACGGCTCAACCGGCCGGAACTTCTTCCCAGGTCCCCCAGATTATAAATTAAAAAAAAAAAAAAAAATCATCTGATTTAGTTTGGAGCAAAAATTTAAAAAAGAAAAAAAAAAGGGTTTGAATGGGGGGATGTTCTTTATTTTTGAAAGTTTGAATGGGGGGTGTTCTATGTTATTAATGCGGGAAGGGATCGATATTATAATTATAATTATGTTTGTGTAATTGTTTGTATATTTGTATTTGGAATAAATTAAGACGGCCAAGGTTGGCGGGTGTTTCCGTAGTAAAATCCTTGGTTTTGTTCATTGAATAGGCTTTTGCCTTTTGTAGTCTTGCTTTGTATATCTCTTGTGTACATATATCTTAATTAAACCAAAAGAATGGAGGGTTTAATTACAATTATTCTAAATGCCTGCCCATCTTTAGTTCTTTTTCTACCTTATTAAATATATATGTTTTTATTTCAAATACGTGTTCTTGCTGTTTTGATATGAATATATTTTATTTTAATTGGTTAGGATTACGTTTAATAAAATGAAAGTTATTAATTTAAATTTTTTTCTCTTTTTATGTGAATATATTAAAGAAAACATTCCAATCTCAACCCGTTAGAATTATCTTTCTCCTTTTTTCAAGTAAAAATACAAGACCTGGTGGGTGGGAAATTTGTTCAAAGGGGTTGGAACAGAAAGATTATTATTTAAAAAATAAAATTGTTCATATCAACCATTGAAAAAAATATTTAAAACATGCTAAATAAATAACTAAAGAAATAAAAGAAATGGCTTTGCGTGAATTTGGACCTACCTTAGTTGCTAAGGAATAATAATAACCACAATAAAGAAGACTTAGAAGAGAGATAATTGTCGTGTCGCTTAATTTACAGGTGGGGTATTGACTATTGAGAGAGGAACATATTTTATTTGAATTGTGACAATATGACAGACAGGGCAGGGGCAGCACATAGTTGTCTCGTCTTTGTCTATTATATATATATTGTTTTAATTGATTGCTTTACGGAAAAAGTAGTTGTCTATTTATATAGTAATAGTCCACTCAGCTTTGATGCCTAGTTTATCTGTACTAGAGAAGAGATTCATTCAATTGTAAAAATGTCCACATTCCTTTTATATGTACTAGTGAATATATTTTTACATCATTTTAAAATAGGATAAATACAGAATTCGTCAAATCACTCTACGTAATATAAAAATAATTTATAAATTTTAAGAATATATCAAAATAACAGTTTATTTTCTAAAATTAATTTTTATTAAGTAATTTAACAAAATGCGTTATTTTGTTATGTCATATCGTTTCAGTAAATTAACATAATTTTTTTTATCTTTCATATTTTTCGCCACAATTTGGGAGTATATTTTGCTAGAATTTGATAGTCGTATTTTGTGAAATTGCTAAGAAAGATGAAGATGAAAAGGATTATGTGTGAAATAAAATTTTGAAGAAATAAGAATTAAGTTAATTTACTGTAACAATATGACATAGAGTGAGGACAATGTGATAGATTTTGTTAAGTTTGTTGACGGAAATTGATTTCAGGAAATAAATTATCATTTTGAGTCTTTGACACACCTTGAAGATCTATAAATTATTTTTTATACAATATAGAGTGATTTATAATTTAAACTAACTACAAATATCAAATTTGTATTTATCCATTTTAAAATTTTATTCGATTGTCTTGGGTTTGGGGGTTGGATGATAAGTGGTTGCAATTATTGATTCGTATCTAAATAGATATCGTCTGCCGTTTTTCTAATCACCCATCCACTGACCCAAAACTACAACCACACAACTAATTAAAACCCATTTGGCCATTTATAGGAAACAGTCAAATTGCACTTTCACATCAACACAAACCCCACCACTTTAAAAGGTTCAAAAATCAGCAACCATTTATCCTTAGGAATTAAGTAATTAACAATATAACCAGCCATTTATCCTTAGGAATTAAGTAATTAACAATATAACCAGCAGGTATGGCGGGCAGTGCTTGAGACGGTCCGCTAATATACTATACAAAATTAGATGATTAGAATTAAGTGTGATAGATTTGAGTTAAAATGAATTTGATTCAATGTTACGACAACTCAAAGTAATTATAGTCGTTTTATTCAATTACAGATGTTTCACTTTCACTACATGTAAAGGCTGTGTGAGACTGGGTTTTCTTTTTCTTTTTTTTTAATTTTTTTGTTAATCAAGGAGTTTACTCCAAGTTAGAATAGGGAGTTTATCTCCAATTCTATATCTTGTATTTCTTTTTATTTATAGCTGTGATTGATTAATAAAAGAAGAGCATAATTTAATTTCAAACTTTGTCCAAGTACAGTTATTTTCCAAATCTCCTACACCTTTAATCATCACTGTTAATGCTAGGAGGGACCTTGCTCTCCATTCCATTTGGACTCCTCCGGTTGCAGGTTGGATAAAAGAGAATTTTGATGTTGAGGTGAGAGGCTCTTTTGTTGTAGTTGCAACAATGATTAGAGATGATAATGATTCCATCTTTGCGGCTGTCACGCTTAAACTTAGCTCCACGAATGTTTTGTAAGGATAAGCTCATGCAGCTCTTTCGGTTGTTTCTATAGGGTTTGGTTTTATTTTGTTGGAAGGGGATGCTCTCCTTGTTATTTTAGCTATTAATAGTCATTCTCTTTTTTCTTCACGGTATTTTGCCAATTGTATTTATGATATTAGTTTAGTTATTTGGAATGCTTTGAAAGTCTCTTGATGTGCCAACTTTAGAACACATATTTTAGCTAAATGATCCGTTTTCAATCGTGTTTTTGGAAACATTTTCACGGAATCCCTTATTCTCTCTCTTCCATTTAGATAAAAAATGAGAAAGATCATCCCGATAACATTTTCTCCTTATTCAATTAGAAAAGAAAAAAAAAAATTCAAACCTTGTGTTTGAAAATGTTGAGGTTTCTTTAACAAAATATAAATGGTTTAAATTCCCTTCAAACTTAACAAATAAATTACCCCATCGTGTATTGAAATGATTCATGCGACATTCAATTAGATAATTTAATGCAGGTCACATAGCATAGAATTAGGATTATCTCCATTTTATTTGAATTGAATATTATCTAGTGGATAGATATTTTTGTTCCCTCAAAAAATGAAAAGATAAAAATACTTCTCTACTATAATTAAGGAATATATGCGGTTCAAATGAAATTGAGAGGTACTGTACCCCAGCATAACCTATATAATAAAATTGTATTTTCACCCTTGAAAATGAAACATTTGTATTAATATTGGAAAAGGGTTATAAGGAATAAAAAAATCGAAAAAGAAGTGGGCTAACGTTGGTCTGAATGGGCCAATCCGCCAAGCCCATTCCCTCACCGAGCCCTCTCACAGCCCAAGGACCACACGGCTCATCGCCCACTTCTGAGCGGCTTCGGTCAGTGTAATGTCTTCCTTCAGAGTTCAGAGTAGAGTAGGGCAAGCACGGCGCGAACGAAAATGGAGGGCGGCAAATGAAGCATTTGTTTTGGTTTCGGAAGGTGTGTTTTTGTTTTGCTATTTTCTGGGACTCTTGAAACTGCATGAAACATGTTTGTGATATTTGAAATAGTGACAAAGTTTGAGACGATGTCGCACCATTTTTTTTTTCCTTTTGTGTATTATGTGTATTTGTTTTGGCTTCTTATTCTTATTAATTCTGGTGGTTTGGTTGCTGGGGAAGCTGAGAAATTTATACGTGATGGAAAGTTCATTCCTTGTTTGTTTTTGCTTGGACTCTTTAAACTGTGTGAAACATCTTTGTTGTATTGTGAAGCGGCTTTGTGATTTTGAGTTAATCTGACGTATTTTTACTTGTATCTATGTAAATGTGTTGGCTTGTTCTTCTTGATATTTATGGTACCGGTGGTTTGGTTGCTGGGAGAATTTTAGGAAGTTCTAAGAAAAAGAAAGGGTTAATGAAGGGTTGTATTTATTTTGGTATTTAAAGTCTGCTGGGTTAAATAGTTGCATTATGCTCAGTTGAGTTGAGGTTCTTTGCTCCCTCAGGTCACAAAATGGTGAATGATATAGGCTTTCACAATTTCAAGATTTCAATTAATTCATTCTTTTTCCCCAGCACCCAAATGGTCCTCCAGTAACTTTGTTTGGATTGAAATGCAAATGTTTTTCTCCATTGAGTAATTTCTAGATGGGATTCAGTCAATTATTTGAATTTCCAATTTTCCAGGTGGGGGCGCCAGAGATTATGCCAAGAAATCTTCCTTGACGTATTTGGATTGTAGAATTTCTGAGTGTGTGATATTTGTTGAATTGGGGTACTGAAACAGTGGTAGAGAATGTCTAGAGAGGCAGGCTTAAGGTTTAAGCTTAGTAAGAAACTCAAAATTGCAAGTGGGAGATCTGAGAATTACAAGGATGAAAAAAAAAGAGTTGAAGGTCCACGTAATAATGACAGAAAGGGAAAGTTTAAACCTACGAGTTTTGATGGGAAAAAGAAGAGAATTTTTGCTGAGCAAGAATCAGGTGGGGAGGTAACTTCTTCTGGTTATGCAAAGATGGTTAATAGAAAGGATTTGTCTAGTAAAGGATGGAATCGGGTGAAAGATGATTTTAATACTGAAAAACACAAGAAATCTCCTAGTAGAACAGAGAGCTCAACTTCTGAAACCAAATACTATTGTAAATTTAAGGACACATTAAAAAGTGCAAGGCCATCTAATAGAGCAAAGGCAGAGGATGTTGATAATTTTGAAATAGAAAAAAACAATAAAAAATCTCATCGCTCGACATGGACTTCTAGTAAAACAGATAATTCAACTTCTGAAACCAGACATTCTTCTCGTAAACATAAGGAATCTAATAGAACCAAGGCAAAGGATGTTGATGGAATGGATTTTGGTGGCACTGGTTCATCGAAGAAACATGCCAAAAGTACATCTGACTCAAGTAAGCGCCTGGATCTGAATCAAAAGAAATTTATCTCCATCAAGGTCTGCCAAAAAAAAGGTCCAGGGAAAAAGAGGGTTGGATGATGATTCAGAAGTGCTAGATGAGCAGCCAAAGAAGAGCAAACGGGTAATTCGGATAGATCCGCATGATATCTCAAATAAGCGGCTAGATGATGGCATTGTTATTTATGGTCAGTATTTATCAATGTATCCTGTTTGTAATGCACATGCTGTTTGTTACTATCTTCATTATTTATTTTTTTTGCAATTCACTAAGTAGTCGTAATACTTAACACATTTTAGCTAACATAGGTTTCAATTTGCTCTAGTTTCTTCTCTTGCTTTCCTCTACTTTATTTTTACGACTCTTTTCTCAATTGCTTTCCAGAAAGTGCAAAAGAGAAGAAAAAGGATTTGGAGAAGCAAACTGAAATCTCGAAGAATGCACAATTCCGGGCAATACAACCCAGTCCCTCAATCCTTTCCTTTGTGGAAGATAATGTAATTTGTATGAGTGGGGCCCATCGTGTTTGAGCTATATTGTTGTTGAGTAGTTATGTTTCTTAGATTTTAATTTCCTGAATTATGATTCTTGATAATGTCATTTTACAGTTGTTGGGCCGTAGACGCTCAATTGAGCTCCGGAGGGCTGGCTATAACATTGAGCTTTCTGCCCCATTAGATAATATCCCCTTCTCCACCAGCTCGGAAAGAGAACGAATTGAAGAGAATGTATGTTTATTTTATTGCATGTTGAGATTGTATGTTTATATTATCATAGTTTTATATACTTTAATACATATCTATCTGGTGATTAGTTCAATGACAAGATAGAATCTATTACTGTGAGCTGCTCTTCCTCTACTGCTTTATCTATTATCAGTATTGTGCTGACTATTTTGCACAGATATTTAGGAATAAATTGACATTTTTTGCTGCTGCAAAAGCTTCATCATCATTTCCTCCTCCTGATCTTCCAGAGATAGCATTTGCAGGTCAATATTTTGAATTGTCATCAATATTCTATGTTTGCTTTATTTTAGTTAAAACTTTTTTCTTGCCTATGTTGCTATCCACTCAATAGTTTTTCCACTTTCAATTTGATTCATGATTTTGATAATCTGTAATATGTTCAATTTCTGTTATTCGGAGGTGAATGCATATAAGAGTTTTACTAGTGGAGTCATGTTGAATGATTTCAATTTTAAGTCATGCATTGGCAGGATTAATTGAAAATGTTATAGCACATTATGTCGTCAGACCGATGGCATGATTTCTGGAATGCTAATGTCAATAGTTTATATGAACTTATTCCTCTTGCACAAAAGGAAAGATCTCTTTTGTGTATGAGTTAGTAGTCTAAACAATTATGTTGATTTCTTCTGTGGGAATCTTCCTTGCTGGCTTGTGGTACACAGGTCCCAAACTCCTGACTTTGTAAATTTTTGTCATATAATTTTCTGAATTGATTGTCCTATATTGTTTCCTTTGGCTGCTTATCCAATAGTTTTGTAATGTTATGAAAGCTTTCTCTTTTATATTTTCTTAGATTTAAACTTTTTGAGAATGAGACTATGGAATACGTTAATTTGATTTCATTTCCCTTACTAGGTAGGTCAAATGTTGGGAAGTCGTCGCTACTTAATGCGCTTACCAGACAATGGGGTGTTGCAAGGACGTCTGACAAGCCTGGCCTTACTCAGGTTTTATCATTTTCTTAGGAACTGTGATTCAGTATCTGTAGGACTTGTTTATTAATGACTATGGTTCTTCTGCAGACTATTAATTTCTTCAACCTGGGACCAAAACATTGCTTGGTTGATTTGCCTGGGTATGGCTTTGCCTATGCAAAAGAAGAAGTTAAGGATGCTTGGGAGGAGCTTGTAAGTTTGCAAACAGAATTTCACCTCTTCTTTTGCAGCTGTTTTCGAGTCTAGTTTGGAAGTAAACAGCTAAGACCAAGCATTGGCATACCTTAAGATGCTGACGCTACATGATATGCACCTACAATCAGCTTGGACTCTAATTTTGATACTTCTTGTTAGAAGTAATTTAATCTCATTGTAAAGTGTAGAGGTGCAACACATTAACATAGGAAGTATACAAGGAATGCTCTTTTCAGTAGAAAAGAAATAACAAAAGCTCAAAAAGTCTGAAAAACTAGAAAAAAAAAAAGCAAACTATTATGTGCTGCCATCCATGTGTAAAGGGGGGTTGAATATAATTTTTTTAAGCTCTACCACTGAAGTCTCTCTATCTTGAAAATTTCATGCATTTTGCCCCCTCCAAATACACCACATTAAACATAAAGTAGCAAACCTCCAAACTTCCAAAATGTTTGTTGGGTCAGCTATAAGAATTAAATAACTATTCTGAATTGATTTTGGGAAGCATAAGGGTTATTTAGAGCTCCATTCATTGATGTGGTCGTTGCTAAAAATGCAGGATGCTGATAATAGGATAACTTTTCATTGGGGGGAGGGGAGAGGAGATTTTCAAAATCTGAAATAAAGGTAGTCATCAGTTTGAAGTGGAAAATTGAGTGCTGATGTAGGCTCATTGTACTTGTCTAAGCTTTTGGTAGTTTGCATTCAAGTGCATAATAGATGGGTGCTTGGGTGAAAATCGGTATATAAATAAGTTTATTTCCATCTACTCCCCTTTTTCATGTACAAAAGTGAGTCAATATAAATGTCGTTTTGCTATATAATTGTTTGCTGGGGAACTCTGAATCTGTAGGTAAAGGAGTATGTTTCCACTAGAGTTGCTCTGAAACGGGTGTGCCTACTTATTGATACAAAATGGGGTATGAAGCCAAGGGATCATGAACTCATTGATTTGATGGAAAGGTGTGTACGCAACCTTGTAATGTTGGAAATTTGATTTTTATTTATTTATTTGTTGGATGTATATTAAACTATGGTCCTCACATGCACATTGGTGACCTGTATTGAAAGGAAATCATTTTGTATTGTTAACATGACACTTAAAGGCACATGCATAAATACTCATTTGGGTTGTACCAGTCTGTTCACTACATATACGTGTTGGACACCATTTTTTGGTACCCATACATGGTGCACATAATTTGTTACATGTGCATTATCATCCGACTATGGCCATCTTAAAATCGGGTAAAGAAGCAGATTATAACAAAGGTCACTAAAGATAAAATTATTGGGCCATATGAAATACGTTTTGGAGCACCGTTTCTAGCTTATTACCTCAAGTTGATGTTATGAGCCGGTATGTTCTTTAATATTTTTCTGTTACAGATCTCAAACTAAATACCAGATTGTATTAACCAAGACGGATATGGTTTTCCCTATTGATCTGGCACGCCGTGCGATGCTAATTGAAGAGGTGAATGTGACTTGCGGTTACATTTCTCTTGGAATTTACCTTTGTCTTCTGTGAGACTAACAGCTTTCTAAATACTATTTGGCTTTTGCAGAATCTCAAGAGGAATAAGTCTCTAGTTCAACCAGTGGTATGAACAAATTCACTGGATTGAAATGTGTGTACTTATATCATATTTGTTTGACGGTGTTTTGAAGCAACCTAAAATACTTTGGTTTTCCTTTTGATTTCAGATGATGGTAAGCTCGAAATCTGGAGCTGGTATCCGAAGTTTAAGAGCTGCGCTTTCTAAGATTGCACGGTTTGCCAAGATCTAATGTTTTGTCAGGTGGCTTTTTCCTTCTCAGAATTTGTTTCATGAACTGAGTTGTGTTAAATATAGGATAGTGTCACTTATTAGTGTTATTTTCACATACATGTAGTCGTCCCACAAAATTAGATATTTGGATTTGATTTGGTTAATATTTTTCCTACAATTTGTGAACTCAACACGAAATTAGTAGATTAGGGTTGAAGGATTTGACCTGTTTAATTAAATAGGTTAGATTAGGATCGACCTACAACATTACATGAATTTGACATGCAATATTTAGAGTCGACAATTTTTTACATGACCCACGAACTAGCATGAGATTAGCAGGTTAAGGTTGATAGTCTTACTTGTTTAATTAAATGAGTTGAGTTAGAGTTGATTTATATAATCTTATATACATGCCTCCTGAACTCAATATGCGAACACAAATTGCTGCCCTTAGGTTGCCAGAAACATGCAAACGAATTACAGGAATTTACAAGAACACTCTTCTATTAGTCGTGGTATTTATTTAATTATAGAAGTGGTGCATATGTCTTTCTTTGCAGGCTGTGCCCTACTGCTGATCTAAACTGTTCTGGCTCCAAATGTTTCCTTGCAAAGCTGAAAGCCTCTAATTCAGTAAAACAATGAAGGGGCAGATTTGTCTTTTAACTTCATTTGCCACAGTAGCCTGCCCACTCTACCTTATAAAAGATGGTATCAATGGAGTTGAAAGGTGTTAAACAAGAATTGTTTTTGTAGTTGGAGTAATGCTACACATTATATGATTGAAAAATAGGACTGGATTAACTTCGTTTAATCCAGCATTACAACTCAGCAAGACATTATAAATGAAGTTTAGGCCGGTTCTTGCATTTCAGACGTGGCGGCACAGCAGGTCATTGTTTAATGGGGATAGGTAGTGGGATCCAGCTCAGGGTTGCCAATGTTGACTTTCTTTTGCAACAACTGTGGTGGACTATTATTTCAACTCAATTAATTTAAATTATCTAAAATATAATTTATTCAAATTAAAGTTGGAATAAATCTTTTTAAACTATTTTATTTGACTGCTATTTATTTTTACATGATGTAATTTTTCTATGGACTCTTAATAGATGTCATTCGAATGTAGCACGCTCTAATTATATTTTTATTAAAAATCATCTACAGACACTTTAATAGATTTGTTAATTTACTTATGACATATGAGCTAATATCCAATAAAATATTTGACCTAAATAACAATAGTGGGAGTAGAAATGAACCACTAACCCATTAATTAGTTAGGTCAAACCCATCTATGGCATGATACATTCCACAATCCCACCCAAAAGAAAAGAAGCAAAAATGAAAAAAAAAAAAAAAGATAATCTAATTTATTAAATTGGTATTTATCTTTAGAATTTGTGATATATACATATATATTGTTTAAAATGTGTATACCGACAATCATGTGTTCAGATAATAAATGTCATTGAATTACCTGTTATAATTAATTGGATATCTTTAGTTCATCTGAACGTAGATGATCCTACTTCTATTGGTTTGAAGATTTTAATCGGTCATTAGTCTTTCTTTTAATTTTTTAAATTTTTGACAAGAGTTGATTGATATTTGATAGTGCTATATGACTATGAGCAATGTACGTAATTTATAACCTTTAATGCAATAAATTTATTATTTATATAACCTGAATTAGAGGGAAAGTTTGTCCAATAACTAATAATTAAACATTTTCAACTCAAAAAATAATAATAATGATAAATAAACATTTAAGACAATAATTAGTTAGGAATATTAAACATTTAAGACATTAATTAGTTAGGTCAAACTCATCTATCTCGTGCACTAACAATTCATCCAAAGCAAGAATCCCCACTCAAAAGTGAAAAGAAGCAAAAGGGAAAGGTAAAACCATGACCAACCGAATTTGACAAAACTTCAACTGCACCCTCCATAACTTTCACACATTTCTCAATCTTCTCCCTCTCCGTTCTCCACCGGGATTGACAGGAAATGTGTCCGCTCAGGTTGATTCTGATATTTCTCTCCGCCACGCTGGCCGGCTTCTTCGTCCTCAGAAACCTCAAGTCAGACCAACCCCACCAAGTCCTCGATACCGACACCGACGAAAACGAAGTCGTCAAGGATCCCAATGCAAGCAAGGTGTCCGCATTTTCTAGGGTTTTTGTCAATTTTCTCTCTTTTACATTTAATCAATTAGTTAATTTTTTGTTTTTGTTTTGAATTTTGGGTTAATTTGCAGGTGAGCAAGGCGTTCTGGACCTGTGTGGACATGGCCAGTGGTCGCTACCTCTGGAAGCATTTGGTCTCTCCGTCTTCCAAGGGCTCCGATTGATCTCTTCCAAACCCACTACTGTTGTACTGTTTTGTAGGTACATGGCTGAACCGTGAAATTACGTCTGTGATGTTGAATGTGTGATCTTAGAATCATTTAAAAACACGCATGTTGTTGTATGGCTAATGTTGTTGGTGAATTTGTTGTCAAAATTTACCCTATACTCTTGTATAGATTTGTGGGTCGTTTGTATTTATTAAGAACTCAGTCGGTCTTTCTCTTAAATTATGTGACAATAAAGAAATTTTAATTGGTGGGGGTGGAAACAACCCTGCAATTACTTATTTACAGTTTTCATGGAAATGGTCCAAATGGATCTTGATTCTTTCTTGTGTTGTGCGAGAGAGAAGGCATAGGACGCTGCATTCTTAATGGCGTTAGTGAATAGAGTAATGCGTAGTGAGATCTTGCAGTTTTGACATCAAATTTCAATCTTGTATATCTTGTCTATGTCAAAATTCAAACTTCATTATCTTGCCTTGATTGTGGACACGGCAGAGATAGATGTGAAGTGTTTTGACATTGATGGGTTATTAGGGACAGGATTATAACATGATTGTGCCTTGCCTGTGCATCCAATTTTTGTAGTTGATAGTGTTGTGTTGATAATTTTGCAAGCTAGTTGTTCTGGTGCATATAGAGTTTCATTTTGATTAGCAACATGCCAGTATTGCACGGCAAAGTTCAAAGAGCCAAGGAATAGGTGCTTCTTAAGCTTAAGGTGAAGCTGTATTTAGTGAAGTGCTGTATAATTTATAAAATCTTGTGTTTGAATCCGATCATTGCCTCCATGGTTGGGTATATCTTGTAATGTCAACTATACAAAGAGAAAGAAAAAAAAAAAGTAAGCTCAAGACAATAATATGAAGATTATGTTTAAATTTTATATGGCCTGATAATTGCTTTGTTTCTCATTGATAATTTTGTTCAAATTTATCATCTAGAAATATAAGAAGTTAAATATATTGTTCAGGATCTGGAATTTAGGACCCTCAATATTTTTGCATTTGCATGCTCTAGCTATGTCAGCTCATAAATAAGCCAAATAAATCACTATTTTGATTTTTCCAAAAATTTTCACTTGGAATTTGGAAATAGGCATGCACATGCATTTCGCGCTTAGGCTCCACAGGCCTTTGCCCTCAAGCATGCCTTTTGCTTTTTTTTAACAACGCTGAATATGTCCAAGGCATTTGGAATGTGTAACCTTTTTTAAGCAGGCTAATAGGTGATTTGTAGCTTATTTGTTGGATGTTTGAACCATATTCTTTTTCAAGTTATATAGATTTGTGTTGTAAACCATGAATCGGCTCATCCTTGTGCCTCTGTGAGACGTGGAATCATTGTAATGCATCAAAGTATGATTGGAATGTGCAATTTTTGTTTCTGGGTAGCCTACATATCTGTCATTCTGACCTAGAACTGGTGTTTTGGAACATTAGAATGTTTATGTTGGTCCTTCATTCTGTTATGTGTAATGTACTAGAAAATGGTTGAATATCTCCAAAGCCTTGGACTGATCTCTCTCTCTCTCTCTCTCTCTGGGTGTGGTTGCATGAACATGTGTCTATTGATAGGAAAAACTCTAAATCTCTGATCTGATTGAATATGGTCAATCTGATTGAATATGGTCAACCCTAATAAGATGAAATCTTCTGTGACCATTTTCAAGTTCTATGCATGCGATATTTTTAATTTTTCAGTGACAAATATTTGTGCATATTTACAATTTAACTTAGCAACCCTAAGGTCCTTGATGCTGTGTTGTGATAGAAGGGTAGGTGCATACAAATTGGTTGCTGTAGATAAGAATGGATGGTATTCTACTACACAGTAAAGTGCACGGGATAGAATTCAAGAAACATGTTCGCGTTTCTTCGTATGAAACTATTGAGCTTTGTAGAAGAGTGTCAAATATGATTACTTATGGTTAGAGTGAATGTTTTTAAAATCAGTATTATGAGAACTAAATTCCTATATAATGCTTCTTCAAAAAACCTTTTATTGTGTATGTATTTTTGGCAAAATCTGATTCGCATAGTAGCATTCATGATTGTATTTATTTATCTAATGCTTCATTTGGTTGACAAGAGAGCAGATGAACAAGTTTGGACTTTCCATCGAGTATTGTTGGCAGTACCAATTTTTTTTGTTGCAGTAGCTTTTGAGATGGGCGATACCCTATATGCTGTACCCTTTCTTTTCTCTGCGGGGGGAAGGTGGGGTGGTTAGGGTTGGTGTTGGTTCCTTCATAACTTTTAACATGCTACAGCCTACATCTATAATGCTTTTCGATGACTAAGTTACCAGTAATAATGATTTTCAATGTTCACACTTCACATAGAAGCCTTCCTTTTTTAGTGGTGAGCTCGGACTCTGCAGATTTTACTAAAGATATGTCGAATTGATCAAGATGGCTGCAGTTAGAGCATTGTGGGCCAGAATCTTGTAGATAGAACTTAGATACAATAGGTCGTAACTTGTTGGGCTGAATCGAGATTTACATAAGAGTGCTTTGAAAAAGTTCAAAACAACCTGTCAAAAGTGCAGCCTAGTGTGGTCAACCGTCAAAGGGTGGGATTAAGATGAACGTTAGAATCGGACATCCTAAATTCGATTTTGCACTAGGAGTTCTTCTGATGCATGGTTCTGGCAAGTGGAATGGTATATTCTGGGTTCACTTTATAAGTGCGAGTCTGAAGGCCCCCTTCGCCCTACCTTGGTTACCAAGGTTTCACGGTTTTTTTTTTTTTTGGGTAAAAAAAAGAAGTTAAAAACATTTGAGCCCGTGTTGTGTGTGTCAGCAAGGAGCTTACAGGTGTTTTATTTTTTATTATTTAAATCAATTTACAGGTGAATTAAGAAAGGAGAAAGGTGAAACTTGAATGGAAAGGATCAGAGGATAACTCTGGAAAGTTAATTGTTTTTGTCATCTCCTACCTGAGATGCCTTTTATCAACTTTAAATGGGACTTCTGGATTTTGGGCATATAATGAAAAATTAGTTATCTACACTTACGTGCAAAGAAAAAAACGAAAGAAAAGGTTCATAATACTTACTGCCTGCCATTCTCTTCACTTTCACGAAACTCTTTCCAAGATCACTGAGTTAGAACTTAGATGCAAGGCATGCAAATAAGGTGCTTTTAAGAATAAATGTCAGTTTAATAGCTTGAATTAGACTAATTAATTGAAAGAATTTTTTTCCCGGATCTATCCAATAAAAATCAGCTACCAATTGTTGAAAGAGAAAAAGAAAAACTAAGTTTGATTACATAAAATTTTAAACCATTTGAATTGTTTTCATCTATCTCTCGAAAATGGTGGATAGAATTAATGTAGGATTATCCAAAGCTCACTTACATTTTTATCTTCTCATTCAAAAACATCGTCCTTATAATTTTTTTAAAATTAATATAATATAATATATTGGAACAGCATTTTAAACTTTTAAATTTATTAATTTAATAAAATAATCAGAGCATAAACTACAGTCTCTAATAAGAACCAAAAAAAAAAAAAAGAAATGCGATTTCAAACTTCCCAACTTGTCCCATTTATAATATATATATCAATCATATATCCCAACGGTCGAATTGAATCTCTTTTGTGCCTTTGTTCTCTGTCACTGTGTGCGTGTTTGTGTGTGTGTGAGAGAGAGAGAGAGAGAGATGAAAAGAAGGGTGCGATCGCAGAGGTCAGAAACCCTAATTTCGAACCCGGAAGCAGAAGAAAAGGGTGGAGAAGGAAACACAGGAAAAGAAGGGAAAGGGTTTTTCGCGTGCTATCTGCTGGTCTCCCTCAGCCCACGCCACAAGGGCCAAACCTACATCGGGTTCGCTTTCGATCGCTTGGGTTCCTTTTCTTTTCGATTTCTAGCCCTCAATAATTAGACGGGTAAAAATCGTTTCTCTTTTTTTACGATATCCGATTTCTTCTATGCTTGAAAAAACTTTACAGATTTACGGTGAATCCGCGGCGTCGCATAAGGCAGCACAATGGTGAAATAGTGAGTGGTGCGTGGAGGACCAAGAAAAAGAGACCCTGGGAAATGGTTTTCTGCATCTATGGTTTCCCAACAAACGTCTCGGCTCTTCAGGTTGATAATAAAATCTTATCTCAAGAAATATATAGATTATATAAATTCGTCTACTAATGTTAAGGTTTGGATTTGGGGTTTGGGTTTGATTATGCTGCTTGGGTCTCGTTAGTTACAAGATTGACTTCTAATTGCCTTTGGAATGTGTAATTTTAGACTCAACTGGCAAGCCTAACGTTTGCTACTACTGTTGTTGGTGGTGGTGGTGTAGTTAAAGTTTAGGAACTATCTTGGAATGTTGCTCTTTACCTGTTTCTGTATCAAGTGCAGTACACTGTTCTGTTTGCAATTTGCAATGTCTTTACTGTGTCATTACTGAATCTAAGCAAATGATCCACTGTTGGTGCTAAGCTTTCTATTTATATCATTCATATATTGACTGGGAGCTAGACAGATATGCAACTTTGATGCTGATATTATTCGCTTATGCTTTGTTTTGAAATACCGCATAGATTCTTTGGGAAATTTTGTATCACAATGTTCTTTCCTTCCATCGATGCGAACTAGATTGGCCACGAACCCATTTTTGACAATAGGCTGAAAAGTAGTACCAAAGCATGTTGTGCACTTTTCACCATGAACCCATATGCAAGGCCTGGTTTAACCATCTTGTAGATAGTGTTATTCCCTTTATAATCATTGTTAATTGAGATCTGTTCTGGGTTAGAGGATTGACTCAGAAGACTTTGATTTTTATGAAAAGTGCTTTTGGCCTAAGCTATGGGTTCATTTAACTCAAAACCCATTTGCCATCTCTTGAGAGTTTGAGTGATTGTAGAGATCTTATTTTTAATATGTGATTGGTGGAGTTCATTTCAGATGGCTCATTGATCAGATTCATCCAGTTACTATTATATCTTGCACGAATGACTTGTTCAAGAGTAGTTGTTTATGTAGTTGGTATACAATAACGATGCAAGTGGCCAACTCGGGATACAGGACCCAGCTTATACACATAAGGAGCTTTTTTTATTATTATTTTGATGAACTTTTACTTCAAAATTTTACTTTTTTTTTTTTTAAATTAAGTTTATGTTTCCCTTATACGTGCACTATTGGAAACACCAAAGGTATCTGTTGCTAGTTTTGATTTTTCCTATGGCTCAAATTTTAATCTTGATAATATGTGTTGTTTATGAGTTTTATTCTTATTACAAAAGCCATATATGAAGCAAAGGAATTCTGCTGCTAACAAGTTGAAATGTTCAAAACTTGTAGTTTGAATGGGCCTGGCAGCACCCAAATGAATCACTGGCAGTAAGGAAGGCAGCTGCAAGCTTTAAATCTCTTTCTGGTATTGCCAATAAGATCAAACTGGCATACACAATGCTCACCCTCCCTGCCTGGCAAAGGTATAATCTTTTATGTCATTCAAGTTAATGTACGGGTAATTTTTCTGTAACTAAACGGTTTTGCTAGTTATAACTAAATTTTTTGGTACATGATCAGGTTGAACATCACTGTAAATTTTTTTTCAACGAAATACACAAAGCATTCTGCTGGTTGCCCAAGCTTGCCTGAGCATATGAAGGCCCAAGTTTGCCCAGTGGATGAGCTTCCATGCTATACCTGAAATAGATGAGAGTTTAAGTGAAAATGAAGATGACTGGGATGATAAAGAAGAATGTGATGGAGATAGTATTGCCAGTGGAGTTGTGCAAGAAACAGTACCAGATTCGGATTCTATTGTTCAAAATTTGGCGGATTATGAGGATAATATCGACAAGACAACTGTTGGCCTTTATAAATGGAGTAACGAAGTAGGAGAAGATTGTACACAGCCACTTGGTTTCATCAAATCACAGATGAGAACAACATCTTCAATTGTTACTGGCTACTTTGGTATCGAAGAAATTGATGAAGATAGAGATATGATTAAAGATAGTAGTGTTGAATTGCATCGACCAGCTAGGAATCTATTAACCAATGTTGTGGCTGATGATAAAGTTCAACCACCAAGCAGCAGCAGTTTTGTGCCTTGCCAAGTTGAGATAATTGATGTGTCAACCCCATCTCCTGACTGCAGAACTAGTTTATGTGGTAAGAAGACAAGAGTGAGAGTTGTTTGTCCTGAGATAATCGACTTGACTAAATCTCCCAATTTTATCCAATTATAGAAAGTTGGACATACCACCTTAGGAATAATGAACCCTGTTCACCATGGAGTGGACAAATTTGGTTCAAGTCTATTGTTTGACCCAATAACAAAGAATGTATCATTTTCATTGTAATATATATTTTCCAAGATAAGAACAAATAATTTTTACCCTATTGTTGCATGATATCATACTTGACAGGAGACTGGGATTATGGCGTGAGGGAATCAATGTGTGTTCTGATATGCGATAGAATTAGCTAGAATATAAGATTATTATAGTTGCTCAAGACAAAAATTAATGATGAGATTATAATCGAACCCTGTTCACCATGGAGTGGACAAATTTGGTTCAAGTCTATTGTTTGACCCAATAACAAAGAATGTATCATTTTCATTGTAATATATATATTTTCCAAGATAAGAACAAATAATTTTTACCCTCTTGTTGCATGATATCATACTTGCCAGGAGACTAGGATTATGGCGTGAGGGAATCAATGTGTGTTTTGATATGCGATAGAATTTGCTAGAAAATAAGATTATTATCGTCGCTCAAGACAAAAATTAATGATGAGATTATAATCATACAATTCTAGATTAATAGTACCTTCTCTTCTACATGACTTGCTAGAGCAAGTTAGTTTGATGTATCGATTTTCCATAATTTTTTGTTTAAGTTATTAGTAGTAAAGTTTACTTGTTCAAATAAGTTTTGAGTTGTCCGCCCAAACAGTAGGGAGATCCTATAAAGGCTTTTCTAAGTTTTTACATTTGCTACTCGTATTCGTATTACTAGCAATTCAGACAACAAAATTGTTGAAAATTTCTATCAAGTTATATATATATTAAGTCTTGTTTCTAGATACCTCTTTGGGATAAGACAAAATTCTGAATGTTTTATATATATATTAAGTCTTGTTTCCAAATACCTCTTTAGGATGAGATAAAATTTTGAATGTTTATTAGTCTCGTTTACCATACTATTTTCTGTTACCACTTTGGAATAATGCAAAGTTCTAGACGTTGATTAGTCCCGCCTACTATACCACTAGTGTGTCTGTCCCAATATGATGTTTTCAGTCATGATTTGATGTTCCAAACTAAATTATTACAATATTTAGTTGTTGGTTCTAAAAAAAAAGCTCTCTTTTCTCTCTCTCTCTCTCTCTCCTATAAACACAGAGAAAATCCAAAACCTAAAGCCACCGGAGGAGGAGGGAAAACCACTTCCTTCCTCCTCTCCCTTACTATTATTTCCTTTTCCCTTCTATGAGTTTCTTTCTTTTGAGAGAACTCATTTCTCTATAGAGTTTTTTCTGTAGATTCTCTAGTGTCTTACGAGACTTTATCTATCGTCTTTGACAATTTGTCCCCGACCCTCAAAAAATGCAGCCATCGTCTCCCTCCTCACCAGTCGTCTTCTCCATTGTGTTTCTCGGCTGAATCTGTAATTTTTGAATATGGATTTTTAAAAATCGGATCTTCTTTTCTTCATCAATTCTAACCCGCACGCGCCATGCTACCACCCTCACCGGTGTCCTAGCTTAGCTCAGCGCCATCATCCGCGCCTCCCCCTAACATCTATGCATCGGAGCGTGGACCACATGCTCCTACGTGTGGATCTAATGCGTCAGCGCATGGCCTTCACGTGTCGGGAAGTATCCTCACAAGGCTTGCCTCCACCTCGCTCTCCACCAAAGTTGCTGTTTTCTAAGTTATTTATGTATTTTTATTGCTTACAAGTTAATTCAAATTGTTTGGGCTTTAGACTCTTTGTCTATGTTAGAAATCCCCTTTCTATTGTTCTTACTCTTCTTAATCTATTCGGTTTCCTTGGAAACTGGATTAGATCTAAATTGCCATCTCTTAATTTGTTTGTCTTCTTTAGAAGTTGAATTAGATCTAAGTTTATAGGAGTTCTTGAACTCCCAACGGTTTATCCATCATAATAGGCCGCAACTATCAAAAGCTGTACTTCCAAGTGACTTTCACCTTTCTTTGTCTATTGGTCCGACTTCTGTTACATACCTGCATGCAACAACTCTACATGAGCATACCCACAAAAAAGGACCAACCAAAAAACACCTTTTTTTTTCTTTTTTTTTTTTTTCTTGTTGATTATTCAAACCAACGCTGTCAAAATAGTGATGTCTGGGTTTTCCAGATGGAAGCCATTTGGAGGAATTATTAGCCTCAAATCATAGGGCCAATTCCATGAACCACATGATTACCGAACCACTAACTAGCTTTATTTCTCGACAACAAAAATCAATGAGGGTCCCGGTAATCAAATTTCGTCCTCCTTACGGAAACAAATGAATGATCTATGAAAAATGAGGTAGGTATTTGCCCGTGTGGCCCTTAAGAAATCACCTGCCACCATCACTAAACAAAATGTGAAGCTGAGCTGCATCACCAAGACAAGTGTTCAAAGAAAATAAGAGAAATAAATATGCAAGGGGATATGTGCCTTGTTCCCACAAAGCTCTGGGTGTTCATCACGAGCAGCAATCTCAAATCTTGCCACGAGAGCACCATTCTGATGAGGGTGTGTTAATTTGGAAATCATCACGCATAGAAATATACAAACATATTATTTTACATCAAAAAAGGCATAATCTACCATCCACAACCTACTTCAAAGGTTCTGGTTCAAAGCAACTTCATGATTATATGTTTTACACAACCTAATACACCTCTATTAATCTATCTAAATTAAACAAGAAGTCTAAATCAAGAAGAGAATCCAATTCGAAGTTATATGTTTCTCTTATCAAGAACTTGATATCATCCAGTTCCAAAGCACACAAAACAGAAATGGAAACAAATGAATACAACATAATTGCAAGTCAAACAATCAGAGAAGGGCAAAACAAACAGACGCCAGAAAATCATATTATATATTAAAAATGTGTTCAAGCGCAAGCACATACAATAAAGATAGAAAATTAATAGAGTTAGGGAGAAACAACAGCAAAAAAGGACAAATTATCAAATGTATAAACAAGCATATTAAGCCATGGGAAATTTGGCAATGTGTTCTGATTCTCATTGTTCTTGTTGCTGGCACTGCTCCTGGTCATGTTGCTGCTGCTGCTGCTGCTGCTCCTGCAGCTCTGGCAGTTGTTGCTGTTGCTCACCTTGCCATACCCAAACAATATCCTTAAGAGAAGGCCTTATATTCTCCCTCAATATCTGCTGATATTCTAAGGTATCTCCATTTGATTTCTTCACCTCCACCAAATGAAAAGATGGAGTGACCTCAAAGATCTCTGCATCAATGGACAAGATCCCCTTCCTACCTTCCTTTAGTCCCTCCAATTTCAACAAACCTGCTTCCTTTTTCATCACTTTCATCCTCAAACGCCTAGCAATATCTTCCAGCTTAGAGATGATGACCGAGGCAGGTTTTCTGGAAGTAAATCTTGCTTCTCTCTTTTGAAAATCCTCTTCAAATAAACCCGAAAGATCAAACCCAGCAGAAAGGGAAATAATATCAAAAGCATTCAAGCTTGGTGGTTTAGCTGACTCTTGCTTTGGTTCAGCACTCATACTGCTATTTGCACAGGCACCAGAAGCATCCATATCTGAAGGAGTCACAGGTTTAATATGTTTAGACTTCAATCCTTTTCTGAACCATGAACTTTCCTTAATCTTGGCTATGGAAGCCCTAGTACTGGGGTTCGGATCCAACATCTTCAACAGCAGCCTGCGCACTTCTGGTGGGAACCAATTAGGGCACTTATATTCTGCTTTTCCAATCTTCCTATACATCTCCATCAAATTTGAGTCATGAAACGGGAGATAACCTGCCAATAAGACATACAAAACCACCCCACAAGACCAAATGTCAGCTTTGGCCCCATCGTAGCCTTTCCTGTTGATGACTTCAGGAGCGACATAAGCAGGAGTGCCACAAGTGGTATGGAGTAGCCCATCTTGGCGCTTTGATTCAGCAAGGGCACTTAACCCAAAATCAGAGACCTTCAGATCCTCATTTTCATCAAGTAATAGGTTCTCTGGCTTTATATCACGGTGATAAACACCCCGAGTGTGACAGAAATCAACTGCATCGATTAGCTGCTGAAAATATTTCCGTGCAACATCCTCCTTCAGCTTTCCTTTAGACACCTTGTTAAATAGCTCACCCCCCTTAGCATATTCCATGACAAAGTAAATCTTAGTCTTGGTAGCCATGACCTCATAGAGCTGTATGATATTAGGGTGTCTAACCAGTCTCATAACAGATATTTCTCGCTTGATCTGCTCAATGAGCCCAACCTTCAAAACCTTCTCTTTGTCTATTACCTTAATGGCCACACTCTGATTAGTTTTTATACCCCTCGCATGATAAACCTTCGCAAAGGTTCCCTGCCCCAGTAGTCTCCCCAATTCATAACTTTGCATCAACACATTTGATTTATTTTCCATTGAAAGCTTTACCTAATACACAACAATACACTACTTACTCCTGCCAACACAACTTATCTAATATAGTGCAGGAGCTATTAGTATTATAAGCACTCAACCATCTTCACAGAGATCAACAGGCACTCTATAGTGACGGGTAGGCCCATCTTGCTTTTGGAAACCAAGAGCATATGAACTCTTATTTATACATCCAGTCTCATCAAGCATAAATAAGGATAGCTCTAGCGAAGTGACAATCTCCTCAACTTCAAAGACAGAATTCTGAACAGTACGGCACATCTTTCAGCATTCCCTGGGTTCTCTCCTTCCGCCAAAGATCATCTAGAGAATGTTCAAAGTGTGTCTGAAAGACCTTCAGCAGAAACCTAGAAACATTTACCACAAAATCTATGTTGACAACAAAATTTGCAATCTGAAAGGGTAAAAAAAAACCAGGAACAGGAAAAAAAAACCTTTAAAAACTCTTTAATCAAGAGAATAAAGAACACCAGCATGCCGAATCCAACATATCCTAACCACAAACTAACAAATAAACACATTTTGACAATTTACCACAACCACAAACAATTCTTTATAATCCTGAAAAAAGGTAACCATGATCAACCCCCACTGCTCATTCGGACAATAGCACGATTCCACAATATTCTCACACAGTTGCGTCAAAGCTCACGCTTTAAATTAGAGAAATTCAAACAGATACCAATTGGAAAATAAGAAGAAAGAATCATATTATCCTAAAAAACCAAAATCTTACAAACCCAGCTGAGGAAACAATGGATGTAACATCAGCTATTACTCTTAGCCCCAAATTCCACGAAACAACAACACCACCAACAATAACAAATATGATTTCTAAAATACCGATTGTATCGAAAATCAACAAACTTTCAAAAGATCAATTTTAGACAAACAAATGACATCAATTTACACAAAGCCCAGCTAAATCAAAAACACGGAAGCAGAAATGAAAACTAAATCCAAATCAAAACTAAAGAAATTACCTTTTGGTTTGAGAAGAAGCTCCAGAGGATCCCAACACAAAGCAGGGAGACGAGAAAGAGAGAAGTCTTTGAAAAAGTCCCAAAATTAGGAGTCAGAATTTGTTACACTAAATTTAGGGCCTTGCAAATTCACATATATAATTAATTTTAATTAATAAAAGCAGCGTTTTCTTTTCTTTTTAACAAAAATCTTTTTATTTGGTGTGTTCTTGATCGATCGCGACGTAAGTGGGCCCGCCCCCGACGTCAATTGGCCCAATTAGGTTCTCACTAAGAATTTAGATCGATGGATATGCTCCATCCTTCCTACCCCTAGGCACATCCACCAAAAGATCCATGAGCTTTTATTAATTAATTAATTAATTTTTCATTTTATCTGGTACAGTGTTTTTTAAAAATAAAAATAGAAAAGGTACAGTGCTATCCCTTCATGAAACTATCTTGAACATATATTACATCGTAAGTCATAACTTGTCAAAAATGATTGGGGAATCGAAAAATTGGAAAATTGGAAAATTAGAGAGTTGGTTTTGGTTCTGATTGTAAAAAATAAAAAATTGGGGACCTCAGTTTCGGCCTCGGTTTTTGGCACTTGATTATAAATTTATAATCGGGAAAACATAACCGGGTGTATATATATATATAAAATGAGAAGTGCTAGAGAGCCAAACAAATGAATCCAGAAAAATTTTCAAACTGATGTGACAAATCATGAGTGGTAGACAAATGAGAGAAAATTAAATTTTTTTTTTAATTTAAAAACCCTTGTCACATCAATTTGATAAATTTTTGGGTTCATTTGTTTGAATCTCTAACACTTCTCATACATATATATATATATATACATATTAAACCAGTTACTAGACCGGATACAAACTGGGACCCGGTTGCCCAAAACCAAGAGATGGGATATCCCAGTTCTTGGTTTTGGCCAAAAACCAGGAAACCGGACCGGGTTGACAACCTACATAAAAGCATTATAATACTTAGTGTTAGAATAATTTTCCTCACGGTGCATGCGCTTTCTTCAGGGTCTTCAATACATCACCGTCATGCACTTCGAATCGCTACAAAAGAGCAAAAAGTGTCAAAGGTTTGATGGCGTAAATGTCGTGGACACTCCGATGCCGATGCCACAGTCAATTTCTAAGAAAAAGATCGTGCTTTGGCGCATAGTAATTCAATATGCTCAAAAGGGACTAATTGAGTTCTAATCCGTATTTTATGAGAAGAGATAATGTCATTTTGTACCTTGTGTAGGGGCCTATTTATAGGCTTGAGTAATTGAAGTGCACTTGAACTAGCTCTTCTTCTTTGAGTTGTATTGGGAGTCCATAGTTGAGTTAGAATTGAACTAGTTCTCCTTGGTGGATTTGGAGTTGATATGGGATTCATGAGCTTGAGTTGGAATTAAGCTCATATTTTCTTGTAGAATTTGAGTAGGACTTCTTTATTTCAATATTATCCTAATTGGACTATATATATATTGACATATCCACACAAGGGAAGGAGGAGGGAGGATTTGGAACTAGTGAATCTGTCTCATTAGGTATGGTCTACAGCCGATTGAGTTACCTCTTGAGGACCTAATTGAAATATATCTTCTTATTAATTAATAGCGCTTGCTTATTAATTAATATCTTTATGGGCATATGCTTGGCCACTGGGCTCAAAATAATAGTAGGCTTATAGTATGAATTTATTCCAAACTCTTAGCACAAAACATCATAATCTTAAGCCAAAATAGCATGACATCATTATACTTATTATGCATGTTATCTTAATTTTTTACTTAACTTCACAATCAATGTATTGGCTTAGAAAAGAAAAGAAAAGAAAAGAATATAATCATCATATTGGAAATCTATTACAGGGTAACCATAAATGAATCATATTGACATGCTAGCCGGTTCTACTGGCCAAGAGGCATCCACGATGGCTAGATTAGCAACCATTGAGGAGGCGCGCTCGACAGTAATCCGACCAAGTCGCCTAAATTACCAAGCGGTTGCAGACGGTAGCATTAATAGGCCATCCATGGTGGCTAGTTTACCCACTGTCGAGGAGCTTGGGTTATAACCCAAGTGGCCTAGGGTTACCAAGCAGCTGCGGACGGTTGTGACAAGCTAGGCATCACAGTTAGCCATGAGGAATCGACGGTTGCTAGTCAGCTTAGCCACCACCAAGGAGGCCAAACAATAACCCAAGCATGCCACCTAGATTATCGAGCAGTTGTGGACAGTGGTGACACGTCAGCTGTGATGGTTGGCCATGAGGCGTAAACGGTGGTTGCTAATCCAGAGGGGCAACATTTTATAATCCATAAATTAATTACTATATAATTAACAATTGTTAACTCAAGGTGGTAATTTGGGTTCATGGTTAATGGTTTGGTCCGTATCGTGTTGAACCATAGCAATGCAACTATTGGACCAACTCTAATCCGATTTATTTAATTAAATGGGTCATATCCTTCAATACTGACACGATCTGTTTAAACGGGTGACACGACACAACTCGTGCAATCCGTTTTATAAAAAAATCGTGTTTGGTTGACTTTGAGCATGCGCATACAGCCCATTTCAACGTTTTTCTGACATGTTTAATATGAATGTGTTAGATTGACCCAAATACTTGTTAAGACATAATTATCACAATTTCATATGTTATAAGCATAAATTATATGAATTATACATATTTAGGACTGGATTCATGACAATCAATTGACATCTATCTATATCTATAATTAATAAACATAACATAACTAATTCTCAGTGCGCAACATATCTAACCCAAATTACATTATAGTTCCATAAACTTTGTCTACGAAAACATACATCCACATCAATTATTAACATAATGGAAAGCAGATTGAATTGTGCAAATCAATTGCGATTGAAGCAGGTTAATTAACTTGAAGACTGAAGTTTATCCATTATTAATTGTGTTTAAGTGGGTCAACTTGGTTGGATCCGAATCACATTACACTAAATCAAACCTGTTAATTTCATGTTGAGTTTATAAATCGTATAAAAAATTATTAGCTCTAATTAACTCTAATGCGTTGACAAATTAGGAAATTTAGGAGCCATGCCTGCCGGCTTACATGGAATGACGTATACTCAGCAAATTAAAGGCGACTTTTGGTACAAGCGTGTGAATCCAATTTAAATAATTCCTACTTCAAAATTGGTTAAGAAAACTCATGATATTGTATGCCCATTGAATTTCTCTGTGCCCAATTATCTTAATTAACCGACTTTACATTAATATATTCATTTGAAGTATAATAAACAATTTAAATGTGATGGGAGACAAATCTCTATTATGTAAGCGTATTTCTTTTATACTTTTACCTAATCTTGTTTTGTTTACCATATATTAAACCAAGCCTACTGATCAAGGCTCAAATTAGATTACTCTTTGAGCTGAAGTGTTTGAAGTTGTAATTATTTCATTATCATTATTTTAATTATCGAATTATATCCTTTTCTCTTTAATAGATCTTGGATAAAATTGATAGAGGAGAGAATGAAATTTAAGGAAATCTACTATTGCAAATTGATTTTGTTAAAAAAACGAAAAAGTTCGGGCTTATTGTTTCTTTTTTTATATGACTTAAAGCCGGTTTGTAATTGTGTTTGAGAAATAGAGTTTTTAAGTAAAAAATGCATCGAGTGTTAAACGCACTTTTAGATCTCTTAAACGCAATCTCAAATAGAGCCTTAATAAAAATTTTAATTACTGGGCTACCAACACTATATATATATATATAAAATGATTTGATCAGACGTGCTTCAAGGGAGCTGCATGTGTTGTGCCTCTTGCCATCAATTGCAAGTCAATGTTGTTTGAACTTTTAATCAATTAAACCAGAAACAGAAAATAAATAAAAAAGAAAAGGAAAAACTCATATATATATATATATATATATATGGGAAATGTTAGTGGTTTTTCTAATGTTCGTTTGATGTTCTCTTAATTATGATGTGACTTTTAAAATCACCAATAGATTAAAAGTCAATAATAATAATTTCAAATTCAACGGTAATTTTAAAAAGTACATTACAGTTACGAGAACACAAAAAAAAAAACACTAGAAGAATACATAATATTTCTATATATATATATATTGAGAATTTTGGTAATTGTTGCAGAAGCAGCAGAGCGCCACCCACGCACCTCCCATATAAGCACCTTTACCCCTTAATATTTTTTTGTATGCATGAAATTCTTTCCTACTAAAAATAAATCGCAATCTTCAGCGCAGACTTAGTTTTATAATTATCTCAATAATAATTAAAAAAGAAGAAGATAAATTTAATTATTAAATTAATATTAATTTAACAAATCTATAATTGGTCAATATATATATGTCTGATAGATTCATATATATATATATATACAGGCCCTGGGAAGGTGAAACGATCCATTGACAAAAATTTATAGAAAACCTCTATTTAAAGGAACATTTCCTTTGCTAGGCCATATGCCTAGCTAGCTAGCAGAAATGGCTACAACTTTGTCTGATTTCCCCCCCAAGCCCCTCCAAACGAAGGAGAAGGCCGATGGTGGGTTCTTCTCTTCCGAAGACTATCACGGAAGAGCATCCGCTTCCGTTCCATTCAAGTGGGAATCTGAACCAGGTACTCCTAAGCTCAAATTCCGCCAGGATACTACTGCTCTTCCTACTCTCACACCTCCACCATCTTACTTTTCCGCCACCACAAAACGACCCGCCGTTAGAAAGAGCTCAAAGCCTACTCTCTTGGACACCATCTTCCCCAAGTGCAATTCGAGGAAAGAATATTGTCAAGCACCATCTTCACCCCCGGCTTCTTCTTATTCTTCTTCTTCATTGTCGTCATCTTCTTCATCATTTACATCTTCTTTGTCGTCACGGTCGTACTCAACGTTGTCTTCTCCAATAACAGTGTTGAAGTCTCATCGACGGGGGAGAAAGTCAACCCCAAGGCTATCATTTGATTTGAGGACGGATGGGGAAGAGCAGAAATATCATGAATTGCCGGCCGTTAGGGCTTTGCGCTTCATTCGTGGAGTGAATATTTATAGGTTTAGAGGCTTCTTTTCATCCATTATCAAGGTATTGCGTCGTGATTAATTATATATATATTCATCCATTATCAAGGTATTGCTTCGTGATATATATATATATATTGAGTTTCTGGATATCATGTGGAAGCCCTTATTTGTTGCTTAATTAATTCACTGTAGCATGTACTAGTACTAATAAAGATTTTACAACTGAGTAGCTGGCTATTATCATATATATATGGTCGCTAAGAGGTATTATGATCGTCTAATCTAATTTTGCTTCTTCCTCTTTCTTGTGAATGAAATTTTCTTGTCCACGCCTTGCGATATATAAAACAAACAAAATAAAATTGAACTCCAACATGAAATTTACCTTTTAAAGTTGTGATGTCGATATCGATATATTTAATTAAATGAATTGAGTTAAATTTTACTCAATGCGCGTATGTAAAATTTAATATAGTTTTATATTCATGACCCAACACTATCTGAACCTGACATGTAATCTGATCTCAATTTCAGAGGATCCTATTCGTTGTCTATTATGGTTTATGACAGTACTGGACTGTCTTATTAATTTGCATGAATGGTTAGCTGGAATCTTTTTGAGCCTGGTCTTCAGGCATGTGAATCTAGAGAGACGAAGAACAGTTACAACTCGAAGCTTCTGATGGCATTAAAAACATCCTTTTTTTATTTATTTATATAATTCTAGTTTGTTAAGCGATAATTAATGGAATTTAAGTGTGATCCTTGATTTAGAAAAACCACAACGTGACCACATGGCTTCCGAAAGGGTTCGAATTATTAGGCAGTGTTATATATATAGTCACTGATAAATTAACCAATTAATTGATCATGACCCCATTCAAGCCTTTCATTGAATTGGATCCGTTAGTGTTGAGATATGTATATAAAATTATATATATCGATCCTAATTTATTTTATTTAATTAAACGCACGGGTCAGACTTTTAAACTCTAACCTGCAAATTTTATATTAGGTTTTTGTCGATTCACGAGGCATGTAAAAAATTTACAGCATTAAATATCACGTATTGAGCTCAAATGGTAACGAAGCATATGTATAAGATTATATAAGTTAACACTAATCCGATCTATTTAATCAAATGTGAATTTATCTAAACTCAAACTTACTAATTTTATATTAAATTTATATCAAATTCACGCGTGGTCTCAAATATTGCCGACCTTAGTTGGGTCCCAACCAAAGCAACTTAATAAAAGGTTAAGCAAGATAGATAGTTTGTCAAAATTGTTGGCAAAAGCTCTAACTGGAGGGATGTCAATTTTTTTTTTTTAAAAAAAGTAAATCTCTAGTGTCATGCATGGGGCTGCAATTTTGACCTTAATCACCATTTGCATTTTAAAATTATGTATACGGTTGTGTGCGTTAGAGAGATGGTGGCTTAATTAATATATTATCAATGAAGAAGTAGTTCATAATTTTGCATTTATGTATATATAAATTAACAGTATTACCATTAATGGGTTTGGGTTTGGCTTCTCTTTGCTGTTTAACGATCTATTCATTTACAAACGTACGTTTTTCTTTAAGGTAATGTTAGAAATATATTTTTATTTTATTACTGGTCTATATATCCTGCTAATATATATGATAATTCATTAATTCCAATCAATTTCAAATGAAGTAAAAAGTCATTTGGGCTCAGCTCGGGCTGGCATAAGAAGATATTCACATGGGCTGGGCTTAATTACGCATTTCTTAACGCAACTACGTGGGCTGCCAACTTTGTTAGGTCTGTAATCAGGCTCCCCATGAAAAGTCCATGAATAGCATGTATTTGTGAGTTGGACTTTGGATGTCGTGCAAATTGCAAAAGACAATGTTTCTTTGATATAATCAAATAATAAAAATAATTTTCTCTTGGTATAATCAAATAATAAAATAAACTTATATGAGTTTATACGAGTTTTGCTTGTTTAATAAACTAGTCTAAAATTTAGTTCGTTTGATAAATAAAATGAATTTGAATCAAGCTGAAGTTGTTTATTAACAATTTTGTTCATTTACATCCATACCTTCAAGTGTACACTCAAACTTTAACAAGTAGAGTTAGGGTTTAAATTTAGGACATCTTCTCACTACAAAAAAATACCTTGTTATGGTGGTTGAAAAATGTTGACATCGATTAAAAAAAAAAGCACAGGAAAAATATGCAGAGGCTTATTTTTCGGTGCATACTTGTACCTGATTGTAACGTGTTGGGAAAAGTAAATTTCGGTGGAAAAGATGATTGCCGAATTTTTTTTTTTTTAATGATCGGTGCATATTTTTATCAATTACTGGCATCAGTAATTTTTTTCTCGCCATGTCTTTCAGAAGATTGATCACATACACGTTGCCATTAATCTTCTTAAGCGTCTTATATGAACCATACATGTTATTCCTTAGTTTTTAGACATAATTGTCAATTGTCACCCCTTAGTAGATACACTTTCCAAATTATTATTATTATTTTCAAAAGTTAGTTTTCAAGTGATGTATCACCGTCCTATGAGATGGTGCCACATTTGTTAAAATAATAGATGTCCTTTATATATAATGACACATCATTTAAAAACTAATTTTTGAAAAAAAAAAAAAAAAATTGGCAAGTGTGGCACTTCTCCTTTCTTATCTTCTTGATCAATTTTATTTCATTTAACTAAAATTATTACTATTTTACAAGATTTATGTTAACAATATTATATTACTGTTATCGAGAATGATAGTTCTTATATCACTCACTTGATTAGTCAACTTGGCTCTCAATTTGCCTCAAATTAGTGGTATTTTACTTCTCCAATTGACATTAATTCTTTAGTTATCTCCTAATTGATGTAAATATAATTTCTCTCTCTACTAGCTCTATTAGTACTCCTCTGCATGGTCATGTGCACGAATCAATAAAAAAACAAGAAAAAAAAAAACTTTCTTTCCCCCGAGTCTTTCATATATATATATATATATATATATATATATATATATATCACTCCTCTACACAATCATGTTTACATGGTTTGCAAAAAGGTTTTTGATTTGGTTTATATTCACATTGAGATGGTTATTTTACCGAGGAATTATGCTTGGGTGTTTTCCTAATTAATATGGAGTACTTAAAAAATGATTAGATTATCGACAAGTGTGAGTGAACAAGGGTGCGACTTATTAGCCCTAAAATACGGGTCAAACAAGAATCCTCTTTCCCTTTTTTTTTTTTATTATTAATTTTCTGCCGCGGTGATTAATTAAGAACTGACTTAATAGGTCTATTTCCTTGCATCTTAAGCAAGTTTATTATTACTTTAAAGAAGATCCTTACAAAGATGCCCTTTTTAGGTTTCCCTCCTTTTCTCACCTACCAAGATTGTAAAACTCACAACACACAACCGGCCTTCTTAAGCTCAATTTAATAAATTGTCTCAAATGAAGCTATTCTTCTTCACTTTGCTTCTCGGTCAATGTTTGATAAACGATCATGGCATATGAATTCGATACAAACACAACATAAAATTAAAGGGTTAAGATTTAATGTAATCGGGTTTATGTTAAAACAGGTCGATTTAGTTAGACACAACTAATAAACATGTCAAGTTAAAATATGTTGTATTCGCGTCAACTCAATATGATGTGTTTATCAAAAAAAGTACATAAGTCATATCATGTCATGGTTAAAAAATTTGGCACGATTGATTAAATAAGTCGTATTTGAATTGACCCATATAGTTGTATATTCGTAATACAATCCGACACGAACTCCACCAATAACCTCTCCAAGCCTAAGAATCTCGAATCAAGAAACATAGTCAGAAAACAAGAATCACATGGATATTAATTGGCAAACTCTGAGCATTTGTTCGAGGATGGCCTGATTAACTTGCTTAAGTACTAGCCGACTCATGATAGTTTGGCAAGAGAGAGAGAGAGAGAGAGAGTTAATATTCAGAAAGGCAGGCTAGCTAGTTAATGTGACTCTTTTCTATTATATATTATCGAGATATAATATGGCAATAATATAAAATATATATCTTAATTAATTTGTCTCCAAATGGCAAATATTGCATTTGTTAAAATATCTGACTTTTTCAGTTTGACCAGTATTATTATTTTACAATATTCCAGGCTCCAGCTAGCGTCGATCAGTGGCCATGTTGGATCTATACAACTTTGAAGGTTTTAGAATGAAATTCCAAAGAGTCTACTCCCTTCAATTTCATTTGCATTAATTTATGACTCTTTCATGCATTTTAGGGTCAACAAAGGGTTGTTTGGGATCTTTTCGCATCTTTTTTAAACTAATTAACACCCAATATGCAACATTCTTCGAAATTTTAAAAAGTTGTAATTGAATTTTCAAACTACCTATTTCTTTTACTTAATAAACCCATTTTGTTAAAATTTTCTGTTTAATTCGATAAAAAAATAAATTAGGTCAAGACACATATATAACTCAAAATTACAATAATATATCTACATCAGATAATTTTTTTTTCTTTAAGAAAAAAAAAAAAAACCATTTGAGAAGACCCATGGCTGGCCTCCATGACTCCAAGGCCAGAGACCTTATAATATTTCTCTCTTGCATATTTCTTTCAATGCAGTACATAAAATGGCCATCAAGTACACTTCTACATGGATATAATTAAAAAATAAAAATAAAAAATAAAAAAATTGAAGCAATGAAAATATGAGACACCCAAAGAACTAATTAAGGAAAACCGGCCAGTTTGCAGCTAGCCCATTGCAATCATCCATCTTAATCAACCATTTAGGTCAGATGCTTGCTTTCAAAAGTCAAATTCCCCAAGGATTCACACCTAGGCATGCTGTTGACACTTGGTAGAGCTCTCTCTCTCTCTCTCTCTCTCTCTCCCTCACTAGATAACAAAAAATCAGAATCTGTCTTCAACTTTTTTCGTCGTAATTAATTACTTTTTTGATTATTTCTTAAATATAAATATATGTGTATATAAGTGTGTGTATATATATATATATATACACACACATTGACCTACTTCCCCCAATTACCTTGCCTTTTAAGCACTCCTTCCCTAGCTCTATACTCGTTTGCTTCTCTTGTTTTTGTATCTTTATTCTTCCTTTAAACAAACTCCCTCCTCTCTGAATCCGCCTTTGATATCCCCATACACAACCAATTCTAGCATGCTTGATTAATGTCCAGAGACAGGTAAATATATACTCTATATATACTATACCCCTCTAGGCCAGGAAAGCAAAAATACTATATTACCCACATATACTTCATTATTTTTCTTCTTCTAATTCTAGCTTGATCATCTTGTTGTGTATTAGGGAGAGATTGGATGAGATAGGAAAAAAGATCAAAAGAGAGACAGATGCATCTTCTCAGATGGGAAGGAGACATTTAATTGGTCCTTCTGGGAACTTGAACACTCTTACACCCTGTGCTGCATGTAAGCTCTTGAGAAGAAGGTGTGCTGAAGAATGCCCTTTCTCCCCTTATTTCTCTCCTCAAGAACCCCAAAAGTTTGCTGCTGTTCATAAAGTTTTTGGTGCAAGCAACGTCTCGAAGATGCTAATGGTATGTGTATATATATATGCACTACCACCTCTAATCAATGTTTATTTATTGCTTTTTTCTGAATATTTGTCCATTTATGGTCTATCTAGGAGGTGCCGGAGAGCCAAAGAGCTGATGCAGCAAATAGTCTGGTTTATGAAGCAAATTTAAGGCTGAGAGACCCGGTATATGGGTGCATGGGTGCAATTTCAGCTTTGCAGCAACAGATTCAATCTTTGCAAGCAGAACTTAATGCAGTGAGGACTGAGATATTGAAACAAAAATACAGAGAAGCTACTAATAACATCATTTCTTCTAGTCCTGCTGATTTAGTTTCTTCTGGGGTTGTCTCGATTGCGGCACCACCACAAACTGTTCCTCCTCCTCCTACACTGTTGCCACCGCCAGTATTGCGGCCGCCTCCACCTTCTATTGCCACTTCTTTGTCTTCTTCACCATATACAGCACCACCTACAAGCACAGCGGGTTACAGCTCCATTATTTTGAGGGGTAATGTCCCATATTTTGACTGAATTCATAGAACTCTATTATTTTATTAGTCCTTTTCTTGCTTCTTTTTTTAGAAGAATAGTAATGTTACTAGCTCATCATCAAAACATTAAAAAAAAAAAAAAATAGTAGAATGACCAAATGATATTATTAGGATTGATAAATTTGTTTCTCGCTTATAATTCCTTATGGTTGAGAAATTATGGCGATTCCTTTTAATTTATTTTTATCCCCACTTTTTCTGAATGGATTAATTTCCATTTAATGCTTGAACAAACCCTTTTTGTTTCTTCATCTAAGGCATGCATGATGCAGCACAAATGCAGTGTACCATTACATTAGGGTTTACCTTCATTACCCATTAATGTGCTCTATATTTCGATCATCTACACCATTACAAACCTGGAAACTCTGAAATTCAAGGGCTGTACGCCACCAAGCTCTAGATATGGTCAAAAGGTGTCACATAAAAGTGTAATAATTCTAGGTAGGCCAGGTTCACAGGCGCAAATACAATCTTGGGACAATTAGTCATTGCAGTACTGTGGTGAAAATAAATCTAAATTTGACCAGACTTTTGGTCAAAGACTCAAAAAATGCATCTCTGTCTGTGCCATTGAAGATATGAAGGACCTCAAAGCTTATTAAAGACCTTTATGAGAGAGAGAGAGAGAGAGGAAGGGCATGGTGACAATTGTGACTCCCCCCATGTGAAGGTTGGAACTTATTGGAGTGCTGAAATTTACAGTCATTACTAACTAGCCCCACCTTCCCCCTCACAAGTAACAAACATGTACTTTTTACTTATCAAGTGTGCCGGGAACATTTCTCTATTTTATGGTTAGAATTTAAAGTTGATATTTTTTAATGTGCATAAAAATTTAATGTTGGTATCTCGTTTAAAATATTTAAATAATGTGAAATCAGTATACTATTAAATGCACTCACCAACTTTAATTAAATAATGACTCTCCATTTGTAGTTTGATACTTAAAACATCATATTTGGATTTATTTTCCCTGATTAATCTTATGTTTTCTCATATATTTTCATACCCATGTTAGGTTTTGTTTGGGGCTTTGCATTTTGCACTCCTGCATATATATATAACTCAAGCAATAAGCTAACAATTTTTTTTTTAAAAAAAATGCAATTATTTTTTCTTTGGGTATCTAAGAAAAGGAGAAGATCATATCATATAAAAATGTTTAAAGCAGCTGCAGCTTTCATACTTGAAAAATTTTGGGTGTTTATTAGTTGTCAATGATAATGGCAACAAGTTTTATATAATAATTAAATGATGTATTAAGTTTTCTTGGCGTGTGGAGCATAACCTAAGTGACAGAGGAAACGGCTGATTATATATGCACTATAAATTCATATAATAATAATAATAATCCAGAAAATAATTATATAGAACAATTGCGTGCACACAATAATTTAAGCAATTTAAATCCCTGGGAGAGCCTATAGAGTTGTGGCGGAATTTGGTTTCACGTCACAATTGCTTCAAACATCCGCATCTTCCCTTGTCCTTATTACTTTCTTTCAACCTGATCTTCCAACGACAGATTATTGTCGGCAACAATTTTGAAAGAAGCCATTTTTTTGCTTGTTGACAAATTCAGGATACTCTAGATGATTAAATATACGTACAATTAATAATTAATCTATACTCACCAAAAATTTTATAGTAAAAACCTGACTTGTACCCAACAAACATCGACCCATTTGTCTTTTACCATAGTAACTCTAAAATTGACCAATCTTCTCTTTAGTTTGCTTTGCAACCTAAGACTCAAGTGTTGAAGGTTTAAGAACTTGTGTACGTGGGTTGAAACTTTAAGAAAAATTGATAATTGAAGGCACGCATATATATGCATATGTGAGAGAAAAGTTTGTCTCTTAACTCACAAAGAAAATGCCTCAAAATGTATAAATAAAGAATTTAACTTACATCATGATGAGCCTTAAAAGTTAAAACCTCATTTTTACAGCTCTCAATCAATAACTAATACGTAAGCAAAAATATAAAAAATGTACAAAAATAACTTGAATCAACATACACTATATTTGAGCTCATTTGAACTCAAAGAGAGAAGAAGAGAACACACCCAACCATGGCTAGGTGGCCAAACCCAATCACCCAGCCATGGATCAGGTCATGCCAATGGGTTTGGCATGACCTATGGCTGGGTTTGACTGTGACCCAGTTATGAGTCATATTCTTTGGCACTATGAGTCACTTTTTCGACTTTTAGGGTAATAAAATTCCTAAATGATTAGCCTTCCATCTTTAGGTTTTAGTTTTGAATCCAAAATCGAATTTTGAGACATTAGAAACAAATTTCAAGGCTTTAGAAACATGTTTTGAGGCGGGTCACGTCAAGTTTTGATGCGGGTCATGACGGGCAGACTCGTGAGTCACGCTAGACCCACGGCGTGGGTCTAGCCTAGGTTGTTGGCCATTTTCTCTTTCTTTGTTGTTGTTCTTCTTTTTTTTTTTTTTGGTATGGTTATTTTCACTTTTATTTTTTACATTTTTCGTAGATTGATAATATATCACATGATGATTAGATGTTGTAAAACGACTATTTTACATCAAGACATATAGGGGCTCTCATAAATAAAATATTTGATTAGCGTATTTATTTTAATACTAAAACCAATAAATATATGTGTCTAAGCGAAATAGCGGCCTAATTACAAAGAAAGAGTTATTTGAAATATAAAAAAAAATAATAATAATAAATAAATAATTTATACCTCAAGGTTACTAGCTATTGGAAAAAGAAGAGTCGTCATCCGAAGTTAGTGGAAGCTCTTCCACTCGCTCCCACAGATGCAGTGGGGCTCCTATGTTTTATCTCTACGTTCGAAACGTTTTTTTTTTTTCAGGAATATGCATGGGGGCCCGGAACTAAAGCCTTGGACTTGGCCCAGAAATTAAGAAATATGGGCCTACTGAGATAAGAATTGGGCGTCTCTGCTGTGATTGTGAGACAAAAAATCACACGAATGATTAGTAAAGAGTAATGTTGTTTAGTAAAATTTATAATTATTATATAATTAGGATGATATAATAGTAAAAATTGGTTTTTTTAATTTTTTTTAATTTTTACAAGTGTTAATCCAAAGGTTAATTTTTACGACTATATCATCAAGTCTACTAAATAAATTTAATTTTAACAAAATAGCTCTATCACATTGGAACAACAATGGGTTGTTTGATATTGTTCCATAGGTAGTGCTTTTTGCTATTTAATTGAAAAAGTGCTCTAATATGACATAATTTTCTTGGATTTGTAGGAGAATTGTAAGTTATTGTGCTTATAAATTCAGCTTTTCATTTCATCAAGCTGAATCGATCACACCCTCAATTAACATTTAACATTTAAAATGTCCCACATGATCCGCAGTCCACAAGTGCAAATTTTTTATTTAAATACACATATATATGTGCGTGTGGGGATAGTCGTAAATATGAGGTAATATTATTTTTTATATTCATCTTACGTCGAGGATAGTGCATATTTTAAGTGATTACTTTTTATTTCAGTCACTAAAAGAAAAAGTCATTAAAAGCATATTACATTAATCAATATAAAATAAAAATAAATAAATATTAATAAATGAGTACGAAGAGTTGGATTCTTATATATAAAATAATAATAATTAATTAAAACATTACAAAACACTTAAAATAATTATGACATATGTAGCATCAAATCACTTTTTAACCAAAAAGTAACAAAAATATATATATCAAACGAACAGAATGCAATATATTTTCATTTATCCAATATGAGTAATGTTTTAAGGCTTTTTAAAGTCTTTTTTGAGTCATCACAACTGTGATGTGACTTTTAAAATTAGCGTTGAATTTAAGATGTGATTTATTGACTTTTTATCTATTAATAATTTTAAAAATCACCTCACATTTGAGATGACTTTAGAAAGATTCTAGAAAACCTTATAACATTACTCCTCCAATATTGGAAAAAGAAATAATCTTCACTATTTTTATTTATTTATTTTTTTCGCTGGATTAATTAATTTCCATCACCCAGAATCAGTTGGGCCTCCTACAGTTCTTCCTAATCTCACCACTCGATCCAGTGAGGGGCTCTATGTCTCCCATCTTGATCATTGCCGCGACAAAGTCGTCATAGAAGGTCTTAGCATCGTTGTAGGTTCTAACCAGTGAATCGGTGGGTCCACCGTTGTACAATTCTTGATCGGAGTGGAGAAGACCCTTTTTGTTGATGAGGTTTTGGAAGTATTTGTTGTCAAAAGCGTCGGCGTCTGGAGGTCTAGCGCAAGATTCTTCCCCGGTTCCTTGGGCATTGATCCTGCCTCATCTTCGCAAATGATCTATCAATGTTGGTATCACTATATATGCGGCTTCTGAAAGTTAGACACCGTGATAGCCCAATTGTGTGGCCTCCTGCATATGTGGTCAAAACGTGTACAATAATATGATGAAGAACAAGATTTAATTATCTAATTAGTATCTTAATATGATCTTTTAGTCTCAAATTACCCTCCATATATAAATCAGACCTATACAGAGAGTCAGAGACAAAGTTTAAATTCAGGATAGAGAGAGATGGACGTACCAGATAAGGCAACCATGTCGGTGGTAGAGAGACCTTTAACTTGAAATTTAGAGATAAGGACATTAAGATTAGAATTGGGCGAAGGCAAGCTATTATTAGCATCGGAAAAGCTGGCTGTCTTGGCATCTCTTCTTCCAAGTTTAACATCCCAGTTAGGCCCTCCAAGCTACAACATTCATGTTTCTAATTTTTAGAATATTAATTAAATAATTAAATAAATTCTTTTATTTAAGATTAAGCTTTTGAGATGAGTTCGAACATTGTTTCCATTATTTACCTCTCATTTCAATTAAATTGTTATAATATTTTTAATATTATGATTGGTTTTAGTTTTCTTGTTAACTAGCTAGGTTTATTCCCTACCTAATTAGTCTAGGGTACATTTCAATAAATAAAGACAATCAAGATGTAGCCTAGCTATCACGGGCTCTCTCTCTCTCTCTTCTCTTTTTCTCCCATAATATATTTCTGCGTAATGTTTTTATGTGTTGGGCTTCTACTTATTAACAAGTCATTTAACACTAACTAAAAAGATCCAGCCGGTATAATTAATAGAGATTTGTGTAAACTCACAATTACAACAGAGTCACGAGAAGCAATGGCTAAGATATCAGCACATGACACAACTCCTGGGCAAACTTTCTCCACCTTTGACTTGATGCCATCAACAACTTTGAAACCCCTTATCGATCTGTTGTTGGGAGGTGCTGTCTTCTCCCCTTTGAAAGAGGACTTGTCATCGAGAAGTATCGACCCATCACAGCCCTGTCAACAAAGCATGACAGACAGCCATAAAAACAAGCGTCATCGAGGACTATTAAATATTGCATGCAACATGTTTGCTCAAGCTTTAAGTTAAATTAATATATAAAAGATAAAATTAATATCCATTTAGTGTTAATTTTCAACTCAATCACCTATCAAAATATAACCAAATATCCTTGTAGATCTTAAAAACTATCTATGATTGAATCTATTATAAATTTCTCAACAATTTTTCTTTTGTTGTGCATCATCAAAAAATCAACCAAAAAAATGCTCATTTTATAGTAGCAATAAAAACAATAATTTTTATTACACAAGTAAAATTGCACTAAATATTTAATTCATGTGCGCCAGCCACACATGATTTTGTCGGCTATTGTATGTTTTGGAGCATAAAAGTAAAAAATCGATAAATAAAAAATAATAATTAAAAACAGATATTTATCACTTGTAGTACGTACGTTAATGTATAGCATAGAGACAAAAAGGAATTTACGTTGACAAAACAGTCGTGGAAGTGTAGGCGAAGAAGAGAAGCACCCAATCGGCTTTCTTTTGAAATCGCAGATCGAACAGCCGATTTCACGATGGTAAAAACCTTCGGGCAAGTTTTAGAGTAAAAACTTGTTGAGAGTTGAGCAGAGGAGTCCCCCGTGAAAACCACCAGAACGACAGCGAATGCGAGTATGGCTGCTGCAGAGAAGAAGAAGAAGAAGAAGAAGAAGCCATTTCCTTAATTTGTTAAAATGGAAGAAGGTGGCAGGTGGGGGTGTATGCAGAGAAATGGTGGTGGATATATGCGGTTATATAGGGGAATAGCTCGCGCCGGATATTTGCATGGACAAAAGTCAGTGGGGGTATTGATTAATTGATTAATATCTGATAATGACGTACAATTTATTTTTAATTTTTAAAATTATAATAAAAATAAATAACGCCAATTATAAGCTAATAATCTATATATTAATGTTGGGTTTGGTGAAGACGACAAGAGGATTAGACAAACAACAAACAACACGAGCAGGTTGTTAAATAGACAAATCAAATTCGAAGAAATAGGTTGACATTTCAAATTAATTAGTAGAAGACATTAATTTGGTTGGTGTGTGGACAAAGAGAAAGAATAATAAAAAAAAAATGGATGGAACCCAGGGCTTGGAAGAGTCTTCCGATCCTCACATGCTATATTATGCGTCTAACAAAACACAAATTAAAGGACGCAAATTGGAAAGCAAAAGAAAGCAGGGCTTTTGTCCATTTTGTTTTCTCGCTGCGCAAGAGGGAGCATTTAGTTTATGAACATGAGCGGTTAATCTTCTAGATAGAAGCTAGGGGTAAAGCCCAGTACTTTTAGTAGCTAGACTATTTTTTATTTGCACAGGTACCGTCTCAAATTCGTAGATTGTGTTCAAAGTAGTTATTCAAAGTAGTTACCCATAATCGTATCATATACATTATGTTTGAGCCGTGAGTAGATAAGACTATATAAGTTGTCTTTAACTATGACGGGTGGTGATTTAATGGCCCAACAAAATTTTAAAGTCATCAGAACATATACCAAAGCGTGGGTTAGAGTTTCGTTATATATCATCTCTCTGCATATTCTGTCACTCTCCCAAAATTTAGTCCCAATACCCATGCTAAAAATAAAAAAGAGATTTGTTCACGTTAAAGATCTCTATGGGTGTTTAGTCGATATCCGTTTGTTTCGGTGTAATCATGTAAATACAATGGAAAATCATTTTTTACTGATTGTTTTTTTTGGTCGTTGTTTGGCATGTGAATAATTAATAGCCATTTCGTTAATTATATATATAAAGTATTTCATGGAGAAAAGATAAGAACCACGTATTTGATTGATTGATTGATATATATATATATATATATATATATATATATATTTATATAAAACTAACATTTACGTGAATTGAACCTTTAAAGCATGCATCAAAGTTGTCATTATTGTGGGGTCTGCTAAATTATGTACCTATTAATTTCGGCTTTTTTGCAGCGGACGGATCGAAGAAGGTATGAGGATTAGTCAATTTCCATAACCTGAGTTTGAGCCGAAAATATCACGTTAGTTGTATTTTAAGGATTTTTTTATTTTTTTTTTATTTTAAGGAAATAAAAATACACATAATATAATTAAATAAATATTCTCTATAGATAATTATAATTAATTTTTAGACAATTCAAAAGTTACAAGAAGCCAATATTAATGTTAAGAATAGAAGGCCAGGGGTGATCAATTAATGTTTCTACAAGCCAATATTAATGTATTTGATCACGTTATATATTATCTCTCTGTATATTCTGTCACTCTCCCAAAATTTAGTCCTAATACCCATGCTAAAAAGAAAAAAAGAGATTTGTTCACGTTAAAGATCTTTATGGGTGTTTAGTCAATATCTATTTGTTTCGATGTAATCATGTAAATATAATGGAAAATCATTTTTTACTGAATTTTTTTTTTTTTCCTTTGGGTCGTTGTTTGGCTTGTGAATATATTGCTACTCCAAATATCCAAAAAAAAACGTTTACATCAGTAATGACTCTAGTCATGTGCTTTCCTTAATTAGAGCTCTTTTTATAGGTCAAATAATAGACAAGTATTGACTTCCGACAAGCTTTCATAAGCACCCCAAGCCACGTACCCCCTCCCCATGAATTTTCTGAAATTCAAACAGAAAATTCAAAATAATAGGATCCAATAGAATAATTGCTCTAGTCTGAGTATGGGCAAACTTTGATTTACAACCAAAATTTTAATTTGAATGGCAATTATTCATTCTTAGTGCTTGTTTGAGATTGTTGATAAGGGCCGAATGTTATATAGTCAAATCTTGTAAACTCACATATATTAATTCTTTAGTATTATTATTTGTTTGATTTTATTTTGTTTTCGTGTTTCAAGATTTTATACGAAAGATGCGAGAATTCTAGTAAAAATTGGGCTTAAAAGATAATTTGGATGCAATCTAGAGACTTGGGCTCAAGCGCAGTCACACTTGGGCTCGAGTGCATGCCAGCTTAGGCTTGAGTATATAACTAGCTAAGCTCGAGCGCACATGCGCTTGAGTGCACTTAGGTGTCCAGTACATGGCATAACTTATTTTACATATTGGATTGGGTTTTCAATATCTAACTTAGAGTAGGAGATTGACCTACCATTTTTCTAGGGTTTCTAAGGCTTCTAGGTTCTCCTACTCTCTATAAATAGGCCTCTAACTATTGAAGGAAACACACCGTTACCTAGAGCTAAAATTCAGTAAATACTTTTTGAAGATTTGAAGAGTAGAAGAGGAGTAAATCATGGCAAGAGGCCATCTTAGCAGCATTATGAGCAGCTAAAACCCTTCGTAGGGGTATTGATGTTATCCTATTCAAGCACAATAATTTGATTATATTTTAATTTAAAGATTTTCAGTTTGTGCATGTTGGTTGTATAATCTAGAGGATGGCATATTTGATATTGTTCTTAATATTTAAATGGAATTGTTCTTAATTTCAAACTCAATATTGGTGAAATTTTTATCTTGTCATAGAAAGCTTTTTACCCTTATTGAACTCAAATAATTATTGTTTTCTATGATTATGGAAATGATAATTATACAATGATTTTAATTGATATATGATCAAAAGGGTTAGATAAGTCATGCATAGAGAAGATGGGTCGTATTACACCAAAATTTAGTACTATTTTCAAAAGTGTAATCTGACATATTTTTTAAAGCAAAAAAGTTAAAGATTTTTTTTTGACATAATCTTTTATGTACTAAAAATATATTTAAGATGCTTAACACAATTTCAAACAAACTTTTAAAGAATAAGTTCAAAGGAGTTAATCAAATCACCTTTAACTAAAACGGGCAGCTGTTGGGATGCTTAATCTACTAATTAATGATTCACCAAAATGGCCATGACCAGAAGATGATTGGGCACCCAGTTAATTAGACCATTTCTTGGCACAAGTCGGTTATAGCTAGATTTCAGCATCAACCAAGTGAACTGATTTTAAAGTTTGACCATTTTAACCCATCCATATATTCACAGATTAATTACTTTTTCTAACTTTCCTTTTCTCTTATCAAAACAAAAAAATATTAACAAACAAATATAAAATATAAAATATTTAAAATTAAAATTTAAAATATAAAACCCTTATCCTCTTATGTGTAATAGAGAATCTCCACATATGCTTAATTAATATTAGCCATCTTGGATTCTTATTGATTGGACTTGAGGGACGCCTACAATTTCAACCATCTAAGCCCCTTTTGTGTAGTTCCCACTGAATAAGTACTACTATGATCATGCCCAGATAAGATAAGGGCATTCACAATGGAAGAGCTAATTTTTTTTTTTATGTAAAATAGCTTCTCAAAACTCAATTTATTTAGTTTAGCTAATAACTTTTTAAGGGCATTTTACATCTGATTAGTTATATTTTTATCTATATCATTCAATTTTTATTATTATTTTTTTTTTATAATGATTGTATTTTTCTTAAATATTTTATTTTTCAACTTTTGAGAAAAAAATGATGTGGAAAGAGAAATAATAGTAGGAGAAGATTTTGAAAAAAAATAAAACAGGTGAGAGAAACAATAAAAAAGACATAGGAAGAAAATTTTGAGAGAGATAGTGGAAAAAAAAAGACGTGGGAAGAAAATAGCTATTTGAATAATGCCGCTATATGTAGCTTTTTTTTTTAGCTCATTTAATAAAATATCTACTCTACATTTTTTTTTTTAGTTTTTCTAATGTAAAAGGTATTTTATCAATTTAATGAGATATTTTAGATAAAAGTGTCATTTAACTTCTCCATTGTGAATACTCTAAACACAATTAATCTTTCCAACCTAACCTTTTTGCTCAGAGAAAAAAAAAACTTTAATTCAAATAATTAAATTAAACAAATCAAACTCTTCAACTTTATTCTCTTAAAAGATACTACGTGGGTGTGTGCAGGATCCAGGCTAAAAATATGCTCTCTAGTGGGAGATCAATATAGGCAAATTAGTCATCGTCAGACAATTAAGCTATTAATGGTGAGGACTTTATTGCCCAATTTTAAATTAGTCATCGTCAATCATTTAGAATGATTAGTTCATATCCAGTCCACACATAGGAAGGAGATAAAAGTAATGCACAAGGTGGCCAAACCTCTATACAAACTAATCGTAATTTGGACCGCATATTTAAAATGAATTATCTAAATAAGATATTACCCCAAATTTCAATCTGATTTGACCCCAATGGCCACCCGGTGCACATCACCCATGTGATTTGCTTTTTCTCTCTTTTATTTGTTGTCTTAATTTAAACCATTCGTTTAAAAGAAACAGTCTAAATAAAAGATATTGCATCGGGCGTAAGAGTGTAAATATTTAATTCGACTTGGACTAGTATCGCCACTGATAGAAAATGATGTTATAACATTAAAACCACTGTCGATCAGACAATTGCTTGCCACGTTTAGGGTTACTGACTTGGTCTTGGCTTTCTGCAGCCACAACTAATAAAGCCGACAAAAAGACTTGACCAACGTTATCCAGCTAGCACTCCAAAACATCTCTTAAAAAGAACATGTCAAAGAGAAGGAAACTTGGAGTGTGCTATAGTCCTCTGATCAACCGTAATTGTCATCTTAATTAGGAGGTGCTCGTAGAATAGGGAGGGTCGATACGTCATTTATGAGCTACTCGACCATGTGGGGGTCACAGGACACAACTAACTTATCATGTATCAATTATCAATCGTTTCATTTCTATATCAAAGCAGACTTTAAGATGTAATCATTATCTTTTGAAGTTACTGAGTCACGTTAAGATGTTTGACGATTTCTTTTACGAAATATATATTGATTCTAATAATGATGCGAATTTGGGGTGAATTCTCCTCAATTTGAAGAAAATGATGCGGGCCAAATAGCTAATAACTTCTTGAAGAAATTTGAGATAAATAGTTTTGTTTGACCGATATGCAAAGTTCACTTGACCGAATCCATAAGATGTTTCTCAATACAAAAATTTGAGAGCATCGGTTGATAATCCAGTCAAAATTATTTTCACCAAGGAGATGAGGTCTGCAAGTACTAATTCTTGATATTTCAATTAAATTTCATTTGATTGAAAATGCAATGTTTTGTTTCGTTCAACCAAACTTAATGTTCGTTCAATTGGGATAATGATAGAGTAGCTTTGTAATTTAATTTTTAAGGCTATAACTCTACTTCTATTTAAGCCTTAATAAGGATGACTTGGCCGCTAGACTCTGATATTTTTCTTAGTTATTGAATAAGAAACACTCTAGAAAGAGTTTGTCTTCATTTTTTTTAATTATTATTATCAATAAAAAAAATTGCAATTTGTCAAACTACTCCTTAGAGTTGAGGGTTGGATCACTTCCCTTAGCCTTTTTTTATTTTTTAATTGAAGTATAATTTAGACATTTCAAGTAAAAATTTTACTACTTCAAAATTTTACATGTAATTAGTTTCTTTCAATTTTAAAGCCAAACATTAATGAATGATGCTAATTGAAAGAAAATAATCGTTTAAACCAAGGCCCCATAAGCCCATTAAGATTTAGACCCATCATGATAAGTAATCGTTTAAATAATTGAAAATAAATAATCGTTAATCTTTCAATTTTCGTCGTCGTTTCTCAACCATGACTCATGAGAAAAGTACTCTCTGAGTCTGAGTGCTAGCCGAATTCTTAAGATTTAAACCCATCACTACTTCATTAAACCAAGGCCTCTCCTCCACTCAAAAAAAAAAAAAAAACCATGGCGTCTACAACTACAAGTAATATATGTTAAAACGACTATTTTACACCAAGACATGTAGGGGTTCTCATAAATAAAATATATGATTAGCGTATTTATTTTAAGAGAATTTATATCAGATAGGAATGGGTGGGAGGTCCAAAATTATTAAATCATTAAGTATTTTTTTTTTGACAAAAATAGGCATGGGTTAGTTGAGTTGTACCCTAAAATCCATGCCGTCTATTTTGCTAACTTCCGTTACCCTTTTCAAAACACACCGTTTTTTATACATTCAAATATTAATTTTTTTAATTTAATTTTAAAAATTAAATCTATTATTTAAAAAAAAAAAAAAAGAGAGAAGAAGAATAAGATAACAGGGGTGGCCGAACCACCCCATTGGGGTTGGCTGGCCACCCCTTGGGCCATGGGGGTGGTTCGGCCACCCCCAGACTGGCCGGTCTAAGGTGGCCGAGCCACCCCCATGGCCTAAGCCTCCCCTGTTTTTTTTTTAAAAAAATTTGATATCGGCGAAGGCGTAGTCCTCTGTCTCGACAAAGCTCACCGGAATGACCGATGCCCACGTGGCGAATGCATGTTTGAATACGACCTTTATGTCCAATGAGCTCAAGGAGCTGATGAAATTCACTGGCGAGAAGCCGTACGTGAGCGTCATTGGCATGGGGCGATACCATCGTGGTTTTCCGGGGAAATATACGTAGCGTTTCGTTCCATTCACCTTCTTTGTCTTCTCTCTTTCTCTCTCACAAACTCGTAGCCCATCCCTCTCTGCTACAAGTGCAACTATTTCTACTTGTTTTTGCCTTATTTTATTGCAGACCCACAAATTCAACCAATCACTGAGCGATGAGAAGATAACGAACAATATACAAAGAGGAATAAAGAGAGGGAAATTTCCAACATGAAAGGTGAATATGTAGAGCCAAAGAGTGAGGCTTCCAGCATGTTCTCCAAGCTTCACCACCAACACCAGGATCCTCAACAACATCAGCACCACCAACACCAACACCAACAACTCCACCACCCATTTTCTCATCCCTTCCACTAAGTCTCCTCCGCCTCCACGCCACGTGAATGCCAGCAACAAACCTCTGAAGATGAGGACAATGGCAGCTGGTGGACCCACTAACGCCACCCCTTGACGAGCCAGCCCGAAGCCGGACTCTCCTCAAGGCGGAGATGGAGCCACCATTGAGGTGGTTAGGCGGCCGAGGGCCACCGGGATCAGAACAAGCCCAAGCCTCGGTCTTCATCACCCGCGACCCGGAGCCCGCCACCATGAGCCCCCTCGTTCTCGAGGTTCCCGCAACGACATCGTCGAGGCCATTTCCGCTTCGCCGCAAGAACATGGGCATCTACGTCCTCACCGGCTCCGAAACCGTCGCCAACATCACCCTCTGCCAGCCCTCCCCCACTCCCGGCGCTACAGTCACCTTCCACGGCCGCTTCGACATCCTCTCCATCTCCGCCACCTTTCTCACCGGCACCTTTCTCACTTCTTTTCTTATACTCTGTTCACCCCTGTTTTCATGTTTTGAAACAGAGGAAGTGAAAGTGAGATGGCCCGTCTTGAAATCGTGCATCAAATCGGAAGAGATGGAAACTATGAATTTAATTAGACCACAACCAACAAGTCCTGCGACTACACCATTATCGTTTCCACTCAATGCAGCAAGCACAAAAAGAGTCACTTTCCCGTAATTATAGGCCATATTCATGTCAGTTAAACCCGCACCATAAGCATTGCAGAAGCTAAGAGAGGGTGCAAGAACATAGGCAAAAACTACATAATACCACTTCAACTCATGGTGCTAAGGCCGACGTATCCTTTAAGCAGCCCAAGCACGAGCCCACAGCTTGCAGGGAAGTTCTTGATGCAGGTGACCATCGCTCTTGTGTTGGCGAAAGCTGTTGAATTGGCGCTGAACCTGTCTCGCTTACAACCAGTGTGCCGCAGCCTCACCGACGACATCGAACTCGCCACGATGGAGGGAGCTTTGAGGCGGAGGTTGGTTTGTAATTTAGGATGGTCATGCCTTGAGGTGTGGCTGAACTCCTTCCTCTTACGTCGACGGAAATCCAATAGTTCTTTGAAGGGCTTGGTTCGTGGTTATGAGGACCGAGTAGCTTTCGCCGGAGTATATGTCCAAGTCATCGACGGCGAACGGTTGGAGATAATTCTTTTTCTTCTTTTCTTTTTTTTTAAAAAAAAGCAGGAGGCTTAGGCCATGGGGTGGCCACCCTGCACCGGCCGATGCAGGGGTGGTGAACCAATTTATTGGCCCAATTCTTCTTCTTTTTTTTTTTTTTTAAATAATAGATTTAATTTTTAAAATTAAATTAAAAATTAATATTTTAATGTATAAAAAAGCAGTGCGTTTTGAAAAGGTAAGAAGTTAGCAAAATAAGCGGCATGGATTTTAGGGTACAACTCGACTAACCCATGCCTATTTTGTCAAAAAAACCTAATGATTTAATAATTTTGGACCTAATGCCTTATCGATATAAATTCCCTTATTTTAATACTACTAAAACCAATAAATATATGTGTCTAAGCGAAATAGCAGCCTAATTACAAAGAAAGAGTTATCTGAAATATAAAAATAAATAAATAATTTATACCTCAAGGTTACTAGCTATTGGAAAAAGAAGAGTCGTCATCCGAAGTTATAAGTGGAAGCTCTCCCACTCGCTCTCACAGTTGCACTGGGGCTTCTAAGTTCTATCTCTACGTTCGAAACGTTTTTTTTTCAGGAATATGCACGGGGCCCCGGAAATAAAGCTTTGGACTTGGCCCAGAAATTAAGAAACTTGGGCCGACTGAGATAAGAATTGGGCGTCTCTGCTGTGATTGTGAGACTAAAAATCACACGAATGATTAGTAAAAGAATAATGTTATTTAGTAAAATTTATAATTATTATATAATTAGGTTGACGTGATAGTAAAAATTAGTTTTTTATTTTATTTTATTTTTTTACAAATGTAAATCCAAAAGTTAATTTTTACTACTATATTATCAAGTCATATACATCAGTCTACTAAATAAATTTAATTTTTTAACAAAATAGCTCTATTACATTGGAACAACAGTGGGTTGTTTGATATTGCTCCATGGGTAGTGCTTTTTGCTTTTTAGTTGAAAAAGTGCTCTAATATGACATAATTCTTGGATTTGTAGGAGAATTGTAAGTTATTGTGCTTATAAATTCAGCTTTTCACACCCTCAATTAACGTTTAACATTTAAAATGTCTCACATGATCTGCAGTCCACAAGTGCAAATTTTTTATTTAAATACACATATATATGTGTGTGGAGGGATAGTCGTATATATGAGGTAATGTTATTTTTTATATTTATTTTACATCGGCGGATAATGCATATTTTAAGTGATTACTTTTTATTTCAGTCACTAAAAGAAAAAGTCATTAAAAGCATTTTACATCAATCAATATAGAATAAAATTAAATATATAAATATTAATAAATGAGCAGGAAGAGTTGGATTCTTATAAAAAAATAATAAATAAATTAAAACATTACAAAACACTTAAAATAATTATGACATATATATGTAGCATCAAATCACTTTTTAACCAAATATATATATATATATATCAAACGAACAAAATGCAATATATTTTCATTTCTCCAATATTGGAAAAAGAAATAATCTTCACTATTTTAATTAATTTATTTTTTATTTTCGCTGGATTAATTAATTTCCATCACCCAGAATCAGTTGGGCCTCCTACAGTTCTTCCTAATCTCACCACTCGATCCAGTGAGGGGCTCTATGTCTCCCATCTTAATCATTGCCGCGACAAAGTCGTCATAGAAGCTCTTAGCATCGTTGCTGTAGGTTCTAACCAGTGAATCGGTGGGTCCACCGTTGTACAATTCTTGATCGGAGTGGAGAAGACCCTTTTTGTTGATGAGGTTTTGGAAGTATTTGTTGTCAAAAGCAGTCGGCGTCTGGAGGTCTAGCGGCGCAAGATTCTTCCGGCCACCGGTGTTCCTTGGGCATTGATCTTGCCTCATCTTCGCAAATGATCTATCAATATTGGTATCACTATATATGCGGCTTCTGAAAGTTAGACACCGTGATAGCCCAATTGTGTGGCCTCCTGCATATGTGGTCAAAACGTGTACAATAATATGATGAAGAACAAGATTTAATTATCTAATTAATATCTTAATATGATCTTTTAGTCTCAAATTACCCTTCATATATAAATCAGATCTATACAGAGAGTCAGAGACAAAGTTCAAATTCAGGACAAAGAAATATGGACATACCTGATAAGGCAACCATGTCAGTGATAGAGAGACCTTTAACTTGAAATTTAGAGATAAGGACATTAAGATTAGAATTGGGCGAAGGCAAGCTATTATTAGCATCGGAAAAGCTGCCTGTCTTGGCATCTCTTCTTCCAAGTTTAACATCCCAGCTAGGCCCTCCAAGCTACAACATGCATGTTTCTAATTTTTAGAATATTAATTGAATAATTAAATTAATTCTTTTATTTATGATTAAGCTTTTGAGATGAGTTCGAACATTGTTTCCATTATTTACCTCTCATTTCAATTAAATTGTTATAACATTTTTAATATTATGATTGGTTTTAGTTTTCTTGTTAGCTAGCTAGGTTTATTCCCTACCTAATTAGTCTAGGGTACATTTCAATAAATAAAGACAATCAAGATGTAGCCTAGCTATCAAAGGCTCTCTCTCTCTCTCTTCTCTCTTTCTCCCATCATATATTTCTGCGTAATGTTTTTATGTGTTGGGGCTTTTACTTATTAACAAGCCATTTAACACTAACTAAAAAGATCTAGCCGGTATAATTAGTTGAGATTTGTGTAAACTCACAATTACAACAGAGTCACGAGAAGCAATGGCTAAGATATCAGCACACGACACAACTCCTGGGCAAACTTTCTCCACCTTTGACTTGATGCCATCAACAACCTTGAAACCCCTTATCGATCTGTTGTTGGGTGGTGCTGTCTTCTCCCTTGGGAAAGAGGACGTGTCATCAAGGAGTACCGACCCATCACAGCCCTATCAACAAAGCACGACAGACAACCATAAAAACAAGTGTCATCGAGGGCTATTAAATATTGCATGCAACGTGTTTGCTCAAGCTCTAAGTTAAATTAATATATAAAAGATAAAATTAATATCCATTTAGTGTTAATTTTCAACTCAATCACCTATCAAAATATAACCAAATATCCTTGTAGATCTTAAAAACTATCTATGATTGAATCTATTATAAATTTCTCAACAATTTTTCTTTTGTTGTGCATCATCAAAAAATCAACCAAAAAAATGCTCATTTTATAGTAGCAATAAAAACAATAATTTTTATTACACAAGTAAAATTGCACTAAATATTTAATTCATGTGCGCCAGCCACACATGATTTTGTCGGCTATTGTGTGTTTTGGAGCATAAAAGTAAAAAATCGATAAATAAAAAATAATAATTAAAAACAGATATTTATCACTTGTAGTACGTACGTTAATGTATAGCATAGAGACAAAAAGGAATTTACGTTGACAAAACAGTCGTGGAAGTGTAGGCGAAGAGAAGCACCAATCGGCTTTCTTTTGAAATCGCAGATCGAACAGCCGATTTCACGATGGTAAAAACCTTCGGGCAAGTTTTAGAGTAAAAACTTGTTGAGAGTTGAGCAGAGGAGTCCCCCGTGAAAACCACCAGAACGACGGCGAATGCGAGTATGGCTGCTGCAGAGAAGGAAGAAGAAGAAGAAGAAGAAGCCATTTCCTTAATTTGTTAAAATGGAAGAAGGTGGCAGGTGGGGGTGTATGCAGAGAAATGGTGGTGGATATATGCGGTTATATAGGGGACTAGCTAGCGCTGGATATTTGCATGGACAAAAAGTCAGTGGGGGTGTTGATTAATTGATTAATACCTGATAATGACGTACAATTTATTTTTAATTTTTAATTTAAAATTATAATAAAAATAAATAACGCGAATTATAAGCTAATAATCTATATATTAATGTTGGGTTTGGTGAAGACGACAAGAGGATTAGACAAACAACTAACAACAAACAACACAAGCAGGTTGTTAATTAGACAAAACAAATTCGAAGAAATAGTTTGGCATTTCAAATTAATTAGTAGAAGACATTAATTTGGTTGGCGTGTGGTTTGGGAGAAAGAATAAAAAAAAGGATATATGGAACCCACGGCTTGGAAGAGTCTTCCTCACATGCTATATTATGCGTCTTACAAAACACAAAGGATGCAAATTGGAAAGCAAAAGAAATCAAGGCTTTTGTCCATTTTGTTTTCTCGCTGCACAAGAGGGAGCATTTAGTTTATGAACACGAGTGGCTAATCTTCTAGGGGTAAAGCCCACTACTTTTAGTAGCTAGACTTTTTTTTCTTTTATTTGCACAGGTACTGTCTCAAATTTGTAGATTGTGTTAAAAATCGTTAGCCGTAAATGTATCATAAATATTATGTTCAAGTCATGAGTACATAAGATTATATAGGTTAACTTTAATCATCATGAGTGGTGGTTCAATGACCCAACAAAATTTTCAAGTCGTCAATGCATGTACTAAAGCGTGGGTTCGAATCTCCACATATGCGTGATTAATATTAACCGTCTTGAATTCTTATTGATCGGACTTGAGGGATCCAGCAATTAAGTGCTACTATGATTACACCCAAGTAGAATAAACACAATCATTGGCGGAGTTAGGATTATGGCTCATGGGGTCAAAATTTTTTTAAAATAATAAAACATATAGCCAAACAAAAAATTAAAGAATATAACTTTCAAAATAAATAAACACTTAAAAAAATAATTCTTGTTTAAAACATATAAATGTAACTTACAATTTATTTTGTTGCAACTAGTATTAATTTATTTAATTGTCTTCGACGAGTATTCATATTTTGAAATTGCTGTATAATTTTTTCATTGCTTATAGTCTTGAATATATCTTTCTCAATGCACATAACTAAATAATCATCCATCATATGATCTCTCATTTAACAATATCATATATTCTTCATTTAGTTTTTGTATATAATAAAATGAAAATGTTTTTCCTAAAACGATCTGTTATCTCCTAGGTTAAATTCTAATGTAAGAATCTAGTAGGATGTAAAAGAAAAACTAATGTGTAAGAATATAAGATTGCAAATAGTAAAATGCATATTTATTTATAAAAAGCATAGCAGAAAGGAGTCTTTAAAATTCTTGAGCTAATCACTGTAATTTTTTTTTTTTTTTTTGAAAGTGCTAATCAATATAATTAACCTATGCACAATTGCAATTAACTCTTAGTCTCTTAGGTACCATGCAATCACCTAAGAATATGAAGGGGCTAAGAATATGCTCTCTAGTGGGAGATCCTCGTATCCATATAGGCAAACTAGTCACCGTCAGACAGTTAAGCTATTAATGGTGAGGATTTTAGAACCCAATTTTAAATTAGTCTAGTCAATCATTTTAGAATGAATGAATGATTCAAATCCAATCCAGAAAGAGATAAAAGTAATACACAAGGGTGGCCAAATCGCTCCATACAAATTAATCTTAATCTTAATTTGGACTGTATATTTAAAATAAATTATCTAAATAAAAGATATTTCGCTGAATTTCAATCTGATTTGACTCTAATGGCCACCCGGTGCACGCCATCCAGGTGATTTGCTTTTTTCTCTTTTGTTTGTTGTTTAAATTTAAACCATTCATTTAAAACAAACGGTCCAAATAAAAGATATTGCATTGGATGTAATAACGTAAATATTGCACCATATATACATCACCTTAATTCGACTTGGACTAGTATGGCCACCGATAGAAAATGATGTTATAACATTAAAACCACCGTCGATCGGACAATTTACTTTTAAGGTTAATGACTTGGTCTCGGCTTTCTACAGCTACAACTAATAAAGCCGACAAAAAGACTTGACCAACGTTATCCAGCTAGCACTCCGGCCAAAACATATCTTAAAAAGAACAAGTCAAAGAGAAGGAAACTTGGACTGTCAAAATAGGCTTGCTATAGTACGCTAATCAACCTTAATTATCATCTTAATTTGGAGGTGCTCGTAGAATAGGGAGGTAGATACGTCATTTATGAGCTACTCGACCATATATGTGTGGGTCACAGGACACACTAGCTTATCATGTATTAATTATCAATCGTTTCATTTCTATATCAAAGCGGACTTTAAGATGTAATCGTTATCTCTTGAAGCTACTGAGTCATGTTAAGATATTTGATGATTTCTTTTACGAAATGTATATTGATTCTAATAATGATGTGAATTCAGGGTGAATTCTCCCCAATTCAAAGCAAATGACGTGGGCAAAATAGTTAATAACTTCTTGAAGAAATTTGAGAGAATAAGTTTTGTTTGATCGGTATGCAAATTTCACTTGACCGAATCTACAAGATGTTTCTCAATACAAATTTTTGAGTGTGTCAGTTGATGATTCAGTCAAAATTCTTTTGAACAAGGAGATGAGGTACGCAAGTACTAACCAAACTTAATGTTTGTTTGATTGGGATAATGATGGAGTAATTTTGTGATATAATTTTTAAGGCTACAACTCTATTTCTATTTAAGCCTTAATAAGGACGATTAAGTCGTTAGACTCTGATATTTTTCTTAGTTTTTTTTTTTTTGACATGTCCACGTAAAGGTAGGAAGAGGGGGGATTCAAACTTGTGACCTCCATAAGGCATGGTTTACAGCCGATTGAACTACTCTTGGGACGATATTTTCTTAGTTATTGAATAAGAAACACTCTAGAGAGAGTTTTTCTTCATTTTTTTTAATTATTATTAATAAAAAAAAATTGGAAGTGGTCAAACTACTCCTTAGAGTTGAGGGTTGGATCACTCCCCATAGCCTTTATTTATTTTTTAATTGAAGTATAATTTAGACATTTCAAGTAAAAATTTCGCTACTTCAAAAATTTACATGTAATTAGTTTCTTTCAATTTTAAAGCCAAACATTAATGAATGACGCTAATTGAAAATAAATAATCGTTTAAACCAAGGCCCCATAAAGCCCATTAAGATTTAGACCCATCACAATAAGTAATAATTAAAATAATTGAAAATAAATAATCGTTAATCTTCCAATTTTCGTCGTTGTTTCTCTGAGTATGAGCGCTAGCCGAATTCCAAGCCCATTAAGATTTAGACCCATCATTACTTCATTAAACCAAGGCCTCTCCTCCACTCCAAAAAAAAAAAAAAAAAAAAAAAAGCCATGACATTTACAACTACAAGTAAGAGATTGTCCTTAAGAGGTAGTTCAATCAGCTAAAACTACGCCTAATAAAGATGAGGTCATTAGTTCAAATTTCCCTTCCCTTCTAGTGTGGACATGTCAAAAAAAATAAAAAAAAAATGTACAGCTCAGTCAGTCAACTTGAGAAAGTGCTTATAATTTTTACTATTTAAGTCATTCATGTACAGCTCTTAACGGATAAATGTTACTATGATTAAGATAACCATAATTAATCTTAAATGTTACTATAATTAGGATAACCATAATTAATCTCTAACTACCCTTTTTCTCATGAGAAAGGAAGAAAAAAAAAATGTGCTGCTTTATAATAAGTAACCAAAGCAAGATCAACAAATTATATTTTTATTTCATTATTATTTATTTTGTTGATATGATAATGCCAAATGCCAATAAACTATGGAAATCGTTCTTCTATTATATATATATATATTAATAATTAATTGAAATACTTCAAGAGACTTTTATTATTGCAATAAACCAAAAACAGCTTACTTTCGTTTCTACTAACAACGTACTCACACGCCACTCCTTTCAACTTTGCAGTACTCCAGGTACGTACGGACGTACCCTATTACAAACAAACACGTATGTTTTTTTTCTTCTTCACAGAACAATTAAGATTGAAATAAACAAATAAACAACTTGGGATTTTTGTCCTCACAAATTCATTTGAATTAAATTTGTGAATAAGCTAGTTGGGCTTCCTACAGTTCAACCTAATCTCGCCGTTGGATCCAGTGAGGGGGTCTATGTCACCCATCTTGATCATTGCCGTGACAAAGTCCTCGTTGAAGGTCTTGGCATCGTTGCTGTAGGTTTTAACAAGTGAATCGGTGGATCCACCGTTGTACAATATTTGATCGGAGTGGAGGAGACCTTTTTTCTCGATGAGGTTGTCGTAGTATTTGTTGTCAAAAGCAGTCGGCGTCTGGAGGTCTAGCGGCGCAAGATTCTTCCGGCCGCCGGTGTTCCTTGGGCATTGAGCCTGCCTCTTCTTCGCAAATGAGCTGTCAATGTTGGTCTCGTTATATATACGGTCTCTGAAAATTAAACACCTTGCTTGCCCGATTGTGTGGGCTCCTGGGATATGCATGGAAAAAAGAACGTTAGAAACTATATTTTGATTTTATTATATACCATTATTTCTCTATATTACGTGCCATTTAATGTTCTTTTGGGGCATACCAGATAAGGCAACCATGTCCTTGGCAGAGAGACCTTTAGCACTGAATCTATTGATGAGGTTTGCAAGGGTAGAAGTGGGAGGAGGGATGACGCCACTATTAGCATCAGAAAAGCTTGCTGTTTTGGAGTCTCTTCTTCCAACTTTAACATCCCAGCTAGGCCCTCCAAGCTACACAATATTTAACCATCTTTCCAATTAATTAAAACCATCATGCCGCTCTAATTTGTAGAGATTTTGAGTTTATAGACATATATATATATATAAACAGATAAGATCAATAACTCACAATTACAACAGAGTCTCGAGCAGTAATGGCTAAGATATCAGCACATGACACAACTCCCGGACAAACTTTCTCCACCTTTGACTTAATGTCATCGACAACTTTAAAACCCCTTACAGATCTGTTGTTAGGACCTGCTGTTTTCTCCCCGGTGAAAGAGGACGTGTCGTCGAGGAGAATCGACCCGTCACAGCCCTGTCAACAAGCACGACAGACAACCATTAATTTATTGTCATTCAAATGGAAGAATGTGACAATGGTAAAAAAAAAAAAAATAGGATTCAATGTAATTGTTGTGTCACTTTTGGATATTTTTGTAAATCAAAATATAATTTGTTAAAACTACATTTTCAGGGCATGACTATTACAAATTGGTGATAGCAGTGACAGACTGACAGGTCCGTCTAGAATAAAATAGTGACAAAAATAAAAGATTTATGTAGACATCAAATCTTTTGACTATTGCACTAGCTATGTAGACATCAAGAGCAAAGAACTCCCGTTGAGGTCTTGTCTTGTCTTAATCCTCATGTATCGAGTCATGTGCTACACTCCTTTTTACTGTACACCATTTCGGACTAATATTACTGGCATACAAACAGACAAACAACTTTTTTTTTTAATACATATTTCACTACCATTTTTTTTTTTTTTTTTAATTTTTTATAAGTGATAGACTTGTGGAAGAAAGAGGGAGAGAGAAAAATGATTAAAAAAAAATTTGTTAGGTGAAAGTAATTAAATATAGAGAAAAGCTTACTTCCTGTGTTACATACTACTAAAATAATTACTCTATTGTATTAAAAAATTGTTCATAATAATCAAATTTACCTATTATAAATAATTTACCTATTTTACTAAAAATACTCTTAAATAAATTTTAAAAGATAATTCAATCGATTAAGATCATATTTAATATAACAGTGATTACTCTTTTTCCTCGTGTGTGGAGATGTTAATAAAAAAAAAAGGCTTTTAAATGTTTGCCACCGTTACATTTACTTTAATATAGGTTTGGTGGAAAATATTAAGTGTTTTTTTAATTTTTTTTTTATGTTTTAATGAATATTATTTTTTAAAAATTAATTACTCAGTGAGAAAAAATAAGGTCTATCTTTTTGAAAAATATTAAATATTTTAAATTTTTATTTTCAAAATTTATTTTTAAATAATAAAATAATAACACACTTTTCAAAATAATAAATTTTATAAGATAATTCATCATTTAAGAACTGAGATGTATAGCATTATTATTTTTTTACTTTATTTAGAAAATAATATCACACGTAAAACTAAAAAGACTAGAAAAAGCACAAAACCATTCTACGTACCTATTAAAAACGACAAAAGAGAAAAACGAAAAATATCTTATCCACACGTAATTCTAGGTTGAGCAATAGTAATAGCACCACATGTTGTCGACTTTTTAAAACTTTTCTTTGAATACACAGTTTACATATTGGAACTTTAATAATTGAAGACTGTAAAAAAAAAAAAAAATAGTATATGCTTAATAATATAGGACTTATAAATATATTATATACAAACCGGTGGATAGAGACAGAGAAGAAGAATTTACATTGACGAAACAGTCGTGGAAGTGCAGGCGAAGGAGAGAAGCGCCCAGCCTTTTCTCTTGTGCAATCGCAGAGCGAACAGCCGATTCCACAGTGGAAAACACCTTCGGGCAAGTTTTAGAGTAAAAACCTGTGGAGAGCTGAGCAGAGGAGCTCCCCGTGAAAGCCACAAGAACAACAGCCAATGCGACGATGGCTGCTGCAGAGAAGGAAGAAGAAGAAGAAGAAGAAGAAGCCATTTCCTCTGTTAAAAGCGAAGAAGATCTGGTTGTGGCGTGTGCTGAGAATAAATGGTGGTGGAGGTGTGGTTATATATATAGTCTATATAGAGGGGGAAATCAGCAATATTGGTAAATATTTTCAGAGTGGCAGGTGACGACCTTTTCTTTATTAGACAAGTACTTGCATGGCAGGGTCTACATCTAGAAATATATATTAATATTATAAAGAAACGGTAAACAACAAGCCAACAAGGATTTGATCGATTAATATGTAATAGTGATAATCGAGAAAATAAAGGTTTACGTGGGTTGAACTGGTAAAGCATGCATTAAATCAGTGGGGTACGCCCAATAATAATATTATGGCGTTTGGTGATCAAGACGCCAAGCACGTTTTAATTATTAGACAAATTCAAAAGTACTTTACAACCCATCTTGACATTTCAACCGGCCTCCACTTTTTGATCCCGTCAGCTTCCTTAACGACTTCATTTTCTTTTTTTATATATATATATATTTTTTTTCACACACTTATTTAAAATAAGAACAAAAAATTTCGTTAATTACGAGCGAGAAGGCGTATGCAATATCCATGCACTTTTGCTCTTTTGTCTATAGAGTACTTATGCTTTTTTCATATAAATTAAACCAAGAAGTGTCGGGACCGAATACTCCAGAATCAGATAATTACACTCAGCCACTCAGGGAACAACGACATATATAATAGTTGTCTGATAGATACTTTAGTGGGTCGAAAGGAGATAATCACAACTCCAATGAAAAATGCTAGAATGTAATAAATTATTCATATTTGACTCATAAAAATTTATATGGCATTCTAAAAAAACATTTTAGAATATCTTTGTAATGAAAAAACAACTCACAATGCAATAAATGACAGATACCACATAGATTTTTATAGGCCAAATGTGAGTAGTTTATTGCATTTTAGTATTTCCCCAACTCCAATAACACAGACAAATGAAGAACGGTCTTTCTCATTAATTGCTTGTCAATTATCAACCAAATGCGTATTTATTTTTATAGAAAAGAAAGTATTCATGTATTTTTTGAACATTTTTTTTATTGTTATTTTTCATAATAGAAAGAAAAAAAAAACACACACACACATTTGAATATCCTTTTTATTGATCATTCAAATTGTAAGGCTGGTTCCTAATTCAAGAAAGGTACGTGGGTGGTTAATTTAATTAGTAGGTGGGAATAGAAAAGTCACAGCGGCGACGTATTAGTAAAGAAAATTTGGCAATTCTTATGTACTATATATATATATATATATATATATATATATATCACACTACATGCAGGACCATTAAAAGATACAATCATATTCACAAATCACATTATCCTTTTGAACAAAGCTACAAGATCCTTAAATGATACTGCGTTGGGTGTGTTCACAAGCTAAGAAGATGCTCTCTTGTGAGACAAACTAGTCATCGTCAAGCAGTTTAAGCTATTAATTATGGAGATGATTTTGGGTGTGTAGTGCACAAGCTAAGAAGATGCTCTCTTGTGAGGCAAACTAGTCATCGTCAAGCAGTTTAAACTATTAATTATGGATAGGATGTTAGAACCCCATTTTATATTTAGCTATTATTGTCAAATTGAAATATTTTTAATTGACTAGGAAAGTCTTTTTTAATTTTTGTAAAATTGTTTTTTAATTTCTTTTTAAAATTATAGATTATTTTTTGAGTTTAAGACGACTCCTTTTTCTTCTTCTATACACTTTCTCTCTCAATTCATTTTTCCATAAATCGTCCACTATTTTTCATATAAGCCAAACGCCCCAAAAAAAAAAAAAAATCATTTAAAAAAAAAAAAACCATCTTAAATATATTTTTCATCAAAAGAACATTTTAAATCTAAACCAGCACAACCTAACAATTAGTAGAATCATATATGATTGTTGCAAAGTCATTGTTCACCATGTCGTTTTAGTGTTGTGGTCTGAAGTAATTAAATATTAGTGAAAAGGAACTAACAACGTCTTGTCATTGATCTTTTAACTAATATGACACATTTAATTCATTAATATGCAGGGTATATATGCACCATAATGGGGATTGAGATGGTGCATCGGTTGCAATGACTTTTATCTTATATATATTTTTTAAATAAATTATTCAAATTTAGATAACACATAGGAAATTAAGAGATAAAAGTAATCCACATGGTGCAAAGTTATGTGAGAGCAGGCAGGGGCGTCCGTCCTTACAAAATTTTTGAAAAAAAAAATTACGGGTCATTTTTTAAAATTTTTTAGGCCATAGCCCTTACTCCTCTCTTCCTCCTCCTCCTACTGGTACTTCCCGTGACAGGGCTAGCATGCAAGTTAAGGACAGGTTTTTTTTTTTTTTTGGGGGGGGGGGGGGGGTGGTCAAACAATTTCTTTGAAGGGTTCGGGTGGTTCGATCACCAAATTGGTCATTAGGATGGCCAACTACTCCAAAATTCAACGGTCATTTTGGTGTTATTTAATTTGGTCCTTTTTTATTTTTTTGATGAATTATCCAAATAAGAATTAGTATTGTACTAAATTTCATTCCAACAACCCAATTCCAACGCCGTATAATTATACATAAATATTACACTAAACATCAATCCGACTCAGATTAGCATGAAGTCCACAAACAAAAGGTGATGTCGGACCTAATATAGCTAAGTCATTGATATGGTTGTCGAACAATTTCTTGTCACAGTCCTTGAGGTTTGAGTCGAGCACCCGCCGGCTTGGTCTGCTGCTTAATTTCAACCACAACTAATAAGCGAACAAAATGGACCGTTATCTACCACATGCACCTGCTTTTTCGCATGTTCCTCTAATAAAAGCAAAGATTTTGTTTGTCAACACATTTTTTTTTCACTAAATTTCAAAATTAAAAAAAATATATTAATAAGCAACTAAAAAAAAAACACATTTTTTCAAAATATATATAAAAAAATCCTAAAATTAAAATGATGCCCGGTTAAGAAACCTTAATTAGTGGCTGGAGAGATTAATGATAAAGACTACACAAAAGTCAGATATGTTCTAAAGTTGTCGTCTTTGCTAGCTGTAACCGGAGTTTGGTTTGCATACGTCTTCTAAGTGGAGACAAAAGCCGTTGGATTTGGAGTATTCTAGTCATGTCAAAGAGATGGAAACTTGATCGGAGGGTCAAATTCAAAATAGGCTTGCTATAGTACTCTAATCAGCCTAACTTAATTATAACTATCTTATGGCCCAAGGGGGCTAGATATATAAATAATAATTTGATTTTTGGAGTTATAGGGGGGGTGGATAAATCATTTATGAGCTAGCTACTCTACTAAAGTTTGACTGGTCATATTCACTCATTTCATTTTTAAACTGAATATGACTGGTCATATTCAGCTAAGCTAAGCATTATTTGTGGACATGTGGTCCATCATGAGGCATATATAGTCTCTCTCGGATAAGTATTCTCTTCGTTTATTGAAAATTAAACAAATCACCGTCAATGGCGGCGGTTCTGTGGTTTGAAGACAAACGTTATGTGTTAGGTAATACTGAACAAGCTATGGTTAGCCCTCCCTAGCAATGATAATTTGCCTTTTTTTTTCTTTTTTTTAGTGGATAGCATATAAAACTCTCCTATGGTCCCGAGTTTGTCTTCTTCTTTCTTTTAAATAATTGTTACCATTAAAAGAAGTATTGATTATCAGTGAATAGGATTATATAATAAGTAAGAACACGTGAATTATATCTACTCTCATTTAAAAGAATAAAAAAAGTTGATTGCTTTGGCTCTCAAAGTCAAGAGTATGCATTAAAAGGGTGAATCTTGATCTTCAAAACGTGGACATAATTTAACGAGGTTGGTCCAATATCCTTCAAAAGCTTTAACAACTAGGCTTATGGACTTACAAAAAATAAAAGAGAAATTTCACTAACCCTTTGAACTTTTGCGTTTTTTACAGATACTCTCTTAACGTTTAAAAATTCTCACTTTGATGTATCAAAGTTTATTTTACTTCCACTTTCCCACATCCGTCAGGATTTCATAGGCGGTGAAATCCTAACGGACCGGTGTTAAATTACTAAAATACCCTTATTAATGTTGGGAGAAAAGTGGAAATAAAATAAACTTTGATACACCAAAATGAAAGTTTTTAAACATTAGTGGGTGTCTACAAAAAGTACGAAAGTTTAGGGGAGTTAGTGAAGTTTCTTCTAATAATTTTTTATTTATAAATAAAGATAAATTTGAATTTTTTACAAAATTTAGGGGTATAAAGGTTTTATATATTTGATCATTTGATTTAACTGCAAAATCCTAATGGAAGGGATAAAGTAAAAGAAAATAAAAATTGAATACACTAAAGTGAGAGTTTTTGAACGTTGAAGGAATATCTACAAAAAGTGCAAAAATTCATAAGGGTTAGTGAAGTTTTCCTAAAAATAAAATATAACAAAAAAGAGGAAAAGTAGGCCTATGGTGAAAATAATAATAATAATAATAATAAAGAGAACAGTTAGGGCAGTTGAATAAAATTATCGATTAATTCATGCTCAAGTTAGCATTTGACACGACTCAATCCAGCAGGAACTGGTCTTAGTGTCTTACCAAAGCCCAAACTCATGGGTTGAGATCCTGTTTAAATATTAGTTGTATTGGGTGTAAATAGCTTGGGGGCAGCCTATCCCTTATTTTTTTAGCCATTAAGATAATTTGGCCGCTCTCAAACTAATCATTAGGATGAAGATGGAGAGGACAAAAAGCAAACCAACCTTATGTTCAACGAGATGATTAAATTATCCCCCATTCTCTCTTCTTGCGGATTAAGAGTGGAAAAGATTCTCCTTTGTAGCCTCTTTTTCCTATTTTTTTTTAGAAAAAAAAAGAGATGATTAAATTCAGTAAGCCCCTAAACCGGCCGTTGGAAAAAAGGGATGAACGTATAAAGTTTTCTTTAAAATTAAATTGAATGAATTTCATTAAATGTAGTCTAATTGTTATATGTCTCTTAGTATGTCAAACCATCTATTTTTTTTTGTAATATGTGAGAAACACAGTTTTTTAATGAAATTTTCATCAAATCTTTTAATGCAATTAAAAAATATATGCACTTCTAATATACTAAAAAAACAATTTTTTACCCACCTAAACTTTTGATTGACAATTTTAAAATATATGCCCCGCTCGTTCTTTTTTTTGTCTTGTTCATTGTCTACAAATGACGGTAATCACATCTCATAAAACAAAAATGACTAGTTTGAATTATATTTTTTTTAATGTGAACATGATTAAAAATTAAAAAAAAAAGAGACAAATTACACGTTCATGAACTATCGGAGCCGCCAACCACTCATATGGTCAAAAGAAATATTTAATTCCATAAAACCCTAAATGAGCAATTAGTCACCTCCAAGCCAGCAAATGGGTCGTACAATCATTAATGAACATTGGAAAGAGACATTGCCTCGATCGTTCATGAACATTAAACAAAACAAGAGCACTTTGACAGTGTTGGGAATTCATTGGATTTGGAAGAAGTAGATTAATATTTTAACAGATTTGATTGATATGAGAAAAAAAATAAGAATGTTTTGTATAAAAAAATGAAATTTTTTGTTTTGTAATAATTTTTTTATTTAAAAAATGATAAAAAGTGATTAATATGATATAAAAAATAAAAATATTAAGATTAATTTTGAGAAATTAAAGGCTGCTTTTTTTTTTTTTAATAGAAATTAAAGGCTGCTTTTTTGTTCTCCACTAAGGCACTAACACGTTTCATTGCTTTTGGTGGCACAACAAATTAAATTAAATTATATATATTAGCAACGTTAAAAATATTGTACCAATATTTTTATTTATTTTATTTTCTCTCTTTCTCGCTCTTTAACAACCGTCCTTAAGCTTTGGACCACCCCCAACGAAAAGCTTTTTAATGACTGCCCCTTCCTTTGTTCCCTGCCTGCCCCATCCCTTTATAGAAAGAACGATCCCTCCAAACCCCTTCGAATATGGAAAAGATTCTTTTACATTTTAGAGAGTAATATTGTTTTTATTTTTTGAGGGATTAATTATTTGAACAATATTATTTTCTTAAATAAATTATTTTTTATTTCAAATCTATTTTCTTTGAAAAATAGGTGAGGATTCTCTCCTATCCAAATGAACAGAAAGAAAATAAGTTGTCTTTAGCATAAGGACTAAATTATTTAAATAGGTTTTCTTCAAATTATTTTTGTTGTTAAATTATTTATCTCAAGAGTAAAGCCAATAAAAAATAATTTTAATTAATATTTTAACATGAGCAAAGCTCACATCACACCGCCCGGCCGCCTTGTTTGTTTCAATAAAATCATTTAACTTGGCCTGTACTTTTCTTTAACGCATTCAAACAATGAAACAAGAAAAAGGGTACTTGGGGTGTACTTGAAGCCCATTTCAAAGGGATCGCTGTTTCTCTGGAGGAAAAATATTTGCCAATAAAAAACGTGGAGAGATCTTTTACTGGTGAGAATAACTTAAGTTCGGTTGTTGCAAAAAGAGGGAGTATTTTGCCAACCACTCACAATTTGACACCTCACATAAAGATAAAAAAATGCAAAAAAAAAAAATTACACCATGCTGCAGTGGATTTTCACGCTTATTTCTTCTTCTTCCTTCCATTTCTTCTTCTCTCCCATTTCTTCCTCCCTGCAGACTTCTTCTTCTTCCTTCCTTTTTTTCTTCTCTCCCATTTCTCTCTTCCTGCCGACTTCTTCTTCTTCCTTCCATTTCTTCTTCTCTCCTATTTCATCCTTCCTGCCGACAAAGAATGTGGGTCTGGGTGACCACGCCACCTCTCTGTCACCCTCTAAGGGTTCATCTTCCTCTTTTAGGTTTTAGATTTAATCTAAAAACAATTTTGTGGCATTAGAAAGCGATTTTTGTGGCATTAGGACGATTTTGTGGCATTAGAAACGAATTTTGGGTATTAAAAGCGGGTTTATAGGCTGGGTTTGTGGGTTTTCCGGTGGCTTAGGTGGATATTTATGCTGCAGCGGGCTGGGTGCCGTGGACGATTCTGATGGGTCGGTGTGTATTATTTGCGGCCATGGGTGCCGTGGATGGTTCTGTGGGTTGGGTGCGGTCGGTAATCTCTCTCTGGTGTCTCGCCACCCGGTCTCCATGGCTCGACCTTCATTTTGAAGTCCCAGCGACGAAGAACTGACCTCCACTTCCCTGCGACGATTTTGGGGCAGCCTTCCTCCATTTTTAATTTTTAAGATTTATTAATATTTTAAATAATAATCAGAGTAGGTGTGTTTATTATTGAAACTTAAGTTTGATTGGATTGGGTTATGTGGCAATTTCTTATTGGTGGCAAAACACTTTCTGGCACCACTCTTTACTGGTATATTGTTTCTTAACTTGCACGGCTCTAAAAGGCTGCTCAAAGTTTCTTCTATCTGCATTACATATTATTGGTACATTCAATGTGTGTGCATGAATGTGTAAGAGTTTATTGTTCAAAGGGCAGGCTAATTAATGTGACATAATTTTAATATTATATTACAAGTTATCTTTTTGAACGAGAAATCATAGCAAGATGTGTACAATGTCTTTTTTTTTTTTCTTTTTTTTTTTCCTTCAAATTAATGAATTATTTTTGCTTCTAGAGATAAATGAGGGCTTTCCTCTTGTCGATGTTTATCCCAAACTTAGTACCCTCACCCTAAAGATGGTTAATGGGTGGGTTTAATTCCGACCACCCGACCATAAGAGGTCAATTATCACCCGCGTCTAACTCCGACATACAAATTGGTCATGGTCTATCCACGTACTAACCGTGATTGTGAATAGGACATGGGCCAAATAGTGTTTGACATTTAGAACTGAACAAAAATTGGCTTCTAAGCATTCAACATTGGATAAAAATAAATGAGTCAGTAAATGGTATAACTAAAATTTTAAGTTTAGAGGAAAAATATATATATATATATATAGAGGAGTAACAAGTTAATTTTATAAAAATTAACATAATTTTTTTAAGAACCACGGGATTCAGCCCCTTCTATGGGTATGCGCACGGGGCAAAACAAAGAAGAAAAATGGGTGATGATCAGAGTAAATCTTTTCCGTTAGAGTACAATGATAAGAAGAATGGGTGGTGCGCTACCTAGTGGATTAGATGATTTGACTGAACCATATTTGATCCATGTTTTCACCAAAGTGATGGATAAGAATCTTTATTTGAAATTGGTAATATATATTAAAAGATGGTTAAATACCCTAGCTTTAAATCCTCCCAAAATGGCCACAACTAAAAGACGGTTAATGCACAAGTATTGTGAAAAAAAAAAAAAAATCCCTAGTTCTTGTCCTTTTTCTAGATGTGGAATTCACTGCCTTTCATGAAAAGGTTCCACATTTCACATGTCAATACAAATCAAATGTACGTACCTAACACGATGATAAAGTAATTAAACTCCATATTATAATTCCACAAGAAGATCGTTACAATTTCTTTACTGCAAATTTGCAATAATCCAAACACAGCTTAAGACTTCTAGAATTCGATAAAAGTAGCTTATCACAAACATGAAACATCCACATCGAGATTGAAGGTTTTTTTTTTTTTTTTATTTCAATAGAAACAGAAATAATGTTGACTAATTCATTTATAAATTAATCTTTTGCTGGAATCATCCATCACCATTATTTTTATTGTTGGTGGGGGTGATGTGATATCTCTTAATTAATTAATCACCCGACAGTTCTTCCTAATCTCACCCTTCGATCCAGTGAGGGGCATGATGTCTCCCATTTTGATCATGGCGGTGACGAAGTCACAGCTGAAGGCTTCAGCGTTGGTGCTGTAGGTTTCAACCAATGAATCGGTGGACCCGCCGTCATATAACTGTTGGTCGGAGTGGAGAAGACCCTTCCGCTTGACGAGGTTCTTGAAGTAGCTGTTGTCAAAAGCAGTAGGAGTTTGGAGGTCTAGAGGCGCAAGGTTGTTGTCCCCTGAGCCAGTTTTTCTCGGACATTTTTCCTGTCTGATCTTCGCAAATGAACTGTCAATGTCGGTGTCGTTGTATATGTGATCTCTGAAACTTGTACACCTCGCTTGCCCAATTGTGTGAGCTCCTAATATCAAGCATTTAAATCACAGTTTAATATTTAAAATTTGAAATTTTTTCCAAACGATATGTTTTTTGTGTGTATTTTTTTGGGTTTGGTCACTCTTAATAAACAGATAAGAAAACATAAACGAGATGCGGGGGACATACCAGACAAGGCAACCAAGTCTTTGGCGGAGAGACCTACAGCCCGGTATCTATCGATGAGGTTTTTAAGGGTAGAACTGGGAGGAGGGATGACACCACTATCGGCAGCAGAAAAGCTTGCTGTTTTGGAGTCTCTCCTTCCAAGTTTAACATCCCAATTAGGCCCTCCGAGCTGCACAATTTTCTCAAGATTAGTATGGAGTTAACTAGAATTTTGTCAGACAAAAAAATTTAATTTGTTAAAAAGTAAAGTAGAAACGAAGTTCTCATCTCAAAATAACATGACAATTTATCACCGATCTCTAAATTCCAAGATAATATAATATTTTGAAGAGTGCATACTTTCTTTCTTCTTTAATGACATGGGACCCTTGTAAGGAATTAAGGGCCATTGCTGACTCATATTTGTGGGATAAAGCCTAATTATACAATCTCGTCCAAAAGAACTGTGTATTGCTCAATAGGTGAAAATTCGAAGATAATATAGTTAAACGAGTCGACCATTCAAACCGACACTTGAGGGCTAAGTGCATTTTTTGTGTGTGTTCTATTTCATAAACCAAAGAAGAAGTACTTACAATTACAACAGAATCACGAGAAGCAATAGCTAAGATATCAGCACACGATACCACTCCTGGGCATTCTTTCTCCACTGCAGACTTTATTTTATCAACAACCTCAAAACCTCTGAGGGATCCATTGTTGGGACGTGCTGTCTTCTCCCCTTTAGAAGAGGAAGTGTCATCCAACAGCACTGACCCGTCACAACCCTGTTGAGAAGCATGAGACAAAAACCCAATGAAATCCAACGAATTAAGCTGAAATATTAACAAAATTAACCATGCAGTCATTTGTGTCACTTCACACACTTTTTAAACAGTATTAGAATTAATTTGGGTGACTAATTATTGGGATTTGATGGGATAAAGCCCACCAAATTAATCATATTGACAATACCGCCAAACAAGCCCCTATGTCTTTTATGGCTTTTCCCCAGCCACTCTCACTCAGTGCCTTGACTTTTGCATGCCATGCATGTGCTCAACCTTAATTTGTGCATAAGACTCGCTTCATATCAATAATACATGTACTTTTTCGGATTTTCATTTTGAGATTTGCAAATTTTAAAATTAAGTAGATAGAAATAAATTATTTAATTATATTCTAACGATTAGAAATTGAAAAAAGTTGAACAATGTGACTTCAAAGTTCAAACGGTTAAATGCAACTTTTTTAATTTATTATAGACCAAAAATTAACTTCCAATTCTATCCAAACTAATACAAGTAAGAGTTGCTATCTCACAAGCTAAACGGTGTGTTCTTAAACAAAATTATGAATAGTGTTATGTTTAAAAGTGTGTTTGAAAAGATAATTGTTTAAGAAAACGTAATTTCTTTCACATTTTAAAGGTTAAAGTACAATTTTACTTATTTTTAAAAGTAACATGTTTTGAAACTGCTAAATCAAACCGGATAGATAGAGACAAAGAAAAATTTACTTTGACAAAACAGTCATGAAAGAAAAGGCGGAGGAGAGAAGCGCCGAGGCGGCGTTCTTTCGAAATCGCATTGTGAACCACCGATTTGACAGTGCCAAACACCTTGGGACAACTTTTAGAATAAAAACCTTCATAGAGCTGAACATGATCAGCAGAGGAGGTCCCTGTGAAAACCACAAGAACAGCCACTGCGACTATGATTACTCTTGAAGAAAAGGAAGAATATTGAGAAGTGGAAAGGGCCATCTTCTTTGTTGAAAGAAAAGCTAGATAGTTTGGAGTGTGCCGAGAACATGGTGGTGGAATCAGGGTTATTTATAGGGATAAATGGAACACGTACATAATTAATAGCCATTTCGTTAATTATCTATATAAAGTATTTCATGGAGAAAAGATAAGAACCACGTATTTGATTGATTGATTGATATATATATATATATATATATATATATATTTATATAAAACTAACATTTTACGTGAATTGAACCTTTAAAGCATGCATCAAAGTTGTCATTATTGTGGGGTCTGCTAAATTATGTACCTATTAATTTCGGCTTTTTTGCAGCGGATGGATCGAAGATAACCTGAATTTGAGCCGAAAATATCCCGTTAGTTGTATTTTAAGGATTTTTTTATTTTTTTTTAATTTTAAGGAAATAAAAATATACATAATATAATTAAATGAATATTCTCTATAGATAATTATAATTAATTTTTAGACAATTCAAAAGTTACAAGAAGCCAATATTAATGTTAAGGATAGAAGGCCAGGGGTGATCAATTAATGTTTCAACAAGCCAATATTAATGTATTTGATCACGTTATATATTATCTCTCTGCATATTCTGTCACTCTCCCAAAATTTAGTCCTAGTACCCATGCTAAAAAGAAAAAAAGAGATTTGTTCACGTTAAAGATCTTTATGGGTGTTTAGTCAATCTCTGTTTATTTCGATGTAATCATGTAAATATAATGGAAAATATGTTTTTTGACATAATCTTTTATGTACTAAAAATATATTTAAGATGCTTAACACAATTTCAAACAAACTTTTAAAGAATAAGTTCAAAGGAGTTAATCAAATCACCTTTAACTAAAACGGGCAGCTGTTGGGATGCTTAATCTACTAATTAATGATTCACCAAAATGGCCATGACCAGAAGATGATTGGGCACCCAGTTAATTAGACCATTTCTTGGCACAAGTCGGTTATAGCTAGATTTCAGCATCAACCAAGTGAACTGATTTTAAAGTTTGACCATTTTAACCCATCCATATATTCACAGATTAATTACTTTTTCTAACTTATCCTTTTCTCTTATCAAAAAAAAATATATATATATATTAACAAACAAATATAAAATATAAAATATTTAAATTTAAAATTTAAAAAATAAAAACCTTATCCTCTTATGTGTGTATATATATATATATATACCTTCCGGCAAAGGCCGGCCCGTTAATCGGCTGTTCAAAGGTCACTGTCAAGGAGTTGGGAAATAACTGTAAGAGACAAATAGGCTGCTGCATGCAATCACCAACCGGCAACCGACGATCTGTTTATATTAATTATGGGGCTTAGATAAATAATATACGAGTTTTTTCTTTCTTTTTTATTTTGTCACAAAAATTCTCTAAATGACTAAGCAAACTTCAATGATCTTTAGCTCTTAAGAGCAAGGCGCATGTATTATCATCCTTTTGGCAGAAAAATTATATGAGAAATTAAGAAGACGAGAACCATAATTATCAATATATATAATTCGGAAAAATAGAAAATTGACTGTCAATAGTGTTCAAAGGAAAATTATTGATCTTGATATGAAACAATGGGCATGCTAGTTTAGAGATACAATGGATCACACAGAAATAAGGTCATAGATTTTAGAATATTGGGTGTTTTTCGATGTAGTTTATGTGTATAATAAACATGGGATTCTTTGAAATTTTTTTATCAAATTTTAAAAGTTCAAGCAGCAAATAATAGAGGGAACGCTGATAACTCAAAATATGGGACATATACTTGTCTAGACACCTCGAGACTAGAGATCCATTTCTCGCTTTTTGTCCTAATTTCTTAAAATTTGGGTAAATTTTTTCTAGAGAGATACTAAATTATCCTAGTCTTTCAAGTACCAAACCCAAAAATCATAGAAGAGAGAGTAGTTAAACTGTTCTTCCATCATGCAGATTACAGTGAGCAGTGGCATATACATGGAGAAAGACATATTCTTTGTATCATTCATGAAGAAGAAAATACTGCATAGTTTGGTTGAAAGAGATATTGGTTTAGGCATAAAGACTAGTTGGGTCGCTGAGTCGGTCCCCATTCAACAACTTCTAGTGTTGCATTATTGTACGAAGGTCTTAAATGGTCATGGACTTGTCTTCTTCTCCAACCAGCCACTAACATCTTTTTTTCTTTCGTTCTAGTGACACAATGAGATTACTTAGAGCATCGCCAACTGATGATGCTGTAAATTTAGAAGATTTTGTCCTTTAGAAGATTTAGTTAAATTTAGTAATTTACTGTAGCAACTGTAAGTGTTATTTTATTATATTTTCTATTTTCTTTCCATTTTTTTAATCTTTTCTCTCTCTCTCTCTCCCCTTCTCCCTCAACGCTCCTTCTTCATCTCTGAGCTCTCTCATTCCAAACCCATTCCAAGATCAAGAATCAAAATCAACCCAACTTCGTCTCAATCTCCCTTTTGATTTTATCTCTCACGCCCATCCTCCCTCTGCGTTCTGCTTTTATCCATTTCTAGCCCATTTCTCCAACCCATCCCTCTGCTACTGCATTTGTGAGAACAAGAGTGAAAGAGAAGGGAAGGAGAGAAAAGAAGAGAGGGAGAGACAGGGAGAGAGACCCGAGAGTTGGAGATCGAGAGGAAGACGATGAGAGATGCTGTGAGAGTGAGCGACTGAGGGAGAAAGAGGGAGATCGGGAGAGAGAGAGAGAAGAAAATCTGAGAATGAGGGATTTGTTTGATTCTTGTTCTTCCGCTGGTAGGGAGAGAGACGCAAGAGAGAGTGCAGAATATATGGGTTAAAAATTAATAAAAAAGTGGATTAAAAAAAAAAAAATTTAAATAAAATGTATTGCAAAATAACAGAAAGTCCACTGAATCCATTGCAAAGCTCATTGCGAAAAAGTAGTAACTATACTAAAAAAAAATGATATTTTGAGTAGCTAAGCTAAAAAACTTTGCTAGAGATGTTCTTAAAGGAAAAAATCTAATTAAGTTTTTAATTGTTTTATGAATTTTCTTTTGTTTTAAATAGGCTTTTTGTCAACAATTAATTAATTAATTAATTAATTAATAAAAAAATAAACTTTAAAAGAAAGAAAAAAAAAAAACATAAACCTAAAACCAAAATGTTGGCGGTTTTGGAATTGATTGCGGCCACCCCTCATTAGCCACCGTGAACCCACTAAGGGCCGAAGAAAGATCCTATCTATTTCAAATGAAATGGATAGGAACAAGTTAATTGCTTTTAATGGGTAATTTTGTTAATAATTTTTTACTTTCATTTAGACAAAAATTCCGACAAAATTACCCTTTAAAAGCAATTAACTTGCTCCTATCCATTTCATTTGAAATGGAAGGCCACCCCTACCACGTGTGGGTGGGGTGGTTGAACTACCTCGATTTTTTGTCCAAATGAAAAACAAAAAATTATTGACAAAATTATCCATTAAAAGCAATTAACTTGTTCCTATCCTACTATGGGTGGGTGGGATGGTTGAACTACCTTGATATTTTTTTTTCTAAAAAAAAAATTATTATTAGCAAATAATTATATAGGGTAAATTAGTTTTTTACCGGTCAAAACAAGTGTAATTTGGAAAGAATATGGTCAAATATGATTTTCTTTATTCAAACTGACAGAGTGGTTAATTTTAGGGTTAAATACTCCATTAGTCCCTATGATTTGGAAACTTTATTTTTTTTCCCTAGGATTTAAAAAATGACCAAATTAGTTTTTGTGGTTTTGAAAAGTGACCAAATTAGTCATTCCGTCAGTTGACCGTTAGTTAACTTAACAGATTAACATGTGGACCAATTAGAAGTTGACACGTGGCTACCTAATTAAATTTTTTATTTAAAAAAAAAAGAGAAAAAAACAAGGGGGTGGTTTCGGCCACCCCTATTATAATTATGGTTCCTAATTCCTTTCACATTACCGTTGTAATTTGTAAACAGTGTTTTGTAACTCACAAAGGAATGCTCGTAGTAGAATCTGTGGAAACATCTTGATAATGGAAACTGCGGGTGGTTAACTTCATTTGGAATTTTTTTTTCCTAACCGGTCAAAACATGTCTTCCAATGGCTCTTTGTTTGACATAATTCTCATGACAAGAGCAGTTCTTGTTTAGCGGTGTCTTCTCATATAGCGTTTTTGAAACCTTCATATTGATTATAAACTGCAGTTTATGATGTGAGCATCTCATACAAGCATCAATGCCCTTCCTTTTTGGACAATGTGCATGGTGTGGATCCTTCAGAAGTTCATATTCATGTACGGCGTTATTTTATCCACTGAATGGTGGTTTGGGGGTGGTTTTGGCCACCCCCTTATTTTTTTTCTCTTTTTTTTTTTTTGAAAAAAATATTTTTTTTTTAATTTCTTTTAAAAAATATAAAATTTAATTAAGTAGTCATGTGTTAACTTCTAATTAGTCCACGTATCAATTCGTTAATTGACGAAATGACTAGTTTGGTCAATTTTTAAAACCATAATAATTAATTTGGTCACTTTCCAAACCCTAGGGAAGAAAAAAATAAAATTTTCAAATCCTAGGGACTAATGGAATATTTAACCCTTAATTTTAACAGAGGGATTACAATAAAATGGTAGTTTAATTTATCTAAGTGTCACAGTTGTAAGTAAAGCTAGCTATAATCAAGTCAAGCCAAGTTGAGTTTTAGAATTTTAAAATTGGCTCATTTATGAATATGCATATTCAAGTGAAATTATGAAATGTGTGTTTAAGATTGAATTATTGGAAGTTCGAACTCTTTGAGAATGCTATTCGAGCTGAATTTGACTCAACTCGAGATAGAATTAAGCTATTAAATATTTAAATATTAAGTAGCTATTTAATATTTTTCATATATGAAAAACGTTATGCAGACTCCAAAAACTTGTTTATTACAATTTATGCGGAATTAAACTATAAAGCAATAAACAATTCAATTAACAAAATATTAAAAGCAATAAAGAAGCAGACACAGATATTTTGGTTACGAAGAGGAAACTAATTATAGCACTTCTCTAATTGTAAAACCTCTCCGGGACAGTCAAACCCAGGAAATCACTATCAAAAGATTATCCAGAGATTACAGACACTAGGAACACTTACAACCTTTTGCAAGACCTCGGCTCTATAAGATCGACAAGCCTTCGACTTGTCTCTTGCTCACAATCTTCTTCTACGTGATTCTCTTTTATTGAACCCTTCCGATAAGCTTCTCAAAGACGCTCACAAATAATTCACAAAGAATAAAAACTCTAAGAGAGAGAAAACAACGCTCAATATCAAAGACTCTCTTAGCACACGACGGCGAATCCTCAAATTCAGAATTCGTACCTTATACAGATCTGTAGAGATCTATATATAATACCTAAAGACTCCTAGTCTAAGTAGAACTCAATTACAATGTATTTTAGACCTAGAAGCTACGGGCCGTCCGGACGATAAGTGGGCTCGTCCGGACGGGAGTATTGGCCGTTCGGACGGTTCTAGGGCAACATCGCTTTCTTGATCTTTTTAGGCGCGTTGGAGGCATCGAACAGTCGCGAACGAGCTATCGGGTTTTAATCGAGTTCTTCGCATCACGTCCGGACGGTCCATGAATTCCGTTCGGACGCTCGTAGTAGTTTGGCTCTTTTCTTTCTATTTTGCTCACGAACATTAGCCAATCCTTAAAACTAACAATATATTTTAACATGTTGCTTTAAATGAGCTGAGCTTGTAAGCCCTTATTGAGTTTTCTCGAGCAAGTCGAATATATATTATATACTAATCGATCGAGTTTCTATAGTTACAATCGGATTTGTACATTATCATGCTCGAGTTCAGATCGAGCTAAACTAAGCAAGTTATCAACCGGACTAATTTTTTTACTGCCATACTTGTAAGTTTATGGAGTAAAATAAAAAATGGCAAAAGTATATTTATCCCTATAAAAAGATGAAGAAAAAAAAAGTGGGGGTTAAATCTGTGAGTTCCAGTCGTCACCCATTTACTTTCTAGTTTGTTGAGCTTTGAATCACAACCTTCCATCATCTGAAACCCAATCTTAGCCGTCCCTTGCACGGTATTAGCCAAAGAACAAAAGCAATCTCAATTACCCGTCCCTTCCTCACTGGTTCTTCCGCTGCCCAAGAACCAGTGTTCTCTATTCCAGTTTGTAAAGAGTTGTAATAAAAGTTGTAGTACATAATTGACCATTGTTCTTACTAAATTAAAAGATATTTGTTTCTTTATGTGTTTATATTGATTCTTGGTGGTGGGTTTGATTGTGCGATAGGAAATTGGAGACTTTGAGAATTGGATGAAGACCATGGAGTTTGATTGCAAAAGCATCAACGCTGCAATCCACAATATTCACCAATCATGATCTAACACGCCAAAGTTATTTCTAATTTGTGAAAGCCCCTTTTCTTTTTATATGTTCTCTTAACTTTTTAGTTTAATCTTAAATCCCTGCTTCAGAAAATCACATGTTCTATAGTTGGTTGATTGGGGTTAATATGAACACAGATCTTGCTGTTTTGTGGATGATATAAAACCAGATTGCAGTTGCACATAGGCTCAACAACAGACACAAAGTGACCGACCGTGCCCTATTGATGAATGAAAGGGATTGGTTTATGGGCTCTGGCCCTGTAAGCCCACACCGCTACAAAAGAGGGCCTCGTCTTTTGTTCCTATTGGAAAGAATATATATATATATCTTCTTCTTTAGCGGACAAAATGGTTGGCCGAAACGCAAAACAAGTCAAAATGGGAATCCGAATCTTAAAAGACCCAGCGCATACCTGGATGAGCGTGTCGGTACTGGTGACAACGGGAATATATATATACAATTGAGTTGACCTCGAAGTGATTATCTGGATTAGCCATGGTTCCTACCTACCGAGCTTGTGCAACTTGATTACATTATAATTAAGCTGTCACATTAATATTGACTTTTTTAAGTATATCGATAACAATTGCTTAACAATAATCCTAGAAACTTATGGCAGCTAGCTCTGTCGGTCCACTAATATTTCATGGAATAAATGAGCTTTTTTTTATAAAAGACTCATTTATCTTTCTCCATCACATGTGAGTCCAAGCATTTAAATTTCAATTCCCCTCAATGCTAGGGTACTATGAAAGAAAGTAATCAAGATCATGGATTATCTCATTATCAATAAGCCAGGAATTAAATGACCCACAAGAGTCACATTGGTCGGTGGTCGCATCACCCTAGATGTTAGATTGAGTCTCTCGGATGTGGCACTGACACGTTAGCCAAAACAAAATTTGTCTAGCTTCTCTCACGAATGGCCGACCACCCCAACCGAACTTCTAGGTTAATGCGATTACTAGCCATTAAGAGTGACTGCAACCACTCGATCGGAGGGTTTCGACCACCGTGCATGATAGTTGAGGGTGACGCTGATAAGGAAAAGGATAATCTTGAAAGTTGTATCCAACCCAAGTTTGCCTTTTCTTGTGGGTATGGTTAGATGGAGTTTTGGGATGAACAATGACACTTGTTTGTGCTGGTGTGCCATTCACAACAGTGAAACTCATATGCACACTTGACTGTGCACAAAGTTCCGGTTAGAATTGACTCTTATCTTGTGAGCCTCACAATGCAATTCTAGTGCTCTCTAATTTGTATATTGCTAAACATAAATAACCTAAAAGCAAGAAAGAGAGAGAGATAAAAGAGACGGTAGAGAACGAATAAAACCCTATTTAAATGGTTAGGTTTTTTTTTTTTTAAAAGGGATTTGAATGGTTGAGTTATATATAGAGACTAAGTCAATTTGAGAGTCCAGTGGGATACTAAATGCACAGTTTTAAAAATACAAAATACTCTGTTTTTTCAGTTCTTAAAACACGTGAACCGGTTCAATTTTTATAACTAGCGCTATGTGCAAGATTCTTCATTATAATTTAAACACATCATTTTTTATTATAAGTTATATATATCACCTCTTTCTATAAAATAAATAAATTTATGTTACTATAAGTATATATGATTTAAAATGAATGGTATAACGAAAAAAAATAGCAAGAATAATACATGGATCATAGTATAGTTAACGCAATTAGTGACACTAAGATTATATTGAAATATAATTAATGCAATTAATGACACTAATTAATGACCGATTTTATAAGAAAAACCATATTAATATACATATTAAATTGACTAAACGTAATAATTTGATTTATATTATTTGTTTCCTTATTTGACTGGAACATTAATAATACTTAATTTATTGAATAATTTATATATGGAAAACTCTTTAAATATAATTAATTAATCTATTTCTTCAAATACATATATATATATATATATAATTAATTATATACGAGAATCCATGGAGGTCATTATTTAACCACATGGAGGGATGCAAAAATAATTTATTGGGCTGGCAGTGGAAGGATATGGGTCGTCCAAAACGAGAGTTTGAGGTGAAATGTAAAAAGTTAGCGGCATTGCAGGGGGATGGACATAATCCGGATGTCAAACAAACCTTCGAACTTCAACATGTACTACAAGGCCAACTGGAACAAAAGGAGTTGAGATGGAGGCAACGGGCAAAAATTAATTGGCTTGTTAATGGGGATAGAAATTCGAAGTACTTCCACGCCTGTGCGAATCAACGCCGAAAAGCAAATACAATTAAAAAAAATTAGAGATGAAAGCGGACGTTTTTGGGAGACTCAAGCGGAAATTGGGGGTGCCTTTGAAACCTATTTCAGGGATTTATTTTCCAGTGGCGGCGTGGTGGAGTTCGAGGACTGTCTGGGGGTTGTAGAGGGACGGATTTCGGAGGCCATGAATGAGACCCTTGTGAGACCTTTTGTGGAGGAGGAAGTTCGGCTAGCTCTATTTCAGATGGCGCCAATGAAAGCACCGAGTCCGGATGGTTTCAATGCCGGTTTTTTCCAAAAAAACTGGGACGTTGTAGGCCCTGAGGTTTGCAAAGCTGTTCTCTTCTCCCTTAACAGTGCCACTATTAGTAATGATTTGAATTCCACTTTTATTGCCCTTATACCTAAGGCCAAAAATCCAACGTCTGTCACGGATTTTAGACCAATAAGCCTGTGTAATGTCATATATAAAATTATCTCTAAGGTGTTAGCTAACCGCCTAAAGATAATTTTACCTCAGATTATATCCCCTTTTCAGAGTGCATTCATACCAGGGCGCCTGATCTCTGACAACATTCTGGCTGCGTATGAGACACTCCACACGATGCAAACTCATCTGAGGGGAAGGAAGGGGTATATGGCAGTTAAAGTAGACATGAGCAAGGCTTATGACAGAGTCGAATGGGGCTTTCTGGAAGCGGCGATGAGGAGATTGGGGTTTGATCCACATTGGATAAAATTGGTGATGATGTGTGTATCTTCAGTGCATTATGAGGTCCTGGTGAATGGTATTCCTACTGGTAAAATACTTCCTTCCAGGGGTATATGCCAGGGTGATCCCATATCACCATACCTATTTTTGATATGTGTAGAAGTATTGAGTGCTATGTTCTCTTGAGCTGACAGGATAGGGATCTTGGAGGGTGTCCCTACGTCTAGAAGGGGTCCTCGCATCAACCACCTTTTTTTCGCTGATGATAACTTGCTGTTTTGTAGAGCAAATGGCAGTCATTGGAATAATTTATCCAATATACTCCACATGTACGAGAGAGCTTCGGGACAACGACTAAATTCAACTAAGACAGCCATTTATTTCAGTCGTAATACAGCAGCAAAGGTGAAGCAACAGATTCTAGATATGTCTGGCATTCCGAGTTCACAGAGATATGACAAATATTTGGGCCTACCGGCTTTGGTCGGGAAGTCTCGTACTAAAGAATTTAAATGCATTATTGATAAAGTTTGGACAAGGCTCCAGGATTGGAAACTCAAACTTCTCTCTCAGGCAGGAAGGGAAATCTTGCTAAAAGCGGTAGTACAGGCAATCCCTACCTATTGCATGAGTGTCTTCTTGCTTCCCAAGACATTGTGCCAACAAATCAATACATTGATGCAAAAATTTTGGTGGGGCACTCCAGGTATACATTGGATGAAATGGAGCAAAATGGGACTCTCAAAATCTCGTGGGGGTATGGGTTTTCGAGATTTCCTATGCTTCAATAAAGCCCTTCTAGCAAAGCAATCTTGGCGTCTGTGGCAATTTCCGGACAACCTAGCATCCCAAATAATAAAGGGAAGTATTACGCTAATGGATCCATTCTTGAGGCTAAGTTGGGTAGTAGCCCTTCTTACGCTTGGAGAAGTATTTTGGGTTCTCGGGATCTATTTAAAGATGGCTTATGGTGGAGGATAGGGAATGGGAATTCGGTCAAAATTTGGGGGGACAAATGGGTCCCCATTCCGAACACTTTTGAAATTTATTCTCCACCAAGGGCTACCCAGGATGCAAGGTGGTGATGGATGTGGACCTTCATGGATGGAATAGGGGATTGATTGAAACTTTGTTCTCACCAGAGGAGGCGTTAGCAATTTTGTCTATTCCATCAACCCAAACCGAGAGGATTCTAGGCATTGGAAGGGAGCAAAAATGGCTTATTCACAGTTGAGTGCATATCACTTAGCCAAAATGAAGGAAGAACAGCAGCTCCCAGGGACCTCTAAAATGGAGGAAAAATCAGAGATGTGGAACGCTTTATGGAGACTTCCCATACCCAATGCAGAAAAAAATTTCTATGGAGAGCCTGTCATGAGATCCTTCCAACCAAGGTAAGTCTGCACAAGAGAAAGGTGATTGAGGAAACTATGTGCCCCATATGTAACTTAGCCGAGGAGACATGCTTCCATATCTTGTGGGATTGCCCTTCAGCTAGGCATGTGTGGAGCGGTAGCTTGAAGAAATTCCAGAAAAGCTCCTCTCTTGGCCCGACATTCAGACATGTAGCTGAAAAAATGTTTCAGACCTGTGATGAGATGGAGATTAGCTTGTTCGCGGGTACTGCACGCCGCATATGGTCCAGGAGGAATGAGGTGATTCACGGAGGGTGTTTCTTGCACCCAACAGTGTTGCTCCAACAGGTGACAAGCGATGAAGGATTTTAGTGAGGCAAGGAATAAATCCCCTACAGCTAATGGTGTCCTCAAAAAACCTGGTGGGGGTAGTGGTGGGTGTAGCCGTATGGTGGCGCTAACTGCTACCCAAATCCAACCATCAGGGAGAGGATGATCAGAAGCTGTAGGAAGTTATGGCTTTATACGAGAGTATATGTGAGTTGATTTGTAATGGATGGGGGTTGCCCCTCCTTTTCTGATTTGATTAATAAGAATTGCTTTATCCTTTTCTCAAAAAAAAAAAAAAAAATTACCTCAAAGTTGATATACATATATGTGATGATTTGATAATTAATTAACGCAATTAATGACGCTAATTAAATATCAATTTTTAAGAAAAAACCTGTTATATATATATGACTTTTTTTTTTTTTTGAGAATCCTAAACCTATTAATATACATATTAAATTGACTAAATATATTAATACATAATAATTTGATTTATATTATTTGTTTCTATTTGATTCGGATATTAATAATACTTAATTTATTGAATAATTTATATATTGAAATATTATTAATGCAATTAATGATACTAATTAATAACCAATTTTTTCTTATAAAATCGGTTCACAAATTATGCCTTAAAAAACTGGTTTATCATTAAAATAAAAATGGTTCATAACACATGTCGCAATATTAAAGCACTTTTAAAATGATTCGGCGCATATATATGTGATAAGTTTGAAAGCTTTATGCATTATCTTTTTATATGCTTTATTATTATTATTTTATTTTGCCTTTATTTTTGTTTTTTGTTTTTTTTTTTGAGGCTTTATCTTTGTTTATGAGCAAACAAAGAGTGCAGCTAGATGAAAAAAAAAGAAAAAAAAAAAAAAGAGCAGAATGCCCAAAATATTCCGGCATCAGACATTCACCGGATACACAGACAACGCCGGCTGAATCTTCTCAGGCTTTTGCAAGGGCGCCGGAACAGAAAATTTCGCCGGCGTCGACAGAGGACGCCGTCGCAGCCTCCTCGGCCGGCGGTCTCTGTCAACGCCGGCGAAAGTAGCTATGCCGGCGTCAACAGAGGACGCCAGCGAATCTACCTGCTCTGGCGTTTGCAGAAGACGCCGTCCTTGATTTTCTGTTCACCAACGTTCGCTCAAAACGCCGGCGAAACCGTTTGCCGACACCATCTTCTCCGGCGGTAACGACAAACGCTGGGATAACAATTCCCAGCGTTTGTTTGGTCTTTCCCAGCGCTTTTTGAGCGCCGGCTTAACGCTAATTTTTTGTAGTGAATGGTAACGACCATCACATCTGACTTAATTAGTTCAGAAACACAAAATCTCCATCTACTAGTCGGTACTAATCACCACCATTAAACCAATTCTCAATCAAAATAAAATTCTAAAACCATATTTCTGCATAACTTGCTCTCAAAGCATGCACTCGGCTCTGGTTTACATTGCCACTAGCCTTAGGATCGAAGAAATTATTAAGAGTGGGGTCCTTTCCTATTAATATATCCGGAAATGAATAAAAGATAAAAATGATTTTACTGGGTCAATGATATTGAATGTTAATTAATCCCATGATTTCCTGAAAAAATATATAAATATATATATATATATATACAGAGTGCAGTACTGATCATGCCGGCCTTTAGGAGTGCGCAAGTCCCTTCGACTAAAATATATAATCAAAAATCAAACTTACCTTTACTGGTTAAGAACTAAAATATTGTCAAAATAATGGGAACGGCAAACTCTCGTCTATATAAACTCAGAGCTCCCAGCTTTGTTTGCAGAGCAGTTTTGGTTTAGAAACGTGAGCTACAGTAATCATGGCTGCTTTCCAGTCGTTTGTAGTGTGTTTTATAGTTGCTTTTGCTGTTATTGTGAGCCCTACGTGTGCGGCACTCACCCATAATTTCTATGACAAAGTTTGCCCTCATGCACTCCCCACCATCAAAGCAGTTGTCAAGAACGCTATTATTCGTGAGCCCCGCATCGGCGCATCACTTCTACGCCTGCATTTCCATGACTGCTTTGTCAATGTAAGTTTCATGACATGTCTGATAAAATATTAATTGTTGGGATCAAGTTCAATATAGGATGCATGCATGCTCTGAACCTCATCATGTATATATGTCGGTAATCTATGAATTATAATGCTCATGCAAGCATGGTTGCATGGAATGATCACAGGGTTGCGATGGATCAGTTCTGCTGGATGACACCGCCAACTTCACCGGAGAGAAGACGGCCTTACCAAATTTCAACTCACTCAAGGGTTTCGATGTGGTTGATGAAATAAAAACTGCTGTCAACAAAGTTTGCCGTCGCAGTGTGGTCTCATGTGCAGATATCCTGGCTGTTGCTGCTCGTGACTCTGTCGAGATTGTGAGTGTCAATCAATCTTCCACTTATTTACTTCCTAATTGAAATATTCGTACTAATTTTTTTTTGTTAATTTGTATATATGTGTGTATTTTAGTTGGGAGGTCCTTCCTATCGCTACAAAGTTTTGCTAGGCAGAAGAGATGCGAGAAATGCAAGCAAGAATGACGCAAATAACGATCTTCCTCCCCCGTTTCTCAACCTCACTCAACTTCTCTCAAACTTCCAATCTCATGGACTCAACTTGAAAGACCTTGTTGTCCTCTCCGGCGGCCACACAATCGGACTCTCCCGGTGCATCGCCTTCCGGGCAAGGATCTATAACGATACTAATATTAACCCCGGCTTTGCAGCCTCCCTGAAGCAAGTGTGCCCTTTAACTGGAGGAGACAACAACACGCAGCCACTTGATGCAACTCCGACGAGATTTGATACAGTTTACTTCAAATCCTTGCTGAAATCAAAGGGTCTCCTCCATTCCGATCAGCAGCTTTTCAAGGGTGATGGCAGTACAAGTGATAAGCTGGTGCGCCACTACAGTAACCACTACCTTGATTTCGCCAAGGACTTCGGTGTTTCCATGATCAAGATGGGTAACATCAAGCCTCTCACTGGTACTCGAGGAGAGGTTAGGTTGAATTGCAGGAGAATCAACTAGAAATCTTCTTCCTTTCCATAAAAGGAAAACAGGAAGTTAATTTGTTATTCAACATTTTCGTGTCTCATTTGTTTGGTTAACTCCTACATGAAGATGCGATGTTAACTGGTCAAACGTTTTTTCTCTGTACGCGGTTGGAGCTAGCTGCTGCATATTGTTGTGATTTGCTCTACTTATAATTCGGTGTTAATGAGAGAGCAAAAGTGTGATTAGATCTACTATATCTTGTTATGTATTGAATAATAATAATGAGACAGTTGTATTTATTGTGATTCTACTTTCTGTGAAGTTTTATGGTTTATGAACGGTGCTTATAATTATTTTTCTTACAAGGCTTTTAACGGAATTTAATTGTATATATATTGCCAACATTGTCACGTCTGGTATTGTGATATTATGTACGCCGGTAAATATTGTAAAATCTAATATGAATTATAAAATGATTCATCTCCATTTCAAATTAACTAAAAAAAAGAAGTTAAAAGATAATTAATTTTTTTTAATCACCAAAAATGCAAGATCAATCAAAGGGAGAATGGGACATGTAGGTATACGCGCAATTATAAATTTTGCTCTTATATATATAAAACATTACTGGGTATTTTGTGTTTAATTGAATAATTAAATTCATAATTTCTTATTTGTTAACGTACATGGCCGGTATTGAAATTTCCCATTTAGTTAAGTATTCCAACATAGCTTTATCATTTGTTTTCTAGACTGAAATATGTTAAACCACGTACTTATTATCTTAAAAGTTTAAGCTGATAGAATATAGGTAAATTTAATTACTTAATCATATTACTTTAATACTCTTAATACTCCATCTTACGTGTAACCTTAAGTTCTCTTTTAATAGGTGAGAACCAACATGTAAAATATTTAATTTAAATGGGGGAGATGAATTGACTGAGTCAAGGTTTGATTCCATGATCTTTGGCTTTGATACCATGTTAAACAATCACTTATCCTAAAAACTTAAACTGATAAGAATAGATAAATTTAATCATTTAATCATTATAATACTCCCCCTCACGTACATATGCAATGATCTTTGATAATGGAAGTATAAAAAGGAAGGATTAATGGTAACTTAATTTCCATTCAGACTTCCACTCAAATTTCGTGCTAATTTAGAGTTAATGATTTTTGTTTTTTTTTTTTTTAGTTTTTTTATTGGCATTGAGTTTCCTAATATCCCTTAGTTCATTTCCATCTTTAGGAGATTTTCCCATCTTTAAATTGCTAGCATTATTTCTTATAAGCTTAATTTACTATTTCCATCTTTGAGTTTCGTAATTATATCCCTTAGTTTTCCATCTTTTGATAATGAAATATTGAATCAGGAAGTTATTAAGCTTTATTAATTTATTTTTAATTTTATTTTATTGTTGTTGCTTCTACTCTTTTCTTATCACGCCGCCGACTAGTAAAAAAGTGTTTGACCATATCCTGGATTACTGAGAAAGCAATAGGAAATGTATTGCGTCAATTACTCAATGTTTATATTCGATCCCCAGCCTATTAATCTGCCGACAGAATGATAAAAAAAATACATTGCAGCCCGTAATATTTCTCTTCAACTAAAATAATCACTATATATACATAAACAAGATTAGCTTTCTCTATTAAGAATCGTCATGTCAACTAATATATGATCAAAAGCTGGAAACAAGCAATCTAATGGCGTAACTAATATATTAACTCTATAATAAACACGTACGTCAGAAAATTAGATAATAAACATATAATTATATATATATTATAATTTGCAGAGTTTAGAAATCTCTGCTGAAGTCATTTCCTTGATTTTGTTGAATCATATCTGGTACTGTGTCGCAAAAATGTTATTAGAAGCTAATTAAGTCTTCATTAATTCCCTTGATCCTCTCTTAAGGCAGCCTTTAATGGAGAAAGCTAAAAAAAATTTACTAAAGAGAATAGGGTTTTCCACTATCAAGCTAAAACAGTTTTTTGTTCAACAAGTACAATATCACTGGAAAATCCATTCTCCATATCTGGACTTCGTTATACTTCAAGCCCAGCTTCGCAAGAATGGCGTACAGCACCATTAGCTGATCTGAGGACGTGGTTTACCTGTAAGGACCAATGATTGATTTTCATTGACACATTATAAAGTTGTATGATAATTATATAACAGTATATTAAATAGAAATACTAAAAAAAGATTGCTAATTTGCATGCACATGACACCGATCTCAAGTATAAGATGTCTTAACATGGGGAAGTGCCAGTCACTTATGTGGCATAGGTATGTAGATTGAAAAACCAAACGGTACAAGATCAACAACTCTTCCTATAGTACTCAAGAACAGAATCAAGGAATATAGGTTAAATAAGAGAAAACTCAACTTTGAATTATTTCTTATTTCAAACTGAATAAAATATGCCATAATTTGTGGCTTAAGCTATCCTTATTGAGTTTATATAAAAAATAGTCTTCATCCTAACTTTCAAGGAGATATTGGTTCGGCTACCCTCAAATTGGCTTTTAGGGTACGTGCATGGACGAATTATTCATTTTGACTACAAGATGGTTCAATCACCCCTGAGCAACTAAAATAAGTTGCAGGCTACCACCACTGAAGTTCGTGAGAATGACTACAATTGATGAAAAGAGAATTTAAGTTTTTTTTTTTTACTAAAATATAGCAAAATTTAGGCCGTTCATTTTAAATAAAATGACACATACTTAGGCACGTTGCAAATGCACGTGACATGGCGAAATATCCTAGGTATTGCCCCCAATCTCAATCTGCCGAGCACCTACCTTATTAGTTATTATAAGCCGACCATTAATTCAGTGCATAGACCTTCGTCTTCGTAATGTCTCTAAGGCTAAATAATAGTTAAATTATTAAATTGAATCTTTTTTATTAGCTTTATATTTAGAAAAAAAAAGTAATTTATCATCATATTGGAGCAACTAATTAAATTTATATCTCCAATCTACATTAATTCCTATTTTAAGTAAAATAATTCATGACTCGTTGAAAATTTTAGAAAAATAATTAAATAATTAAGTGTGCAATTAAAGTTTCCATTAGCTAGCATAGACTCTCGAGGTAATTGTCATGTGGAATGGAATGGAATTAAATAATAATAATGGTAGCCAGAAATTAATGAGATTGCATTGACTCTAGCTGTTTGACATCTGTGTTTGTGCTGCATATATATATATATATAGCGTGCCACTACAGCAAATTTCAGAACTAGCTAGGTTCAGAAGAATGAATGTATATATTTATGAGATTACAAGCTCGCTAGGCACGTTGAACATTAAAAAACAAGAATAAGCTTATATATATTGTCATAATACATGCAGAATATATATTTTTAAATATATAAAACCCTAGTCCTTTGGCACCAAAACAATTATTGGTAGCCATATATATATATATATATATATATATATATATATATATTGCCTGCAATTATTTGACTCTGACTTTGCGCTGCCCATTCATGTTACAGCTCAACAAATTAGTTTATTTTGCAACTTTCAGAATGAACAATTTATTAAGAATTTCAATGCACGTTGATCCACAAAAAAGCTTATCTTGTCATAATACATCCACATGGTCATGCATATATATATATATATATATATATATATATATATATATATATATAAGAAGGTTTATCGCCAGAGAATATGTTACCCTTTTCTTCGGCATTCATGTTCGATGAACTCGAACTCCGCGTTTGAGAATAGGATATGATATGATCACTTAAACTGAGCTTAATGTATAAGATTGAAAATGATCTGGAAAGATTGAAGTACTAGCCATGGAACTTTTTATTGGGTCCATTGAAGGCCCATTGGGCCTATGGGCTACACAATTGGAGATAGAAGTACTCTCCCTTCCTTTAAAGTTCAAACCCCTCCTCTCTCGTATAGGCTGAAATCAAATCTCAGATTTGAATATGGGAATTGGTCGTCTTTTGAGTGTTACAAATTTAAAAATGGGCTTCTCTAATCTGTTAACCGGCCCAACTCAGCCCACTCTAAACAATCAAATTGGTTAGCCTATGAACCTCCACCTCTACCGGTTTAATCTGTAGATAATGCTGCAGATGTTCCTGTCCAAATTAATCCGAGAATTAATGTCGATAATCTGCTGTTCAAGATGACGTTTTACATAAACAGAATGTTGAGAAGATAGCTCAAGTACTACAAACTCTCAATCAAATTCAAATTCAAACTCAAGATCATAAAGATGACACTAGAGAAAGAGATAACAGAGCCTTTGTATTATTTTTTATTTGATCTGTAAATTCAATTACTGTAAACCACAATCGTACAACTTTATATTTAATATATTTCAATCAAACACATGTGTTGATGATCATCTTGATCAAACCCTATTCAATTAATTTTCTTGCAATCTTTGCGAATTTGGCCACTGGTTCCTGTGAGAGGGCTAAGGTTGCCCATTTTGACCATGGCGCTGGCAAAATCAGAAGCGAAAGTTGAAGAGTTGGTGCTGTAGGTGGTGACCAGAGAGTCTGTGGAGCCGCCATTGAAGAGCTGTTGGTCCGAATGGAGGAGGCCCTTTTTATTCACCAAGTCCTTGAAATAACCATTGTCAAAGATTTCAGGGCTAAACGCATCAAAGTTAGCAAGGTTGTCATCGCCTCCTGAGCTTGAACAGTTTGATTTTAATGATGTTGCAAATGTTGAGTTTATGTTCGTCTCGTTATAGATACGGTCCCGAAACACCACACACCTGGCTTTCCCTATTGAATGACCTCCTATAGTTTTGCAAAATTCAGAAAAATAATAATTAAAAAGTAATGCTAATTATAATAATTAACATAATTAATTATGCTTTACTATTGGTTTACCTGAGAGGGCTACAGCTTCTTTTTCTGTAAATCCTTTGTTCGAGAAGGCAGATAAAATGTCCTTAAGGTCCATTGTTGGAGATGGAAGGTCGCTATTTGCTGCTGTAAAACTTGCATTGGTCGAGTCTCTTCTGCCTAACTGAGCTGACCACGAATAGCCGCCCAACTTGTGAAAGAGACAGCGCGCACCATGAAAAAGAAGGAGATCATGATTAGCAAAAAGAAAATTATGTACTAAAAATAATAAACTTAATCATTTGATTAATACTTTTATTTTGAAATGATAGTACTTACTGCAACAACAGAGTCGCGAGCTGCAACGGCTAGGATATCTGCACAAGAAACAACTCCAGGGCAGAGACTCTCCATTTGAGACTTGATGGTGTCAATGACATCAAACCCCCGCAATGAACCTACGTTTGGGGCAGCCGTCTTCTCCCCAGTGAGAGTTGAAGTGTCATCTAATAACACAGATGCATCACATCCCTGTTTAACCCACAACCAAATCCATCAATAATTGACTGAAAAACAAATCATGGTATCGATCTCTACACTTTTATCCTTAAAATTGTACATGCATGTTTGTTTGTTTGTTTATCACATAAAACATCATGGGATAATGTGTCTGGTTAATCCTAGGTTGTATATATGCAGGCATTTATAAATAACTTCATGACCACATGCATGGTGCAAGAGAGAGAGAGAGAGAGAGAGAGAGAGAACATGCATTGACAAAGCAATCGTGGAAATGGAGACGAAGCAAAGAGGCTCCCATGCGACGCTCCTTGGAAACTGCATTATTTACTGCAGTTTTGATAGTGGATAGGGCTTTTGGGCACGTTGAGGAGTAATAATTTGTAGATAATTGCGCAAAGGCTGCTCCAAACAGAAGCAAAAATGCAGAGAAGCAGAGTATGTTTGAGTGTGAGCTGTGAAATGCCATTTTTCAAAGAAGATAAAGACGACAAAGAAGTAGAGCTTGTGAGTTATTGTCTTTGGTTGGGAATAATAGATGAAACTGCATGTATATATAGAGGAAAACTTGGACTGTCTAGGTCAAACATTCTTTAAAAATTGGAAAATAAATAGGGAAGAAGGGTGTCCTACTTAGGCATCCACCGATATTGATGAAACCATCTTCGTGACTTCTTGATAATTAGAGCCAAAGATCCCGTGATTGAATCTTGACTCTTTCAAATTATCTCCATTAAAATATTTCACGTGTTGGACCTTATCTATTAAAAATGAGTTTGAGTCCATACGTAAGAGGGAGTATTAAAAAGTAATGATTAAGTGATTAAATTTATTTCTTCCTATAAAATTAAGATTTTGGAATAACGGATGATTTAACATGATATTCTCTAATATGATCATCTCAAATCCTGTATTTCATAAATGTCAAAATTAAATCATATTATAGATTATGTAAGTTCCTAACCCACCTGAAAGTGGCAAACGGCTTCCCAACGACATTAATGGTCGGTTTTAGGCCTTATTAGATCAGATTTTGAGGCCGGACAAAGTTTCTAGATTTACGCATGTATTTTTGATAGGATTAATAGATGTTAGTTTAAAAATACATGTGAGAATTACATGTATTAAGGACAAATGTATGTAAGTCTAATAGACCGGTTCCAACCTAGTTTTAAGAAAAACGGTCCTTTTAAGCATACCAGAGTTTAAAAAATTTAAAAATATGTAGGATATTATTCGAATTACACAAAGTCGCTTAGCCCTTATTTTGTGACAATGTATGTATGGGAGACTAATCTCTGTCAGGTTTTTCCACATCTAACTCTTACTATGCACGTACATGGGATCTGACTAGCTATCATACATATATAACTTCAATATTGTAGAAAACATCTCTTTGAACATACAGATTTTTGAACGATCAGACCGGATGATGGGTCATTTGCTGCAAGGCAAAAAGTAAACCACCAAAGTTGCGCCGGCCAACGGCAGTTGGCCTGCTGCATAATTAATTAAGGCAATTAACTGAATGTGGAAAAGCCAAGGGCGTGAAGCTGCTACTTTTGACAGACTTTGTAGTAGTTGAATAGAATGCATGTGAACACATTTGGCTTAGGAATCTAGCTAATTAGTCAACCAAACCTAATTGAGGCAAATACCCAATTTATAGCTTGAAACCTTGCAGTGGTCTTGATATGGAAGCTATTTTCTGCAAATCCCCCAAACTTTAGAACCTTCAACTACTCGTAGGAGCAGGCAGATTCAAAAGGGTCCTAATAAACAAATAACAATCTCTAAAAAGTAAACGGTAACAAAGTCCTGAAAGATTTACATTACACTTGCTAGAATGAGTTAGTGGAGGAAATTTTCTCCCTTTGAGAGCTCCATATTTGACATTTGAGCCAATCTAAGGTCAAACCAATAAAGATGACATCGGAGTTCTTCAACTGTCTGATATCCTTCTGAAGGGACTCATAGCTAACTTTTCCTAAACTTTTCAATGCTGCAGTACTAAATGTAAGATGTTCACTCAAATTTTTAATTGGGTAAGGTTAATGTCCCCTTCTTACTTAACTACCAAAAATTGGTAATATCCTTTCAAGACATAAATATCCTTAATAAAATAAAATAAAAACTATATATAAAAAATAAAGAAACTAGATTTGCATGGCCGAAATTATTTAGTCTTGAGAAAGCGAGAGAGAGAGTATATATGCAAAATGCTCGTTCCAAGTGCCAAGTGCGCGATTAAAGTCACATGCTATGCTTCTTGTGTCCAAAAGACCACAATCATACACATGCGTGCGTATTGGTGCATACGCTCATATTTTTCTCATTTACGTGCAAGACTCTTCTTTTACAAAACTCCAAAAATCATCTCCCCCCCTAAAAATTGTTAGAACTAATGATTAAGTGATTAAATTTACCTTATTCTATTAACTTAAGCCTTTAAGATAATGGATGATTTAACATGATATCATAACCAAATGTTTTAGGATCGAACCTTGACTTCATCAATTCACCTCTCATTTAAATTAAATTTTACATGTAATGGGCCTCATCTATTAAAAAAAAGTTTGAACTCACACATGAGAAGGAGTGTTAAAACTAATGATTAAGGTAGGAGGAACACTAACCTATCTCATTATGCTTTTCTTTTCTTCTCCTCTTTCTTATGCACAAACACAGTTTAGTTTCATGAAAGTATGACTATTTAATTTTATCTCATTTTATTGGTGTAATACTATTAATCAACTTTATAAATCATTGTTTTCAATAGTAACGAATCTAAAAGTTGATTGTAAGTCTTACATCAATACAATAAAATAAAAATATAATTTCTAACTCAAATAAAAATATAATTTCTAACTCAAATAAAGATGGCAAGAAACCATGATATATACCCCACGCCTTGGCATCGATCTTTTTGTATTAATCCCCCAAAGCCCTCGCAAAATGGGTCAGCAAAAATGATAATGGTAGGAACATGGTCAACAAAAGCGTCACGCCCCTGGTTTCCTAAGATGGTTTTGTTGTTCGTCGTGGTCAACCTACACGAAATCATGTTATTGACACCGTCACACCAAGGTGCTATAAGGGCAGTATTTTTTAACTTTCATCATTAAAATGAGGAAAAATATTTCACTACAGAAAAATGCTCGGAATATCATAAATTTTAGAGTAGTGATTTATCCACAATCAGCGTGAGTGAACAGTCACTCACGCCGGTTTAAAAAAATATTATTTATTAAAAAAATTACTTTTTACACTATTTTTTTATTAAAATTTTATATTTTTTTAAACCGGTATGAGTCACTCACGCCAGTTGTAGATAATCACTACTCTAAATTTTATAGTGCCCTTTACAAACTCACATGATAATTCTTTTGAGTATTGTGTGGAATCACATAAATGAAAAAAATAAAAATAAAAAAATGAAGCAATAAAATTTGACAAATGAATTTAATTGTTGAGTGGTTGATGTAGCAAATAACATGTAAACTGCTACGTCAATTTGTAAAAACCTATAACAAAAATTATTACGCCCCTAGCAACGCTCTTAAAATGATATGGAAATAGTTCTAGAAGTGCGTATTGCTTAACATCATTGGATGTGAGAAATAATTGAGAATTGTGCTTATTTTCTTTGGTGGAATAGGGGTGACAATTGACAAAGAGCACTAAAAGAGTTTGGATAATGGTTGAATGGCGAGAACTTCATTTTTGACTGCTGGATGCACCGACTAAACGGTACCACAATGCCTAGTCTAACGCGTAGTTTGATTCTGGTATCTTCTGTCTAGGTTCCATAAGCCCCTCTTATGACCCATGCAGATTGCAAAGCCAAAACTATACATTAATAATTGAACCTATACTTATGCTTAGCATTAGTCAACAAAACAAAAAGAACCAATACATACTTGGCTCTTTGCCTAAACCTAACCACAATCCGCAAATTCAATACAAACTTAACAAGTTAAAGTTAAAATGTATGTTAAATGAGTTAAATTATAGTTGACCTATATAATCTTATATTTATGCCTTAATACATCCTTCGTAATGAGTATTAGACTGGCATGTCTTTATAATATGTGAAAATCAAGTGGGCAAATATTAATTTAATAGACTGAATTGAAAAAAAATTTTGATTGTAACTTTAAGAGCATAGGCAAGACCTAGAAATGGACGCTGTAAGCCAATAATTTAGTCTGAGTAACCAAATAGTTAAATAAGTGATCTAAAACATACTAATAATCTCAAAAATATTCAAGATTTGCTTGGAGATGGCCGTGTCAAAATATATTAAGCAGATCTATTGATTCTTCAGTGGCTATGTCGAATTTCATGTAATGTGCCATTGAAAAGTAGCTATACTGATGATTTTCATATCTAATATCACGCCAAAAACTTGTCTTCACAACAACATAAAGATTTTCTCTCACTTACTCGAAGAAAAAAGCTAGCAGATGAAGTGAGCTAATCAGGCAGCTGCTTATTGCCCCTTCAATGTGCCGCCTAGCTAACAAAGCTATTTGCTATTTATTTGCTATCATCGCATCACTCTCAAAATACAAATTTCTCTTCTTCTGAACCTACAGAAATTGTTCTATCTCCCATTTCCCGGAGGGCATCTGCTGTCGGGTCATCGATCCCCAACAGATACTGCACACGAGACAGTCTCTCTGGTGCTGGCTCACTGTTGAGGTATATAGCATATAGATCAGCTAGCTCCTCTGGCACCTCCCACGACAGCGGCTTGGAAGGTACAGCTTTGTCACAAGCCAGCAAATCATTAAGAGAGGAAACCTGCACCAGCAGAAAGAAGCCATCAATCAAAGTTATCCTTCTACACAACACTATAGGATTAGCTCAAATCGTTAAATGACCACCATCGAAGTATAAATATGAGGAGAATTCCTTGTGAAACAAATCAATAAAAACAACAGGAATAATAAGTTCATAAAACTCCATACCACTCCTTGTCGATTTCTCTGCCTTAGCAGTGACACAGCTTGAACTAAAGAATTTGCTAATCTAGTTCGCGCAAGCTCAATAACAACACGTTTTGCCTTCTCAGCATTAATGCTGAGATCTGATGGGATTTTTTCGTAGACTTCTTCCTCAGTGAACTCGCCAGTGCCAGATGAGAAAATGTCATCCACAGTTTTTTTGAAGAGGTTCTCTCGCAAGCTCTCAGATATCATGTTATCTAATTCGACACCTGCTTCCTTAAGTTCTCTTATCTGCTTTATAGTAAGCCTTCCCTGACCAACAGCTGTTTCGATGGCAGCTGCCATTTTCGTGGTGGTTATGCTCTTTATTATCTTCTGTGCATATTGTGGAGGCAAACCAACTTGCTTCTGCAACTGATCAAGCTGCTCTACCCTGGCTTTTGTCAACTGTCCATCAGCTAAAATCACCTCAGCTTGTTGCCTAAAAGCCTGCTCAGCTAGACTCCTATGTACTTCCACTATCTCCTTAGTACTCAAACCAAGGATCCCACCAAGCTGATTTAGTAGAACAAACTCTGAATCATCCTTTTTTGTTGTGATCTGAGCACCAAATGGAATCTTTCTCACTTCACCAGTTAGACAAAAAAGCAAATATGTCTTGTAGAGGTCAGTCCTCTCTCTTTCTGGAAGGTCATCTTTGAGAGTTATCTCTGTCTGGCCAGGCTTCCCCATCTTAGCAGTAAGTTCCTTACCAGGTCTTATTTTCCTAAGCGACTGAATAGATTCCCATTCCTCATCCTCTTCAACTTGCTCTTCAACTGGTTTCTCTTCCTCCTTTACAGGTTCTTGTGATGGGGTGTCAGATGATTGCCCTTTTATATCTGCCAATAACTCAGTTACAACCAAAGTGTTGAAAGCTATCATCTTCTTAAGTTCTTTTGCTGACTCAGTACGGCTCCCAGCACCCCGTGCTCGTTTTATATAGTTGATGAAAATCTTTCGGACCTGCATAAAAGAATTTCAAGAAAAGGGGAACATGCATAAATTTGGATTCAGGACTTCATCTCTAAACCTTCAATGTGAAGCTCTCAAAGTGGATACTTACAGCCTTGCTCGCAATAGACATGGCAATTTCCTTAGTCAGCCTTAGGCCATGTGCTGCCTTTTGCACAGATTTCTTGACATCAGCATCATAACCATCGACACCAGCTGAAATTGCCTCCTTCACTGCCTGGAAAATAATACATAATCCAGCATATTGGTCAACAACAATACTATCAATTACATCATTTTGTGATACCAAAAAATAAAAAAATTGATAGGTAGACAAACAAAATACAAAATCAAGTAATCTTTTCTCATATCAAAGCATCTATTTATTTTACTGTATTGCAATCAACAAGCCTTCGAAGAAATTAATTTATACAAAAACTGAAACCAGAAAACACTGTCTGATCACAAACTAAATGACCAACTAGCAAAATGCTTCCAAAAGATAAGATATTTATTACTTTTAAACAAACTCATTCCAAAATAACTTCTTATTGGTATTGTGACCAACAATTTCCATTTACAATGTCCGACACAAATGGTATGTCTTTCAGATGGAATCATCCCTCGAGAAATTCCCAGAACATTTGTCTCTGGTACTAGCTATCAAGAAACAGTTGCAATGGCTGAAACATGGTGCACCATATTGATCACCATTTGGAATCATATATCGATTTAAATCCTCCATAAAATCAAAATTACAGCTTCCCTTTCTACTTACCATACTAACAGCAGCAAAAGAAAAATATAGAACTGACCATTGATAACCAATTAATTTGATCCAGCAATGGGAAGGATGCACTGCTTACCCACACCAATCTCTAAATCTAGGGGGCAGAAACAGGAATTTTGCATTGGAGGCCAAGTTAGGAATGGGATTGGATATACTTAAGTTTTGGGGGGGCTTTAGGAGAGCTGCTATATGTTTTGCTAAAATTTGTCCTCAACTGAAATTTGGAGCATTTCAAGCCATAATCTGGTAATGCCCCTGCTCTGAACAACTAATAGTACTGCTTAGTGTCCTGTCATAAAAACATAAGATGTTTTCAGCACCCCATCAACCTCTATAATTCTAACTCTCATGTAAATGTACAAGACTTGGGATGGAGGTGCACCATCGATAGGGAAACCCATGGATTCAAGTTGATATGTCATAATACAACATAGAACAGTTGATTTCTCCCCGTTGTCGATAAGTTATGATGAATTCCTTTCTCGCTTTTCTTTTTCTAGTTAGGTGATTCTTTGTATACTCTCTGTGTACTTTGGGGCACCTTATACTTTTAATAAGACTAGTTATTACTTATAAAAAAATATATAACAGAGAACAGTAAAAGGGTTTCTTATGGAAACATATACCTATGATTTGACAACCAGATATGTTACATGACAAAAGAAGATAAATGAAACCAAAAAAAAAATGTTACCTTTTCAAACAAACTGCCACAGATATCTGAGTGGGCTGCTTCAACAATCTGCTGAGGTATACAGAGCATGACACGTAACCTCAGCAAGGCAGAAACATCATTCTCATCAAGTTCTCCATCAGCTACGCATTGCTCAAGTTTTTGCCGGTAAATTTCTTAAGACAAAACGGATATGTCAGGTACTATTGCCAAAAGAACAATAAAGAAAAAGACATATCTAGCAATTAATGAAGCAGGCAGAACATTTAACAAAATAATCAAGTTTGAATGATACATATTGCATAACTAATACGGAAACCTAGACAAAACTTTTTACAATATATGTATCAAATTACCTTCATGAATCTTACTGGCCTTTTGTGGATCGAAGTGCAACTCATCACAGAGATTTTGAAGGAAGGCTGCTTTACTATCTGCCACTTCTAAATCACCACCAGTAACAGCCTGTGCAAGTCGCTTACGGTATACCTTGGAGGTAATATCTAGTGTGATGGCTTCTGCTTGCCGTTTGCCTAAACCAAATATATTCTTCAATTGATTTAACGCAGCAAGCTACATCCAAAACATATGTATGTATTAATAACAGGAGGATTAGGAATAAACCTGAATCAAGCACAAAAACAATAAAGCATTATTTTAATTGTTTATAAGAAATACCATATTATTTACACTATCGTAGAAAATTATCTCTCCAACAACAAGAAATGAGATTCACACACCAATTATAGTTTTATAAACATTTTATTATTTATCACAGTTTGTTGCAGATAAATGCGTGTTTACTCAAATACACATTAATTTTTTTTTATAAGTAATAACAATTCTCTTTTTTTTTTGATAGGTAAGTAAAACAATTTATTAAAAGCGCAAAAGGCACAACCCAATATTAATAAGGAGATGAAATTTGATCTCACGTCTATTAAGTTAGAGGATTTTTTATGAAATTAAGTCTTTATTTTTCAGCACATTGTATCTTTGGACAACTGCTTTTATTTCTCTTTTGATCATTAGTTATCATGATTTTCTTGTTCTTTTCGCTCCAAAGTTCTTGGTGATACTAAATAATGTTAATCCGAAAATTAATAATAAAATAAATAGAATGCAAGAGAATAAAATTAGAGTAAAGAAAGATCTCACAATGCTATATAATCAAGCAATAGCATTGTCCTTAAATGTTGATTTCGTGCACCCTAGAGTATTCAATCTGGTGCAATCGGGTCTCATGACACACAACCTCCAAGGATTAGACTATAGCGTCTACCTTCATTAAGGACCCACTTCCAAATACGAAGGTCAAATGAACAACCCTTTGATCTACTTGATGAAAAGCCACAAAAAGAAAATCCTAGAAATAGAAGACACTATATGAACTTTTAATAACTTCTATACGGCTAGAATGAACTTCACAAAACCTATATAGAATAAGTTCTATACGGCTAATTTCCTAGAATAGGACAAACAAAAAAAAATTATCTAGAAGTTCTCCTTTTATAGTGCCATTTTGTAAGTTGTGAGAATGAAAAAATAAAATAAAATAAAATCTTAAAAAAGTTAATGTCAAACAGAGGAATGGAGCTGACTCCCCATTACAATATGATAAGAGATAAAAGACCCAAGTTGTTAGCAGCATTAGAAAGATGAATTTAAAGATCAACCTACGACTTGGCTTACTAAAAGAGAGGGAAAAAAAAGATAAAGAAAAAGGAAATAGCATCTCTATCAAGCTTCCAGCAGCATAATAAAGGATTAGGTGGGTTTCCAAATACTGGTTTAGGTAAGATTATAACATTAAGAACGTTTAAAAAATAAAATTTAGAAATTCGAGGGTTTGTTCTGAATGCTTTAAAAGGCACTATTAGCTCAAAAAAGAAAAACTGGGTTAGTCAACTAAGAAAGAGCAAGAAAACAATCTTGGCGATCACATTCTTTTGTTTTGTTGTTTATTTTATTTTTTTTATTTTGATAAGTAATCTTGGCAATCACATTCTCACAAAAATAAGTACAAAATTGCTTAAGAGAAAATAATATTTTTAGAAATTGCCCCCAACAAATGTGTTTTCATTGCAACAATAATTTGACATTCAATTTCTAGTTTATAAAGAATAAAAGAAAATATAGTATGAACATGAGTAGAGACATAAAGAGAATTATCAGTGTTTGTTCACCTTATTTTCTTCCATGACCATTAGATAAAGAATCTGTAACATATGCTCTATAAAGGAGGTTCAAGTCATCCATCTTTCTGTCACCATCATAATCACCACCTAGCCAAAGATACAAATCAATAAAATCAAAATGTCCAAGCTGATCATTCAAGCAAAAGCTCAGAGTTAGGATCCATACCTAGTAAAGAAACCGGACCGACCCCAGAGGCAAACTGATCTGCATTCGGATGGTTCTTCAGTGACATAAGCAAATTGTTAAAAGCTAGTACCTTGTCAAGCTCTTTCACAACTTCTGTGACACTCCTGCTGGAAACCCTATAGCAAACCAAAACCTCCAATAAGACTCAAATAAAAAGAAGCAGAAGATCCTTTTACAATAAAATTCACAACAGAAAGCATGTACAGGAACAGAAGCACACTCTTAGATAAAATTATTGAATGGAGATAAAAATTGATGAGTAAATGAATCTATCAAAACAAAACAAAAAGGAGGGGGGGGGTAGGTAAATATTATTATGATTTGAGTACAGAAGAAAAGACCATCCTGTTAGACAAAGTGTAGTTATATAGGATTATAACGTGTCTGATTTTGTGCTATACGAAACCATCTGTAAGCATTAATTATTTTAAACAGTTGTGACCATACACTGATCTTGTCCTGGACTTGAGCATACTGAGTGCTGATGAAATATTTTCCTCAACCAGTTTTCTTGTTCGCTCCCTAAACAAGTCCATGGCAAGCTGCAATGAAAAGGACATATCACATAGAGAACAATTACAAACCAGCTACATAAATCCTCTCAACAACAAAAGGATGGAGAAGATACCTCATCAGAAATTTGATATGAACGTTGTGCTTCTCTAAGGCTAACAAGCTGCTCCGCATCAATATCTAAAGCAATATATATGCATTTCTTTGTATTTCAGAGTTTAAACCAAATATGACCGTTAAAGATCGCAAGTAGAAACCCACAAATGAAATCATTCACCAAAGTATTCAACAATATAACTATATGAAATAATAACCTAGCATGGAAAAGAAAAGTAATGAGTATATAGTCAATAGTTAATGTTCAAGAAACTGGATGTATATCAAATACAATTGGCAACTTGCTTAAGAAAGTAATCAGTACTGTATAAACTGCTCAGTGTTAGCAATCTTGCTTAACTCAAACACCAGCTAAGACAATACAACAATCCTACTAGCCACTCACAAAGACCTTAATGCATAATGTATTTACCTCGGCCAACTGATTTTAGCTTAGAAGCATACAACCGCTGGGCATTATCGCGGATAGCAATCTCAACCTGGCAGAAAAGATTATTATAGTCCACCTGGTAAATTAATGACAGAAAAATGGTTCAGAAATTAAAGTTAAGGATTAATGATCAATTACCTGGGAATCAGTGACCTTGAAAACACGTTTCCAAGGTAAAAGAAAAGACGATGCTTCTCCAAACACAAGAGTTGAAACATAAATGAGCTTCTGAAATGCCTGCACTGGAGATTAATAATGGTCAAGCTCCATATCTTCAACTTTAATCCTTGAGATTAGTAGACAGTGTCAAGAAAACTAGCACATATGACCTACCCGACGTTCCTCAATGCCAGCATCACGATCTCCAGTTTCAAGCCGTTGCCTAAAGATTCGCCTACCAATCTGCAAAGCCACAAGCAGCATCAAACCCAGTAATATTTGAAATCAAGTTCACACAAAACCTTAAGCATTCTCAAACTCTGAAATAAATGCCACAATAAAATGTAAGATGTACCTCCATATGCATTGCTGCAGCATCTGGGTCATCAATGCCCAATGCTTTTTTAAAGTTGATTATCGTATCAACTTCGTCACCTTTGAGCTCTTCCCCTCCTGGAGGAAGGACGGAAGTCACGAACCTAAACATCCAATCCAAATAGAAAATTAGCCAATAAATTCACAAGATAAACCAACTAAACATACTGGAATCTAAAACCACATCTCACATACAAAATAGTCGGCATATACACACAATTTGTATACATTTCATTTACTCATATATGCGCACAACTTAATTTAAAAAACGAAAAAATAATTTCGACTCACTGGCAATATATATCACAAAGCTCAGCATTGAATGCCTCATCTTGCTTGCTCACTCCATATCTGAAAATCAAATAAAGAAATCAGAACAGCTACTATGGCGAAACTACAACAAAATCAAGTCGATAAATGTGTCAGCACTTCAATATAAATTTAATATTAGAGTTCTAGAACCAATGGAAACGAATTCACCAATACAAACAAAACTACCTCCAAAACGTCAATTACACTAATCAATTATGATAATCAACCAGATAAGAGTCTTAATCAAACTGACTTTTTAGCAATCGTTTCGATATCCTCCTTCTTCACGGCCCGCGGGTCGCTGTGGCCGGCCACGTAATTGTGCAAATCCGCGGCAGCGACATCCGGTGCGCAGGCATTAAGAGCATACCCGGCAGCTCCACCGGCTGCACCGAGCACCACGGCGCCACCGAGCGCCGCCGTCTGAGACTTGCCGAACCGAGACCCCAAGCCGTAGCCAGCAGCGATCGCCGCGCCGAGGATCAGAGCCGAGCTAGCTAATCTAATAGGCGGTGATAACGTGGCCACCAGAGGCTGAATCCCCGTGAGCTCCCTCTTGCCGCCGAAGACATTATTGGGAGGGGGAGGTGACGTGGAGGGGGCTGATTGATCTTCGGCGGAGGAATTGATTGAGGCTCGGGAAAGGCGTCGTTTGAGGGTGAGTTTTTTGGAGTGTGCGGTGAAACGGAGGGGGAGGGGGTTGAGGAACGGGGAGTAGAGAACGGAACGGTGAGGAGTAGAGGGAGAAGCGAAGAGAGTAGAGGGGTTCATGGCTCCCTCTACGAACGGAGGTCCCGGAACGACGTCGTGGGCGGAGTGTGCTAAGGAAATGGAAGGTTTTTCTTTAGGGTTTAACGAAGAGTCGAAGACAGTGAGAGTGAAAGAAGAAGAGGATAGGGAGAAGAGTAGATAGATGAGTGCCAACGACAAATAATTTGTAGGAAACGGATAGGTTGGTATTCTTAATTTCTTATGCGTTCATCGCACAGTACTACAGTAGTGCCATCTTTGCCAATGCCAGGGAACTATTGGTTTTTTTTTTTATATAAAAAAAAAAACAATTCAGGAAAAAAGAAAAGGAACAAAATCAACAAATTAATTCAAAGAAAAAAAATGTGGGGAGCTGTTGTGAATTATGGTATTTAGGTTTTAGGGGTACCAGCCTCACTCTCCACGGATATACTGAATCTAATTTTATATTTGCGTTTTTTATAAGAAACTTGGGTGGGGCTAGGTGGGTATTGCAATTATAATAGCATCTCTAGCGAAAGTGGCTATTTTAGCCACTCAAAATATATATTTTTTTCATTTTAGCTACTAATTTTTCAATACACACTCCAGTAAAACATCTATTTTAACCATCTCTTCTAATTAAATATCATTTTTTATCTTTTCATTTTCTCCCCCATCTCTCTCACCTGCACATTTTCTTCCTCATCTCTCTCTTCCTCTTCTCTTCCGCACATACAAGGTAACAAGCTCTTCATCAGGCACAAGACTGGGAGGATCGCTAAGAACACCAAGGGGTTTGAGCCAACGAGCACTGCCAGTGTCACTTGGAAGCCCAACCAGGACATCCTCGAGCGCGATCGCAAGAGTCAAATCGAGCTGAAGCTCATCGTGCTCCAGGACATGCTAATGCTCCAGTGCGTAACTGCACTACTCGTCTGGTTGGGCTGAAGCTCGTCATGCTGAAGCTCGTTTGGTTGGGCTGAAGCTCGTCTGGTTGTGTTATGGATCAAGGTTACACTGATGCCGAGATTGCTAAGTGGGAGGAGAGAGGAGAAAGATAAGAGAAAAATAATAATAAATACTTAACAGGTGCAAAATTGGATGCAAAAGGTTTTCATCAACAATAAGGTGTTGACTACTTTGAGATGTATAGCCCTGTTGTGAAACCCATTACTATCCGAACTATGCTCTCCTTAGCTGTGTCTGCAGGTTGGTGCATAAAGCAAGTGGATGTGAGCAATGCTTTTCTTTATGGTCATCTGCAAGAGATGGTCCACATGACTCAACCCCTTGGCTTTGTCAATCCTATGTATCATGATGCCATGTGCCTTTTAAAGAAAGGTTTATATGAGCTTAAACAAGCTCCTCGAGCATGGTATCACAGGTTGAACTCTTGTCTTTTAGAGTTGGGATTCCAAGGTTCGAAGTCTAATAGCTCTCTTTTCATTTTTAAATCTGCTTCAATATCTCATTTGGCTCTTGTGTATGTGGATGATTTAATTTTCGTTGGGTCAAGTTTGGAGGCTATATATGATCTTATTCAAACACTCTCACGTCACTTTCCATTGAAGGACTTAGGAGCACTCAATTTTTTTCTTGGTATTTCTGTTACCCGTGTATCTGTTGGTCTTCATTTGTCACAGTCCAAATACGTTAATGACTTGCTAGCACGCACCAAAATGTCACACGCCAAGCCTATCACTTCTCTCATGGCAACAAACATGTCTCGTAGCCAATTTTCAAGATCCAACTTCAGTGAGTCACACTCTACCATAGTACAGTTGGAGCATTACAGTATCTCTCTCTCACATGCTCAGCCATTGCCTTTGCAATCAATAAAGTTTCTTAGTTCATGCATGCTCCCCATGATATTCGTTGGTTTGTAGTGAAAAGGATTATGAGATACTTAAAATCCACCATTGATCATGGGCTCTTAATCAAAAAGTGTTCATCCCAACAATTATTTGCTTATTTTGATGTGGACTAGGTTGGATGTCCTGATTACCATAAATCCACATCTGGCTATTGTGTTTTCCTTGGTTCTAATATTCTTTCATTCAAACACTCTTTCGAGAACTTGTGTGTTCTCTCTCCTCAGCTCCAATTTTATTTTGTGACAATATTGGGGCGACGTACCTCTCATCAAATCTTGTGTTTCATGCTCATACTAAGCACATCGCCATTGACTACCACTTTGTGTGAGAACGAGTTGCTTCTAAATCTCTTGTGGTGAAATTCCTATCCAGCAAAGATCAAATGGCTAATAGCAAATCTCAACGTGTGGTCTCCAACGTTGCGATTGCGGGGGCATATTAAGACTATTGAAGATACTGCCTTAAAATGAGAAACAACGAAGGTCAAGCTGATAGCAAATAAGAGAAGAATTAAACTTTGGTCCGGATGAGCCTTAAAAGGCTGGTTTTACAGCATCCAATCCTTAGTTGACACCTAAGCAATTGCACCAAAATGTAATAAGCCCAAATATACTAGATAGAAAGAAAAGGAAATGCTGAAAAAAGAAAGAGAATATAGAAAGACGATGGCACCTTCGTCAAAAGGAAGAAACCAATGGTTGGGTTCGTTGGTTGCACCCATGGTGACCACCGAGACCCACGGCTGGGTCTCGCCGGACGTGGGTCTGCTGAAATCCAATGGGTCTGATTTTTGCTCTGATGGGTCTGGTTTTATGGTTTTTTTTTTGGTTTTTTTTATGGGTCTTGCTCCGGTGACCCACGGCGGGTAACGGCCGGCTAGACCCACCAGAAAAAAACGCATCTTTGTGTTTTTCACGGCCATGGCCACAGCTTTTTCAGTTCAGATCCACGGCCACAAGTATGAATAAATAGATGTGGCGGCCATGGAAGTGACTCCGAGACTGGACATGATTGCAGCGACAAGATAAATATCATCTTTCGAATCTTTTCCTTTCCAATCTCTCTGCCGCATGTGAGGCGCCTATGATCTGGTTGTTTATACCATCGCCGGATTTCAGAGTGTTAATTTCTTCGTCAACTTGGATAACATCCTCTGGTTTCTTCTCCATGACCAAGCATATTCTCAAGGTCTTGTTTTTCCTAGTGTTAGAAGAAATTCCACATATTTTTAGCGAGCAGGAGATTGAATTGGAAAAGGGTGTTGGAATCTGGTGAGTTTTTTGTTTGAAGCGCGTTGATGCGCTTGAAGTAATTGAAACTCCAATGCCATGGCATGCTCTCTGTTTCCAAAACAGAGCACAAGCTTCAGAGAGAAAGAGAGAGAGAAAACCCTGAAATTTAATGAAGAAAAAAATGGTGGGGTGGGGAGCTTAGCAATGAAGTGATGTATATCTATATATATATGTAAATCGTTCATGGCAGTCTCTGTGAAAGGTTACAGTTTATACACGCAAATGCAGACGCATGGGGGGAGCTGCCATTTCATAACTTTTTCAGTTCAGATCCACGGCCACGGCAGCGTGGGTCAGGCCAGACCCACGGCCGGCGGTTAGACCCACCGCCGGCGTGGTCTTTCTGTGGGTCTGCTGGGTCCGTTGGTTTTAGGGTCTTTTTTGTTTTTTTTTTTCACTATGATTTGCTGTTTATGTTCTCATTTTGGTTTTTTGCAATTTTTTGAAAATGATGATGTGGCTTTTATTTATTGGGTGCTGCAAAACACCACTTTTACAGGAGGACCTGACCATAGGGGCTCTCATAAGAGAAATTAAGACAATTGTCAATCAACTAAAATCAAGGATACAAAATATGGTTCATTGCATCACGTTGACAAGTCACAACTTGCACTTTTCTTATGTAAAATATGCTGCATTACATATTGGGATATAATTAGTTAATAGGCAGATTTCTTTTCCTGTAAATATATTCTTTCCCTTTTATTTGCTACTTGAAAACAATATATATAGAGAGCTATGCCCAACGGATTCAATGGGCTGAATTATCACAACCTTTTGTTTTGTCATTATAACCCAGACACACTCGATTCAGCTCGCTCCTTCCGCATGGCCATCTCATCTCTTCGTTTCCCGCTCTCCCCATGCCTCCTCAAAAACCCACACTCAACCCCAACCCCGAGCTTCAGACTTTTCAGAATCCTAATACTACCCCTTCGACCACACTGTTCTTCTTCATCCTCTTCCTCCACCCACAAATGGCAACCTTTCCGCAAAAAGAAAGTCGTCATTCGGGTCGGCTACGTCGGATCCGATTACAGAGGTCACTTCTTTTACTCTCTATCTATTTTTATTTTTCTCTCTAATATATTAATTTAATTTGTTTTTTATTTTTATTTTTATTTTTATTTTTCCTACCATGTATAAATTTCCTTCAGGTCTGCAAATGCAACGACACGATTCCTCACTATCCAGTAAGATTCTTCGTTTCTTTTCGACTCTGTAGATTATTGCTTAATTAGAAATCCTCAACGCGTTCATTTGATTTCACTTTTGGATTTTGTTTTTTATGCTTGTTATTCAAATTATCTTTTAAACACATCGACTACGTAGAATAAATACTCGTTCAATCAGCTTGACATAGCTCGAAGTGATTTGTTAGAATGTTAATTAAATAATTAAATTCACCATTTCTTAACTGCTTAAATTTTAGGACAATTGATGATTTAGCATGGCATGAGAACAAAGGTCCTAAAGGTTGAACATTATCTTCATAATTAATCGCTCATTTCAATTAAATATTTCATGTGTTGGACATTGTTTTATCAAGGAAGAGTTTGTGCCTACATGTGAAGGAAAAGTGTTGGAATATTAATTAAATGATCAAATCAACTTAAGCTTTTAGGATTAACCGGTGATTTAACATGGTTGTTGCTAATAGCATTATGATTTTTGATATGTAGCAATTGAAGGAGAATTGGAGGGGGCCATATTTAAGGCTGGTGGGATTAGTGATAGTAATTACGGGAATCTCTACAAAATTGCGTGGGCAAGAAGTAGCCGTACTGATAAAGGAGTAATTTTGTAAACTAGTTTTTGTGGATTATTTTTATTTTTGCATTATGTTTTTACTATTTATCTGCGCACGATATTAGGTTGCTGATTATTTTTCATGTTTCGTGGCGATTTATGCACTTTTTAGGTGCACTCCTTGGCAACGACGATATCATTGAAAATGGAAATCCCTGAAAATGCATGGAAAGATGACCCTTATGGCATGGCTCTTGCAAATCACATCAACTCTCATCTTCCTAAAAATATCAAAGTCTTTAGCATTTTGCCTGCGCAGAAGTAAGACCCTGGATTTTTGCTGTTTTTCTTCCTAATAGAAATCCTGTGAATAATGTTGTTAAATATAGAGGATTTCTGATATCTTGATGATGGATTAGCATCGTGAAAATGTGCTCCTTTTTAACTTGAAAAGTTACTCGTTTCACTTTTTGCATATATGAATTGGGGTAAGAGTTGTTAATAAATTAATCTATTGTAATTACTTCCTCAGTTGGACCGTCTTTAGGCTACTAAATCACTTGTAAACTGTTTCTGTATATGACATGATTTGGCTTGTTTCGGCTCACTCTTCCTTTTTGTGTCATATCTTATTTCTGCCTCCAAATTATGACTCCTATCATGCCTTACTAAGAAGGGCAGGAATAGATATCATTTGTAAAAGCAAAGAAAAGATTTTCTCAAATGTTATTATACTAAATTATTAGATGAAGGCCTCAATGTTGACTTGTGATTGTTCAGACCTTGAGGTATTTGCTTTATAGTTAGAAATTATTTTTCTCATTGTTTATGGAAAGAACCCAAAATAGGTTAACCATTTTAGTTTACCAAAGAGTCTGACATATAGAGTTACTCATGGCATGAAGTTCTTTTTCACAAATCTTCACCATTTCCTTTTCATCTTCTAATCCTTTGGTTTCGGTCATCTGTCTTTATATTTTAGGAGCTTTGATCCTAGAAGGGAGTGTAATCTCCGGAAGTATTCTTATCTCCTTCCTGCAGAAATCATTGGAATCAAAAGTAACTTTAGTACAGCTGAGGTTGATTATCATGTGTCGGACTTCAATAATATATTAAATGCGTTTGAGGTGTGGTATTTGTCTTTTCTTTCTTTCTCCTTCATTAATGTTTCTCTGGTTGTGAAGTGCTGACATCTAATCGAGTTGCTTTTTTATAATGGAATTAACAATTTTTTGCATGAACTTCAGTTCACGCATTCTGTTTCAGCCTTATTAGTTGTTTTCTATGGTCTTTAAGTGCACATAACTCGTAAGCAATTAAGTTGAAAATCTGCTCTCTACAATGAATTCAGATTTTCTTGTAAGGGAATGTTTAATTTTGCATGTCCTTTTATTGACACAGTCATGTGTCAGCCTCCCAAGCTATTTGCTACACTCCACGTTTTGTTTATAAGCATGCTGGCGTGCTTTTAACTTAGTTTCAGATCTTTTCATATGTTTCATCTGGTGTTCACAATTTTTGGATGGTGAAAGAAGATATGATGCATGGGAGGAAGACAATATTATTGCTTTCATATTATTAATACTGGATATTTGTTCATTTAAGAATTCTTTAAATCTTCTTTGGGGCTCTCACAGAAGCCTGGTTCCCTACGATTAGTTAAACTTTGTTGCTCTGGCCTTTATGGAGAGTAGTCTGTTGTAATTATGATCCATAGGTACTGTATATATTCCTATATGCTAGAGGTCACTTGTAAGCCAATTGTTATATTTGGGAATGCCATTTGTAGGGAGAACATCCTTTCCACAATTATACAGTACGGTCCAAGTATAGGAAACAGTTTCCTGCAAAACAATCACTTGGAAATGGTAATGTTTCTGGAAGAGCAAGATCATCCATTGAGGCATCAGCCTGTGAGTTTGAGGAAAGTGATGGAGATGAAGATTTTGTGATTGATGAAGCAATTGCACTAGATGCTGAGAGGATGAGCAAAAGTTCTTCAGAATTCAACGTTTTTCATGAACAACTAGCTGACACTTGCAATAAACATGAAAAAGATCAGAATGCTCACACTACCAATTCAGCTGTCCTTGCAAGATGGCTACACGAACCTGATGAGAAGGACAGGATAAGTGCTTCCCACTTCAGAAAGATCGTTTGCTGTTCTTCTGGAAAGCTGGAGAAATCACTTGGATTTCCTTATGTTGAGCTTTCTATATGGGGAGAGTCTTTCATGTTACATCAAGTAAGGCTTTGCAATAGAACTGAAGGAAAATATTTTATCTTTTTTTCTATCCCTTTTTCGCACATCCCATTTAATCTTGTTTCAGATACCACTTAATGAAATGTATACATATGGAAGTGTAGAAATAATATTTGCTCTGATTACATTTGGGTGCGACTTAAGGTGATTGTGACTTATATAGGGTGGATCTGCCTATTTCTTTCGATAAGAATTTCTCAGTAATTAATTTTAGGGCAAACGACTATTTTAGTACTAACGAAGTTCTAGTTTGGTTCTAAAAGTTTGAAAAGTTACAATCAAATCCTTGAATAAATTTTAAAAAACGCAATTCAGTCATTTCATTGATCAAATTTGATGGAAGATAGTGTCAAAGTAATTATATTGGCATAACACATATCCTAGGCCAGTTATTTGCATGGTGACTTTTGTCGGGACTAAAATAGGTTTTACCATTAATTTTACATGGAGTACCTCAAGTTCAAAAGCAGTTACTGAAAGCGACAATCACCATCTACTTCTTTTGGATTGCTAATCAACACCCTTCCCTTTGGATTAAACCTCACACCATATACTTCTTAGGAGATATTAATAGGTATTTAGTTCAGTGAAGCTCTGTAGCATGTGTTATCTTTTCAACTGCTATTCTTCTGGAAATATATATGATTTAAATGCCTACTGGTGTAAATATTACTTGAAGCTGCTTCCGGACACCCATTTAATTTGTATTGTGTTGAATCATTCTGTTCTAAAAATTACCATCTTGGACCTAAGTGATATCTCCCAGCTTACAGTAATGGGTATGGTCCTAGATGGACACTTTTATTTTTCATCTATTTACATATTCATGGGCCACATGATTATGATCCTTTCTCCTTTGCTCATTTTAGTCATTTAATTGTATTTTAGCTCAGACAGACTTGGAACTTCTGCTTATTTATTAGCTATTATTTGGTTGCCTTGCTTGGTGAAGAAATTTACAATAAAGAAAGCTAATTTGATCCTGTTTTACTAATTCATTCCACTTCTTTTAACATTTGTCATTATTCATTTCAATAGATCCGGAAAATGGTTGGGACTGCTGTGGCAGTAAAGCGCCGCTTACTCCCTAGAGATGTTATAACATTGTCACTTGCCAAGTTCTCACGGATCGTTGTACCCCTTGCCCCATCTGAAGTTTTGATTTTGAGGGGAAATAGTTTCTCTATCAGAAATAAACCTGGAGATGTAAAGAGGCCGGAAATGGTGACAATAGTTGAATCAGAAGAAATTTTGAAAGCAGTTGACCAGTTCTACACATCTGTAATGTTGCCTGAAGTTTCAAAGTTCTTGGACCCTTCGGGTTCTCCTTGGAAGGACTGGGTTGAAAAATTGGATGAGCATACAAGCATTCCAGATGCACAATTGGATGAAGTCAGAAATGCTTGGAAGTTGTGGAAGGAAAAGTTTCAGAGTAGTACACTGTTGCATCAGTCATAAATCAATGAGATTAAGGTAAATTGCTACTCTCTGATTCAAATGTAAAATTATTTTTCCAAGGATTGGGTTATCCGGTTCAATTCAATTAAATAATTTCTACTCTATATTTGCCGCATCACATTTTGAAGGGTGCTTCTGTTATTTGCCAAATTCAATGATCAGCAGAATGCTGATGTCCCCCGCTATTTCAGTAAAATGACAGAAAATTTTGACACAACGAAACCTAATATCAAATTAGCAAACTGAGTTAGTATTAATCTATATAGTTTTATACATGCCTCGATACGATTTGAATTTAACATGTGAATACAAATTGTCACCCCTAGATGAAATGCTTGTGTCAAGGTTTAAATATTATCTCTTAACAAATGAGTTTTAACACTAGAATATTAACTGTAATAGGAATAAACTATGGATTTTGGACCTTCATTCTTTTTCAAATTTTAACGGTCTTACAATAGAACAATAATGTTCTTGTAGGTAGTCATGTACCATGTACCAGTTTTCGACTACCTTATCATTCTCTTTTTTTGGCACCACCTTATCATTTTCTCCTATCTTCTTATTTGATTGAAAAATGTGGAGATTCCATGATAATGTCGTGAGATGTTTTCCTGAAAATACAGCGTGAGCTGGAGGGTCAAATTGTCATCTTTTCAGCTACAGCCTAAGCTATAACCTATAGGCATCATTGCGATTTGACCAGTGGGTGGACCAGTGCTTGTATGTTCTGTGTATATATATATATATATATGTATATACATAATACATACATACATTATGTATTTAATAAGATAACCAAAAACTATATCGTTTTAGATTAAACTTTTGCGAAAATATGCATAGGGGATGAGAAGTAATGAATAGAAATACTACACTTATTAAGATCTAGCAAGTTCCATTGGAAACGTATTTGAAGAACTCTAAAAGTAAAATTATTTTGAAGGCAATCAACCTCAGTAAACTATTACAATCAGTTTATAGTTACAAAATATTTGAAGTAAAAACCTTATTTGTACCTAACAAATGATTTGTTTATCCAAAATTCTAAAATTTCTTCTACAAAGTCTCCATTCACTACAAAAAAAACAATGAATTAGTGACGTGCAAAAAGGGAAAAAATGTCACACTTGGTGTAGTGACATGCTCTTAGTGACGTGTAGGCAAATAATAGCAAACCAGGTGACGTGCGATTTTCTACGCATCACCCTGCGATTTTCTACACGTCACCCTAAGGGTGATGCGTAAAAATTTTAGCACGTTCAATAATATTATTGAATGTCACCCTTGGGGTGACGTGCGTCCCATTTTTTGCACGTTACTCTTTATTTGTGACGTTTAATCATCACCGCACGTCACCCCTATTATGAAGTGTTATTTATTGAACATCACTCTTGTAAGGGGTAACGTTTTTTTTCTTTTGCATGTCATCCCTAGGGGTGACATTTCATAAAATCCTTACTATTTAAACGTCACTAATCCATTGTTTTTTTTGTAGTGATTGCAATCTGAAACTCCTATGGCTGGAAGTTATTTTGGGTGGTTGAATGAAAATCAAGGAGAGAATAAGAATTGAATATTAATGGAAACAAAGGGAGAACAAGTCTCTCTCCAATAACAAAAAACTACGGTTTCTAAGTCTAATGAAAATCGTGGCTTATGATGCCTAGTCTAATGAAAATCGTGGCTTACAACAGGATGAGGTTATCACGCTCAAACGAGAGTGAGTCTTGTTCGAACATAAACTCAGGTTTCACAAAGATCACATATATAGTAGTGTTCAATGAGGTTCGAACAAGGTAGAGATAGAGGGTTTTTGTTTTGGACTTATGGTCATCGATCGTGTTCGAAAATGATAGCAATTGAGGCTTATTGTGAAAAAATGTGATTTAACTTTGTTTGAACGAGGTACAATTACCCTTGCGAACAAGGTTAAAAAATGATAGCAATTGAGGCTTATTGTGAAAAAATGTGATTTAACTTCGTTTGGACAAGGCATGATTACCCTTGCGATCGAGTCTTTTTGGAACTTGAAATTTTAAAGTCTTGAACATTGATATGTTCGAACGATCTTGCGATCGAGGCATTCTGGAACTTGATCTTGAATTGTCTTTATGCACTTGTTTAAATGCCATTCAAATATGCCTAGGCCTAAAGATCATATAAACTATGCTTCTTACTCTTTTTTTTTTTTGAAATGTCCACACAAGGGTAGGGGGAGGGGGAATTTCAACTTGTGACCTCCGTTTTATAAAGCGTGGTTCACAGCCGATTAAACTACCTCTTGGAGACAACTATGCTTCTTACTTATTTGTGAAATAAGACCACCAGAATAACTTCAATTAGAAAATAAAAAATAAAAAAAGACCATCAGGTCCAGAATAACAACTCTCCAATGATCCAACCAAATGACATATTACTCCATTATTTTGAAAGCATAAGGTAATAAAAAATTATTTAATTAATATTCTAACACATTCTAAATTATTTACGTAGAAGTTCAGACCCCGAATTTTAACCTTGAAGTAATTGATACTTAATCACGCTATAACATCTAGTCGACTAATTAATAAGAAAACATTCATTTCTCTAGCTAGTACCATGTACTCTAGACACACCATTCAAGTAGAATTTGGTCCGATCTAGCATTCTAGTGCTTTCTTCATGATTTGATAAAAAACGTCCGACCACCGTATGGACTTAAAGCCTTGTTTGTTAAATAACACCAACTTTCCTCACATTCCTCCACATTTTATCATACTATTCAATTCATTTTTTTCAAAAAAAAAAAAAAAACAAAATCATATCAAATCATTTACTTTTTATATTACATCATTTACTTTTATTACTATTCAAATAAAATAATCACTGCAAAACAAAAGTTTTCACTTTTTAATATTATTTTTTTTATTTTTTTTCATATCAATCATTATTTTTTATATTTTTAAGGGTGAATAGTATCTCGTTGATAAACAGTACCGTAGATGAACAATTGGCATTGTTTAACAAACAACACCTAAGTTTTTGGGACAATTGATTAAGGAAATCAGAAAAAGGCCAGTGGAGTAAGCACTAAGTTGTTTTCTTCAACCTGAATTTGTTCATGCTGTTGCTTGTCATGGCACGTGAAAACAAATTAACTCACATGTTGACAATATGATCGACAACGTATGTCTGCCGTACGTTTGGATTTCTCTGGATATATGGATCATTGGCAATCAGCAACAGCTCACGGGAAGCATATGCAAGCAAAAGAGTAACCCTACACTACAGAATTAACTTGATGATCATCTACCACCCAAACTGATCTATCAACATATTAAGAAGATCGATCTCATCTCATTCTCATCGCGTAGTTTACTTCTATTTTTGCTCGCTTATCTCACTCCAGTTTTGAATAGCTTGCAGAACCGCTTCTTTCACCACTTTAGCATCAACCTGATCATCATCATGCCCTCCATGCTTTTCCTGGAACATCATATCATCATCAAATAATTCATGTTCAAATGCATGAAACAACATGCTGAGAGAGAGAGAGAGAGATGTGAGAGATATGAGTATGCACGTGCGTGCGTTATATATGATCAATTCTTTCTTACTCTGACTCCGATGGCTTCTAAATGGAATCTGTCTGCGCAAGAAACCCTAGCTTGGCGAACATCAAGGCCCAACTCTTCAAAGGCTTCCAATATGAAAACAAGCAACCCACAACAGCTCCTTTCAGCCAGCACCTCAATCAGAAAACCCTTTTCTTGGGCTTCTACTCTAAGCCGCTGAAAAATATAGAGATATTATTTATTAAGATACTTACATATACATACATACATATATATATATATGGCTAAGTTAACCAACAATATTGAATATCCCATGAAATTAGCTAGTTGTCTCAGAATATTCTACCAGCGGCAACGGAGCTTGGACATCGGAAGCAATATCTTGATTCATTACATCTACCTTTCGCTTTAGATCTTCTATGTACTTTGATGCATCTAATATAATCGAGGTTTTACTGTGCTGCAGAGATATATAGAGACACCAATAGTGTTATATATAGTCATTAGAGAAGGGATTCAAGTTTCATTTAAGAAAAAGGAGATGCCACAGATAATTCAAGATGAACTACGAACTAACATATATATATATAAACTGGTCTTAATTAAATGGATATGGATGATTACTATCAGAGAGTTAAAGAGAAGGGTTTAAACTCATGAAAAAAAAAACTAAGGGTTTAAAGAGAAAAAGAAAGAGCCAGCGAGGATGATGCTGTGAATCTGTGATCAGGACAGTGTTAAATTAATTAGTTCCAAATAATTCTCCATTGAGGAGAAGATAGAATGATATACGAACATATACATATGTGTATATATATATATATCTTTCAGACAATATTATTAGAGAATTACCCCATGAGAGTTAGTGAGGGAACGAAGCAATTCCAGCTTCTTATACAAGGTTGCTTTCTTGTGCTTCCTAGAAACCATGACTCTTTCTCTCTATCTCTCTCTCTCTCTCTCTCTTTCTCTCTAAATGTTATTAGGTGGCCTGACATATATAGCTGTTTAAATAGGGATGAGAACTCGGTTTTGTCGCAACAACAAAGCAGCTAGCATTATGGGATTCAATTCCTAAAATTACCAATATGCCTTGAATTCGTTTCAAAGTTACTCAGAGGAATTAATTTATTTTTTAATATTAATGAATTTGCTTTTTGGCAAATTGCAGCCGTCCCGTCATCCAACACGTACAGTAGAACCAATTGAAATTAAGGAAGAATTTCGATCAATCTGATCATCATGATCATGAATTCATGATCATCACCATGCATGTTAGCCGCGGGCATTTTGTTTCCACTGGTTATTGAAGGTTAAAATTACATTCAAAGATTCTTCATTTTCTTTAATTATTGACATTAGCTAGTTAACCAACAAGAGAATTACACAAACATATTATATATGAGGGGACCAAAGAGACCCGATCCAGTACTGTATGCTATTTTTATTAATTAACATTGAAAGGGCAATACTCATTTTCTTAAGGTTGTAATTGAGTCCAGTCAAAATGAGTATTAAAAGTTCAAATTCTGTTCATTTTATGTGATTTTATTTTAATATGATCGTCAAGCTAGCTTGAGCTTTTCACTAGCTAGCTATATTATGTTTAAGTTTAGTTCATTTATTTTGAATAAATTTGAATTTGTTCATGAGATGCTTATAATTAATTAAGTTATTCTGATTAAATAAAGTTAATTAATAGTATCACAATTTATATATATTTTTTGTTTTTGTAAATCCATAATAAGCATTATTTATCTAATTATTTTAAAGATTATATCGTTGAGTTAATAAGATAAACAATTTTTATGAAATTATAAATTAAAATTGACACTTCACTAACTATATATTTGTAATGATTTTAAAATAACTTTTTATCATAAAATAGACTATCCTGGCATCCTGCTATATAATCTTTAATAATCCAATTTTGAGTTTATATAAATATATTTCATAATATATATATAAATTAAATACACGCACACACACATATACATTTATATCAAGATTCATAATCATAAGGATTAAGCTATATCTATTACACTTGGAAGAGAATTAGTTTTTAAATATTTAAAATATTCTCATTACAAAGTTTTTTTAAAAAAAATACTACAGAAATAATAAAAATGAAGTTAAACGACTTTATATAAGCTTATGGAGGCTGAGTCGAGTTTATACAAATTTGGTTAGTTCAATAAATGAGCCTATGTTCATGTTTAATCTTGATTTATTTGCACTCAAGTGGAGTTAATTTATTTAATTAAGTCGAGTTCGAATTCTTTATAAATAACTTTGTTCGTTTACTATATATATATACCTTAGAGTAAAATTTGCATTAATGAAGCACTCACATCTAGCTCAACAAAATAACCAAAAAGCTATTATATATATATATAAAGCAATATTATTGTTCTCTTTCTTCTTGGAGAATAGGAAAAGTAGATAAAAAACAATATTTTAAATAAAAAATAAAAAATTGATAACTAAAATGTTGAATTGGATGTAAGTGTTTTAAAAAAGTGGATAATTAAAAATTTATTAAAAAAAAAGAAGTGATATTTTTAGTTAAACATTTGCCGGATGTAACTACTAAGACTAAATTACGTACATATTAGAACCCCTTCGGGCCAAGCTTCATGTTCACTACTTATATTTATAATATGTTAAATGAGGGGTTAATGCGATTATGATGGTATAAAAGCATGGGACAATGATCTTTTTTGTTTTAAACATATATAATAGATAGTATTTATTTAATTTACACCATTAGATGTATATAATATGCAACAACATTAAATTCCGATTATGAAATGAGTTCATATTTATTTAATAAGTGAAATAGAAAGAATCGTGCGTACGTGTTCTCAATTAATGTAGGCAAGGGCGTGGGGGTGGAATCAAATCTGAATTATCATATCAATCTCGTTCTAAGTGCAAAAACCATGGCCACACATAAAATTATATGATTGCATTGGGATATTGCTAATATGAATTATGTTGAAGAGTACATATATAAGAGAGGATATGATCGATCTCCTAGCTAGCTAGCTAGCTACTGTGAGTTTTCATCTCAATCTGGTTCTCATGCATGGGACCTATATATCTGTTTGTACCTCAATGTCATAAGGGTACAGAATAATGCATGATGGAGAATATATATGAAAGCTAGAGAAATTATATATAGAAATTGAAAATATAAATATATATATATATATATGAAACAGACATTTTGCATGGGAGAGTGAAGGTACGGTGATGGTGGGGTTAACGTGAGGGGAGGGAATCTACTCGTGATTGGGACACCATCGAAAGTAGCAAAGGAAGCGTCAAAGGATTATCAGTCGCTGTGTTTTTTAGAATGCTTCCAAGCCTTCCTCACGGGAGGGAATTATAACCCTCTCTCTCTCTCTCTCTCTCTCTCCACCCTTGGTTTCCTATCTGTCTCAGAAACAGCCACTTTGCTTCAATTTTCCCTTTAAATAATTTGCAATTATTGCTAACGCTTTTTATTCCTCTAAATCAATACAGCAAAAACTTTTCAGATTTGTGTCGTTTCTTTTTGTATGGTCTTTCTCCGGACATAGCGCGCATTGAGATTTAAAAAATAAATAAATAAAAAAGAAGAAGAAGTTCTCCAAGCAAGAGAATAAACTACCGTTTAAGTTGATAGAAAATGATAAGTTTAATGCATAATACTTACGCTTATAAACCAACTAGGGTTAGAGGTTGATAAGAATGAAAGAGACATTAAATATAAAATATGACATTTTTTGAATGCTTTTGTTTTGAAAACTTTGAGCCTCTTATATATTGTTTCCTTTCCTATATGTTGGCATTAAAGACAAGTACTGACGCCTGGTTTGAGGTTAGTTACCCCTTTGAAACATATATATATATATATATATAGTGCTCAAAGGAAACTTGAATGCGGCCAAATTAAGCAAATAACAGCTCTGCACAGCTGGGTGGTAAAATATCCACCGCAGAGAAGCAACCTCACAGCAGGAATGTAATTGTATTTGTACGTACGTCAGGGGCCGGCCAAGGCCAACAAAAATCCCCACATTATTGATGTACTTGAATTTTAAGCCATTTGGCTTTGTAGCATGCACGAACAAGAGGATTTTCATGTGCTTTTTTTTTTAATATATATATATATATAGGACTAGGAGTTAGGAAACAGTACTACTATTGTGGGCTTAAATATTATTGTCCACATAATACATCGGGAATCTTGCTTCATGAAATAAATTAAGATCATTTATTCGAAACTCTCCATCGACCTGCATGCTTTCCCTTGGGCCATTTACTGATCATATAAAAATGATCGAATCTGTGATTTGTAAAGAACAAGAAGTTGGAAATTATATACCCTAATTTTGTTAATTTCTAATTATATTATACCTGAAAAGCAATTCTAAAGGTACTATACCCTTAAGCTTATACCATAAACTTTCGGCTATAACATGAATCCTCTTATGGGAGAATACATTTCATTGGCTTTTTGTTTCTGTTGAAGATTACACCAGAATATGTGGCTAATCACCAGCAGGCAGGCACGGGATTCTCATGCAGCCATACAAAGGAATCTGCATAAATAATGGAGAAACAATTATGGGATTAACTTTGTAATCTTTCCTTTAAATTGCTGCATTGATTCGTTGTATCTTTTCTTTGTAAATCTTTGTACACAACTCCATATAAATCAACACAGAACCTCACGACAATCGACTTTGTGTGGGGAAACAATATTCATGCATTATTTGGGTGTAATACCCAACATGATCATCTTATATTTCATCAAGAGAACGTACATATGACTTCAAAGATCTTGGGATATCTCGAAGAATATATGTAGGTTTGGATATTCTATAGTACTTACTTAATTACAGTCTGTTTTGATCTTGACTTGGTGTCAGGAATCAATATCCTCGCCCACTCGAGAGTGTGAAGAGTTGTATTTTTTTTTTTTTGCCTTTTTGGAGTATATATGCTTCTTTGCTTTTGTTTGGTTTTTCTTAATTTATATAATCTCTTACCTTAGTGAAAAAAATATATATATATTAATGTTTCCCACTCTCTTAACTAGGAGCTAATTAACCCCATCTTTCAATCCGGAAATTTAATAATAATGTATATTTTCAGCTTGAATAAAGTAATCTCTGTCTTGTGGAAGCAAATATGACGTGGTACTTAGACAACTAATTGTTACTATTGTAATTAAAAAATAGCATATTCGAACAGGTTATCTTTTGTAGGGTTTTGATTAACTAGTGACATCGGTAGTTCAAATGGGAATGAGACTAGCTAGTGCCTAGTGGGCTTGCCCTGAAACTTGTCTGCATTCAACATGGACAAATCAGGAAGCCATCCGTTCACATGAGTGCTCATTAAGCGTTGCAGCCAAACCATGTTCCTGTTGGAGATTGGATGCCTACAATGTCCCATCAACATTTTCCCTGCTCCCTACTTGTCCCTTCCTATCCTTACCACATGATTACTCTTTTCAGAGTTTTAAGTTCGAATTTCAACTCGACAGTATATATCATATTTTTAGTCAAAATGTTTCACACGTGAGAGAACCGGTTAAAATATTAGGTGAATGATTAAGTTCATGATATCTTATTGGTTTAAGCTTTGGGAATATGTTAGAACTAAAAGCTGATATTTTTATCATCAACAGCAAGAATTTGGTCCTTTTCTGAAGGAAAATGTAATCTAATTAAGGAACTAAAACATAGCAAATAATATTGTACGTAGGGGATTCAGACATATGATATGATATGATGCAAACAATTAATACATACAAGAGATCTAGATTCCAACATAAAATATATGGGAATTAAAGTTGGTCTCTTTGGACAACCTTTTCATCTTTGTCATTACATTCTATGCATATATCCGAAGGATTGATGATGTTACTTGGAAGTGTGGGTGAAAGTACCATATTCACCACATTTGTACAAAATAAAGAAAAACACGTGAACTGCGATGGACAGGTAACTGTCACTGTTTCAGGCCACTGCGCGCTAGCTGCATGATTTTATTCCCGGGAGAGAAAATCCACTACACCCATGGGTGATGGGGCCTCAAATCAGTCAAGCATTTTCATTATTGTACTACTATATAATACCAGACAAGATTTAACCATTGGATTTATTAATTAGGGATGAGATTAATTGTTAAGGCATTCAGATTTAGGAGGTTTATTCCAAAATTAAGTAAATTTTTTGGGGAGTAATACTACACGTCTCTTTTGTATTTCCGAAGATGATGTAGCTTTTAAAATGATCAGCATTGGGTTTATAATTGATTATTATTGAATTTTAATCAAATTGTAATTTTAAAAGCCACCTTATTTTTAGAGGGACTTTTGGAATCACGATAACTTGGCTCCGCCCTTGAATTAGCTCAAGTTGTTGCAAATTGCACGAGAGCTGTTTTTATAAATACTTGAGTGAATCTTACATATATATGTATAGTTTAAATCAAACGTTATTAACTGACACAGCAAATCCTACTATATATACATCAAACTTATTGAGCTAGAAATTACCCAATGAGATTGAATTGCATAAATCTCCTTGAGTTAATCCTTATGGACCCCTTTTCTGAACATGCATGTGCGGTTGCCATCTTTGAGCTTATCTTCATCTGGCGTGCGTGTTGACAATCTGATACGTACCCGCCATGAATTCCATGCATTCTCTAATTCTAAACTACAAAAATCCAACTATCAAAACCCAATTAAAAGGAAGAATTTTGTTCCTCCAAAGGTGATGTAATCTGCTCGGAAGACAGTCGAGAATGGTTGGGAGAGGTCTGAATGCCCGTGAGTCATGGCTACTTGTTTTCTTCTTGTTGTTTTTCAAAAAACAAAAAAGCAGTTTGTTTTGTTTATTTTTCCCAGCTAAAGTTTGGCCGTCCAAATTGTTCACAAAAAATATATATAATTATTTTTATAACTCACATAAGCCGAATCGTTAAAATTTAGGGTGTCAATTCGTATTCCCTTATCGAGTTTGGGTTGTGTCAAAGCATATTTATAACACTATATAGATTAACTATAACCTAACCTATTTAATTAAACAAGCTGAACCTTTAAACCTTAACCCTCTAATTTTGTATTGGGCTCATGAATTATGTTAAAGTTCTTTCATTATGTCACATGTTTAGATAATGTCAAGGTATAAGTATATATAAGAGATATATATATCAACCCTAAACCAACTTATTTAATTAAACAAATTAAACTCACCACCTTAGTCTTTCAATTTCGTGTTGAGTTGGTGAATCATATCAAAAATTGACACTTTTACTTAAAATACTCTCTTATGCAAATGGGTAGATGGTTAAAAAAAAAAAAGAATATGATGACATAGGGCTGTAGATATAGTGAAAACACACAGTACATCAACATATACACACATAGAGAGAGAGAGAGAGAGAGGTCCAAAGAATTTATAGGGATAAGCTTAGCTTCAAAGACAAGAAGAAGTTTCACCAGTAACCTACCTATACAGATCCATGCAACTAGCATGGTGCATGTTGTTGCCTAATTGCATCAAAGAATATTAGTTTCACCAGTACTGGCCTGCCAATACCGCAATATATACCACCTCTCCTCGATCTCTTTGGTCGATCTTCTGATTCATTTGAATTCACTTTCAAGCAGTAGTACTACTGTTAATAACTATTTTTGGAGAGTTTGTTGGGGGTATGGACTCTCTCCTTTTGTAATTTTATTTTGTTTTAATGTAATAATTAATTGTGTTGCTCAAAAACAAAAATCTGCCAGTCTTGGAATAATATTCACCATCTGTCCACTACTACTCTAGCAATATATTCCACTCAAATTGTATACATCTGAATCTCTCATGAAGAGGGATACGCATCCCAAGGTTTTTGGATTCAGGTATATATCCCACACGTACACTCCAGTTCAGATTGCATCTTTTTCACTACAAGGTAAAATGGGATTTTGAGTCTCTCTAAAACCTTTATTTTACTTGAAAAATTATGCTAATTTAAGTATTAGAGTGCCAATTAATAGACCCGTTGACGATATATGTTCTTTATTTTGCAAGCAGCTCATTGCTGGTCCGGTCATATAAAAATTTCCTTCAACAAATACCATAAGCATCAAAGGCATATCATGTTAGAGAAATGTTAGGAGTAGCAAATCTTTTACTAAGAAAGTCTTATCAAACTGGTGTGTAACTCATTTATTAGAAAAAAACAAAACAATTAATTAAGAAAAATGTAACGGAAACCAATAAATGAGCTGCACATCTTTTTTTTTTTTTTTTTAAAAAAAAACAAACTCATTCTCCTTCATAGAAATCAAAAGCAAAAGTTCTTACAACCATAGGGCAAGCCCTTAAGTAACCGTAGCTTAAGTTACAAAGTCACAGGCAGAAACCCAAGCAACAACTGCCAACCAATCAACCATAGCTATACACATCCACTACCCTATGACTAAAAAACAGGTTTAAAAACAAATCTGCTTGACAGATTCAACTGCATAGGAAGCGTTATTTCCACAACCCTAAGAGGTAAAACCTCTTATGCTGCAACTCATCATCCGTGGCCGAAAAGCCAAGATACCCATTCATCCACGACACAGCAGTCTGGATCAATCTTCCTCCTCAACTCGAAGGCCAGGGTAACATACACATCCACGACACACAAGTCAGAACCAAAGGGGATCCAAACGAACCAATGAGGCCAGAGCATTATTACAAGCAAACAACAACATAAATATAGAGAAATAAAAGCCAATTGCATGCAAGCCAAAAATGTACAATGGAGGGGGCGTTGAAAGCTCGTTGTTGTGGGGGCGCGAGGAAAGGCTCAACAGTGGACGGAGGGCGGTGAAATAATCGTAGAGGAGATTGGCAAAGCTGTAGAAAAAGCAAACAACAAGCAAAAAACTATAGGGAAAAAACAAACAAATACATAGCAAAAAACAAAACAAAAGCAAAAACAAAACGTTAGCATTGACTCTAATGCACCCATCTCATGTTGAACTCAAAAGTCTTTTTCACTAATTCTAATAAGTCTTACAATTAATCACTTGTACGTAATGTTTACCCACAGCTTTCCCAATTAAAACCTTGAATATCATGCAAGGAGCCACGAAAGCAGACAGATCTTTGTTGCATGCCTTCTTCTTCAAGTTGTAAATTTTCAAATTATATATATAGATATATATATACATATATATATATATATATATATATATATATATATCTTTTTCTTGCTCATCATCTGACGTTAGATTTTTATTTTATTTTATTTTATTTTGAAATTGTTAGTTTAAAGTTCCTAATTAATTTTGGAAGAATGCTTCAAGTCTGATTCTCAGTCGCTTTCCTTAAAAGACAGATATTTGTAATTAATTTCCTAGTTCTATTTAGTCAGTGTATGCTATTTGCTATCCCTAAGGCTTATTTGCTCTGATGTTTCGTGTTAAGTGCCAAATACACTATCAAGGCACCACAAATGTCAATTACGCGTTTTGTCCCTGGTTTTCGGACACGGTAAAATTTTAACAAAAAAATTTGGATTAAGGAGGAACGAAATCAAGTTCAAATTCATGAACACATATATGATATCATGTCAAATTATCACTTATTTAAAAAGATTAAGTTAGTAGAAAAGAACAAAATTAAATATTTAATTTATATTCTAACATGGGTTAGGGTCAAATTAATACTCCTTTTCAGTATTATCAACGTTGGTTGCAAATTAAGGTAACCTCTTTTAGATTTTTGTTTCTATCCGGTGTTGGTTCTGACTTCTGAGGCTCTTTCTACGTACTCTTCCTCCCATCTTAATTAAACGTTTTGTTTTGTATATTGTTTGATATTTTCACCTTTTTTTTTTAATTGGCTCCACATAAAATGTATTGGGCTTATTTCCAGCCCACCGTCCTTTGGGCCATTACCATTTGTGCCGGCATGGGGTTCCCCATCTGGCTGTAGTTTGCACTCATGTGTTATTGGGAAAGCAGAAAGTTGAGTTGGGCTTTGTTTGACTCTGAGCCCTTTGAAAATATCATCATCTTTTTTTCTTTTTTTTAATTTTACTTTGACGTTCTAAACTTCCATGTAATTTTACAAACCCTTTTAAACTTTAAAATCTTTTACTTTTGACTCTTGAATTTTTAATTACTTTCAGTGTGGACCTCTTAATATTTATGAGAGTTTGTAGGGAAATGAGAAGAGAAAATAAAATGAAAGTGAGAATATATATATGGAGTCTTTAGCTAGCTCCTTATAAAGTGAAATGGAGAAGACTTGGTTTTATGGTTTAATTTATAATATTATTATTTACATATATAATAATGTATATATATTATTAATTACGTCATTACCACGTACACGGTTACAGGGGAGGGGGATTGAAAGGAGGAGGGAGGACTTTTCTTGTGTTTTGCCAAAAGATGATTAACTGCTAATTATTAAATCTCAGGGTGAGCAAATAGTCAAAAATGGTATGTTAGCTAATTAAAGATATGTGCATTTAAGTCTACTCGTGGCCCCCATCCCACGTATTGATTCATACATAGTGGATGTATTAGAAATCAGAGTAAAGTATCCTAAAGAGATAGTTCAATCAATAGGGACCACGTCTAATGAAGCGGATGTCACTAATTCGAATTTCCCTTTCTCTCTTATACAGAAATGTCAAAAAAAAAAATCGAAACTCATGGTTAGCAATTAGCTAGCATGCAATTGGGGTGGCCTTGATTAAATACTTCCTCACTCACAAGTAACCAAAATTGAGTGGCTCAAAATAAATACCTCAAATAATATATATATAGTGGCTCAAAATAAATACCTCAAATAATATATATATATATATTATTAATATGGTGACATATATGCACATTTATATCTAACCAAGAAGAGATTAATTTGATTCTTCAAAGAGTTTTTTTATTATTATTTAATTGTAGCTAATTACACCATAAAATAGATCTCTACATTCAGTTCTTTACCATTTTTTTTTTTGGACAATATGCTGCTGTAGCATTCTTTTTTTTTTAAATGGATATTTTAATAAAAATTAACATTTTTAAGAAGGCCAGGAGAAAAAAAAAAAAGTGGAATCTTGAGTGTTTAAATAATGCTTGAGAAAATAAAAAATAAAAAGAGAGATGTATAGTGTTTTTCAAAAGTTAATTAGTAATCATATATATATATATAAAGAGGGTTTAATTTCTTCAAATTTGAAGAAAATTTTGAAAAATAGGATGCTAACGCTCTAAGGGCATTCATGCGTCCACATCAAATAATTTAAATAATATACTTGTATAATTATAATTAAATAATAATGAGAGTAGAAATTAAACTCGAAAGTGATGGTGATTAAAAAGGTTTCGTGGAAGACACAGGCACACAGCATGCACATGGTGATTAATTAACAAGGCAAGACTTGTTTGCCGAACACTTGTAGGCCGGAGGCCACACAGATAATCGAATCCGGATATTTTTAGTTTGATGTTAACAGGCAATTAATTAAGCATGATCCAACCCACTCATCATCCTTACATCAATTAAGATAGATAACTATATACCTAGCTACTTGCTTTCTATGCATCCCCATCCACCTAATTTTATGCCCTATTAATAAGCCAGAACTTTCGGCTGCATCATCATTTCATTCCCCCCCAACTTGATTAATTAATAAGTGCCACGTGTAACTGTATATGGTCCCACTTCTGAAGTTTTCTTCATAGTGTTAGGCATGCGGGGATTCCGCAAGCTAGGTGGTATAATTCGTGTTCATGTATGAGTCATGATGAGATAATAAGTATAAAATTTAAACCGTTTAACTAGTTATTTAGACGGATACATCTAATGACTAAGACTCTCATATATTTGAAAAAAAAATAAAGGAAAAACTTTATTTATTTTTTATGAATTCACGCTCTTTTCACAAATATTTTTTTATTGTTCAAAATCTCTTACTTTGATGTATCAAACTTTAATTTTCTTTCAATTTCTTATTTTCGTTAGGATTTTTGTTAAATTATAACATAAATGTATGAAATTACTAAAATATTTTTAATTATTTTTTTAATTTAATTATAATATTTAACGATAAAAAATATTTAAAATAAACAAAAATTTGATATATCAAAGTGAGAGATTTTAAATAATAAAAAATATCTATAAAAAATGTAAAAGTTCATTAAATAAATAAAGTTTTTTTAAAAAAAGAGCTTGTCCTAATTTTTGAGGAATTCCGCGGTGCGCGAGTGTCATGTATGTCAGCATCATCACTTTCTTCCAAGCCAATAGTCTCCCGTACAAAAGGGAAATGTGCAGTAGCTAGAGGATAACCATACAAAAGGGCAACGGTCAATTAACCAATGATACTGCATTTTTATAGATCAGAATGATGTCAATTTTACATCATAATGATGTCAATCAAAGTTCTGTGAAATCAACCATGGCCATTTTTTCTTTTTTAACATATTCGAATGAGAAAGAAAATTTAAACTAATAAATTTTATTTTATGAGACATGATTTATAACTGATTGAACTATCTCATTAGAATAATCATGACATCTAATACGTACATGACAACAATTTTCACAACATTGTCATCATATTGTATGCGTCAAACATGAAACAATAGAATTCTTTACATAATTTAAGTAATGTCACAAAATAATAAGGTGCATGTGTTCACTTGTTTTGACGTTCAAGATATGTGGGCTTACACTTGTTCTTTATGTAAAATGAAAAACGTTAAGGGTTAATCAGTTCTATATATTTGGCTCATATTCTTTTATAAATTTAATAGATTAACTATTAAATTTGTGGGATTTACCATTGACTTATGTGGGTTCCAAATAAATTTATAAATCTAATAGTTAATTTGTAAGATAAGATAATTGACCAAATATAGAAAAATAATATTGACTTGTAACATTTTTAAAGTAAAATTGCTCGAATTGTAATTTAAATAATCAATTAAAAAAAAAATCTTACTCGATAGAAAAAATGAATGGCAATAAAAACTCTATTAATTAATAAAAGTAAAAGCACTTTATTACTTGCCATATGAGCATAATCCAACGTACACTTGTCCTATACACTGATGCCTATAGTCTATAGAGTTAATTAAATCATTGTTTTTTCTTCAATTCTATGGCTAGAATTAGTATATATATGTCATTGGAATTATGATTATATATATATATATATATATATATATTATCTTATACTTTTCGCGAATAAAACTTTCTAGTTCTTACATAGAGAGCTAGAGCTATAAGAGTCCCAAGAAAACAAAATGAACCCCAGATGATGAAGGTCTTCCTGTAGCATTCCATCCCCATGCACTTGCCATCTCCATTTCCTTCCTTGTGATAAACAAGAGCTGCCAAGTAGCCAAAAACAAAGGATCCTATTGGGATATTTGCAACCACCACATTGTGATTTATGGAGAAATTTTTTGTCCCAAACAACTCGGTGGTTGTGGATACGGCTATGGAAGTAATTGCCCCACTGCACACTCCTATGACGGCAGTACTGATGTTGAGGGAAACAATGGTTCTGTTGACTAGGAAGAAGAAAGCTCCTGCTGTTGGAGCCATCAATGCCACAATTGAAGCTGGTCTTGAAATCACGTGCTTGGTCCTGCATGGACAAGAATTCAAACCGACCAAACTCGAAAAAATTACCACCTTGTACATATATAAATGTTATTGGTTTTGTTATATATTGGCTCTGTTTATTATTGTATTTTAAATGGTGTTTTTTGTTTGACCCAAAATTGTGGCAGGAAATTCAAATTTGTCTCTTAAGCAAAAAGGGTAAAAAGGTCATTCAAGTAAGTTTGCACTAGATTTTATTTCAACTAGCTAACACAACTATGCACATTATTTGCAATAAATAGATTAGGCAGGTAATGCACCAAAAAATGCCCCCTAATTAATAGTAACTTGATAGAGATGAAAGAGATAGTTACCTAGAGAAGGAGTAGTCCAACAGGGAAGGCATGAGACGTCCAAAGAACCCAAATGAAGAAGACAAAGAGACCAAAGAAGACGTTCCTGAGTACCCTCGAGACTCAGATATTTGTCCCAAGTTATTCAAAAACACTATGCCTAGTGTCGCACCAAACAAATACACAAAGAAATATAACCAGAAATCCAGTCTCTTTACCATCACCTTTACTCCGATCTCCTCTTTAACACCAACCTCACAAACTTCACCAGCTTCCTCTCTCTCTTTTACTCCATTAATAGTGATCATCTCCACTACTGCTGATCTCTCTGCACCTTCACCAGCTTCCTCTCCCTCTTTCACTCCATTCTCCATTCTCTCTACTGTACTACCTTCACTCTCATCTATAGTAAAATGATACACTTTTCTTTCTGTACTTATATCCCAATATTTTCTTATCAACTCTTTGATTTTTTCTGCAACTGGAATCACTAATGGGACCAATAAGAACATGCCAGTACCAATGACATGACTCCATGACGATAATTTACCTGATATCGACGCCAAACTACTGATTACAGAGTAGACTCCAGTAGCTACTGTTATCACAAACATTGCAATGAACCCAATTTTCATGTCTCCAGGCCTTCCAACATCAACTTCTCTGACGAGGGGTGCAGCTATTGCACAAATTATAACAGGTAAAACAGAGTTGAGAAGAAGATAGGCTTTAGCTCTTTCATGGGGTGAAGGAGGAAAAACAGCACCTACAATATCTGTGTAAACCTTTGCACTTAATCCTAGGTAGCTAGTTGTTAACCCCACGACAACCTGGCGATTGGACGGAAAGTTTCGTATGGCAACAACGTAAGAAACGGTGTTGATCCAACAAATACTGTTTCCTGCGATAACAGTGAGGATAAAAATATGCCCATATGACAGAAAAGAGATTTGGTTTGTTACAAAAAGATATTGCAATCCGTAACCAAGCAACCCGAGAGAAGAGCCTATGAGGAGAACTAGCCAAAGGGGTAGGTAAACAGCTGCGACGCCGGAAAACCAGCCTAGGAGTTTTCCGGCATCGGAGGCGAAGGCGAGGTTGTTGAGTTGCACTTGGGAGATTGAAAGGAGGTGCTTGAGCTCGGAGGAATAAGCGGGAAAGTTTGTGTTCGTTCCGTTTATGGATTGGAGCCATATGATTCCCACAAGGCTAAGCCATTGAAGGGCTCTTGATGAAGACATGGGGGCGAGGAGGGGCTTGGTGTGCTTGGGGAAATGGTTTTAGCCGCGCACCGCTAAGAATTTATAAGGGTCGGTTGGGCGCTTGAGTGTTAGAAAATTGTGAAAGGGATATGCATGGAGGTGAGGGTGTGGGTGAGGACCGGCGTGTGAAAGAGGGGGATCAGAGGTGCTGGCGAAGAGAATGACACGATCGGTGTGGCTGTGGACATAAAAATGTGGTCTCTTGTCTACCACCACCTTCGCCATTAATGGTTTTTTGTGTGGGTGTGAGTGAGTAACAACGTACATATCAATGTGAGGCTTTGGAAAAAGAAGATACTAGAGAGTAGAGAGTAATGGGGTTTAAAGTGTGGCCAAACTTAATAAATTAAAATGGATTTTGTTTAATTTCCCTCCAATCCGATCAATAAGATTATTTTTTAGCATGTAAAAAATGAGTAATGTTCGTTCTCAAATCTTTTTAAATTTGATATGATTTTTAAAATTAGGTAGCATTTAATTTAAAATTATCATTATTGAATTTTAATTTATTAATGATTTTAAGAGTCATATAAAATCATAAGTGGTCTCCAAGAGGTAGCTTAATCGACTGGGATCACACTTATTAAAGTGGAGGTCACTAGTTCGAATCCCCCTCCCCCCTCTTGTGTGGACATGTCAAAAAAAAAAAATCATAAGTGCTACTATAGTCTCCCCCGCCTACTCTTTTTATTTTTATTTTATTTTTAAAAAAAATTGTACTTTTCAATTGCATGTTTTCTATAACAGCCAAAAGAAAAAAAAGGAGGGGCGGGGAGGATAACTTAAAAGATGTTATTAGGTGTTATTCAACCAGACCAGCAACTTTCGCCTCTTCCATTGTGTTGTGCTGCTCATCTCCTCTTTGAGATTGGTGGGGTTTTAGATCTAGGTCTTCAAACTTAGATCTACTCTCCTTAACCCTTTTTTTGCTCCACAATGTGCCAACTCCAGCCAGTATGCATCATCTCCTTTACCCCAACCACTTGTTGCTGTTTATCGGTTGTTTATTTGTGTTTTTGTTTTTGTTTTTTTAGTAAGAGTTTTCTTCTCTCTAGATTTACTCTCATGAGCAATCTATAGGGTAAGGAGAATTAGATCGGTGTGAGGAATTTTCTCTCATGACTAAAAATAAAGGTTGAAAAATATATGGTACGTAATTGTAGAGCAGATCTGTTCATTAATCGTAGTTGTACGTAGTAACGTAGGTAAGCAAAAGAGTTGAGGTCATAAATATATGGTACGTAATTGTAAGATTTGTATTGTATGTAAGACGTTGTAACCTTATATCTTTGGACTATAATTTTTGGAACTTTTATGCTCTGGATCTTTTTTTTTTTTTTGTCTAATTATGCTCTAGATCTTATTATTAATGAAATTACAAAGATTTCCATTTCCCCCCCAAAAAAAAAAAATTTGCATGCTATAACTTAAGATAATTTTATATAGTAAATTAAAAGAATTTAAGTAGAGGTTAGAGGATTTAATTGAATTCATAGCTTGATCATTATTACAAGCCCAGGGTAATTTGTCTTGCGTGTAAAATGGGATGGATACACCCACCCCCACCCCAAACCCCCAGGGCGGTATACAGTGAAAAAAAAAATCAGAACAAAGGAATCAAATTAAATTTCCTTTGGACTTGTTTATTGTTTCCATATTTCACCATTATTATTTCTTTGATATGTGATATCCTCCCAGATATGTTCATCCTTAAATAAGGAAAATGCCATCTCTTTGATTATGTAATTCCTTTACTATTTGGGTGTGTGAGAGAATTGAAACAGAATCTGATTTAATTTATTTCAATTGACATCATCCATGATATCAGGTATTCTGAGATGTCGCGGAATGGGTCCACTTTGAATTGATCGTTTCCCCCGAGGTCTAACTATTTGACCTTAAAATTGAAATTCATGTATCTAGCTATCTGAAATGTTCCTTAAGATTCTTAGGTGTTTGTCTTCTATATAATACTTTCTTAATTTGTTGTTTTGTTGTTTTTGTTAGAAAGCTTATTCAAAGGGATAAAAATTCTAATTTCATGAAGATTTCTAAATTTCAACATTTAGCAAGTTAAAACGGGCCATATAAAAACCCAAGACACTCGATCGACTGGATTGGCTCATCATTAGGTTTTTTTTTTTTCCACTTTTAAAAATTAAAGGTTTTGTTATATTGATTCGAGACTCGATCAATTAAGTTGTGACAAGGTATTTTGTCTTTTGTTCCAAGACTATATAACCCTCTTTTAATTTAAGCCTAATATGGGCATGCACCTTGATTACTAATTATTGTACTTTTTTTTTTAAAAAAAAAAAAAATTTTAAAAAGAATGGAGTGATTCTTTGAATTTTCTTGGTTTGTGAAAGAGATGTGTTTTGTGTGATTATTGATTCAATGACCCACTACACCCACGCTGCATTACTAAGCATAAGCCATTGCTCTGCATCACTCCATGCCATTGGGCGTCGACTATGATACCACTTGTTCAGGAGATTTAACGTTTGAAAGTCTTTGAAAGTCTTTGAGTAAGATCATAATATAACATGTTAGAACACTAAAAAAAAAATCTATATTATATTTTCAACTCTTACTTCTCTCATTCTTTGTATACTTTTTTCTTCTTCTAATATCAACCATTAAGGCCCTGTTTGATAACCCGTTTTGGGGTTGTGGTTGTACTATCCGAGTTTGCACTATACAATAAAAATACAATTTTACCCTCAACCCAATACCGGAAGCCCCACACGCTTCTTCTTCTTCGACCCAAAAATTTCTCTCTCTCCCCCACCCGCGGATTCGACGCCATGCCCATCTAGATCAAGACCAAGGTCATTGCTCTCTCCCCACCCCAACACCTTCAGCGCCACACTCATTAGATCGAAGACGCCGACACCATGCCCACCCTTAGCTGGTTCATTGTTTTTTTTATTTTTTTCATCGACGCCGCTCCAAGCCTTCGTCTTTGTCGGCGCCAACGCGTCGTCGCTGCCGGTGAACATCCGGACTAGTCGAATATCCTGAATGACGAGTATAGAGATAATCGTCGCAAAGACAGCGTCGACTAAGACGACGAGAGTCCAAAATGCAATTTGGGAAAAAAATTGGCTTCCAAGATTAAGAAGAAGAAGAAGGGGAAATGGAGAAAAATCACAATTGACTGAGAAATTACGAAATATTTATTAGATTAGTTTTTTTTTTTTTTTTGGTTTTCACGGTAGGATCAGTCTCATAGACTTCATCTTCTTCTTCTTCTTCTTCTTCTTTTTCTTTCTTTTTTTTTTTCATTTTTTAATTTACGTTCGGTTGATCGACCTCAGCAAGTTCCAGACCACCCACTTCCATTTCCGTACCAATAGGAACCAAAATCGGCACTAGAAATCTCCAAATCCCAAGAATTACTCTTCAAGAAAGCAAAACAATCCCCAAATCTTTTTTTGATTACTTATCAAAAAATAATAATAATAATGATGCAAAAACCTTCCAGAGGCAGAAACCCATGTGCAGGGATTAAAATGACCTTTAATCTCACGTCAGAGCTTTTTGGTGTGAGATTTGCAGAGAAATAGAACAAACCCATCGACGAAGGAACAAGTGAGATTTGCAGAGAAACGGAACAAACCCAAACAGTACACACACAAACCCAAGAGAAGGGTATTTCGGTGATGGTAGAAGTTTTATTAAGAAAAAGAAAAAAAAAATGAACAGTACAACCCCAAACAGTACAACCACAAACGGTTTGTCAAACACCACCTAAATATGTATGACTCACCTAAGTGAATATGTAAATCTTACAAATTCAATAATTAATTTAAAAAAAAAATGATAAAAAAATGAACCAGAGGATCCAACTTATATACTGTTATTAAAATAACAGCATATATGGTGTAATAAAAGTAACAATTAAGATTGATTCTCTCAAATATTTTTTTATTTTCTCTTTCTTATTAAAAACTTTTAAAAGTAAGTTAACTTTGAAATTCAATCTCAATTGTTATTTTTACTACAGCATACATACATACAGTTGTTTTAATAACAGGGTATATAATGGAACCTTATTTATCCTACACTCCGACAATTCCTGCCTAGTAGGTAGAGTCCTAGCTAGACATTGAACAATATTGCACGTACACCCGGTGCTCTCATTAATGCCTCACTTTGTGGTCTAGTCATTTGCAGAAGGCCGAGACATTTGGTAGTTTGCGAAATAACTAACTCTTTAAGCAACCTAACATTCAGAGAGATATATGAAACAGTCCACCACCAAACTAAGCACGCCATAATATAGTTTGAATAACGTTAAAAATTATATTTTCGTTTCATAACTATCTATCTTACAAGAAATGAAGGAAGAAAAAGAATAATTTTCACGTCTCTAATTAGCTTTGCTTTACTTTCTAGATAGGTAATGTAGTTAAGATAAATTAATTCCTTGCTATTCGAAGTCGATAATTTCGGCTTCAGTCCAGTTCTAGCGTGCAGATTAAGCCCAATAAATTAATGCACAATCGATCTGAAATCTCACCTACTAAAACCAGCATTTTCACTTAACATGAAGCAAAACAAAAGCCATCCAGTGTACAATGAAAATTGAGCGAGATTTTCGGCTGCCTCTAGTGTCTTTTTTTTAATTGAATAGAAAAGAGATTAAAAGGGAAAGTGTCTGTCAAATTTAAAATTGAAAATTATATAAAATTGAGATAGCGTTTTGGGGCATAAGCACCAAATTTATGATGACCAAATCCCTTTTGGTCATACCATTCCTAAAGGGTTAACTTTTCACCTATATGTTTTAGTTTTGAATCCAGAAACGAGTTTTGAGGCATTAGAACTAAATTTTTAGGATGACCAAATCTCTTTATGATTATACCATCTCTAAATGGTTAATCTTTTACCCTTAAATTTTAGTTTTTAATCAAAAAATGAATTTTAAGGCATTAGAACCCAAATATTAGTTCATGAAAATTTAACTAATATTACTCAAATATCTCAAAATACAATTTAAAACATTTCATCAAACATATAGAATGCAAAAAACATAAAAAATCTTAAAAAAGAAGAAGAAGAAGAAGAAGCTCAAAGCTAGTAGAAAAAAAAGATCGACCCTTGTCTGCAACCAAAAAGAAAAAAGAAAACAAAAAAACAAAAAATAGAAAACATGTCCTACGCTGGGCAGACGAACATGTCCTACGCATAGTAGGACTCATGAAAATTAGAAGAGGATTTATTTATTTATTTACCTTTTTTTTTTTTTTTTTTTTTGTGGCAGGTATTTCAATTCTTGCCAATACAATCTTGAATTCAATGTCTTGATGGGCCATATTGAAATCCACCAAGCATCGGTAAGCATTCTAGCTAGGAACGGTCCCTCTAGAACTAGAAGCATGGAAGGATAGAAATTAAACCAAGCTAGGGCCCAACCATTTTAGGAATGTAGTGGCTAGTGGACTCCTATATATACAGTCTTTCAGAAATTATTTTTGTAATTTTTTTTTTCTTATAAAGGATAATTGTCGAGGTAACATTTTAGGTTGTTAATGTGAGAAAGTCCATTTTTATCATATAGTTATATCATAATGTTGATGGGGTAGTCCAACTAATCCTTTGAACAAGTTATTGCTAAAAAATGTTAATCATCAATTAATTAAGAATTAGGACTAACACATCAATATTGTAAAATATGTATAATAAAAATGTGATATATAACATTACTATTTTTTAAACAATTTATTGGTTAGAATACCACATTCCTTAAGAATTCTCTAGCACGTTCGTCCCATCTCAAGTTGCTCTCATTTGAACTACTATTTAGGGGTAGAATTCCTTTTGTGGCAAAAAAAGATGACTTAACTATCTCAAAGACTAAGTTGGGATGGTTGATCCACCCCTTGATACGAATCACCATCAAATTAGCTGAATGTTTGAACTAATCTTGCCTCGGTGACTTGGCCACCTCTTATGTAGGGGTGAAATTTAAATATAACCGCATCCGCTAACTGCATTAACCGCTAACCGCTTTGAAAGCGATTAGCGGTTAGTGAATTTTGAAAAACCGTCTAACCGATAACTGTTAACCGCTAACCGCTAACCGCCTTTTTTTAAAATATAATATATATTTTATATAATAAATAACAATAAGTTATTATAGCCTAGTGGTTATTGTGCGCCTCTTTTACTTAGGAGTCCTAATTTCAATTCCCCTCACCTTTGACTTTTGTTTGAATTTTATATTTTTATTATTTATATAATATAGAAGTACATATATTATTTATATGTAGTTTTGCACTTATATATATTCATTTCTTCCTAACCCAAAATGATAATTTTGTTGTAATTTTATTCGTATGTTATATGTTGTAGAAGGTGACTAATAAGATTTTGATATAATGGTTCAATATATAATGTTTACTTTAAACTAAAAATTTGTATGCTAAAATTGCCATGAAAGAGAAAAAGCAAAACAAGAGTTTAAAGTGAGCCCAAAACCGCAAAAAAAAAAAATCAATAAAAAGCCCAATAAAAAGTGGTTAATAGAAAAGTGGTTAACCGCATCCGGTTAACTACTAACCGGGTGGTTAACCGCTAGCGGTTAGCGGAGGCGGTTAGTAGAATCTACTAACCGCAACCGCTATTTCACCTATACTCTTATGGCCTCCCAATGTGACCTTTGGAAAGGCAAAAATATGGGTGAAAATTTAGAACCACTAATCGCTATAACCGTTAACCACTTTTGAAAGCGGTTTTTAACTATTAACCACTTTTTTAAATGCATATAATTTTTTATTATATATATTTCATATAATATATGACAATAAGTTTTTGCAATATAGTGATAATTATTTATATGTTGTATTTAAATTTTTGTTTAAAATATTGATAAATGTTGCATTTTTTTATAATTAATTACTTTTAGGCTCTTTCAATATGAGCTCATCTTATAGCAATTCAGCCCAATTTGTGGTATATAGTAATGTTTGATGCTAAAATGGCCAAGAAAAGACAAAAAAAAAAAAAGATTTAAAGTGAGCCAAAAACATGATAATTCTTAAAATCAGTTTTTTATAAAAAAAAATAAAGGCCCAAAAAAAACTCAACAAAAAAGCCTAAAAAAAGTAGTTAGTAAAAAAATAATTAATAAAATGCGATTAACCATTAACTAGACGGTTAACTACTTAACGGTTAGCGGGAGAGCCTTTTCGCCAAAGCACCCGTGACTGTGCACGCCACCCCTTTTTTGTCTCTTCAACATGCTGCTCGTTATCAGCCGTTTATTTTAAAATCAATGGCCCAGATTGAAGGTATTCCATCGTGTGCAGTAAAGTATTTCACGCGATCACGACCCCCTTGTATATACAGTATACTTGCGACCGTTCGTTTAGAAATTAGAGGGGTTTTTTAGACTGTGTGTGACGTGTCCTTCGCTCCAGAGCTCCAAGCACTCTACCTCGTTGCAGACCTCTGAAGTGCAGCTCTCTAAACATGACGACCGTCGGCGAAAGCTCTTGGGCTCCGCCAAAATCCGCAGACGACGACAAGCCGGTGGTCGTCAGGGTTAAGCGCAAAGCCTCTCAGTCTCGTCTCGACGCTTTATGTGAGATAGGGTTTCCCTTCGATTTCTCAATTCCAATCCCTTCAAATTTGGTTCATAAAAATTGAAACTTGGGTTTATATATGTGGATGCTTTGTGTAATCTAGGGCTTGAAATCAGTGAGAGACCGCTGAAACGTCCGTTGTTAGATTTTGAGAATTTATCAATTTCCGACTCATCTGGGAAAGGTACTTACTTTAGTCGTTTTCCACTCGCATTTCGATTCCTTTGGACTTGATTTTTGTTTGGGATAACGAAAACTAGGGATTTGCTTAGTGCATTGTTATTGTCGAATTGAGTATTTAATAAACTATTTTGAAGCAGTGTTTCCTAACGGATTGTAAAAACTACACTATTTGGAAATTATGGGGAGAATTAGAATTTGGCAATCCTTATCAAATTAAATTTACAGTCATCCATTTTTCTTAATTCTTTTATATATTTATTTATGGGTGAAAATTTGAGTTTGTTTATTTATTTATTTTTTGTGTTAAGAGGAATTCAAGACTAAGAAGGTTTTGGTACAGCATGTGGAGACAGTAACAAGCTCTGAGACGGCCATTGATATTGTCCAGTCATTTGTGGTCAGTACGGCAGTTTATGTCTTAACTAAATGATGGGTTTTATTTACTATTGTTAATCAGCGTAAGCTGAAATGAAGTCGTCATGGTTTCATCATTATAGTTTGATTTTGTTCAAGTTTTGTATATGGGTTTTTCTTTTGATGTCTTGTCTTGATGAGACTTTGAAGCTATTGATGAGTTCTTCTATGCTGAAAGAAATGATGATTATCAGTGGAAATCTGAGGTCATATTTGTTATTCTTGTCTTCTTGCTGAGAATGTGAAACAATTGGGTTAATAAACCTTTTGTCCAGCAACTGACTCGAGTTTGTTGAAGAACAAATATTGAATAGTAGAATAGAAATTTTACATTTTGCCTTTTGTCTTGCAAGCATAACATAATTGTGCCGTGTTTTTGTGCATTAGTAGCTCTTCTGTCTTGACTAATTCTTTATAAATCTCGAGTTTTTCTTTTTCGTGTGAGTGACATGTGGGCCGGGCCTAGTTCTCTTCTTCTACAATTCTGTTCATTTCATGTGCTCCACAATGTTGTGTCAAAGCATGCTGCTTGAATTGCCTTCTTTTTCTTGCTTATAGGAAGTTAGTTTTTTCTTGTGCAAAAACATGTTGTGCAATTCTCATTTGTCTTAAGTTGTTAAGAATATGGATGATAGTGTCTTAATTCACTGTTGCTTTAGGAGCCCAATTCTGTTGATGCATCTGAAGGTAAAACAAATTTTGAGGAGCGAAAGCGCACTTTTAAAAAGGAAAATGTAAGCTTTCTCTCTCCCTCTCTCTCTCTAGGACACACAGATCACATCACATGGCTGTGTGGAACCCAAATATGATTATAGAGTTTAATTACTTTCCTTTTAGTTTTTCCTTTATTGCAACACTTTTTCACTTCCTGTCTATTGTTTAGCAGAGACAAGGTCAGCTGTTATCTAAAGCCAGACAAGAACAGGAGGTATTTTACATATCAGAATACGCACATGTATATTTTATTACTACTTGCATCAAGTCCATTTGTGGACATTCAATAAAATTGAAATGGTACTTGCATCTAGGACTTTCAGTGTCATGTACATATGTACTATAAATGACATCTTTTTTCTTTCTATTCATGAGATGATGATATGTTTTAAAGTTCGTTATGAATCGTGTTGACCTTGTTAGGTGATCATTTTTCAGTATTTATTGATGTCCATTTATTCGTATTTCTCATTGTCCATTTTTAATAGTAAGTATTATCAGACGGCTCTTTAAGTTGCATCTGCCTTTCATTTTTTTTCTAAATAAGCATTGTTGTATATATTAAAAAAGCGCAATGCGCCTCTAGGTACACAAAGAGTATACACAGGAAAACATGCGATAACCCACAGAAAACCATGCAACTGTCTTTCATGTTAGAACCATGTAATTGTAACTGCTCTAGTAGTTTCTTTGTGAGATCTTTATCAATTTGATACATGTGACAATTTGTTCAGATTAAGAGACGTGTCTGGATTTCATAAAATAGTGATAAGGCCCAAGGCCTATTTTGATGAGACTTTATAATAAATTTTTGTTTTGATACTACATGCATTTGGATTATTTTTCATATCATGTTTGATTTCCTTTGGATAAATGTACAAAAATGCTTCATGTGATATTAGCATCTTCATTCAGTGCATGAAATAAGGAGAGGAACCAGGAAGACATGCTACTCCTCAACGATGTTTGGGGTCTAGGCTACAAAGGTCTACTAAGGGATATTTATATAGACAAGTGGTAGCCATAAATTCATCTTTGTATTTGCTTATTCCGAGTGTATATGGATCTGTTTTATGATATCTGTAAATGATTCAATTTTGGTAAATCAGTAATTAAACGTGTACTTGGTGAAACTTTTTATTTCTAAATTCCTTTTCCAGACTATATTTCATCTTCTTTCTTCTTTAGGTCTTAGCAAAAAATGCTCGGTTTGAACAAATATGGAGGAGTAGAAGGGGAAACAAAGAGGCAACACATCATAAAGCATTAGATGAAATGTGTCGGTTTTATGATGTGGTTCGAGTCGATGTTGAGGAAAGATCCAATAAGGTGCAACAACAAGAGTAAGTTTTGCCATTATGAAATTCCTTGTCAAGTTACATTTGCAAAATTATTGTTGATAACGATCACCCCTTTAATTTTATTGCAGGGATATATCTTTGGAGGATCAGAGGCTTTTGTCTAGTTATCTGCCTCTACTAAGAGAGTTCATTCCATCTGCTGCTTCAGAGATTGAATCTGACTTGCGTGTTAGCATGTCCAAACAAGGTCATTTCATCAGCAACTTCGATTTACTTTCTATATGCTTTTCTGTCTTCAGCTGAAACTGATGTCAATTGAGGATGTTGTTAGCTCTTGCAGCAATTATTTATCTTCTCTTTTAAAGAGACAAGAAAATAAATATCTTTTTTTTTTTTTTTGGTGTCAACTTTGTTCAATTTGGTTATTCTTGAGGTCAATCCTCTTGAAGATTAATGATTATTTAATGCTTCTTTCTCAATATTAGTACTGACCCTCACTTTTTGTTTATGTTTTTCATTACACTTGGGTGAATCTTTCATTTGTGTTATATATTATCTACAGATGATTATGTATACGACTTTTACACTACAAGGGATGACATGGTCATAACTCATGAAGATGTTCCAATTCCTCTGTAAGTATCAAATATTCTGGACTTGTTTAGTTCCACCTATACTTTTTCTTGCTGAAGTTAACATATATCCTTGATTCAGTGTACAAGTTGATGAGGACGATTTTTATGATGGGCCTGACGAATCAGAATATGATAGTGATGATTCAAATGGTAATTTAGATTCTCTTCCTTCTCTTTCCTAAATTCAAAATACCTTCATTTTTTTTTTTTTCTTTTATGGTGGTTCTCAGCTGAAAATAATCCTCGACATGATTATCCGGATGAGATATCTGGAGATGAAGAGGAAGTGGAGAGTGAAGCCTCAGAAAATGAATCAGAAGAAAGCGAGAGTGAAAGTAATAGATCTTTGAAATCTGAGGATTTAAACCAGAATGGCATGTTAGATGATGCAGAACTCTCAGAAAATGAGTCAGAAAAGGAAAGTGAGATTGAAAATCATAGATCTTTGAAACCTGAGGATTTAGACGGGCATGACTCTGAGACTGATGATCATTTTAACTATGGCGGTGATGATTTTGACTATACTGATGATGATGATGATAATGATGGTCATGATGATGAAGAGTGGAGATAGTTTTGTGACTGAGCATTAGCTTTGATGGAAATCAAATCTTGTTCTTGCAAATATTTGTGATTTTGGCCCTTGAAAATGCTGTGATTGCTGCTCCGAAGTCTGAAAGAGTTGTTAGGAAGGTAGTGTAATGAGTTCGAGGTTTAGGAATATAAACTTGTACAGGCTTTTGACATGGGCCTAGCAATTCAGGGTGCTTATGGACATTGCCGATTTGTTCTCTTGGATTTTCCTTGAGACAATGAATTATGGCTGCTGATGTGATTTCAGTTTTATGTGTTACTCTTCTGTGAAAAGGAGGAATGTGATTGGAAGAGTTATGTCGTACTAATATGATCCTTGTCAAGTTGTAAGGAGAAAATTTTGTTAGAAAATAGTAGATGCATAGGGCAAGTGTCATCCTCACATTCGAATTATTAGTAGCTTTGCAAGACTTCTTTCATATTTGTTATTCGAATTACTAGTAATTTCAACAATAAAATTGTTGGGAGCTCTTATCATCTTTTCTTTTATGGCCGAAGAGTTGCTCAACTAAAGAAGTCAAGTGTGCATAAGTTATTTATGTAAATGGGTGGCCTAAATTATTCATTTGAGAAATGCAAAAATCCAACACATGCCACTTGATTATATATAATCTTTTAAACAATCTTAGGGCAAAAATTGTGGGCATGCGGCATGCCATGTCTTTAACAAGGATATTCTATCTTCAAAGCTATGATATTTTCTTTCATGCCACTTGTAACATGTTTTCAATAATTTTTTAGATGGTCGAGATAATCCTTAAACCAACCAATAAGGGTGTTTAAATCATTCAAACTAATAGGAGGTGGTTGGTTACCTCAAATAGGTTTAAGAGTGGTTTGACCATCTTTTAACAATCTAGGGTCAAATGATATTTTAGTTGTACTTTTTTAAAAAATATTGATGATGTAACATATTTCTAGGTATCTATGACATGGTTTTTTTTCCCCCTTCCTATTCAATTGGAAAAGGTTACAACAAACAAGAGAAGGTGAATTCCTCAAACAACAAGGTTTAAACAAAAAATTCCTAAGATTACATTTTTTTTTCTTTCTAAATATGGGTTATAAAATGATTTCGTTCAATGTGCTTATTTGATATTACATCCTAAAAGTTAGGTCTAATTAATCGAATAAAAACTTTAAACCAAAGTCTCATAAAAAGGTAACGATATACTTTATACTCACTTATATCAATTGGCATGATTTGATTCAAGTTCCATCCGTATGCAGACCATGACATTTATTAAATGAACTATTGGATTTGGCATATTTTCAATTTTCAAACCTTCCAGTATCCTAGTCATGGTCTATTTTTTATAATAAAACAAAGGAAATTAAACTCTACACGTGGTGCATCAAAGATTCCAAAAATCATCGAAAGTTTAGATAGAGACAAAAGTGGCGAACCCCCAGTAACCGACACGCGATCTCATGATCTCATCGCCTCTGATCTCATCTACATATCCGTCATACTTTCCACGTTCACCGGGAGTTCAACTCAAACGCGATTCTGCTTCCTTTTTGCAAGATGCAAAGAGCAACGGTTCTGGCTATGGAGAAGATGCAGAGGATCTTCCAAAGCACACTGTCTCACAGAAATTTCTACCCGACGCCTCGCTGCCTCTCCCAGCTTGCCCATTCACATACCCAAAGCGCTCTCAAAGAGAACGATGATTTTCTCATACCCAAAATGCCCCACTTCGATTACACTCCACCACCCTATACTGGCCCATCTGCAGCTGAGATCTCGAAGAAGCGCAAGGAGTACCTCAGCCCTTCCATAGTCCACTTATTCAAGAACCCTGTAAGTTCAATTCTTTCTTCTTTTATCTCATAGAGATACATAGAAATCAAATGCAATTCTAATTCGTAGAGATGCAGACAAGTGGGTGCTCTTGGAATGCTAGTGATGTTTGGTAGTGGTAAAGTTTGTGTTTTGTTTTACGGTTCAATTTGGTAGATGGATTTAGATGTATCTAAATCAATGCAATAGTACTTTTTTTTTTTTTTTTTGGAGATTTAGACGAGTGGGTGATCTTGGAATGCGAGTGATGCTTGGTATTTGATAAAGTTTGTGTTTTGTTTTTACAGTTGAAGTTGGTAGATAGATGTGGATACTAGAAATTAAATCAATACTACTTTCTTTCTTTTTTGGAGATTTGGACTAGTGGGTGATCTTGGAATGCTAGTGATGAAGTTTTTGTTTTGTTTTACAGTTGAATTTGGTTGATGGGAAAATGCAGTACTTGTATGACGAAAATGGCCGTAGGTATCTGGATGCCTTTGGTGGGATAGCCACTGTGTGTTGTGGGCACTGTCACCCGGATGTGGTGGCAGCAATTGTTAACCAAACAAAGCGCTTGCAGCATTCCACCGTTCTGTATCTTAATCATGCCATTGCAGATTTTGCAGAGGCTCTGGCATCTAAGCTGCCAGGAGATCTCAAGGTATGTTGCTTGGCTTCTGGCCCTAGATGATCCATTTTTTTTGTTGTTATTGTTTGCGCTGGCTTTATGAAATTGGATGACCTCTTAGGTTGTTTTCTTCACAAATTCTGGGACTGAAGCTAACGAACTGGCTTTGATGATGGCACGGTTGTATACGGGCTGCCATGATATCATTTCACTTAGAAACGGGTATCATGGGAATGCAGCTGGGACGATGGGTGCTACTGCTCAAAGTAATTACAAATTCAATACAGTTCAGGTATATTTTCACAATTGAATCAGTCTCGCTTTTTGCTGAGATGTCTCCAAGTATTTAATATATGCATAGAAATGCTTGTTATATTGTTGTCAGAATGAACATTATAACATGCAAAAATCCAACTTCCACCAATGTTGATACTATGTTTATGGCAACAGATTGGAGTTCACCATGCCCTGAACCCGGACCAGTATCGAGGGGTCTTTGGTTCAGATGGAGTAAAATATGCTGGGGATGTTCAAGAGATAATTGACTATGGAACTTGTGGTCGTGTAGCTGGATTTATTGCAGAAGCCATACAGGTAATATTGCCAATAAACCGCAGACAGACACACAGGACACACACACAGACTTGCTTTCTTGTGATTCTAACTCAGAGATGGTTCATTTTGTTCATTTCTAAGTGGATGCTTCATGCTTGACAGGGAGTAGGTGGGATTCTGGAGTTGGCTCCTGGTTACCTGCCAGCTGTGTATAGTAGTATTAGAAAGGCAGGGGGCCTCTGTATAGCTGATGAGGTTCAGTCAGGATTTGCTCGGACTGGCAGTCATTTCTGGGGCTTCGAGGCACATGATGTTGTGCCCGATATTGTGACTATGGCAAAGGTAGATCCTCCTGTACGCCACTGGCATCCCTCCCTTCCCGATCATCTTAGACCTCTATTTTCATTCCTTGCCCAATGCTTTTAGGTAGTTAACAGAAATATTCAAGCATAGCATCATTTTGAGAAATTGCCTGTGCTAGTTTATGACATAGAAAGCATTTATTAATGACCTCCTGATTAAACATGTCATGTTATGAGATAAAAATGATGTGAAAGAGAGTTGCCATTGGAAAACTGAGCTTATCTTTGGCAAATTATACCATCCCCACTATTCAGATGGTGAATAGAGAAGGTGCATGACTCTCTTCCCCTTTACTATTCCACCTAATTCTGCTACATTCAAACATCAAATTGTTAGATTCCTCAAATGATAATCCATTAAACACGGGATCGAGTAAATCAACCTTTGCTGGTTTGTTTCACATCATGTGCATGGTTTACTGCTTCCCCATTGCACCAGATGCATTCATACTTAATTCTTGTATGAGGCCAATTGCTTGTTTGCACAAAGTATAGAGATGGTAAATGTAGATTCAAGTAAAACCAACTTTGGCACTTCTTTCATTTACTGCGAAATATTTAAAAGTTCTGCTGGACATCCTTAGAAGATCTTTAGAAGGCCCATTTGTGTTTGCCTGTGACAATTTTATGCACTTTATATGCTTGGGTATGTAATGCTTTTAGTTTCAGAAGTTGAGCTTTCTCTTTCTATGGTTTCCCCAGGGAATTGGAAATGGCATTCCCATTGGTGCAGTGGTTACAACTCCTGAGATTGCAAAGGTCTTGACTTACCGCACTTACTTTAACACCTTTGGGGGAAACCCTGTATGCACTGCTGGTGGTCTAGCTGTTCTGAGAGTAATTGAGAAGGAAAAGCTTCAGCAGAATGCATTCGTTGTTGGGTCATATCTGAAAGAGCGCCTTACTTCCCTTAAGGACAAGCACGAAAGTATAGTTCCTCTCTATTTGTTTTAAATATCACAAGATCTGAACATCGTCAAAAAATTTCTTGATTGTTTCTCTTCATTGCATAAGACCTATTGTATATATATGCAGTTATTGGGGACGTGAGGGGAAGAGGTTTGATGCTTGGAATTGAACTTGTAACCGACCGTCAGCTAAAAACTCCAGCAAAGGCTGAAATTTTACATCTTATGGACCAGATGAAAGGTCTGTGTGTGTGTGTGTGTGTGTGTACGTACACAGTTAATTTTTATTGATAAAATTTTACTCTGATATCTCAGAATTGGGAGTGCTGGTCGGGAAGGGTGGGTTTCATGGAAATGTTTTTAGGATCACACCTCCCCTCTGCTTCACCAAGGAAGATGCTGGTTGGTTTTTTCTTCTTTTGTTTTACCCTTGTTGCTATTCCAAGCAGCTGTCTATATCTTTTCTCTTTTTCCTAATCCAAGCAACTATCTCTCTCTGTGGTTGTAGATTTTCTTGTGGACGTGATGGACTACACACTTTCAAAGATGTGAAGTCTAAAAGCATCAAGTGTCAAGGTCGATTATATGCATTATGATTCTCTGTTTAACCATCAATATAGTGGATTGTTTTTCTGTGTATCTAGGAATAAAATGCTCTGTCTTGCTGGAAGATGATGAGACACCACCTCGTTGTCTCTCTCTTCTTTTGCAGCCTGGGCTTTTCTCATAATCAAGTGTCAAATTTTATTTCAGATAAAGACTAATACTCAACCTTACTTTAAATTTTCCTGTGCGTAGATCTGAAAATTGTAATGTGAGACCACAAAGTTATGACCTTTCCATGTTTTAGGGTTTTTGTTTTTGTTTTTGGTGGCAAAACAGGTGTCTTCTTTTGTATGTAATGGGGTTTTCTGAAATATTTTATGGACAAACCACAGGGAAAGCAATAGCAAAATAAAATGTCATATCAGATATAATAGGGTCTGTTGACATTGTTAGATAATATGTGGGTTTGTTCCCCATTGCTTATGTATGAGAGTCTCTTTTCCTTTGGCTTTTATATATTGAGGCTTTCTATGTGGCTGTGTGCTATCAAACCATTCAATAAAAGCAAGATGTAGCCTATAGAGCTTTATCGTGTGGATGTAGGCTATATGCCGAACTACCTTAATATATGTCTTACTCTATCATATTTTTTCACATTATGAATTTCAATAGACATCAAATGGTGCAATCCAGGACAATCCAAAGCATATAGGTACCGAAATAGCGATTGTGAATCTCATAACTAAAAGACTTGAGGCTATTGTTATAATTATTCATGGAATCAAAATGCGAATAGATTTTTTAAATGGAAATGCTATAAGGAACTCCCTTTCCAGTCACTCCAGGCTTGGAGAATGGCTTCAAAAGCTCATATGGCACAACCCCAGCTCCATTCCTATTCTTTAAGTTCCTATTAGCATTTCTCTCATCGACAGTCCCTTCAATCTCCATCAACCTCCCGTTAAACCGTTCAAAGGCCGCCTTAATGATCGAGTCTCCAGCCCATGCAGGCTCTATTGTGTCCCCCAGATACTCCTCGTCCGGAGAATGATTTGATAGGATGTCCAAAACAGCCATCACTCTTGTCGCTTGAATTTGTGAAGGGAAGCATTGTAAGAGTGCGCCTTCGGGCTTTTTCAAGAAGTTTTTCCAAAATTCTTCGGAAGGGTCTTCGGTAGGCATATTTATTCTGGCGACGGTCGGGCGGTTGGGAAAGTAACCTGCGTAAGTGTATTGTCCAAAGTTGACAGCAGCATGGTGGCCAGATGTCACCCATACAATGGTTGTGATGATTTGGATGAGGTCTTTAGGGGTCTGGAGAACTGGCCACCATGGTTCGTCCTTTTTGTCAGCGTGGCCTAGGGTTCGGATTTCAGTCCACCATTGTTGTAGCTCTTGATCAGACTCTATGAGGCTTGGGTTCGGGTAATAGTGGTTCACATAATCACTCACCCATTCTTTGATTGCATCCCAAAGGAGGAGGCCATCGTTCGCAAATGGGTAATCCTCAATTGTGAGCTTTAACCCATGTGGAGCACTCGGATCTTCAACAGCCATTCCCCTAAATATTAAGTTGAAAATCAAGAATTTGGTAAACATCAATTTGCGAGAGAGAGAGAGAGAGAATACGAGAAAGAGAAATTCAAACTCGAAAAATAATTTACAGTTTTAAAAAATGAGAACCATTTTATGATAATTAAATAAGGTTTTTCTGATCATCGAATATATTTTCAGTTTGATCACAATTTTACAAAACACCGAAAATAGGGAAAACATTTTTCTGAAAACATTTTTATATCAAACCAAACGGAGCATAAGTTAAATCACCACTTATTCTCACTAGAAACCTTTTATCATTTATATATTAGTCCTCTAATATTGGAGAAAAATATATTGGTTTAGTTATGAAATCACCTGTTAATTAAGTCAGCCGGTAATGCCTGCAAGTTGAATTGCCATTGGTCATAAGCTGCGGAGCTCAACTCTCCAGAGTATTTGGCAGGTGCAAATGAGGTCTCAATGATCCCTCCTGCATTGATAAGTGCTTCTCGAGCGAGGGCATTAATCTCCATAGTGTATCGAAAATGCGGGTGCAATAGTCTATAGATCGGGTGGACCATACTGAGTTGCCTATTTGTCGCGATTATGTAAGGTTCTGTGGCACAATGAGTTCTTAGCCTGCAAAGGAGACGAAAACTTTCCTGTTAATATATAGTGTGATACAATAATTTTCATCTTTAGCATTATATATATATATATACACACACAAACACGAGGGTAAGTGAAGTTTTCAATATATATATATTGAAAACTTCTATAAGTGATTTTGTAATCATAATCTTAAAATTTAAAATTTGCAATGTTAGTATCCCATGTTTCAGCCATTTTTAATTTCATTATTTTTTGTTAAAATGTTCCCCTCCCTCCCCCTTTTTTTGTCAAAAAAACAAAACAATGACGTCCAAACATGTATAAAGGTCCATATTAGATGTAAGGAAAACTATTTTAATTTAGCTATTGATACAAATCTAAGATAAAACTTGTTCTTTAAACACCGTCTTACAATAGGAAGATGTTGAAAAATTTATACACACACGATTAAGATTGTATAAGCAATGTGAAACACTTACGATTGTACGTAAAAGCTATATATATATATATATATATATAGATCGATGAACAATTAAATTAATGGGAAACAACAAAATTGAGAAGTGGAGCATACGTACCAATGACTAACAAGTTGGTGATAACCTGAGTCATGGGCAAGGACATGAACTTTTGCAAGCCTCCATAGCCAGATACCTGTAGCATCCCAACTAGGCACGTGAACCTCTTTCCACTGTGGCTTTCCATCCATTGGTGGCCGAGTGAGCTCAATGGCCAATGGCCTTAAGGTGCCATCTGGGGTTAGGAAGAACAGCGTCCGTGATCCATACAAAGTTGTCCCTTTAACCTCTCTTACTTTGTTCACATATGGTAACAATAGGTCATGGTAATCTAGAATGAATAACTTCTTCTGATTTATGGCCTGCACGTATACAAATCACACTAAATTTATGTGCTAGAGAGAAATTATCATGACCATTTATAAGTTACCTCCTTGACCGTCATATAACCTCCGATATCTCGTTCAATCATTTCTGTAGTGATTGCTGATTCTGGGGGGCCATAGATTTTTGGATCGAGTTTACTCTTCAACGGCCATTCCTGCATAAAATTCAAACAAATTTTTTTTTTTCTGTGTTCAGGCCAAATTCTGCCTACTATATCCCCTTCCCTCCTTATTAATTGGAAGTCCAAAAATCATACCGTGACCAACTGAATGCTGCAGGGGTTGAGACCAGCAAGAGTCTGCCTACTAAATTCGGCATCCCTAAACCAAAAGAACTTGTCTCCTGCATGCATGCACGTGCAAAAAAACTACCATTTAGAGAGAAGCTAGCTAGAGGCATAAAAAGAAAAAGTAAAGAAGAGATATGTTAATCTCACTATCCATAGTCTCAGGGGTCTCAAAGCGCAAAATGTTTTCCTCAGAATCACTGATGGCCTTGAGTATCCTGGGCAGGAGGGTGCGGAGGAATTCTTTGTTTTGGTTTTTGAGGGGAGGCAAGTTAAGCCCCTCGTTGAAAAGCGAATCAATGGCGGTGAAGTAGGGGAATCCGAGGTCAGCGTCGATGATCGCCGTCTCTATGGATGGTACCACTGCATGCAACACCGAGTATACTGAGTTGGCTGAGAATGTTAGCTGCTTTACTTCCGCGAAGCACTCATCCCGAGGAACATACACGCTGCTGCTTCTTTTCTCCGACAATGGATCTATATATATGCATGTATATTTATATACAAATCATCAGTTCATTGGATCAATATATATAGTAGGTAGGTGTTTGCTGCAATTTTGTTGCAGTTCTATTCCAGTTTCTGGAAGTGTTTTTGTACTTTGTTTATTTGTTAAATGAAGCTATTCATTAAAAAAATAAAAAATAAAAAATAAAAACCCTAAGCCCCTATGATATTTTATTTTGTTTGTTTATTCTTTATTTTCCTCTTAGGAAATTGGAAAACCATAGCATGTTCAGCGTGGGTGATTGGGTTGGTATATATATATATATATATATATATATATGTCGAGTTAACTCATTCAGATAGAGCACTCACATCCGGTTTAATAACTATTTAGCTAAAAACATATATATATTATTTTATCTATCTATTTTTTTAAACCACCTTTGTCCGGCTCAATATTTTAGTTATTTACTTTTTTATTTACAATATTATTTCTTTATCTACTTTTCCTATTTCTTAGGAAGAGACAGAGCAAAATTATTTTATTATTAATATAAATAAGGTTTTATTGAGCTATAATGCTCAACAAATTTGCCAAGTATCATAGCAACTCAACAAATCCTTAGTCATTTTATTAAGCTGAATGTCGAGCATTTTTTTGTTACATTGTTAATTAAAATATCCAAAAAGCTAATTTGTTGAGGCCAATGTCAATGCTCTCAGCCTGTTAAATAAGAGTCAACTCTTACATGACCAGTTTTGTTAAATCGCTAAGACTCTTTTGTTCACGTGTTGGGCCTCACTTATTAAAATGGAGTTTGGGTTCACACATGAGGGATAGTGTTAATGTATTGATTAAGTGATTAATGGCTTGTTTGAGATTGCGTTTGGGGAGCCTAAAAATGTTTTTAATACTAAAAAAGTTTGTTTAAAGAAAAAAGTACTCATTTGGTAAAAAAAATTAAAAGTGTTTTTAACGGTCTAAAATGCCTAAAAATGACTAAAATGCACTTTTAGCAAAAACTTAAAATGAAGCTTTTGCCCAAAAGCTATTTTTAACTTAAAATCTTTATTTGTCAAACACAATCTCAAATATACTCTAAATTTACTTTCCTATCAGCTTAACTTTTTGAGATAACTAGTAATTTAACATCTTTAACTTGTGAACCACGCCTTATGATGAAGCGGAGGTTACAAGTTGAATCCTCCCTACCTGCAGCGTGGACATGTAGAAAAAAAAAAAAAAAAATCATGATCCATTAAAATAAGTGACATAGCATGCACAACTTATTTGATGGGTTAACCCAACTCATACAACTGAGGATGGAACCAACTTTAGATTTGAGGGGGGACCTAGGGCCAAAAAAAAAATTGGAGAGGGACCAATTAGCAAAAAAATACTTTAAATAAAATATATTTTTTTGCCTAAATTTTTTTTTCTTGTCATTTGTGGGTGGAGGAGACCATGGCCCTGCCAGGACCCAGTTCCGCCTTTGCACACAACCCATTTACTAAATAGCTAAGTCATGTTGGATTGAGTCAAACACGACATATTTGACTGTTATTATAAAGTTTTAATTAAGTTAATAAAACGTGGAATATATATATTCATACTAACTTTGCACCTTTTTCAGTGCGCTGTCGTCCGGTCCTACAGCGTCGGGGATAGGGGTGCTGTTTGCCGCCGAGTACTGATCTTTTAAGATTTGCACTACTATCAGGATCTCCAAGATCATTGTACACATCGTAATCGTACACCCTCTCAAAGCTCTTGCGTTCTCCTTTGCCGTTGCCTCTCAAAATCACAAGCTCTTCTTCTCTTAGCCTCCTCAGCCCATTTGGTGTCTGAGATGGTAAGTATGACTGCTCCCAAAGAATAAACATAAGTCTCCAAGTCGAAATTAAGAGAAAAAAGTCTTAAAAGAGACAATATTAAACTTCCCAAAATAAAATAGGACAATATACATAGTATGTCCTTTATTAGTAAAATGATGAGGGTTTAAGGAAAAAAAAAAAAATTGGCTTTGAATTATTCTAAAGGGGAAATGCTAGTTGTTATTCTAGTTTTCATATGAATTTAATCATGCAGATTTTTAGAGAAATAATAAAAATTATTTTTCATTCCATTTTTCACTTAATCTCCATGCATATAGTAAACAAGTGATTTTTTTTTTTAAATTTCAATCCTGCATCTTCCGGTGGTGATCCAGCAAATTTTGACGACTTGAGAAAGAGAAGTTTAAATTAACAAAATGGTTTACAATTTTAAAAAATGTAAAACCATTTTATGAAAATTAAATAAGATTTTCTTGGTCAATCGAAAATATGTTTGGTTTGACCACGCTAAAAGAAAAGTTCATATATTTCCCTCAAACTACCAACAAATTGACAATATATCTCACAAACTTTCAATTGAGACAATGTCTCTCTAAACAAGCAAAAAATTGCCAATGCCCCCAAGGCTAGCAAAAAGATAAAATGACCATAAAGTTTATTAACTTGATTTTGAATTTAATTTGTTTTCGAAGATAAGTCTTTGGATTAACATTGGGTGCTGCTTTTTGACTTATGGGGCCTCTGATTAAGATTTTTCTTTTGATTTTGAAGGCATTTCCTGCTATTGTTTGTCGAAGGGAAAATATATTTAAGGTCATTTCCCAAAAAGAAAAAAGTTTTGTTAAAGCAGCACCTGAAGGTTAAAGCATGACATGATACCATTAGGGTCGTTTTCATTTCCTAATCAAACTGGTTCATAGGATAAGACCGACTTAATTAAGAGGATAAAAAGTAGATGTGATTGGTTATCAATTATTTTCTTGCTGAAAAAGCTTGTTGCAATAATTACAATGCTGACTGTTATGGATATTAATTTGGAATGTTAATGGTATTTCAGTGAAAAAAAGAGAAAATAAGGAGAAAAGTATATGACACAGCGAAGACTATCAAAATTGAAAAGTCATAGTTTGGAAAGTCAGCTTTAGGGTTTATTTGGATCCAGTAGAGATGATCGAGCTGGCCTTTCCACGAAGAACTTTTCAAATTATAAGAGAATATAATTTTTGAAAATTTGAAGTAAAATTAGAAATTATATTTTTATTTTATAATTATCTTATAATGTTAATATGACAATCTTAAAAAATTCAAAAATTAGTTAAGATTATCGCATTAACCTTATATACATACTACAATTATTTTATGCATGCACGGTTTCATATCAACATTCTCTTTATTTCAAGAAAAACAGAAAGAAACTATTTTATAGTTCAGATTAATTTAATATATTTAACGATGTATATATTGCAACGTGATATATACGGTTATCATTAAATTTGTGTGCACCTCACTTTAATTGACAAATTTAATAATAAATCAATTAATTAATGAGTGCTTGAGAGGACATACACCATTTCGTACGTAAGGGACCATTTTTGAATCTGTGATGCTAATCCAACAAAATATTGACAACTTACTTCGCATGTACGATAACTACTTGACACTGCATGCACGCAAATCGATCTCTGCTAGCTGGTCCATGCATTGTTCAATAATGTGTTGTTCAGATTTTTAATATATATATATATATATAGGAAAATGAGTTGTGAGTTCTCTTCCCGGGTTACATAAAAACGATTTAAAAAAATAAAATTGTAATTGCTCCACCACCGGTTTTTTAGCATTAGCATCAAATTTGAGGCATTAGAACAATTTTGTGAGGCGTTAGCCAAAATTGAGGCATTAGCATCAAATTTAGGATGATCAAATCCATTTTAGGTGATATCATCCCTAAAGGGTTAACCTTCCACCCTTAGGTTTTAATTTTGAATCTAAAACAAGTTTTAAAGCATTAGAACCTAACTATTAACTCATAAAAATTAATCATTAGCAAAAAAATTATTACAATTTTATTTTTATTAAATCATATTATACATGACATAAACGGAGGAATACATTATGGGAGAACAAGCAAACCTATATATATATATATATATATAAGGATAAGACGGCCAAAAGCATGGGAAAATGTGAAATATAAAAATATTCAAATAAAATTAATTTATTTTATGACAATATTTTTATATTAATGTATTTAATTTATAACCGTATATATAAAGTTAATGTCATTATTTATTTTAAAAAATTTAAAATTATATAGACTATTAAATTGGTAACGTTAAATTTTAATCATAAAGTAACATTTATATTTTATTTAAAACGAAAATCATCGTACTATAAATCAAACGTTAAATTAAATGAGTTCAATTCAATCTGACAACTTAAATATCAAATTAAATGACAGATTTATCATTATGACTTATGAGTCACATCAGAACTAGTAACGATTCAGCGATAGACTTATTCTCATCCACTAACATACATCTTCACCATGCATGTATCTACCAAAACATTATGTTAATTATAAGCTGCAGAATATATATGGGTGTTTCAAAAATGTACGTGGGTGGCAAATTTTTTTTTTTTTAAAAAAAAATGTAAATTTTTTTTAACTAAATACGTACGTGTACGTTGACGAGGATCTAAATGCTTGATAAACACTTTAGAGAGGACTAATTAAGAGGAGATCATGCTGACCTTGTTTGAAAAGAAGACCCTCTTCTGGGGATTGTCATGCTTTGAATGAACCCATGAATTACAGTTGATATGGACAGGGCCATTAGAGAAGCCACTGAGGATAATATCCTTGAGGAACATCTCCTTGTGGTGCTCATTCTCCACTAAAATGGCCCCAACCTCCCCGAAATCTGCTGGAACTTCAAAACTTGACTCGTATTTCACTTCCTCCTCCTCTTGGCTCGTCTTATGTGCGTACCCTTTAATTGTCTCCTTCTCTAATCCCGTCCCTTCAAATTACACAAATATATTAGATACACTACTTTACATGCATAAATATGACAGCATATATCCATATTGTTCAATAATGGAGGTTTGGATCCATCATCCATACATCCATACGTACATTTACATCAAATATACATATCTTTTTTTAATTATTATTTTATTATTTTTTTGTACGAGGAGGAACAAGAACAAACAAAATCAAATCTTACCACCAAACCAGACACAGCTTCATAGTAAATTTTCAAAGTCAGAAAATACAATCAGAAATGCTGGTGATAAGGAGATGTTTGTGTTAGGTGGAGGAGATAATGTTCTTGTATCGCTTGGATGAGTGAGTTAGTTGTAATAATATTTTCCTTTCTCAGTAATTAGGCTGAGGACTCAAAAATTACATGGATTCTTCCAAGATTGAGAGATTACTTACTAGGATCAAGGTCGATGCTAACAAGCTCCAATAGGAGTGTTTTACCAAGCAAGTCTTTTATATCATCTAGGCCTCTGGCTATCCCAAGGTTTGAGAGGAAGCCACCAACACTAAGTTTCACGGTTACAATGGCTTTAACAGAAGTGGGCTTCTGATCATCATCAGTAGCGGTTGCTACAGCTTTTATGCTGCTGGGGATGAAGCGGGCTCGAACACTTTTGTTCTTTTTGTGTCTTGAGATTGGAAGTAGTACTGCTGAAGCATTGCCGGCATAGATGGGGGGCTTGAGCAGCAGGACGGGGGTTCGGGTGGAGTAATGCGAATAGTGCTGTTGAGTTAGCTGTGGTTTCATCAACATCTTTTTGAGTTAGAGAAGCTCCTATATCTGTTAAGGTTTTATATATAGGAGTTATATATATATGGTGGTGGCTATTGGGTAATTTAAGCACGTAATCTATCTAGAACAGGACTTTGATAAATATGATCAGTAACTGTAATTTGTTGATTTGCACGTGAAAAAACAATGGAATGAGGCTCAAATCGTCAAACTAAATTTTACGTTTTTTTATCCTAAGGATATAATATTATCTTGTACAAGTTTTGTATAAATGGATGAGATGAAACTAAAAATTGAGAGAAAGCTTCACTTACTGCACTGATTTTTCCCGGTCCAAATTCAAATGTGTATATATATATATTGTAATTTTATAAACATCTTACAGATATTTAGGAGGTTTCACTCAGCAAGTACTGTTTGATTTAATGTTGATCAATTATTGATGGTATAATTGACATTGCAAACTTTTAGAAGATGATTATCATAAATTAAGATTTTTTAAAATTTAAAGGGTATAATTATAAAAGTGGTAAAAGATTAAGAATAGTAAGTGAAATTTTCACATAATAATAATCAATACTTGTAAAAAACCAACTAAAGCTCCATTTTATTTCAAAGTAAAACATTTTTAGTTTGTCAGAATGACAGAAAGTCATTAATTATTAAAATTTTCGGGTAAACCATTTCCAAAATTTGAGCAGACAAAAAGCTAATTGGAACAAATTAATAGTCAACCGAACCCATACAATAATGCATGCCTACCGCATTAGCCTCTAACAAAAATTTGCTAGCACAATTAAGATTCCCCACTCATATAAATCCAATGAAAATACACAAAGGACATGACTTTTCGAGTGATGTTTGAAACAACAGCTGATGAAAGGAAAATAAAAAATAGCTTTACTAGGTACTTAATTATTACAGTACTGACTGAAATTAATCTGCAAATAAACCAAAAGTAATTTATAATTTTATATGTGATTCAATGTTTATGTTCTCACCGGGGACGGAACCAGTAAGTTTTATGGGATTGGTCCAAGCGAAAAATTTCTTAAGGTTATTTATTTTTTTTTTTTATCGTGTAATAATTTGGTATTTTTTTTTTTTCAATCACTAGTATTTAAATACAATGAGGAATTGATGTTAGAATTTTGTCAAATTCTTCAATTAAATGTTTAAATTCTAATCATAAATATTCTCAATATTTATAATACTAATATTCTCTTCTTATTCCATTAATCTAACAACTTCCCCCCAATTTATGATACTCATATTTACATACAAAAATCAATATAATTCTAATATGATATATTAGAACCTAAATCCTATAGGTATCAATTTTCATTGAACTTGTAAAAGTCTAAGGTTAATTAACACTTTAAATATAATTAATTCATCCAATTAGCAATTCTAGTGTTCACATATCAAAAATCTTAATTTAATTCATACTATACAAATTAGGGCTTATATTCATATTAGTAACAATATTGAAATTGAAGCTTTTAACCCATTAATCTAATAACTCAGAGCTTATTAAATTTTATTCTATAGGGCCAAAAGTATTAGAAATAGGGTAAAAAAAATTAGGAATAGGACCTAAATTGAAAAGGGCCAGAATTGGTTTTGGCATAGGGCCCCTTTACTAAAAATACAATATTTCTTTATTATTATTTTTTTACATGTAAAATTTTTTCTTGAAAATTTGGGGGAGGGCCCTGGCCTATACCAGCCCTCCCCTTCATCCGTCTCTGGTTCTCACAGTAACCTAAAATGTTTGTAAAACATTCAATTGGAAACCACATCTCATAATTAAAAAAGAAACACACACACAAAATAATGAATATTTAAAGAAAACTACATTGGATATCATCTCATCGATCATGCAATCAACTGGGAGATAGATTTTTTTGTCTGATCCGTCTGGGTTGGATTCATTGGATGGGTACGTAGTGTGGGTGTTGAATTATTGATGCTTGTGCCGATTGGTACGTATGCCTTATGCCAAATGATATGATGCATGCATGCATGCTGGTGCTTGCAGTCTTCCACTGCAACAGCCTGTTGTACTATATATAAGGACTCTGGCTTTTGGCAAGAGTAAAGATATATATCAAAAAAAAAAGAAAGTCATCGTTTCTGGGCCCCTATAAAATAATTCATGAGACATTTTTTAATCTTAAGAGTTCCAAGGACCCATACCAATAAAGGTGGATTTGCGATCGATGTCATAGGTGGTTCACAAGGTTTTTTTTTTTTTTAAATTTTTAATTTGAAGAGTCACTTTTAAAATGAAACAAATATCAAATTAACTTTTTTACATTTTTCTCTATTTTAGTTAAATATTATTATTTTCTTATTAGTATTATTAGTATTATTTTTTGTTATTGTAGGAGATGAGAGAGAAGAAAAATAAATATATAAGATTAAAAAACTAAATAACTTTCACTTTTTGACACTTGGTATTTGAATAAGCTTAATGGTCTATCAAAGTTCAATTTGAAATAGAATAGAGAATTTGTTAAATGACTCTTTTTGTGAGTTTTTTTTTCTTCAAATTTTTTTTTTTAAAAAAAACCAAATTTAAAGAGCTCAATAGAGATGCGCTACTAGTGTAAAAGATCAACAATATACCATGCTTAAAGATGAGATTAGACGTGTCTAATTGTCTAAGTGCCTGTTTGGGATTGCGTTTGAGAGGTCTAAAAGTACTTTTAACACTTAAAAAAATTCGTTTGAAGAAAAAAGTAGTCGTTTGGTAAAAAAATTAAAAGCATTTTTAAGGGTTCGAAAAGTCTAAAAATTACCAAAAAGTACTTTTGACAAAAGCTTAAAAATATATATATTTTTTTACTTAAAAGTTATATTTTTCAAACACAATCCTAAATATGTTCTAATATTTTTCATTTCTTTTACCATGTGAAAAAATAATTATTTTAATATTATTAAAAAGATACGAATTTTTAACGTACTTAAAAGATATATGATAATTTTATACCGAGCACAAGGGGTGATATTAACTTTTAAAATTATTTTATTTTACTAGTGCTATTGAGTCTGCTGGAAAAAAGTTTGCCGTTGTTGTTAAATAATATAAAAGATTCCCAATCACAGACAGGATGTAACGTAACATTAAGAACTTTTTGACTCGGAAAATTAACGCCAATGATTCACATAGATTTTTTCAACTTTTAGGCTAAAGAATTTGTCGCTTAATAAACCTTTTTCCGCAGATCAAAAGTTATTTTAATAGAAAGAAAATAATGTGGACCTACTTTTCCTTTCATTTAACTAATTATAAAATTCATATAAAAAGACCCAGGACCGTAGAGTTATAGTCCAGAATAATGGAATGGTAACTTTTTTTAAAGGTTTCAGATAAGGTTTTCCTCTTAAAACACTAAGTCATTTCGGGACTAGATATTTTATTAAGAAAATAAATAGTTATTAGTGAGAATAGAGTGGTGCGCAATATAATAGTTATTCATCTTTTTTAGCTTGATAACAATATATGTGTTTTAATTAAAATTGAATCACAATTACAAAAATATCCAAACTATTTCTTTCTTTTTAAAAACTCAAATTAAAAAAAAAAAGAAAAAGAAAATATGTAATTTGTAGTGGTTGGCCAGCCATCCACTTGAGTACCTAGGGTGGTGCGACCTCCTCTAGTGGATTTAAGGGTGGCCTTGGCAAAAGTACTTTTAATATGATAATATCTAAAAAGTTGTAAGACACATTTTTTACTTTTTCTCGATAAAAATGATTGAAAGATACTTTTTGAAAGAAAACTAATTAAAAGTTTGTTTAAGGTTGTGTTTGAGAGACTTAAAAGTATTTTTAATATTAAAAAAATCATTTTTATTTTTTAAAAAGTAGTCGTTTAGTAAAAAAATTAAAAGTGCTTTTAAATACATTAAAAATCTAAAAATAGCCAAAAAAACATTTTTGACAAAAGCTTAAAAATGAAATTTTTGTCTAAAAGTTCTTTTTGACTTAAAAGTTCTATTTCTCAAACGCAATTTCAAACAGGCTCTAAAAGGCCAATGATAGTATATAGTGCAAGAATTATGTGAATCGTGGTGGCTTAATAACATGACCGAATGTCTCAGTGTAATCTAGTCCACCATTCATGTTGTTGAAATCCCTTATTGACCAATCGAGCTTTAAATTTCTTTATAGACCCATCAGATTTTTCTCTAAGTAACATCACTTAATATGTACTCCAACAACAATATTTGCTATAATAGTTTCAGAGAGTGAGGAAATTATATATGACACTCAAGATAAGCTTATCTAGGTGGAACCAGGTGAATTATTCGAGATTATTGATGCAGATGAGGTAAAAGCATCAGTGGATGTGGATATGAGATTAGACGGGGACAAGTGATGGAGCCATCAACATATATATCCAAATATTGTTGTCCTTCTAGATAAGGAAACCATCAAGGCACGCCAGGCACAATTTAGAGTGATGTGATGATATGAATGAGATCGGTAATAGTTGTGATAATTGGAGCACATTACACATGTAATGGTGGAAGATGTAGTTTGAGATTGAGCATAATTGGTATATCAAGTGACAGTCTTGGGGCCTGACACACTCTGTATTGGTGAAACAGCGCGCTGATCAAGCAATACGTTGGGTGTTGGCTTCCATTTATAAGAAGATTATACATTATCTCTTTACACTTGTCTGAACTATATTTGAATACATTTAAATTTGAATAAAACAAAACATATCCACACGTTTGAGACTAACTCGAAGCTATTATGTGTTATATATCCTTTGGCTGAGGTTGTCTTTATCTGCAGATGCCATAAGAATCACCACAAATTTTTGTTGTTGTTGATGATATCGTATTAACAAGGTGAGATGTCTTCCTGCAGCTGGTCACATCCTAATTCCCATATATTATGATGAGTGCGATGCGGGTAAAGTTCTAATTACTCCACTTGAAATGGTCTGCCATTATCGATCGAGATATTCAACCTCTAAGGCCGTAGCTTACAACTGGTCGCCATCTGTTAATGCTTATCTTCTAACTTCCACCTGCAAGATTCTAAGGTTTGACACTCAAGCCCAGCAAAGAACTCCAATGTAAATCTATAATTAATTAAGTAGTTGCTTGTAGAATACCCATCAGATCGAAAGGTGCATGCTAGTTAACTTTTAAACCCATATCCGAGAACTCCAATGTAAATCCTGTCAAATCTTTGCTCGCTTTTGTCCACATAATTGCTGAAATTTAGTCAAGGTGGGTAGGGATTCAGGGAAGTAGGAAAAAAATGCAAGCTAATTAACGAACAGTAGAAAAGATGTTCATAAGAAACTGTTCAATAGAATGACTTATTTATAGCATAAATGAAGCATCGAAAAGAAAAAAAAATACAGTAATTACAATAGCTAATATAGTAGTGAATATTACCATAATTAATTAGTATATTAATTAAATTATGGGTTAAATACTTAATTAGTCCCTACGATTTACAAATTTTATTTTTTTCTCCCTAGGGTTTGAAAAGTGACTAAATTGGTCCTTGTGATTTTGAAAAGTGACTAAGTTAATCCATCTGTCAGTTGATCGTTAATTGACTTAACGGACTGACACGTAGACTAATTATAAGTTGACACGTGGCTACTTAATTAATTTTTTTTTAAAATAAAAATATATATTAAAAAAAAAAAGAAGAAGAGAAATTCCTGGGGGTGGCCGGAACCACCCCCAAAGGTGGTTTGGTGAAAGATGAGAGCGTAAAAGACAAATTAAAACCCTCAGATCAAAACCCAGATGGGATTTATACTGATGAAAACGATAAATCTGGGATAGCTTGGGCACTATTTGAAAACAGAGAAGAGGAGAGGAGAAATATTGTGCGAGTGAGGGAAAAGAAGATAAAAGAAAAAGTGATTTTATAGGGGAGCAATGAAAGGGAGAGCAATAAATAGCAAGGCAAGCCCAGGCTAGTGAATTTCGTTATCTCCTTCCCGTGGAGACCTTCTCAACCAGCTTGTGGCCGTGAGAACATACTGCATGCCATAAATGTCAAGAGTAGGTCGTTGGAGGCATTGAGCTAACACCAACACCGGTACCATTGGGGGTGGTTTCGGCCACTCCCTTGGGCCCACGAGGGAGGCCGGGCCACCCCCAGTACCCACTGGGGGTGGCTTCGTCCACCCCCTTGGGCATTAAGGGGTGGCTGAAACCACCCCCAAACCACCTTTGGGGGTGGTTTCGGCCACCCAGGATTTTCTCTTTTTTTTTTTTCTTTTTTTTTAATATATATTTTTAATTTAAAAAAAAAATTAAAAAATTTAATTAAGTAGCCATGTGTCAATTTCTAATTAGTCCACGTGTCAGTCCGTTAAGTCAACTAACGGTCAACTGACGGATGGACCAACTTGGTCACTTTTCAAAACCACAAAGACCAATTTTATCACTTTTCAAACCCTAGGGAGAAAAAAATAAAGTTTATAAACCCTAAGGACTAATTAAGTATTTAACCCTTAAATAATTAAGGTCATTTTAAAGTTTTGTTATTTAAAATATTACAAAATAATTTGTACTTGTGAAAGCTAACATTAACCATTTTTATATAAAAAGGTTGGTATAAAATAGAAAAAAAAAAAAACCATTACCAACCTTAGGCCTTTATTTTCATTACAAACATACAATTATTTCATGTAAAATGACATATTTTATGTCAAGTAATGATTTCTTTTTCAATTATACTCAAAAAATTAATTACATGTCTTTATATGTCATTTTTGCAACTAAAAGTATTTTTTTAGTTTTGTTACCAAACATGAGTAACATTAAAAAAGCACTTAAGATATGTAGTTACCAAACATGTAATAACTTTTCAGTAACAACATTTTTGACAAAAGCTCATAGGTAAAAGCTCTATATCTAAAACCTCTATTTTTCACCGCAATCCCAAACAGGCTCTAAAGCCAACATCATCCTCTTCCTCTTCTCGCAGCTTCCTGCAAACCTTTAGTCAAACATCAAAGCTTCAACAGAGGGGGAAGGGGAATTTGCAAATAAGATTTTTTTTATAAAATTAAATAAATGTCCAAATCTTTACAATTTTTTATAATAAAAAAATATGATATTTTGAAAATTTTGACAAGATTTAACAAGATTTTATTTTATTTTTTTTTATGTTCGCACCAGAGGGAGAATGAGAATTTGAAGTTTTGAACTAATAATCTTCGTTTCATTAGGGATGATCCTAACCGATTTAACAATAAATTCTAATGGAATAAGATAATTGAAAGCAATTAAAAGTTTTATACAAGGACAAAGAGTTTTTGAACTTTTTGAGTACTTTCGAAACGTGTGAAATTAAGGAGATTTTGTGAAGTTTTCCATATGAGTAGTATTAATGCAAAATAAATGAGTAATTTTTTTTTAAAAAGAAAAAAAATAAAGATACATAATTGGTGACAATATGAAGAGAATATACAAATTATTGAGACCAAAATAAATGAGCATAAAACATTGGAGTGCCCAAAATCTTTAACACCAGCTTCGGCGTACGAGAATAAGAGTTAGATTACAATCGGCTGAGACGTGGTTACGACATTGATACCGAGAAGACCCTTGCTAAGATATGCTCCGAAAATGTTTGTCATATTCTGAAAGGATCACTTCATTTGTAACAGAAGGACAGAATCGTCAAGCCATACTCTTGTTCCATCAGCTTCAGAAAACTAGGTTCAAAATCACGGAGTTGCTTCTCTCAGCAGTTGCAAGAGCCTGTGGAAGACTTGGTGCCCTGGAAGAAGGCAAGCAAGCTCATTGCATTGTGTTAAAACATGGGTTCAATAGAGATATGATTCTAATGACCTCACTTCTTGATATGTACACAAAATGCAGCGACATCAAGGAAGCCCGCCGTGTGTATGATGAAATGCCCGAAAGAGATGTTGTTGTGAACAATAGCATGCTTTTTGGGTTATGTCGGTGTCACTTGACGTTGGAGGCGATCACTTTGTTTAATAATATGTTTGAGCGCGACGTGGGATCTTGGAATTCACTGATTTCAGGGCTGGCACAAAACTCTGAAGGAAGGACGGCGTTGTTTTTGTTTAAGAAAATGCGAGTGGAGGGAGCTGAAGTTGATTTTATGACCATGTCCAGTGTTCTTTCAGTTTGTGCTGATATTGCAGCTTTGCTTAATGGAAAACAAGTTCATGGGCTGGTGATTAGATATGGTTTTGAGCTACATTTACCGGTTGGGAATGCTACTATTGACATGTATGCTAAATGTGGACGCATGGATGATGCGTCCCAATTTTTCAAGAACATGTCTATCAAGAACGTAGTTTCATGGACTTCTTTGATTGTGGGTTATGGAAAACATGGCCTGGGATTGGAAGCTCTTGAGGCATTCGATGCAATGGAAACAGAGGGTGTTGTACCAAACAAGATCACATTCTTGGGAGCCTTATATGCGTGTAGTCATGCAGGATTAGTTAACGAAGGTTGGAGGAATTTCAACACCATGATACATAAATACTCCATCACGCCCATGATGGAGCATTATACATGCATGGTTGATTTACTTGCGCGGGCAGGGCATCTCACAGAGGCCTATAATTTCATAGAGAGGATGCCAATAAAGCCGGAGGCAAAGCTTCTGACAGCTTTTCTTAGTTCATGTTGCTCCCGCATGAATGTAGAGTTAGCAAAGACTGTTGGACAGAGATTACTTGAATTGGAACCTGAAGAAGCAGGGGCCTATATGTTGCTTTCAAACTTCTATGGACTTGTTGGGGACTTGGAAGGTGTTAAAAGCGTGAGAAGATTGATGTCAAAGAAGGGAATAAGAAAAGAAAAGGCATGTACATGGATAGAGATAGATAGAAAAGTTCACAGCTTTGAATCCGGAGATAGGTCTCATCCCCTTAGCAAAGAGATAAACAATTACCTGAAAAATCTTGTTCAGAAGATGAAGAATTGTGGGTATGTTCCAAACACAAGCATGGTTATGCAAAATGTGGGTGAGCACATAAAGGAGGAGATAGTTCTTGGCCACAGTGAGAAATTGGCCATTACGCTTGGGCTAATTAGCACACCCCCGGGAACCCGAATCATGATAGTTAAGAATCTTAGAGTATGTGCAGATTGCCATTTGGCGACCGCATTGATCTCAAAGATTGAAGGGAGGGAGATTGTTGCAAGAGATTCGAGCCGATTTCATCATTTCATTAACGGAGAATGCTCCTGTGGAGGTCATTGGTGAGAGGTAAGAGAGATGATCTTTGCCGCATAAATGCTTTATACTGTTTATCAGAGCAACAGTATTGAATGAATATCATATTCGTCTTTATATAACAGAATCAAAAATTCATTCAATTCTAAAAAATTGTGCTGGGAAACATGTTTATTGATACAAACAAATAATTTATTGCACAAAACTTCACCATTACATTTGTGTATTAATCACAAATCTTTTTTTTTTCTTTCTTTTTTTTATAACAAAATTTCCCCAAAGGAAATTGTTCTTTATTATACTAGCATATGCCTTTAAAGCATGTTGGCTATGTTTGTGAACAGCACCTCCCAAGTGGAACGGTACTGTTCATGAACCCATTTTATTTACAAATTTTTTTTATTAAAATCAACCTTAATATTCTTACTTTTTATATCAAATCAATCACTTTTTATTATTTTTTAAATAAAAAAATCATTACAAAATAAATTTTTTTATATAAAATATTCTTTTTTTTATTTTTCTTCGTATTAATTACATTTCCTACAGTATTGTTCTAGATCCTATCCCATACTATTTCCAAACATTGCCGTTATTCCCACTTAGACTCACATACCTTTAAGAACAAATGTCAAATGCCAATTTAATAGACAGAGATTTAAGAAATTTCGCCATTCCTTTCACCCGACCGGAGACAACTAAGCCTGCCATGCAAGCGCAGCTCATCCGGTCAAAGTTTGACACAACTTCTTCATTTATTGTCTTCACCAAATGTCTGACGGTTTCACCCGACAGGCGACAACTAAGCCTGCCATGCAAGCACAGCTCATCCACTCAAAGTTTGACACACCTTCTTCATTTATTGTCTTCACTAAATGTCTGACGGCTGGCGCTTTCTTGAAGGAATCTGGATCCACCTTGCACCATAAACCCTTCTGACCAATTCAATATTTCGCAGCAGCCGGAACTCTTCTGCCCAACTTTTACCATATCGCATTACCAATGGGCAATGCCACCGCCCGCCTCCATCAATTCTCTTCTTTCCTCCAAATCACCTTCCTCGCATGCTTCCCAATTACTTTAGATAGTTTTATTTTTTATTTTCATTTTTCAGTGCTGTAACATTCATCTCCCTCTGAATCATCCTCTTTTGACTTTACGCCTCAGGACCTTTCAAACAAAGTCAATGTCAGCTAAACGCATCTGATTCTGCCCCCTACAATGCAAAACAGGAAAAGAAACAAAATTCCCGTGACTTTTCTAGATGCTTATAATTCTTATCCCTCTAGTTTTCATCGCCACTATCTAACCAATTTTCGTTATTCTTTCTGTGCGTATCAATCCCCAATCTACCTATGGCTGATTCGGCTGCTGGGTACCCGGCGAGCGTTCTGATCCCGGTCGATCTCTTCGTGTCCAAGAAACATCCCGGCCTTACACATGGCGATCTCGGGTTCGCCGACGCCTTCGGTAACATCGTTTTCAAGGTTGACCGTAAGTCTTCCAAATCCTCGGCCCATAAGCGAGTTCTCCTCCTCGACCACCAAGGAAATCCTCTGATTTCCATGCACCGTCACCATGTAAGTCGCTGCGTCTGCTTTCTTCCCCTGAAAATATTTCCTGGAAACTCTTTTTTCTGAAGAAAATCATTTTTAAAAGTCTATGCATCTTGTTGCAGAATGGGTCGTGGGAAGGGTTCAAGGGGGACGAAGACCAGAAGGACTTGATATTCAGGGTGCAGAGGAAGGGTAAGGCCGAGTTGGAGGTGTTTCTTGGTGACTCGGCCGCTGGGTTGAGGTTGAAAGGTTCCACTTTCCAGAAATCATGCACCATCTATAAAGGCAATGAGATACTAGCTCAGGTATTTATGTACTAAACTCTACTGGCATTGCAAATTACCTCACTAGAGCCTCAAAAGTGTCCAGATTTTGGTTATCTTATTCTGTATTCAGTTGGAATATGTATGCATAAGTGTGAGTGGTTAAATAACCTGCAGTAGTCAGAAGAGTAAGAGCGCTTTTGGTCCCAGGATTTCGTAGGCAACATTAACGACATTACCCAATGGAACCATTTCTGACTTAACCATATTCATTTTCCAATCGGAAATAGCTTTGGAGATAAAAATACAACATGCAGATAGCGTAGGTGGTTAGGATTGGCCGCACAAAAGACCATGGTGTCATCTGCAAACAACATGCGTGATATATTAATCACAGTGCCTATACTCCACAGAAAAAGCATGAGAGAACACCCCATTAACAGTTGCAAAAGGCATTATACTTAAGGCCTCCATAAGGACCATAACAATAACATACGAGAAAGGTGACAAAGTATCTCATTGTCTCAACCCATGCAAGCTACTAAAGAAATCGGATGGATTGCCGTTCACTAAAACATAAGAACACACTAAAGAAATACTATGAGCTATCCAAGAGCGTCATTTCTCCCTGAATCTTCACCTCCTCAACAGATAAAGCAAGTACTCCCAATTTGTAACACTCTAGTTCTATATTAGGAAGATGAGTAGACAATATTGAGCAAGTAGTTTATAAAGACACTCATGAGTACGAAGTTACACATTGCTTAAAGCACTAGCAGCAAATGTCCTATATGCCATTCACTTCTCTATGTTTAGGAAAAATTTCAGAAAAACCACAAAAACCTACTCACATAAGATTTTCTACATTTAACCAACCCTCAAGAGTTATTACAATGTTTCCCAATGTGAAGGGAACCAAAAGTGGTTCCCTATATATTATTTTAATATAAACATTTCTCTTTCCTTTATCATCTTTCATCTTTTTGTCTTTAATTGGAGATTGTGTTAAGATTTTGTGAAGAAAAAAAATGAGGGTAGGTAGAGAATTTGTATTTTGTAAAAAATAATATTGTAATGGTATAAGAAAAGGGAAGTTATTGTGAAATATATTTTCATAGGGAAGCAAAAAGTAGTTTTGTGCCTTAAACTTAAGGAAAATCAAAGTGAAATTGCTGCTAGTGCTCTTACTTACTAGGTGAAATTGGGGTTAATAAGAGATTCTAGAGAAGCTACAAATTGATTAGCCGTTTTGGAGTGATAGTGCAAATGTGGCTAGCGTTTTCTGTATGTGATGGCACGGCAGAATGTCGGATTTTTTTTGGGGGGAAGGAGGAGAAATTGTAAATTCCTGATTCCATATTGGGAAGATGAGTAGCCCACATATGGTGATTTATAAAAATACTCATGGGTGTTCTCACATTGTTTATTTATTAGGTGAAACTTGACTTGATAAGTGATTTTAGGGATACTCCAAATTGACTAGTCATTTTGAGTGATAGTGCAAATGTAGCTAATGTTTTCCCTGGATTGTTACACAATTGACATGATCATAGGACTTGTCAATATCTAGTTTGCAAAGCACCTTTCGCTTACTAGATATGATCTTGCTGTCCTCAAGAGGTAGTTCAATCGGTTGGGACCACACATAATAAAGCAGAGGTCATTAGTTCAAATCCTTCCTTACTCTTGTGTGGACATGTCAAAAAAAAAAAAAAGATATGATCTTGCTTTCCAAGCATTCATTAGCTATGAGTACAGTGTCAATGATTTGCTTTCCTCTAACAAAAGCATTATGAGGCTTTGATATTGAGAATCATATTGGCAATAATATTGTAAACTCCACTTACAAGACTAATAGGACCTAAGTCCTTAAGATCAATACCCCTGGATTTCTTTAGAATAAGCAATGAAAGTGGCATTAAGACTTTTTCAAACTTACTACGTTTTTAAAAATTGTGTTTTCATTAATACATGTTTTGAAATTGCTTAATCCCATGGACACTAAATGATAATTGGGTACAAACCCAGAGACTTTAAATTAGTAGTAGTCAGAAGAGTAAATGATAACGGGGTCCAAGTCCAAACCTAAAGATGTAAATGTTAAAGGGAGGGTGGTTTATTGACATGTTATATTAAATCTTCACTTGGGGACTTTTGCAATGTTTATGCCTCAACAAGTTTGTAGGGTTATTCTAGTCATAATCCTTTATGGATTATTACTAGTTTATGTCTTGCCAATGAAGTGATATTGGTCGATCATATTAATGAAGGTTAAGTGCATATTGGGTGCCATATTTTTGTACTGTCTAGATGTTATGTTGATTGATAATCTTCAATGGAGATTTCCAACAACTGCATAAATATGATGACTGGACAAAAGCAATATGGTACTTAAACTTGGTACACCTTTTATAGCTATTCTCAATAGAGTTCATGATTTCTTTGTCGTTCTGCTTTACATAACTTTTAAACTAAGTTTTTTTTTCCTATGTGGCCATATTTGTCCATCTTCTTGAACCTCCCAAAGTTGAAGCACATTACTCTTTCTTGGAAGTTATATTTATATGTATGTGTTGCAGAAATGACATTAATATCGGTCTCGCTCATCTTTCAATAGATTCATCTAACTTCTCATGCATGAAATTTATCTAATTAATCATTTTTAATGTTTTTCTTCATGCATCTTTTCATTCCTTAACATTAAATTGCCTCCTGTAGATTGGTCATGTACCACTGGCTTCTGCAATGTTGTAGATTGGTTATATGTAGTTTTTCCCTCTTAATTTGTAGTTTGCATTTTATTTACCGTAATTTGTAATATATGATAAAGTCCGACTCTTATGGATATGTTTTCTTGCAGACTAGTCTTATGTACAAGCTGCGGCAGCTTTTTGTAGGGAGGGATAAATTTCGACTAACTATATTTCCCGGATTTGCTGATCATGCTTTGGTTGCAGCGTTGATTGTAATATTTTTTGATTGATGAACATGGTAGATTAAAGAAAATATTTCAGATGTACATTTACATTTTTCCACCATGCAAATATGTTAACTTGATTCTTTTATAGAGAGCGGTAAGCAAAGGTTCACACATATATGCCTTTGGGCTGTGTACACCTATGTATTGGCTTTGTGTAGTATGAATTTAGTTCTTTTATCACCCCTTTTGCTTGTATTTGTAGGAGGGGCTCATTGTTATTTGAAATTTGAGCAGCAAATTGCTGGGGATCTAATCATTTTTTAGAAGCCCATTTACTGATGATTTAAGATTATGGTCTGTAAAATTAGTTTCTTCTAGATATTTTCCACATTTGGCTTCTTCAGACAATTTGTTAATGGTGTAATTATTTGTATTTCTAATTTGAGCTAGGATTGAGATTTGTGCTTTTGGCCTATGAAATTGCAGGAACATCTGTAGTCATAAACAAGGTTCATTAGTTTTACTTTTAATCTCTCTTTGTTAACCTTTATCTCTTGCACTATATTTGGGAGTCTGGAGGGAGGGGAAAGGAGAAGATAAGTGGAAGAGGGGCTTTGAAAGAAGAGAGAAAAGGGGATGAAATACGTTTCTTTCACTTTGTTGGGATTTTTCAATGAGGAACAGGGGAGAGGGGAATAGATATATCTCTAGCACTACTCCTACTCCATAGTAAATTGCAAAGTGGATAGAAGATAAAATATCAAGAAAATAGTAAATTGCAAAGTGGATGGTAGATAAAATATCAAGAAAATTGACAATAAGATAAGAAAGTAACAAGATTTTGTTGGTTTGGGATTATGAAAAGTTAGTAAATGCTGAAAGTAGGTTTAAAAACCCATAAGCCCAAACCCAAAGAGATCTGCCTGACTGTTTCGGTTGCAAAATGTTGTAGTGTCGATTGGTTATGTTAGTTTTTCAGGTAATATCAAATTCTTTAGCCGTTACTCTCATGTACACTTTGATTTGTTTGTTTGTTTGTTTGTTTTTTTTTTTAATTAATTCCCACAGCTTTAATGGAAAATAAATTATATAAAATCGCTTTATCTAATTACATTTTCTTTCTCAAAATCACTTTATCTAATTCCATCAAAAAGTTATCACTAAAATTTTGGAAGTTTTCAACAAAATATTACAACATTTCTTATTTCTTTAATTTGAACTTGATTTATATTTTGATGTCTAAAGAATTACGTACAATCAAAAATTCATTTCAAACGAATAATTAAATATAAATACACAAAATTCTTTTCTTTGTTTTGTGTTTTTTTTTTTTTTTTTTTCAAAGAGTAATTTTAAAATTCTTTTTGATATTTTATGTGTTGAAACAATTCGCCTTAACAACTGAGATATCGTCCTAACAGGTAATTGTGATAACGAGTTCTATGTAGCCTTAATAACATCGAAGGCGGCCAGCAGATACTAAACTAAACTAAACCTCTCGTAATTCCTTTTAGTTTTAGGAGCAGGAGAGAGCAGCCGAAACAATCAACGGCTTCCGATCACTGAAAGGTTTTCTGAACTCTTCCGCAGCTCTCACTGTAAATAGACGAAGCTTCTCTCTCTCTCTCTCACTGAAACGAACTGTTTTTGAGAGCGATACAGAATGGGAAGACAGAAAGGAGAAGGAGCTAAGGGCAAGGCAAGACCTTCAAGCAGCAGGTAAGAATTCTTCAATATTAATCGCCATTTTTTTTTATTCTGTGCATTAAAATTCGATTTATTTATTTATTATTATTCAGTTTGGCAGCGTCGCTTGTGCCGGCGGGTTCCACGGCCACCGTTGGATTCGGCGGCTATGTCGGCGGCTCCCGTCTCGATTCTTCTCTCGCTAGCGACGACTCAATCCCGTTTGTTGTACGCTTCCTCAAGTTTGATTTTTTCCTAAAAGAAATTTGAAGAAAATGAAAGTTGAATCTGTAATCTTTCATGCAAAAGTTGGAGAAATTCGCGTTAAAGCGCTGTACTTGAATTTCATGTCATGTATTAGAGTCTAATTGCGTTGTGAATTGTGGTGTCTATGTGATAATTCTGCGTTTTCTCTGTGTTTTATGTTTTCGGGTTTGCAGGACATAGATGGTGAAGTGGCACAGCACTTGAAGAGGCTTGGAAGGAAGGATCCCACTACAAAGGTAATTTTTTTTATTGATTATCTACCAATTTTCGAGGCTCTGAAATACTTTACCTCTCAAATTAAGTTTCTCCGAACACGCTTAAGTGTAGGACGATGCTAATATTACATTAAGATGTTATCTCTTTGATTGATTACTTTTAATTGGGGAAACTGCTGCCACCTCTTTGTTATTGACAGTTATTTAAATTTTTATGTGAATTTTTGCTATATGGTAAGAAGTAAGAACTAATTGGCTTTTTCTTCTTCTTCAACAGCTTAAAGCTTTGCAATCTCTATCTGTGCTGCTCAAGGAGAAGCCTGCGAGGGACATAGTACCGATTATTCCACAATGGGTATAGTTTTTCATCTCTCTCCATTAAGATTTTGGTCACATGTGTTGGTCATAGTGCACTCAAAGGGGATGATTCACATCTAACCATTCTATAGATGCGACAATCAGCATCAGTATCTCTCAGTAACGACTTGGATATTTCATTGCTAGTTAACATTTTAATCGAAATCATTGGCTCTGTAGTTTGTCATGCATGATGCCTGGCTAATATTTATATAATCTGGTACTTCTGGCAATTGTTTATTTATTTTAGACTTTTGAGTACCCTGTGTTTTTTTTTTTTTTTGGCAGGCATTCGAATACAAGAAGCTGTTGCAGGACTATAATAGGGAGGTTCGACGAGCCACTCATGACACAATGACTAATCTTGTAGTTGCTGTCGGGTGTGAACCTATCTTCTCTCTCTCTCTTTTTTTTTTTTCTGCTTCTTTTGTTACCTGTTTGGAAATTGATTTTTGGTTATATCTTGACAAAGCCATTGCTTTTGCTTGAGCTACCATAGTGGTAGCTTTTCTGCATGTTTCAGCTTCTACATTACTAGGTTGGTGTCAATTTGTTACTAATGCTGTCTGTAACATGAGTGAATATCTCCTTATCATTTTTTTTTTGTGTGCTGATGGTAGTCTGATCTGATCAATGCAAGTTAATAAGATCTTATATTGTTTTCAGCAAGGATCTCTTGTCTCGAATTCATGAATTTATATGTTTTTGAAGGATTTCTGTATAGTGGTAGCATATTCAAGCTTGCCATTTAATAGAATTAATTTCTGCAGCACTTTTCATCATTTTTACTTGTCTGTGATTACCCGTATTTTGCCCAAGTGCATTGATAATTTGCTTGTGGAACTCTTGTTTTTGTTTCACAGGAGAGATTTAGCTCCACATCTGAAGTCTTTGATGGGGCCATGGTGGTTTTCTCAATTTGATCCCGTTTTTGAAGTCTCTCAAGCTGCAAAAAGATCATTACAGGTCCGTTTTCATAAAAATTACCATGTTTAAAATGTTAATTTTACATGTCTTGTAGTGGGATATTGCCAAAAATGATAGTCTGCCAAACTATAAAAGAAACAGGTGGATGTAATGCAATATATTGATTTCTCAATTGTGTTTTTTGGAATAATTTATTTGGTGTATACTAGCCTTGGATGTTAAAAAAGATTGGCTACAGGTGCAGTTTGGGCCTGTTGACCTAGATTATCATTTAACATGCAGGGCCTGAATGTCTTCTACTTTGAAGTCAACCTTGAGTAATTTCCTGACATTTGTCTAGATGGTCTTTTCCAGCATTGGGCTGGGTGTGAATGGTGCTGACAGTTGCCAGTGAATTGAAATTTATAATGCAGGGTATGCTTAGAAGATTGCGTATGATGAACATTTAATTTGTTGAATATGAGATTTGTTCATCATAAATTTTTGTTTATTAGCTTTTTTTTACAGATGAAATTGTACATTTAAATGTCTATCTATACAATTTCAATATGTCAATCTGATAATGTTGCCAATTTTTTCATAAACTTTTTCCTTCTATGCATTTCAGATCTTTTCTTTTGGAGATTCAAATCTGTTTCTGTAGTGTAAATATGTTCATCTCCTTCTGTTAAGTGAACCTCTTAAGCAGCTTGTCAATGCATTTATAGAATCTGGTCAATTATTCAATTTAGCGGCCAAGTTGTATTTATGAATTCAGTTTAGGTTTTAATCTTACTTAAATTTTGAACAACAGGCAGCCTTTCAAGCACAGGAGAAGAGATTAGATGCTTTAATGCTTTGCACAAATGAGATATTTATGTATCTGGAAGAAAATTTAAAGCTTTCACCAGAAAATATGTCTGATAAAGCAGTTGCTTCAGACGAGTTGAAAGAGATGCATCAGCAGGTAAACATTTGCTTGAGCAAAAGATACCCCCTTACCACTATTATTTTATTGTGAAGGTGAAAACTCAAAAAAGAAAGGAAAAAAAAAAAGAGATATAAAATGTGTAACTAAATGGTTCCTAACATAGAAAAAAGGGGAAGAATAGCGAATTCCTTCTCATTCAGCTTCCAACATATCCTTGAGTGTTACTCTTCCAACTCTATTCCTTGGTAACCCCCCTCCCATCTCTCTCACTGCTCGGATCACAAAAAGAGAAAGACAGGGTAAAATACTCCAACCTCTCTCAGGTTTTATTATAACCACACGGGCTTCCCTCGCACTTCTAGAAGTTTCTTGGATCTCCCTTTAGTTACTATACATGACATGCACTTTAGCCCCTTTTGTCTTTTGAATTAACAGCTCAATCAAAAACCTCAGGAAATTTGTTTTGACAAGTGATCGTAAATTTTATTAAAAGCAAAAGCCACCCCTATGTACACAGGTAATATACAACAGAAAATAGCTAACTAGAATGTGCAAAAAAAACCCAAACACCCCAACACCAAACTGTCAAAGACCCACAAAACACCTGAAGCCCTAAACCCACAAACACCTTAAGCCCACATGAAGCGCTCAATGCTAAAAAATGTGAGCCTTTCCTTTACTACAACCAGAAGACATGCCTACAGCTTCATAGTTATTGAAGCATTCTAAATTTGATGGGTTTCTCATAGTATGGTCATTCTTCTTATTGGTCAAAAGGAAAATTGACAGCAAAGTCCAAATGAATCAAAGCTTGCAGGCTGCAAGTGAAGGTTGTGGACCATGAGGCTGAAAACACCAGACATTTTATGTACTTTTGCACTCCATCGGCCAACACTCCCAAGTCTTGAACCTATCAAAGTTTCTGAATCATGCACCACTCTTTTTTTAGAACCCCAAAGCTTCATTTCCTTGAGAAGTTGCCAACTAGATTACCACTTTATGCATTGAAATCCCATTGTGGATTTCTGATTCAGTCGCCATACTAGGAAATTTAGGTGTTTAACCAAAAAGTATCCAGTTGTTGCTTTCAATCTGGGCCACACAATTGAAGGGTTCTTCTTTGGTCATGGGCTTGGTGAAGTTTGATTCGGATGAAATTGATGCCACATTGTTTACGGTTGATTCATGAGAGTTTTTTGTATGAAGCTTTGCTCCTTCTTGGTTGAAAGAGTGTAGCCTCTGTGGTATATTGGTTAGAACAGTTCTCTTTGAACATTTCTGTTTCAGAGAGAAGAAGGTTGAGGTTTCATTCATGCTAGAGAGAGGGTAATTGTTGCCTAATGATAGACACGTTGGGTGTGGGTAGGAATACATTTCTAACTGTGTACAAGTGTCATTATATCTCTATATGTTCAATATTTACTCTACTATTTTTTGATAAGGTGGTTTGCCATTATATTTTGTCTCTGAATTTCGGCTCTTATATTCTTGAATTGCAGGTGATATCTGGATCGTTACTGGCACTGGCCACACTACTTGATGTGTTGGTTAGCATGCAGTTAGAAAGACCTGGTTCTGAAAATGTAGCTCCCGAACCAAAACATGCTTCAAAGGCTAGGGAAATTGCTATTTCGTTTGCTGAAAAGTTGTTTAACGCTCATAAATGTTTTGTTGACTTTTTGAAGTCTCAAAGCTCTTCTATCCGGTCAGCTGCATTTTCTGTGTTAAGGAGTTTTATAAAAAACATTCCTCACACTTTTAATGAAGGAAATATAAAAACTCTTTCTGGCACAATACTTGGTGCTTTCCAGGAGAAGGATCCTGCTTGTCATTCTTCAATGTGGGATGCAGTGTTACTATTTTCTAAAAGATTCCCTGACAGTTGGACTTCCTTGAATGTTCAGAAAATTGTTCTCAATCGGTTTTGGCATTTTCTCAAGAATGGTTGCTTTGGATCTCAGCAGGTTTCTTACCCAGCTTTGGTTCTATTCTTAGATACTCTGCCGCCTAAAGCAATAGTGGGAGAGAAATTTTTTCTTGAATTTTTCCAGAGCCTATGGGCAGGAAGGAATCCGTCCCATTCCTCAAATGCCAATAGACTAGCATTCTTCCAGGCATTTAAAGAATGTTTTCTTTGGGGATTACGTAATGCATCGAAGGTTCGCTTTTCTTTCTTATTTTTCTTGTGGCATCCTATATTTTGTAGATCTAGTTGCATGTGGATTCAGTGGAGCTTGAGTTTATTTTTGTTATTATCATATTCTTCTTTTGCAGTAAGGTTTATTCTGTTTTTTTTTTCCTTGCTTTTGTGATTGTGGTCTTCTGTTTGATAGCAGATACTGTGAGGGAGTGGATTCCATCCGTCATTTTCAGGTCACTCTGATTGACAATATCCTTGTAAAGCTTTTGTGGCAAGACTATATGTTTTTTGTCGGCTTAAATAACCAGGACAAAGTCTTCTCCAGAATATCAGCAGATTCATCTGAGAACAATGATTCACCTTCTAATGAGAAGAAAGTGGAAACATCGACTATGAAGTATCCAATGAGCTATTTTCGAGACTTGGGAGAGTGTATTATTGAAATTCTTTCAGGCATAAGTTTAGTGGAACATGATCTGCTCTCGGCTTTCACTGTTGAATTTCAGGAAACTTGCCTGGTTATGCTACAGCAAACAGAGGACAAAGAAAGAGCTACTGAACGTTTAGAACGGGTCACTCATTTTATCTCATTAATGGAGCAACATGCAGTTCATAGAGGTGAAAATTGGCTTTTGGTTGATTTGGTGGGACCAATGTTGGTGAAGTCTTTTCCGTTGATAAGATCAATAGTAAGTTACTACTGCACAAACTCTTCTGATTGGAGTAAGATTGAAAATACTGTTGATTTATTCTACTTTTGTGGAATTTTTTTTTTTTTTAAAGATATCTCACTTTTCTACATCATTGACGCAAAAAGGCACATGAGAAATGCACACTGTACCACTTGTGTGCTCATTGTCTGCCAATTGAGTTCCATGCTGAGTCTTAGAAAACTAATCTTCATGGCATCTTTAGCTAATGGGGACCAGAGGGGACAGTTTTCCTGGTGTCTGCCTCAGAATGATTCATGTGATACTCAGGTGGCCCACCAGAAAAGGGAAATGAGAATCCATGTCATGTGAAATGAAAAGAAGCTGGTGTTTATGAAAACATTGAAGTTTTTGCATTCTAATGTATTATTTTACTTTATGAAGGTTTTGAGAAATATAAAGGAGTACTCATCTAAAAAACATGAAATATAAAGGAGCTATAGCATTTGATTTTGGGGAAGGCCTTAAAACAGTGATTTCTTGATCTCTATATACACTATAGTTTGAGCAATTCCACATGACATACAACTATGCAAGGAAAACTAATTTCTGTGAGGAACTTATTTCTTTTAGTTATCCATTAATTACTAAAAAGTTGTCTTTTTATGGAGTTCAATTAGTAATTGAGATTTCGGAGGTCTTATACATTGAGTATTCTTGTTAGAATCCATGATGTGATTTTTATATGTTCTCTTTATTTACGTATTCACTCTTGAATTCTATTTTTTTGATGTCAGGACTCACCAGAGAGTGTGAGACTTCTATCAGTTGCTGTTTCTGTATTTGGACCACGCAAGATACTCCAAGAACTTTTTGTTCACGATAAAGGTCACTCCTCTAGTTATCTGTCTGATGGCAGGGATAAACAATTGAAGGAAGAGCAGTTTATACAAATGTTCAGTGAAATTTTTGTTCCTTGGTGTTTGCATGGAGATGATTGCTCTACCAGTGCTCGACTGGATCTATTGCTTTCCTTGCTTGATGATGAATGTTTCTCTGAGCAGTGGGCTTCTGTTATAACATATGCAATTGACTTAGAGCATTCTGGAGCTGTGCCTGACTACCGAGCCTCTGACCAAATAGCAGTGTTGGCAGTGCTGTTAGAGAAAGCAAGAGATAAAATTACAATGAGGAAAGCAGGAGAAGATTTTTGTTCTCGAAAAGGTGCCAAACCAGATCACTGGCATCATGAGCATTTAGAACTGGCTGCTCTTGCTATTGCCCGTTCACTTCCTCCCTTCAGAAGTTCTGATGCTCAGTTTCTGTGGTATGTGAATCAAGACTTTTGTAATGATGGGTTTCAATCATGTCTGCCTCTTAATCTGGAATCGACATCATGGCTTATGACGAAATAAATGAACTGTAAATATTTAATTTGATATTATACTTCAACCATAAGCATAGCACAAAAAATTATGCAAAAATCATATATAGACTTTTTGTAATACATCATATTCATAACTTGCTGTACTGCGGTACTTTGGTAGTTCACTCATTTTGAGGTTTCCATATATGAAGTAACTCTTTTACTTGCACATTCTGCATTTAACTTAATCTCTTATAGTTTACGATTATGATGCTCCTATCATGGTCTGTTACTTCCCTATCAGCCCTTTGGTTGAATTTTATATAATGACACAAACACTACTTTGAGGCATTGCTTCCAAAAGAATCCCTGCCAAAGAATGGATACTATCTGGCTCCTCTTCATAATTGTTTTTTACCAAAATTGCTTCTCTGTTTAGTAGTCACCCTTTCCTTGGAGTTGACTATGTGGAAAGCTTTGATTATCTTGCATTTGACTGGGTATTTGAATGAATTTTGATTCTTTCAACAGTGATTGTCTTGCATTTGAGTTCTTGGTGCTTATACGAGAAAAGATTGAAATTGATGACTTGAGTGTTTGATTCTGATTATTACATATTGCGACCTTAAGCATCTTCCTTTTCTGCAGTGCTGTTCTTGGTAAAGAAGGGGATGAAACTTCCTTTGTGTCCAGAAATACATTGATCATGATATTTGAGGAGGTTTTCAGAAAGTTACTCTCTTTTGTTCTGGAGTCATCTTTGAGTTGGGTTAGGGATGCAGGTTCTATGTTAGCTGCTGGGGCAAAGAGTTATGGGGTGGAACTGAAAAGCTCTTTCAATGTGTGTGAGATGGCTCAGTTTGCTCTTGAAGTACTTGATGGTAGCTTCTTTTGCTTAAAGACACTTGGAGAGGAAAATGGGCTACTTCCACGTATTTCAGCTGCAATATTTTTTATGGACTGGGAGTTTAGCATTGGGACAGCTATAGATGATGCAATTGATGATGACTCCAAAGAAATAATCAAGGCCAGGTTGGATTTTGGTGAATCACTGCATGGGTTTTATTGTAAGATAAGTAATCAATTCTGGAAAAGCATCAGTATACACAATAGAAGGAGATTAGGGAGTATCTTGATTCAGTCTATTCGTTCTGCCATCTTCAGTGAAGATAGACTAAATGCCGATAAAATCACCTCTTTGTGCTGTTTGTGGATGCTTGAGGTTCTTGAATTTCTTTGCCAAGATCGAGATGAGGAACAAAATCTTTTAGATCAGCTTCTGAGCAAGAGTGATACGTGGCCATTGTGGATCAACCCTGATCTTAACACCCCCAAGGTAGCAGCTGCATTGGATGTTGAAAATGCACCCATTGATATTCATGTGAGTGGAATTTTGAAGAACTTTTTCTGCTTACTTGATCTGATTAGGACAGTGATGTGTTATTGATGCCTTATTGTTGTTTTTGTTTTGTTTTATTTATTTTACATGAAAGAATATTATGCAACATGCTTCATCTTCAGTGCACATACCCCTTGCCCCACATATTGACCTGAATTCCCAACCTATCCTAGGTGATATAACAAGCCCTCAGATGCCTTTTGGCGTTATCAATTTGTTCTTGAAAGTACCTCTATGATAGTCTTCTGCTTTTGGTTCTTGGTCTGTCAGTTGGAGCATTGTAGCATGCTTAGAGCAATTGGACTCATCTCTTTTTTACCACTGTGGTTTGCAGTTCACACTTTGCGTGATAAATGTAAATGCTCTACTTTTCTTTCATATTTCTTCCATAAAATGTTAATTCACAAGTATGATCATAGTTCTTTACTAGTTCGAAGGGTAATCCTGATGCATGGACTGTATGGCCTATGTAGAATCCATCTCAGTAGATTGTTGGACAAGCAGGTAGTGAAAGCCTATTTATGCCTCTAGCACGGATATCATTCTTGTTGCTATTTCTATTACTATAGTTATTAGTTATGCCCACTGGCACTAATAGAATTTAATGTGGCCCTATCTAGTATGGATGTAAATCTTATGAGCTAGCACTATCTTGTTGAAAGGTTCTATACATCTGCCCTTTCTCAAGGCATTTCTTTAGACAAAGTTCTTCAAAAATATGCCTCTGTTGCAGGCCTTTGTCCAGCACTGACACATAACTAAGTACTAATTTTGGCTCTTCGCACATCCAGATGCCCTCCTGATTTAAAATAGACTACCTGGTAGAAATATGTTAGCTAGTTGCCTGACTTGATATGCCATCATTGCTAGCTATGCCCATTTTAAACAATCGTCCATTTTTGTAGCTTAAATAATATACATCTGTGTGTAGTTGGTATTGAATTCCTCCTTTTACTTGCCAAATAATATACATTGACTGGGCTAGCCAATAGTTGCCAGTAAGCACTATAGATATTTTTTTATTTATCAGCTTGATTTATAAGAGGGATTGTCAACCCAATAAGGAAACGGTTGCTTTAGGTTATACTTCTCATAGTTCTTCTGATAACTGCCCCTGTACCAATCGAAAAGGGGTTTGATATTGGGCTAAGCTTCAAAGTTTTCTTAATACCAGCCCCTGGCACCATGAAAAAAGAGTAGTTGATTTTGTTAAAATTCACTTTTTTAGTTGTGTAAATTGTGTGAAATCTTTCAATCAGATATAAGAACTGTATGACCAACAAATTGCAATATATACCAACTGCAGGCTTCTGGGAGTAACAAGTTTGTTTCTTTTATCAACAAACTTATCTTGAAAATTGGTGTAGATAGAGTTTTTGGTTTGGTTGAACATATTCCATCTTCACCCGAGGAAGCAACTAAGGAAGAGGTTACTTCTAAAGCCTGGCTCGCTGCTGAAATACTGTGCACATGGAAATGGCCAGGAGGCAGTGCTGTAGCTTCTTTCTTGCCTTTACTGAGTTCATATGCCATGTGTAGAAGTTATTGTTTCCAGGAAAGCTTGTTGGATTCCATTTTCAACATATTACTTGGTGGTGCTCTTGTTTGTGGAGGAAGAAGTGCACATAGTTTTTCATACATTTGGCCTGCTTCAGGTGATGAAGTCAAGGATATTGAAGAACCCTTCTTGAGGGCTCTTGTATCTTTTCTTTTTACTTTGTTCACAGATGGTATATGGGAAACAGAGAAAGCTATGACACTGTTTGAATTTCTTGTAAATAAACTTTTTATTGGTGAAGAAATAAACAGAAACTGTTTGAGAATTCTTCCTCCTCTTGTGAACATTCTTGTACGAACATCATGTCGAAGACACATTGGATCTGGTGAATCTGCTACGGACGCTAAACTTGATTCATCTGAGGAAAATCATATGCAGGATACTATTGAAGGCTGGCTCCAAAGAACACTATTGTTCCCACCTTTGGTTTTGTGGCAAACAGGAGAAGGTAAATGCATGTTTCTTTTTAATCAATAAATATAAGTTATCATTGAAAGGGCAGGGGTGGAGAGGTAATATGGATCATTGAAAGGATTCATAGAATATATGATGTTCTAAGACCTTTTGATTCATGGCAATGTCCTACTTAGGAGTTGAAAGGATTCAACTAAATGGCCCTTTTGATTCATGGCAATGTCCTAAATGGAGAGGTAATATGGATCATTGAAAGGATTCATAGAATATATGATGTTCTAAGACCTTTTGATTTATGGCAATGTCCTACTTAGGAGTTGGGACCATCAAGTGGCAGGTCCCACCTTCCTCATGTTCTCTATGCAATGAAGGGCCATTTAGTTGTGCCAACAGTTCATTTTGGTGATGTTTATAGTATTTGCTTGTTAATTCTACCAATCTTTTTTTGTTGTAGATATGGAAGATTGGTTTCAGTTGGTTTTATCCTGTTATCCTTTTAGTGCAATGGAGGGTATGCAAGCGCTAAAGCAGGAGAGAAATGTCAGTGCTGTGGAGCAAACTTTTTTGCTTGAATTATTTAGGAAGCAGAGACATGGCGCTGGTGCATCAGCTGCAGTTAATAAGCTGCCAGAGGTGCAGATGTTGCTATCAGAGCTAATGGTAATTTCAGTTGGTTACTGCTGGAAGGAGTTTAATGAGGAAGATTGGGAGTTTTTGTTGTCTCATTTAAGGCGTTGGATTCAATCAGCAGTCATAATGATGGAGGAAATAGCTGAAAATGTGAACAACGCTATCATTAATGTGTCTACTTCTGATAACTTGGATGTTATTTTTGAAAAACTTGAGCAAATTGTTTTGGTTTCAGATCCTTTTCCTATAGATATTGCTACAAGTGCCCTCTTATCATTTTCTCTGTTTTCTGGGCCTCTTGTTTATCAACAAGCATGGAGAACAGAAAGATTGGACCCCATTAAAGACCGGATTCTAGAAGGTATTCTTCGCATATTTTTTTGCACAGGAATCGCTGAGGCTATCACGAGTTCCTGTTGTCATGAGGCTGCATCTATTGTAGCGTCTTACCGGCTTCAACATCCCTACTTCTGGGAGTTAATAGCTTCAAGTGTTGTTAGTTCTTCATCACATGTTAGAGATAAAGCAGTGAAGTCGGTTGAGTTTTGGGGACTAAGCAAAGGGCCTATTAGCTCTTTGTATGCCATTCTTTTTTCCTCCAGACCAGTTCATTTGTTGCAGTTTGCTGCTTATGTTATGCTTTCAACTGAACCTGTTTTAAACTTGGCTATCATTGGAGAAGACACTGCATGTTACCTGGATAGTGATACTACTGGTGACCAGGATTCGAGCCGCCTGGATTTGTCATCAAAACAAGATATCCATCTGAATGAAGAAATATCTTGCATGATTGAGAAGTTACCTTATGAGGTTCTTGAAATGGATTTGGTGGCACAACAACGGGTAAGTTTGCTTGATTGCATGCTATATATAATCCCTGCTGTCTTTTCACCAATCTCATTTTTCATAGGACTAATGTCAGCGTTTGATGATATTTTCAGGTAAATGTCTTCCTTGCTTGGTCTTTGTTGCTATCACATTTATGGTCATTACCACCATCATCAAATGCAAGGGATAGACTGGTCCAGTATATACAAGATTCCGTGAATTCAGTGATTTTAGATTGCCTCTTCCAGCACATTCCTGTAGAACTGTATATGGTACATAGCCTGAAGAAGAAAGACATGGAGCTTCCTGCTGAGATATCAGAAGTTGCAAGTGCAGCAACACGTGCCATTTCAACAGGCTCATTGTTGTGCTTTGTGGAATCCCTTTGGCCTGTTGAAGAAGTGAAAATAGCTTCGCTTGCTGGAGCAATATTTGGTCTGATGCTTCGTCTTCTTCCTGCTTATGTTCGAGGGTGGTTTAGTGATTTACGTGATCGTTCTACATCATCTGCAATTGAATCCTTTACAAGAGCGTGGTGCAGCCCCCCTCTCATTGCAAATGAACTATCCCAGGTGTGTTTGTTTGACACATGTTTTTATTTGTAGGAAATGACATTCGCACTGATTTTCAAGTAAATCTCTTTATTTTGGTGGGCTCTATTTACCTGGACATGATGGAAAGTGATTGTTTAACTTCATTTAATAAATGTTGAAGTTACACTGGCTTCCAATTATTGTTCTATTATAAGGGGTGGGCTACCTGGACATGATGGAAAGTTATTGTTTAACTTCATTTAATAAATGTTAAAGTTACATTGGCTCCCAATTATTGTTCTATTTTAAGGGGCCACCCTGATTTGAATGTTTACAGCTCTCTGATATTGAAAATAACTTCTTTCCATTGTGGTTTTTAATTATTAGAGAACCACTGGATATTTCTGACATTTTTGCTTTTCAATGCAGATTAAGAAAGCGAAATTTACTAATGAGAATTTTTCGGTTAGCGTAAGTAAATCAGCAAATGAAGTTGTTGCAACCTATACAAAGGATGAAACAGGAATGGATCTAGTCATCCTTCTTCCTGCATCTTACCCTTTACGCCCTGTGGATGTTGATTGTACGAGGAGCCTTGGGATTAGTGAAGTGAAGCAGAGGAAATGGTTAATGTCTATGATGTCATTTGTCCGTAATCAGGTACCTGTTAGGCATATTGGTTCACCTTTCATAATTTCTGATCTTATTTCTGTCCACTGATAGAGGGTTCAAGACGTGTATTTGTTCTTTATGCTCTTGATGGACATGATTTGAGCAATGGAGTCATCTGACTATATATGGACCCTAGCAGTGGATATGAAGTTGGGCAGCTTGATCAGATGCATGAAGCGTTGCCTGCGATTGGATACTCTATAGTTCCTATGGAAGGAAAGAAATGGGGGGTTAGGCTGCCTGCAGACAAGAAGGGACAAAATGAGACAATAAGATAAACCAGGGTTCCATTAAAATGGACAGCTGTGAGAGGAAGCTAATAATAACATAAAAAGGATTAGTAGGAGGCATAGTGGATAATATGCTTTCTTTTTTTTTTTAATATGCTTTTTTCTTTATGCAGAACGGAGCTTTAGCAGAAGCCATCGGAATATGGAAGTGCAACTTTGACAAAGAATTCGAAGGCGTTGAGGAGTGCCCTATATGTTATAGTGTCATTCACACCGTCAACCACAGCCTTCCTCGCCTTGCTTGCAAGACCTGCAAACACAAGTTCCATTCAGCCTGTCTCTACAAGTGGTTCTCAACGTCTCACAAATCAACTTGCCCCCTGTGCCAGTCTCTATTCTGATCTAGACATCAGCCTGGAGTCGCAAGCTTTAAAAAAATTTACCTTGTCTATATCACACGGAGAAAAGAAGTGGTTGAGCGTAGAGTTGAAGAGTAGATGTGTGCATCTAGAGAAAAATAATCAAATTTTTGTGCAAAAGAAGTAGAAAAAAGGGGGAAGCATAGTATAGAATGCAAAATTGTGAGCTCCCTCTCTCTCTTGCATTCAAATTGGAATATTTTAGTGCTCCAGGTATTGATTATGGTTTTTGTCTTGCTCAGTGCAGGTAACTAAAGCTTCCTTCAAAAGCATAGATAAGATGCATTGATCTGTCACGTCTGCGTGAACCAAATCAAAATGGTAATTTCTAGTTTTGCAGGATGTTGTATATCTGGGCAATATAAAAATCACTTTGAAAGTGGTTGGACTTATTACCTGCATATGCATTTCAGCTTTTGTCAACTCTTACCGAGTTCAGATGAAGTTGGATGTTGTCTCCCAGTAACTGTAACTACATACTTTTATTGAGGTTTTGAATGTCAGTTATGAGCCCCGATCTCATATACAGAGAAAAATCCCAGATTTTTTGACACTCTTCTAATTACATAGATTAAGTCTCTGAAGCTAATGGAAGCCAAATGTGTTTTCCTTTTAGAATCCCAGCAATCTTGAAAGTTTGAAATAATTACACCACCATCATCTGAATTGTTTATTTTATAATCATATGCTCAGCCTTAAAAGCATATTCGTTCCCTTTACTAAATGCTCATTCTATATTCCCTCCAATTTAGCTTGTAATTGCTTGTACCCCAATTCCGAGATAGGAAAAGGGTAAACAGTAGAGAATTTATACAAGTAAATAAAGAAGGAAAATTCGCAACAGATTAAATTTTCCATGTGCGCTTATTTTGTATTTTATCATTGATACCTGCTTTGTAATTTGGAGATAACTAAGTTTGTTTATTAACGCTTTTTCATTCTTTCTTTCTATTTTCTCTTCTCTCTTTTCAAAACAAAAACATTAACAATCAAATATTCAAAAACTACTTTTACCTTTATGTCACATCACAACACTAAAATAAAGAACAAAATACACCTTTTGAAAAGCATTTACAAGTTGTCACATCATATGTTTGGTTGGTTCTATTTTCAATGCTTTGACATTCATATTAATCCATGCAGATTAGCGTGGACATATACGGGATCAATCCATGGTCATCAGAGTTTTGATCTCTTCCCCCTGCTTCTTCTTATCCTTTATTACTTGTAATGATATTACACGTTTAGAAGATGATAGTGCTAGATAAGGAAGTCCTTGCAAGTATTGTTAAAAGTTCAATAGATCGATAGAAAGTAAATTATAGGGTTCCTAGATATTCTCTTCTCTATCATTTGTGAGAAGCACGAAGGAATGTTAGTGCTTCGTAGAATTTAACCACCAACTAATCCTGACAACTTAGTCCTTGTTCTGTATCTGTCTTTTTAATTTAATTTCTATCAAATGAGGAAATGCTCATAATGTCTTGGAAGAGTACGTAACTTTGGCATTGATTCACCCCATGAGAAGATTAGATAAAATTGTCTCAGACCTCATGTTACAATCTAAAAGACCTAACAATAAACAACCTATTTCACTCACTTGAAAATTTATACTTCTACCACGAGAAGATGAATGTTCATATTCATAAAGGTTAGAAGGATAAGAGCTCCACCAGCCTCCCCAGCTGAGGACTAGGTCTTATTTTTTGGTTGTTGCACCACCAAAACAGAAGTTTCACTATTAAGATCTGACGAGGTGAGCAAGTCTCCGATAATCCCTAACTCTTGAAATTCACTCCATTCTGCAAGCCCTGATATCTGTGGAGAGACTACATTATGCCGTCTACCAACAATAATAAGGTCATATTCCTTCACCATACACCGAACTATCGATGCTATTTGAGCCCATCTTTCACTATCTCTTCTATAAATATCACACTGTTAAGTTTAAGGTCATTTAGTATCTCATAGTCAAGCAATTTGTCCCGGTGCGTATTACCATCATTGCTAGTGACAACAAAGTGAAACACAGTCAAGATAATTTTCTGAGTTATTGGCCATGCGTTTGGCAAAAGTCAATGCCTCTCGATCATCACTACCTCCTAAGAAGATCATGGCAACAGAACAAGATGACTCTAATGAAACCATTGGGCGGCCTAAATGACCACGATCAACTAGGATCCCAACAGAACATGGAGCTAGTTCAAGCACATTGCAGTTTAAGGTCCTTGTGGTACTATCCTCTGATTCAACATAACCATCAATAGACCATTTTCGGTGGAAGGGTAATACTATGAGGGATGTGAGTTTGTCCATTCCAAGGATGCATATGTCGTCATGCATGTGCTTGAAAGGAGAAATTGTTGTGAAGATGTCTACTGATACAGCACCCTGATTGTCTTGTTCAAAGCGATTGAAGGCAAGGATGACATTCTTCGAATAGGAACTGTTGAAAACAATCTTTTTTCTGCATTTGGTGGGAAATAAAAATAGTAGAGGCCTGACCAATTAATTCAATAAGGTGAAGCACATAAATAAAAAGAGGTCTTTCTCTAGAATTCGAAGCTCTGTGTTGCCTACGTAATGCATAATATCCCTTTTTTGGTAACTTGCATATTGTATAAGAATTTCACTAGGAGTGGCACGAAAATTGCAATCAATAAGATGTCAACAGATAACAAAGCGTACACCTGGTTGTTAAGATCTGCAATCAAGTAAAAAATGTTGGAGAACACCATCAAGTGACCATGTTCAAGAAAACAATACTACTAAAGATTATGTGCTAGAAAATGTATTTTGCAACATAGTATGATGTTTCCAGAAGATCAATACTTTATTTCATTCTTAATTCTAGGGCTTATACTTAAAATACTTCTAACCATGAAATACCAACTCATCAACTTGGCAAAAAAGAAAATTTACTATAATGCTTTGTTCCTTTTTTTTTTACATCTACATGTTGATTTTTCTTCACGGTAACTCTAAAGGCGGTCCATCTAGTACCGCCAGACCGAGAAAGAAAGGTCCAAAGAGTAAAGTTTGACCAAGTGCATGGGAAAGCAAATCGGAGCCAAGGACCATTAACATGATGATATGAATGTACGTGTTTTCGACATGCCTACCTTTCGGTGTCTGCCTGATTACCCAAAGCATTGCTGGTCGGATTGCAAATACAATGACGATAAGATAGACGATGATTGCTCCTAAATCTATAGCGGCAAGCATACTCCCTTCGTTCTGGCTAATTCTAGTCAAGGTGAAAGTGACGGTAAGAAACACGCTTAACACATCGCTTACCAATGCAGCAGGTAGGCCTAATTAACCCAGCTCGGAATTCAGAATGTCAAGGTCCTCAAGAAGCCAAGCAACGACTGGAAATGGAGTTATGCAATGCCCTATTGTTATAAATGAAAGCACATCTGCTTCTTCTTTCTTTAGCCAAGATCTTCCAAGTTTCACTTGGACTGAGAATCCAATTAGGAAAGGCGACAATATGAATGCAACACCGGTAAAAAAGGTTTTTTTCCCGGTTTTTTTTTATCATTCCCACATCCATTTTTACCGTATTCACAAAGTTAAAGAGCATGCAATTCATAAGAGACAGCATGCCTAGTATTTCTTGACCTTTTATCGAGAATAGAATATTGTTGAATACACTGAAGCGACCCAGAAGACGGACCAAGGATTATTCCAACCTGGTTCACATAGAATCAACACAACTAATTTGTGATCAGTTACAGTAAAGAGAAACAAATTAAGAGAGAGATAGATAGCATGCATGCACGTGCAAGAAGTTGTGTGGGGAAGCGGGGAACTCCATTAACGCTTAAGAACGTAATGGGAGGCTTGGGTGAGGGTGGAAATGAGAGCCATCTGCAGATGAAGCAGTGGCAACGTGTACGGCATAGTCCCAGAATGAATGTAGCTCCACAAGCCTTCTGAGTCGACCATCGGAGGTAGCTCTGTACATATGGAGATCGTGCGGCTTGTAATATTTGACAAAACCTGTCCTACTTCCATGCCCGTGTCTGCCTCTTTTAGTGTTTTCACATAAAAAAGTTTGATATTGTAGTAGAGAAAGAAAGAAACAAGGAAAGACCAAGCACGATGGGGTCTTTTCTTGTGTAAAATGTTGTCCTTTAATATGCATGAACTCATAATTGCCTAATTTGTTCACTGATCGATATCTATTCTCGGAACATGGGCGGTTAAATAAGTTGATATATTGCATGTAGAAAATCATCTAATGGTTGTAATCTGGTTATTTATGTGATTAACATTCACCTTCTAATAATGGGTTAATTCACTTAATTAGTATAAAAATTCTGCAAGGAGTCCAGGCAGATCGGAAAAGGAAGTCATGACGCATAAGGGTTTTGAGCTGGCTTAACCATACAAACAAAATCGTACGTACGCAACGATGTTGATCGAAGATGATCATACCTCTCCAGAGCCATTGCTTTTTATATAGATTTATTGTTTTACAGCTGCAATAATGTTAATTTCTTAAATTCTTAATCGTTGGGGTCAATGTTTTCTGGGTTTGTTAGAAAACATTGCAGGTTTGGGCCATTCGTTATAAAAAATAAATAATATTTAAAAAAAATTTGTTAGTTGTTGGTTACAATATTGGACTATTTTAGCCTCAGGAGCAAGGATACCCACAAATGGACTCACCTGCCTGGGTAGCCTGGGTGTATGACCCAACTGTTCAAGATCGGTGCGCTTCATATAGTTACTTTTATATGAGGCTGTAGGTCTTGAAGTTTCTAAGAAGTAGTTCAATTGATTATAACATGAATAAATTTATAAAGTTCAATGGAGAAGGACCAAGATATAAATTATTTTGTAAACTTTTTTGGGGCAGGGTGGCCTATAATTTTTTTTTTTGGAGGACTTGGGGAGTGGCAAGGGCCCAGGGCCATCCCTGGTCTTCCTATAGATCCATCTCTGGTTGTAGCCAATTCTCTTCTCCCTTCCTTTGTGTGAACATGTAAAAAAAAAAAATTATAGGGTCCTAAAAATTACTCTTACCCGCAATTTGCAATGCACAGGATAAATGAATGCTAAAAGAAAATGGGAATAAGGAAATAATAGATAAAATAATAAACTAAAGATATATTTTGATGGAAATACATTTCAGCTCGTTAGGCTTGAATAATCAAAGCATCAACAAATTTCTTAGTTAAAAGCTCAAAACTATTCATATCAAGGAAGTCGCGTTCAAACGTGTTGACTTGGGACCGCACTCGAATGGGAGGAAGCTAAAACGTGTTAAGACAAATGCTATGTTCAAACGAAATGGCATCTGTTAATTAATTGACATAAGCCCATATTTATAATAGTTTCACATGATATTATTATATTCAATTGAATTTCATGATTAGTAGAAAGAAAGAAAAGACTTCACAAAGGATTCCAAGCTTAGCTTTCAACATCAGTTCTAAGATGAAAGTTCACGTCCAATTTAAAATTGAAAACTTTAAGTTCAGTTTTTGATGAAGAGTTTCAAGCAGTTTTTAAGAAATAATTTTAAGCAGTTTAAGAAAGTAAAAGAGAGTTAAGGAGGTGGATACCTCTAACAATATCATGCATTGAGGGTTAAAAGGGTGGGTACCTTTAAATTGTATCGAGGGACTTTTGGGTGGATACCTTAAGTTGTTATAACAAGAAGGATTAAGGGATTGATATCTATAAAATACACTGAAGGTCCGAGGATACCTTTGTCAATCCACTGAGGGTCAAGGGGGTAGATACCTTTAATAACCTGAGAGTCGATCGGAGTCATGGGATCAGCACCAAGCCTAAGAACAAGACTGGTACACCTAAATAATAAGTATTTCAATTTCAATGTTTTAGTGTAAAATTATGCATGCAAGTTTAATGAAGATAGTTTTACATGAAATGTTAGAAAGCTTTAGTAGTTGTTAGAGATTAAAATGCTGTGTACTATGTACTTCAAACAGTATTAGTTTTGCAACTGCCACCAGCCTTGTTACAAATATCTTAATATGTGAAAGCAATTTCTATAAAGATAAAGTTTTGCTCGAAAATGGGTTAAGAAGAATCTATTAAATTGACATGTCCAAAATACTTGTAATTTTTTCATTTATATATATATATAAGGATCATGTACACTAAAGACACATCAATTATATATAAGGATCATGTGCACTAAAGACACGTCAATTTAAAATACAGAATTAAAAGAAAATTTCTTTAACACCATTTAGAAGAAAACTTTGTTATTTCATGGCGATGCACGTGATCATCTGCCTCTAGACTGTGATAGAAAGATAAATAGGTGAGCCAAAAAACTGGCTCAACAAAAAAGAAAATTCGTACAACAAGATCAACTTCCAAGACCAAACTACAAAATGCCAACTGATCTATATATGGTACATCGTTTTTGGGCACTGATCCATGGGCAAGGAAAGATGATCCTGGCCAAACAAGTCATGGGGTAATGGGAATTCCTATCTCACTGGCAGCATTAGAGCAAAAATCCAATGATAGCAGTATTGAATAAATTTTCGTTAAGAAGATCAAAAAACCAGTGGCAATGAGAGCAAAATGAACACCTCCGCTAATGCACATCAATTAAGCAAAAAAAAAAACAAACAAAAAAGTGAAAAGAGAAGTTATCTTATGCTGATGACTGCATGAAAGGAACCAACCCCCTCATCTCTGCTCCATTTCCATTGGTTAAGTAGAATACCTTCTTCCAGTTTTCTTCCGAGAATACTTCATGATTTACTAATCTTTGCCTACCAGAGATAACAATAAACAAAGCTGAGAATCTGAACATGGGCCCAGAAGAAAAGCATTTTGGAAGCATTTTACTGTTTAGGTAGCATAATAAGGCCAGAAAGAAGTATTCTGCTTTCTCAACAAAGTTTATACAATATCATTTTCCATTATTTTTTTAACAGTGTTTTTTCCCGAACAATGAGTGAAACATACTGAACCCAGTTAATTTGAGAAAAAAAAAGTCAGGATCTTGAAGGAATTGTGATATATTTTTAGATATCCACAAATAGCCATACGACAAAGAAAGGTTGCGGCTTGAACACAACAAAATACAGTCACCTATCATGGTCAACTTTGCTGAAGTAGATTGAAAGATAATTAAACATAAAACTATTAGCAACAGAACAATCCTTACAAGAATATCGATATCTTTAGCATACCTAAGGTAATAATGGCAAACAGTTGCTGCTTCGTCTAAGGTGTAGCGAGGAAGATTAAGCCGAGCATTCACAGGAACATCTGGCAAGTCCTGACGTAGCTTTCCAACTGCCGTTGAATGCGAGAAAGCACCAACCATCATGTCATCGTGCATCATAGATCTAAAAGCATTCACCTGCAAATTGCAGAGGAATTTTCTCACATAATGCACATATCTCTGACAGTGAGTTGAAGTATCAGTAAGGGAGATTAGCACGTATATAAGATGGTCAAGCCAAAAGGGATTAAATCTTGAGAATCAAATGCCAGCTCCTTCATTTCTGAGACTAAGATCAATACCAACCACTTACCCAACTTTCATTTGCATGATGAAGGATACGACCAACATTCTTCAGAGAAAGGACTGAGTTCGCTACAAATGGTAAACCATAATGTATGCATGTACTAGGTCCACCAGAAAGAGTCAAAATAACCATAAAGCCAAATGTAAAACAAAAAGAATAAAGGAATCACTTAAAATTTGCACACATTACTATTTACAAATGAGACACAATATATCTGAACGAAACAGTTGGCACTAACCATTGCAAGTTCTCTAGCATGAACTGGTCGGCGAGAACGAAGAGTGACCGCTTCCTCATACTCACTGAATGTAAACCAGCTGTTATACTGGAGACAAGTAACATCAACATATAGTTTAAACGATATACAAGTAATAAAAAAACCCAAAGAACTGAAAACTATACATCATTTGAAGTTGATGCAAGAAAGTGTGTCTCACCTGATCAATTGCTATAAGCACAGGGATACTTTTCACAAGTGATAACTCTCTCCTCAAACGAACTACAACTGCAACAGCTGCTTGTGAGTACTTGATTCCTGTGTTAACCAGGTCATACAGCGTTGAACCTTCAGGCATTGCCATGCTGTCAGCATCTTTCAACCTTCCAACACCAGCACCCTCACCCAGTGGAATCGGATCACCGATTTGGCAAGGTAATTGTTTTAAGTGGGATTCATTCCATTTCAGAAAATCCTGGAAAGAAATAACTCATAAGGAATTTACAGACTCACTGCATGGCACAGTTAAAAAATCATCTAAGAAACAAATCACAAGAACTAACGTATTCTAAGGTACCATTGTGTAAGAAATATCAGGAACAGGAACTTTTTTCCCTTTGTGTGTGTGGGGGGGCAGGCAAGGGTTAAGAACATTTTCCAAATGTTTTCTTAATGGTATTTATCAAGAATCTATAATCCAAAAACCCAGTTTCATGGTTAACATAACCATAATAAGTGAGTATAAAAATCAATGAACTAATGAACCAAGGTCCACATGCCAAATCGCATCGTGCATCTTCAACAAACTTTACAACTAAAATTTAGAGCGTATCATTGATGTTGAAAACATAAGAAACGGAACAGGGATCGTTATATTTATATTAATTCTGAGTTCAAGAGATTGACATATACCTATGTATCACTAAATGAGACGAGAAAAAAGAAGGGGCCAGGGGATGTAATCTTGCCTTGAGAACATTTGTAGCTTGAAGAGGTGTGTCCCAAAGACCTGTATCTGGGTTCTTATAGAAAAATCCTCCATGAGTCCACTCTCGGCCCCTGGGGACATAAAAAACCAGCCAACCTTCATCACGAGCACAATGAACAAGCATCGCAAGTGCAATACTCTTCCCACTGCTAGCAGGACCATCCAAGACAATCTGCTTTCTACCTTTGGGACCTAAACAAATTATTTACCAGCATAAGTGGGTCTCGTGAATGTGACCTATTATATATTTCACATACTCATATCTTCATCTTATGATTCACATGCAAGCGAGAATAAAATCAATATTTGGAGCTTATGAGAATAAATTTCAAAGGGAAGAAAGGTAAAATAAAAAAAATAAAAAAATGACACATAATATCTTCTGGAAGTAACTATATTTTCCATTTACTAAATCACACTAGATTATTAATTTATACCAAAAGAGTTGGATAGTTTCAATACTCAACTATGCACAAGTTTATTTTAAGTGCAGATGAGATAATGCACTCCTAGTAGTTATGGAAACAACTAATTACTGGTTCAAACATGGTTTGGAAAGAAAAAAGTACACACCACCATCTTTTTCATCAATCAGTGCATAATTACACATCCCTAACACATAATCTTATAATTTTTTATATCAAAAAGACTAATAAAGAGACATGAAAACTCAAACAAATACACTTTTCTTCGACGGCCAATGTATATACAACAGGTGAGAAGTTCAGAAGAAATTAATTTCCATGAATCTTCATGGTAGCTCAGCTTAACTGTTGAGAAAAGGAACCCACGCATACAACAAATCCAACCTTCAAAAGTTTCTAATGAGGATCAGAATTCTCCAATGGCACATCCACAGCAGTGGAGTTCTTAAAATCCTGAGTATTATTTTTAATCGAACAATTCAGATTTTGCCATCTCAGCAGAAAACTTAGTGACATAAAATGAATTAAGGAAAATTACTGATCCTCTACATGTTGTAAACATTAACATGGAAAAACCTAAACAAATTAATTAAGGGTCCGTTTGGGATTAAGATTTCAAAAAGTGCATTTTAAAAACAAAGATTTTAAACATGCAATTTGAAATCGTGATTTATATAAACGAAGTTAAGCATTTAGTAAAATTGCAGTTTAACCTTTGAAATTATATGTATTTTTTAAAATGCACCCCTTGACTGCGCTTTGAAAATGCAAATTTTTTTATGTTTTCAAATAACAATTTTTTAAAAATGCTCCCAAACAATACATTTTTTGTAATTTGGTTTAAAATCTCACTTCTATAGCATTCTAATCATCACAATTATGTCATTTCGGTTCTTCAAATTGAAATCCCAAATTGTGCACAAAAGCATCAGTTCAAAATTCACACATAATTTGAAATTTGTCATTGCATTTGAATTTAAAAAGAAAATCTGCTAACAAACTTAATAAATCATCTAAAATTGAAACTCAAAACCCTTACACACCTTTCTCAACACGGATGAAATTATATGATGGCCGATAAACTACGCGCCAAAAATTATCGCGAAGATCCAAAAAACTCTGCCGAACGAGAAGCGCCGGTCGCAACGAGTCCTCGAACTCCCTCACCATCCCCTCCGGCAACCCCTCTGGCAACACCGCGTTCAATCCCTGCATACTACACAACCAATTTCCCAATCACACACACACACTCAAAAAAGCCTATAAATACAAAGGATTATACAGATACGCGTAGTTTTATACGCATTAAATTATTCATTGTCGTATACCTGAACTTGAAGTAGGAGCAGACGCTTCCGCGGTCGAGGCCCAAGAGGGAGGAGGTGGAGGTGAAGAGGGGCCGACCGTTGGGGCCGACGTCGAGCGAGGAGTTCTTCTCGTCTGCGGCGAGTTGACGCGCGCGGGCCTGCGCGTCGGACAGCGCCTTGTCGACTTCTTTTCCGGCGGCGGACGAGGAGTGCTCGTCAGCGCCAGATCTTTTGGCGTCGCCCTTGGACTTAGCCTGCTTGCCCTTGGTGACATTTGTATTCGTGTTCTTGAAAGAGTAATTATGAGCCCACGACAAAGAAAATGGAATTGGCGAGGGCTTGATCGAGCTCGTGCCCGACGCTGAGGTTCTCAGAATAGACCGCAACATCTCTCCTTGTTTTGTTGGAGTGTGGTTTTGGGGGGATTTTGGTGAAAATGGGAAGGAATAGAAGTGAGCGCCACCACCACTGTAATAGGGTAGATTTTGATGATTTTGAGGGTATTATTGGTATTGGCTACATTTGGGTGAGAGAGTTTAATGATGAATTCGGCCCATTTTTGTGTGGGCTGAGGGCCCGTAAAAGTAGTTTAGAATTGTAATAGGAAAAGTGGAAAACCAAAAGGATCCTCTCTATTTCATTTGAAATTGAGAGAGGGACTGAGATTAGGCAAATTAATATGACAAAAATGGACTTAAAAATTTGAAAAGATCATTTCACCCCCCTATATTGTACTAACTGGTTTCATGCTTGAAGGAATACAATTTTTATTACAATTATTTTATAAATTGACATGACAATTTAGGTACACTATCATATTAATCACAATTAAATTTAATTGTTTAGTAGCTAACATGGAAAACTAACATGGCAGTCCATGTGACACTGTCACGTCAATTTCAATCAAATTTAATTATTTAATGATTGACATGATAAGAGTCATGTTGTAATATCTCTAACACCACATTATAATATGAATTTTTGTGTCACTAAATAAATATCAAGATTGATTGGATAGTTATAATGTATGTAGTGGATCGGAGTTTTATGGAGCTTTTTTAAAATTTTTTTAAAATGTTTGAACCTATGATATAGTAGTGTGATTAAGAGCATGTAGCTTGTATGGCTTAAACTTTTACATTAAATTTGTGTTTCTAAAACGCTATTGTTTGGCTTGAGTTTAGTTTTAATTGGGAGTAAACAGATGAAATTAGAACACGTACATTCTATAACAGAACATAAAGAATGTCTATTTTCAGTTGAAACTTGACCTAAACCGAATCTATAAACGTTATATTAAAGACCTATTGGGATTAGGACGATAAGCTGGCCGGCCTAACTAAAACATAATCGTGTATGATTTAAAACTGAATATATAGTAGGCTCTTGCATATTCTAAATGAGTTGTGCCTGGCCAATTACACCTAGGTGGTTCGGATCAACACTTGAGTCCAGCCAAATTGCCTCCTCCCCCACCTGCCAGGACTCCCCCAGATGCAACCTAGATGAGTCGTCCTTTACTCTTTTGTTGTGTCCGTATGTGTTGGGTAGTGCTTACAGCTGCATGCGCACATGCAGAAAGACGAATTAGATGATCAATTGAAGAAGATCCGATGGCCTGATAGATGATGGGCTTGGAGGCTTAATATCCAATTATTTTATGTTGAAATCAAAAAGTGATTTAGAGCGGCCGAAAGGGAGTAATACGATATATCATTATCATTCTATACTAACGTGACATTATCAATTCACTTTTGATTTTTCTCTTGTCTGACAAGAGCTGATCGTTTATTGGATTGACGGTTTGTATAGCGGGATAGTAGTGTATTATATAGCATTACTCAGCTGGAAGGTGATTCATGTTAAAAGAGTTTTGAGCTATGTTGCGTAGAGTAATGCTAAAAATCACTCACTTCTTATTATTATACAATGTGACAATGTCAATCAATCTTTAAATTTCTTTTTAGAAAAATAATAACTAATTTAAAACGGATAAGCATTAACACGTCATCAATTGAGATAACAAAATAATAATAATTATTTAATTAATGCTTTAACTTGATGTTACCATTAGCAAAGATGAATCCTGATTTGAGAATGTGGATTAACATCGCTGGAAAATAAAGTAAAAAAGTATGAGCTTGTAGAGGATTGAGATATACATGTTTATTTGGGTAATTTGGTGGCATTACTAATTATTAAGAATATCCCAGTTAGCTAGGGCTAGATCACGGATAAGACTGGTTATTAAGAATCATTTTAAAAGCGTATCAAGTATATATAAAAAGGATGACCCAAGAAAAAGTAGAAACATTATATATAGAAGATGACAATAAGGAGAACATAGCTTAAAAGTTTTGTGGTCTTTGGCTCGGTATATATGAAGGATGATGTCATGGTGATAACTTTGAATCCTCCTAAACTAAGTTAAAAACACCTAATACGGATCAAGATGCTTTCCATTTCATTTGAAGAGATTCAATCCATTTCATGTTTCAGATTAAATTTTATAGATTTATTAATGTATATATATTTATCAAATCATGAATTTAAAATTAATAATAATGTAGTAGCATGTATACCGTATTTAAAAGCAAGTAAATAAAATATGATATATGAAACAGTTTCACTACATTTCAAGTAGGGGTGATAAACAGTTTCACTACATTTAAAATATGATCCATCTAAAATCAAATTATTAGTTTTAAGAGGTGTGATACAACTACAACTTAAACCTCAACTTTGACTCAACTTTTAGACCAAATTTCTTTTTCTATATTTAGTTTAAGGCTCTCTCTCTTTTACAGGCAGTTTTTCTTTTAAACTCAAGAGAAAAGTTGAGTTTAAGTTATATCTTTATTATTTTCCTAATTTTAATACCACATAAAAAAAAAATGCATTTAAGAGTGTAAAAGTAGGGTCAAGAGGTGATCAATTTGGACGTTTAATAACGGATGTATAATTCAAATCTCCATTCCCTTACTATGTGAACATATTAAAAAAAAAAAGTTTAAAAGTTGGTGTATGTAACATTTATATATTAATGTTATTCAACCATGCAAAAAGAAAAGAAAACCATTATCAAAAAGTTGGTTAACACTAATACAAATCAAGGTCGCGGGCCACTCGATGATTTGTCTTAAGTTTCTTTTACTACCTTTCTGTCGTTTTTAATGTTTTATAATAAGCCCAAAACGCAATTACGACAGGATGTTGACGAGTTCCAGCACTAACCACAAAACAAATGCGGGCCTACTAAGCTATGTTGCGGGCCAGCAGTATCTTAGATTTTCTTTTTAGAGTGGTGCTAGGGCTTTTACAATTTTTATAAATTAACTTGGCAATCAATGTAACAATTATGAAGTTAAGATTGTGGTTGGCGTGTGGCAATGTCACGTGAAGTACCTTTAGTCAGATGGTAAGTTTAGCTTATTATGTTAGTTATTAAATTAATTATTAAATCAGATGGTAAGTTTAGCTTATTATGTTAGTTATTAAATTAATTATTAAATTTGATAGTACCAATTAGTTAAAGCATTTACATTCGCTTTAGCAAATTTTCTTAAACAATGTACATCGATCTAAACGTTCAATAATCTATTTGTGTTATTTCTTTTTCAAAGCACTTACATTTTAAAAAGTGGCTAAGTTCATATGCACAGTTTTATTATTAGGTTTATCCCACAAAATGCCTTATACCATTTCAAGATAATATATTCCATATAAACACATCATCTTTTTTACATCCAAGCATCACAATCACCACCTCTATGGACCCGCTCTCCTATCTCAAGCTGGATTATAGTTCTGATACCATTTTTTGTAAAAACTCAGGGAATTCCCTAGAATCCATTATAGAACCCAGTTTTGATCACCTAGTAATGGCAATGTGGGACTTAGGCTTTGTTTGTTAAACTCTACCCTATCCCCCCACATTCCACCATACAACTCACTTTTTTTTTTTTTTATGAAAAACATATATCAAATCATTCGCTTTTTATATCACACAATTTACTCTTTATTACTATTCAAATGAAAAAAATAACTACAAAACAAAATTTTTTCACTTTCCAATACCACTTTTTCATTTTTTCATATCAATCATTATTATTATTTTCTTTAATAGTGAACAGTATCCTGTAATGAATAGTGCTGTGTAATGGGAGGAAGTTTATCAAACGCTCTCTTAGCATCTATAACTATCTTTATAAATTATTTACTCTATGTGAGTTACTTCTCATCTTTCAAATATGAGACCAATGTATTACAATATGTCTTTGGTAGTTATTAGATCGCCTTTTCAAGGAGCAGATAGATGACGCTAAACATCTGACATACCCTGTATGAAACAAAGATTAACAAGAAAAATAAAACAATGTAGTGTTTCGACTAATTTTCTAACTCATTTAAAATTGAAAGCAAAAGAAGGAATACAAAGGACGTTAGTAAGAACAAGACTGGCTGATATGCGAACAGTACCCGAGTTTACCCAAGCAAGATGGTATATATATATATATATATAACTTATAACTACTTCACAGTATTAACATGATTGTACTAATTAATTCTTAATTAGTTCTTTTTAATGAGACTAATTCATAAGTTGATTCGTATAATATATAATGATAATTACTTCCAAGGTTCAAATTCACCAAAGCAATGACATTTGTTAAGGTGGAGGGATGTACTGGTTCGTGACCACAAATATAATTATTTCCTAATAATAGGGACGACGTAGAAGAACCACGTCACTAACCTCTCAAAAGTTGACCTTGAAGGAAAAGGTGGGGGTGGGTGGGGGTTGAAAGGCCATCAATGAGATCAGTTTGCTGGTTTTTATTGTATAGGTAACTTAATTGGTAAATTATAATACTAATTAAACAGACTGTTGATATATATATATATATATATATATATATGTGTGTGTGTTACATGCATCTTACTTGAACTTGGCTAAAAGAATTAAACAGGACCCCAAAATAAATTGGGGGTCGATTTCTCCAATGTTGTGGATTTGTTGAAAGGATTTTTGGACCAAAATCCGAAAAGAATCCCTTATAATTAGTAACATTGAGTTAACAAATTCAAAAGAATACCATCATATATATAGTACGACATCAAGCATCTTATTATGACTTATCATTCCAAAGATTAAGGACACGTTTAGTATGTGAAATAGCAATTTCATTAAAATATAAATAATTATTACTTGAAATAGAAGAAATTGGAAGGGAATGACGTACTAGTCCTATTACTTAACTATAGTTTGTAATTGTAATATTGGAATAGAACACTCAATATATATTCATTTATTTAGTTCAGTATTGCAATACTCTGAAATCGATCATATTATAATTTGATCTTGCTATCAATAGTTTTTTTTAATTTTTTTGGCACATAGACGGGGATTGAGTACAATTAGTTGTGCATACAATATGTGCATATGGGTTCAAATTATTAGGATACATTTTGGGCTATCTGAATACTTACCTGAATTGGTATGAGCCTATTTGTCCTCTCACATTAGAGAAATGCTAGAGATCCGGAAAATTTTCCCAAAATTTCGTTCCCGACTGACGTGGTTGTAGTTAAGTAAACTACAGTTAAGTTTTTTGATTTTTGATTTAATAAAAAATAAACCCCACCAACCCACCGCATGCCCTATCTCGCCTTCTTCTCTCTCCCTCAAGCCACAACACACCTCTCTCTCTCTCCCCCACCCCAACCTCAGCTTCCGGCGAACCCACCCATGACAGCACACTGCACCAGAACAGAGATGCGGTGCCCACTCACCTTGGGACGGAACCCACTAAAAGACACCACCACCGGCGATAGATCTGCGACTCCGGTGACACCTCCCCAACGAAGACACCGTCCCACCCAGCTCTGCCATGCCCACTCCGCTAGCTTTGCCTCGGCCAGCAGCCCAGCTCCGCCAAGCTACTCACTTTCACTATCAGCCTCTCTCGTGCCCCTCTCAACTCCACTCCCAGCCTCTCTCTCTCGCTATCCCCGTCTCAACTCTCACTCTCTCAGCCTCTCTGCGGATTCCACGCCGGCACGCCATCCCCCTCTCAGCCTCTATGTTTTGTCGTGTTGGGGTGTTGTGCTATTCCTCTAGCTATGCCTCTTTGGCTCACAGAGACACAAACTTTGCCGGAGAGATTTTGGACCATTTGAATCTTTTGAGAATTTATTTGTTTTCATTTGAATCATTTGTAATTTTGTATAAGGACCAGTGGATTTGCCTTCTCAGGCTACTCTGGCTGAGACATTCATTCTAACGAAATAGCCATTGGCCGTGCTATGCCTGCTCAGGCTGCTCTGTTGTCTTTTTAATTTTTTCATTTGTATGGATTAATGGATTTGGGCCATTTGGCTATGTGAATTGTGAAATATAATGTGATTACAAACTCTTTCAAATTACATCACATTTTTGCACCGCAAAATGATGTAAAAGCAACAAAATAACCCAAAAAAAGAATTGGGCAAATCTGAGAATACAAAAGAAAAGAATATGGCAAATCTGAGAGTACAAATCAATTCACTGCAACTATACAAATTTTATCATATTTTTGCACCACAAATTGATGTAAAAACAACAAAATAACAAACAAATTTCAGACTGGGTAGTGTGCTGGACGGGGGGATCAGCTTGGGCGTGGGTGGCGGCCTATTCTGGCCGGCTGGCGGGGGCGGTGGGTGCGGCCTGCTCCAGCCATGCGATGGGTTCAGCGGCGTTGGATTTTCGAAGCCGGTTGGGTGGAGGTCGGATGGGCGTGGGTGGCGGATCACGCTGGTGGGTGGGCGTCACCGAAGTCGTAGATCTCGCCGGTGGTGGTGTCTTTCAGAGGGGGCCAGGGATAAGGCATTGCATGGGTGGGATGGGTGGGTGGTTGTCTGGTTGAGTGGGGTTTATTTTTTATTAAATCAAAAAATCAAAATACTTAACTGCAGCCACGTCATTCCGGAACAAAATTTGGGAAAACGTTCAGGACGCGTAGCAGCTCTCCTCACATTAACAGTTCATATATATTTCATACAATTCAAACAAATAATCTCAAGCATGCATACACAATTATCTTCCTACGGGACAATGGCATACGTACACTGGATATGAATCTATGCATATTGTAAACAAATAGTATATTATTGGCTTTAGATGGTAAACTTATAAAATACAGCTTACTTGTCCAAAACCGCGTAACACACACTTTTCATGATATATCATTGATTATTATTATTATATTATTCAAAGTTCTAGTCAAAGACGTACATGAACATCTAGCTCGTGCAAATATCCGGCCCTGGCCTGATGATGATCAGAAGGCCAGCACAAGATCAGGCAACGAGCGCTTCAACCGCTCCCTGATGGTCGCTTTGCCACACCGGAATCTCATCTCCGGTGTCGGAAACCCTAAGTAGCACGGTGAGCCACGTGTTGAAATACTCGCGGAATTGAACAAGAATCATGTCTTCCTCATCAAGCGTCCAAACGTGCACCCAGTAGGCCTTCAATCCCCGGTCCCATCCCTCCATGATCACCCGGTCACCAACGGCCATGATGCTCCGTGGCTTGAACTTAAATTCTGTGTGCCTCGACTCCCCAGTGAGTATCTTCATCATGTGTTGGCATTGTGGAGGTCCATGGTACCACCATTCTAGGTCAGCAGCCACTAGCCCAGCAATGGTCTCTGTGTCACCGCGTGCCAAAGCCTTGTACAGCATTTTCACGATCTTCTTGTTCCGTGGTTCGCGCTCCGCCGCCGCCGGAGATTTACCCCGATCCGTTCCCGGCACCAACTCATTGCCGTTGATACCCATGTAGGGGAAAGGTTGGTTGTTGTATAGTAGCAACTGAGGAAGTTTCTTCCTCTTAGTGAATTATATATATGCATGTGAGGGTCGACTATTTATATAGAACATCGGAGGCCATGGAAATAATTAACGATGTGTTCAACGGCTGTGATTTATTTATTTTGTTGATCGACATGAATGTTGATCCGACGGATCAGAAACGCTCCCATGCTTTTGTGACGAAAATCTTGTCTGAATGCCAATGTGCTAGGTATATTCTACTGTTAGGGACGTGGCGGTTCTTGAACGAATAAAGACAAATTGATACTTGAACCTTTGACTCCTTATGATCACGAGTGTCTATTAAGGAAGCCCTAAAATGTTAGAAAAACACAATCACGAAAGGGAATATAATGCAAAGAAAATAAAAAATATTCAGGTGACAAAGTCCAGCTTTGATCGATCTCGTTAATTTGCTGCAATGAAATTTAATTAATTATTAAAATTGCGCACTTCTCATGCAATCAGCTAACCGTATGTAAATGGTCCAAATTAGATTTCATAGATCTAATCAGGAACGGAGCCAGCCTTGAGAATGGGCAGTGGCCATGGCTGAAAAATTTTAATGGGGAAGGGCTCATTAGCCAAAAAACCAAAAAATTTAACCATAAAAAAAAAAAAAAAAAAAAATTGTTTTTACCTTAGAAAAAAAAAAATTGTCATTTGGGGGGGACCCTGGCCCTGCCAGTCCCCTCCTTCCTCCGTCCCTAGATCTAATAATATGTATATTGTTACGTCTTTTAAAATTGTAAATAACGTTATACCATATACATTGCTAAATTGTGTGTGTTTAATTAATTAGTAATTCTAATGTAAATAATGGGAATAATTTGGGGCCGTCAACAGTACAGCAAATATCACAGTTATTTGCTTCCCGAATAACACTTACAAACCAATATTATATGAATGCATGTATAAGAACGTCATTCAATTGTGTCGTGAAGCCGGAACCTTCCACACAAAAAACAAAATATATTAGTAAATTGTCTCTTTTTATTTATTTGTTTATTTAATTTAATCGGTCAATTATGGTTTAAGTTTATATACATTCATGCATGTGCATATTGAATGGGGAACGAAACCTTCTCCAATCTCCAATTGTTCTCCAATGGGAGGAATTCAAATTCACGGTGAGATCGATGTTGTAGAAAGAAATCTAATGGTTAGAAATTCACCTCACATTATTTTATTAATTCCTTATTAGGCTTTGGGTGTGTTTAAAATTGTGATTTCGCAAAAATAATTTATGATTTTAAAAGATATTGTAAGGCGTCGCATTGCAATTTAAGCAGGCGTAATCTCAAACGGACCCTTAGAATGCTCAAGGAGGTCAAGAATCAAATTGGGTACCACACGCCAAGATGCTCTCCTTTGTGATCAGCAGGCCCGACGCGCGCTGCTGGCCGATGCCTTCCCTAGCCTGCAGCATTCATTCCAATATTATGTTTTTAATGAATAAGAAATTAAGAATATAAAATAAAGATTAGAAAAAACAACATAGCTAATTAACAACTCCAAGGTCGGTTGGTAAATTAACCAACCATATATATTTACTAACGCATGCAAGAAGGCATAAGGCAAGGCAAAAGAAGAAATTGACCCTAACTAACATTATGTCCGAGCAAACGTCATTAGAAACGTTTTATCTCTTCCTAACAAACACTCTTGAATTTCTTTCTTTCTAAAGCCAATCCCATGCACATACGGCTCTTATAGTGGTGAGGAGGCCGGAAATCTTAGTACTCCTAGCTAGCATTTGTCAACCAAAAAAACATGGAAGCCTAACCCATATTTTTTGGGTTGAAATATGAGAAACCTTAATTGGTGACTCATGACTACGTTTTCGATTTTGAAGGGGTCAAATAGTATTAATGGGAAAATGTAAGGGCGGGACAATCAACGGCTACATACATCACAAATTGATGATATTGAAATTGATCATTGTAGATTAGAATGATTGGATTGAGATTCGGTCACTACCTAATTTTATCGGGATCGTTCATTTTAAATGGACAGACAACAAACTAGATTGATACAACAAATAAGATAAAAGAAGATGATTTTGGTGGCTTTTAGGATGGTCGATCGAACCACCTCCTATGGCCAAAGGAGGTGATTTAGGTTTTCATCCATTCCCAAACTAGCTATTAAGAGAAGGCTGAACCACTCTATAGTTAATGAGGTGTTCAGCCACCCCTGAATCATCATTTGGGTTGGTTGAATCACCCAAAGTAGTAGTTCAACCACCCAAACTCATACCTTTTTTTTTGTTTTTATTGGTTATCATGGTTTGAGTCATCCATTTAAAAAGATATTACTCCGACACAAAGGAAGGTGTTTGTTAAACACCAGCAAACTCTCCAAAGTTTTTTTTACAATGCACTGTTCACAAATAAAAAAAAAAAAATTGATTGATATGGAAAAATAAAAAAATGGTATTGGAAAGTAGAAAAATTTGTTTTGTTGTGATTTTTTTTATTTGAATAGTAAATAATATGATATAAAAAGTGAATGATTTGATATATATATATTTTTAAAAATAAAAATAAATAGTACGATGGAATGTGGGGGAATGTAAGTTAACAAACAAAGCCCAAAATATTGCTATGATATTGCACGGGATCTAAATCCAGAATGATCTTGATGGAATGTTGCTAGCTAGCTAGCTAGGTGTATGGACAGCACTAGAATAAGCACAGACTACCAAAGTCATCTCAAAGTCAAATTTCTGTATTAATATATAGGATCTTCCTTCAAGTAGACTGTTCATGATCTGAATTTCTGTCTTGGAGTTACCTTTGCGATTCCCTTCCATAAAAAATTACCAAAAAAAAAAAAAAGGCTGGCATTTCGTCTGATTATGTGTTGCGACCAACGGGATTAACACGAATATTGAACAAATTATGCAAGTGGTGACGTAGTGCTCTGTGTTGTAGCAGTTCCAACTCACTTTCACAGCCTCGGCATTCTTGTTCGAACAATAAAATATTTATTAATAGGCATGTGAAGTGAATTACACTGATCAACAGGCTAGGATTGGAACCCATGATAAACTAATTAATGGGCAGGAATATAATATACTTAACCAACTTGCATTAGTTTAATTTTGTGAATCCAACTCTTAATATTTGTGCAAGTTCTTAGCAAATAAGCTTAAATATTGTGAATCCTGCATCGTCTAGATTTTGTTTTGATACATTTAACTATATATGTGATTTCATGTCATTTAAAATTTTACTTGATTTGGCATATATTCACCATGTGGCAGGAATAAGATCTTAAAGGAACTATTAATTTTACATATAAATTTTGTTTGTACATTGCATTTAATGATGTACATGTAGACCATTAAATATATAAAACCTAATTTAGATCATGAAATAATTCTCCATTTCAATGGAAATGAAGAGTCATGATCCGTGACAATATAGATACTATTAATTCGTCCATGATACATTATTGGATGGAGGCCCCTTCACGTACGCCTATTAAACTTGCCACCACCTATTAATTAACTATCTATATATATATACACACACCCTAGAACTCTTTGGCCAACATCTCCTATGTCACCACACAAAACTTGATTAGATCCAAATTCTCACCCATTTGATCTGATTAGACCGGAATCGGTTGTATGTGGTACAGAAGTTAGAAAGATGAGTCATTTAATTAACTATAATTAAATAGTTCCAATGTTGTTCATGTCATTCCGAGTGATGTTGGTGATTCTACAAATAATACTTCACATATATAGTAAATGGCATTCAACGAAAAGACAAACATAAATTAACTAGATAATTGATCAAACCAATAACTTTTAAAATGATTATAATGGATAACAAATTGCTAGCAATCCAGATATATAGCAAATATGAAAAAAATTTATAAAATGAATTGCTCGAAAGGTATTCGAATAGCCAAATTATTAGAATCTCTTTATCAATTAATTGCTTCTTCAGCACAACTTCCGAGCCAATTAATTAATTAAATTACAAATGACAAGCACAATCTCTTGCTGCTACAAGCCTACACAATTCTTGGAGGTGGTAAACCCACCATCGATGACAAGGTTATGACCACTAACATATTTGGACTCATCACTTAATTGCAAGATAAAGGGCAGCCTCAGCTATATCCTTAGCTTTCAGAGTAGCACTCTTCAAATTGGCTAGGCCTCTCACATGTTCCTCCGTCTTCTCAACTTCTTCGGTTCTTCCTCATCATCATCTTCCTCGCAACCCCTCCAAGCATTAACAAGCATGGAAGTTGCCACGCCAAATGGAGAGATACAGTCAACCCGAATGCCATGCCTGCCAAGCTCACACGTTACATTCTTTGTGAGTCCTACAATGGCATGCTTTGAGGCTGTATAAGCGTGAGGTTCAAGCCCTCCCATGAGACCGGCTACGCTAGCCGTGGAGATAATGCACTCGCTTCTTCTAGGCACCATCACTCTCGCCGCATGTTTCATCGCTAGAGCTGTTCCTCTAACGTTAACTCGCATGATATTATCAAACAACTCTGCATCAAAATCAATGATGCTCTTGTCGTGCTTCGATTGGCTTCCAAGAACTCCGGCGTTGTTGAAAAGAATGTCGAGCCGGCCATACTGGGAAACTGTTGAATTAATCAAGCTCTCAACGTCCTCTTCTTTGCTTATATGTATATATTTATATATAAACTTTTTGGGGAATGAGAGGCCTTATCTCTGCTTATGAAATGGATCCCCTGAAGGGTTTTATCAGGCATCAATTCAGCTACAGGCATGTTGTTGAGAGTTGAAGATGGAGATGGAGGAAGGGATAGAGTACTTTATAGAGATCGAGCCATCAAATTAAAGTTTAGTTACTAACGTGGATCGCTTGTCCTTCAAGCACATATTTGCATGACTCTCGTCACCATATTACCCGTTCTCAAATTCTCTCCAAAATTTGGAAAACCACCACTTTACTGACAACAGATTGACCATAATGTCCCTAGCTAGGCCATCCTCGAACACCCGGTCCTAGCGACTATGCTTCAGCAGTCACCGGTGGCCACACCTAGGCCACCATGTGAATCCTAGCGGCCATACGGTATATAAACTAATAATGCAATAAGCCGAATAATAATAATGAGACATGAAAGATGCATAGGAAAGAGATAGAGATCATTAGGCCTACATCCACACATGCATTAACGTGTTATAAGCTACATTTTTGTTTTTAAATATATGATTTGAGTATACAACTCTATTTATAGAGCTTTATCTAACTATGATTTGAAATATTTGAAATATAAATATATCCCTTAAATTAGGTTAACAAATCAATATTTATCCCAAATTATTAATTTATATCCTTAACACACCGGTAGTGATCATCAGTGCCCACGTGTTGTGTTATAATTTATTTAAATGGTTAAATCAATATTTTTTATAAGCTTTAATTTTTAAAATAAGTGATAATTTAACGTATTATATAATTAGCAAACATGTTCTAAAAAAAAAAAAAAACTCAACACCTCCCAACGTAAATTCCTGCTTTTTGTTTTTATTTTTTAAAGTATAAACATTAAAACAATAGAAAAACATTTTTAAACAAACCCTCTTTTAAAATCTTCCTTTTTCTTTTCGTGGATATATGACGACTAGATTAATACAGTACCATTTGCAATTTTGCACGCATAGGTGGCTTCTTTTTAACTTTTGCTTATCCACCTTGCCCGTCAAGTCACATAAATTTTTAGAACTTTGTTGCTTTATTTTCTCGAATTCAGTTTCTAAACTGCGCTATGTTCCCTCATGTATAATTTTTTATATATACATCCACCATGAGAAGAAGAATAGATATAGTTACATATTCACGAAAATATTAGAAAAATGGGAGCTCAACCTTCGGCCTAGGACTAGATCTTCTTCTTTTGTTGTTGTTGCACCACAAAAATAGAAGTTCCGCTGTTAAAATCTGATGAGGCAAGCAAGTCTCCCATGGTTCCCAACTCTGGAAATTCATTCCATTCTGCAAGTCCATATGTTTGCGGAGACTTTACTTTATGCCGTCTACCAACAATAATAAGGTCGTATTTGTTCACTATAGATCGAGTTATCAATGCCGTATGAGACCCATCTTTCACAATCTTCTCTATGAATATCAGTTGTTCATCACCCACATTGTTAAGTTTACAATTGATAAGCATCTCATTGTCAAGCAATTCGTCCCAGCGGGCATCACCTTCATTGCAAGCCGCAACAAAGTGAAACACAGTCAGGATAATTTTTGAGTGATTGGCCATGCGTTTGGCAAAACTCAATGCCTCTCGATCATCATTACCTCCTAAGAAGATCATGGCAACAGAACACGATGACTCTGATGAAACCATTGAGAAGCCTAAATGACCACGGTCAACAAGGATCCCAACAGAGCAAGGGGCTAGTTCAAGCACACTGCAATTTAAGTTCCTTATGGTGTTGTCCTCTGATTCAACAGAACCATCAATAGACCATTTTCGATGGAATGGTAGTACTATGAGAGACGTGAGTTTGTCCAATCCGAGCAGGCATATGTCTTCGTGCATGAACTTGAGTGGAGAGATTGATGTGAAAATGTTTACTGATACTGCACCTAGATTGTCTTCTTGTTCAAAGTGATTGAAGGCGAGAACGACTTTTTCTGAATATAAACTTTTGTTGGACATAGTCTTTTTCTGCATTTGGTGGGAAATGAAAATAGGAGAGTCTCGACCAATTAACTCGATAAGGTGAAGCACATAAACAGCAATGGGCCTTTCTCTAGATGGGCACGAGATGTTGAGTAGTTTGGTCACAGCAGGAATGTTATCTGGCTTATGAATGCACACTAGGATTCGGAGCTCTGTGTTGCCTATGCAATGCATAATATCCCTTTTCTGGTAACCTGCATATTTCCTTGAAGGATGGTATAGGAACTTCACCAAAAGTGGCACGAAAATTGTAGTCGCTAGGGTGCTAACACATAACAAAGTGAACACCTGATCTGTTATGCTCTGCACTTCAATAAAAAAATGTTAGAGAAAACCATCATGTGACCTTGTTCAAGAAAACAAGGTTTTTATCCTATCATAGCTAGCAATGTGAAAGGAATGAATTGTAGATTTTAATTAAAAAGGATATATGTCCAACCCAAAAGGGGAAAAAATGAAGAAAAAAAAAAGGAAAAAAGTAATTTTGTCTTCTAAGCAGGAAAAAAAGGAAGAAAAGAAATAGAAGAAATAATCACCTGGGAATCGTAGAGAAATGCATAGCTAGAAAGTTGGATTACACCTTTGCAACTCAATAACAAAGCGAGTGCGAGAGCATCATTTAAAGGCATTTTAGAGTACAAGAGAGGAACCAAACAAGCCACCAGTTTGGCCACAAAAGTCAAAACAACGAGGATTCCATTGACTGTCATGAATCTATTATCGAATTTGATTAAACTTAGATCTGTCCTCATCCCACAAGTAGTTACGAGGATTGGCACAAACACATACGAAATGAAGCAGTTTAACTTGTTGATAATAGTTGATCCTAAAGGCGGTCCATCTGGTACTGCTAAACCCATAACGAAAACGCCAAAGAGTAAAGTCTGACCAAGCAGATGAGAAAGATATCCGGATCCAAGGACCATTAGCATGATGGTATAAATGTATGTGTTTTTAACAGGCCTGCCTTCCGGTGTCTGCCTGACTACCCAAAACATTGCTGGTCGAATTGCAAATACAACGACGATAATATACATGATGGCTGCTCCTAATTTTATAACCGCGAGCACAATACCTTGCGCCTGTTTATTTATAACCAAGCCAACACAAGTGTTAATCACAAAGGTTAAGAAATCGCTTACCAATGCTGCGGATAGGCCTAATCGACCCAGTTCAGAATTTAGGATCTTGAGCTCCTCAAGAAGGGAAGCAAGGACTGGAAATGGAGTTTGACAATGTATTATTGTTAAAAATGGAAGTATATATGCTTCTTCATCCTTCAGCCACATGCTTCTAAGTTTCATTTGGACTAACAAGCCAATTAGCAAAGGCGAAAGCATGCATGCGACACCCGTGTACAAAGCTTTTCTTCCGGTTCTTTTTATCATTCCTATATCCATTTTCACCCCACTCACAAAAAAAAAGAGTACGAAACTAAAGACAGATATCATAGAAATTATGTCTTGACTTTTAATCGAGAACAGAACATTCCTGAAAATTTTGAGACGTCCAAGGAGGGACGGACCAAAGATTATCCCGACCTGGTTCACATAAAATCAGCACAAAATTATGATTCTATATTATGCAAATGGGAATCAATCTTCAGCTAGCTAGCTCAACAATAGAAAAACAGAGAGGAAGTGGAAGAGTCACAGAGCACGTACAATAAGTTGTGTGGTTAACTGGGTGACTCCATAACGCTTAAGAACGTAATCGGAGGCCTGGGTGACGGTGAAAATAAAAACCATCTGCAGCTGAAGCAGCGGCAACGTATAGGGTACAGTCCCAGAGCCAATGTAGCTCCACAAGCCTCCTGAATTGATCTTGGGGGGTAACCCAATACATTCGTTAATTGTGATGATCGTGCCGCTTGCATTATTATAAGGATTTCCTGCAGCTGCCATGCTGATATATGTTTGATGAACAGATGATCAAGAGCAGAGAGAAATGAACAAGGAAAGACCTGACGAGACACATACAACTTAATTTGTCCTCTATTAATGCATGAATTCATAATTAATACAACGTACTTTATAGAATTGCCTGTTTTAGCATTACAATTATTAGAATTGGCTGTTAAATTATTTGGTCATCTTCCAGAAATGATCGATATCCATCAACTCATATATGGGTTGTTAGAAAAACATAGGTCAATCAATTTGTCTTTCTTTAGCACCAAGAAGGGGAAGAAAAAAACATTCTGTCAATCTTCTAAAAATGATCAACATCCCTCGTGTCTATGTTTTTTTTTACATTCTTTGACTATTTTCCACCCGTTTTATCCCGACATGCTTATATAATTTTAGTAATAACTTCACATTTTAAATGTGGATATTCAATGTTTCAGCACTTTTCAATCGACTAAAACGGCTAACAATTAAAATATCCCTTCTATCCCTATGAAATTTATAAAAATATAAATACATTCGCATCGCAATTTTTTTTTTTTTTTTTTAAAGTTTGGGGGATATTGATAGAATTGTGGTAGTTTAGGGGCAAGTGAATTAAAGTTTTTCCTTAATTTTATAAACTCACATGTTGATTACATGAATGCTTGTTATATTATTAGGAATCTGATGACTTTGAGTTTTAAAGGCGATTACAAACATGTTTTTCAATGGTTTAGATTTAATTTCAAGTTTTTGAGAGAGATAGTGAAGTTAAAAATAAACCGTTGATCAAGGAAAAAAGTGATTACATCCAATAAGCTCCTTATGCTTGTGGTATATAAAAATAACAAATAAGTCCTTGCATTCAACTTCCATCAACTTTTTTGACGAAAACCATCAAATGCCCAGGTGAGCACCAATCAAATTATGATGTGTCATCCAAAATAATAAAAAAATTATAAATATATAAAAAAATTAAAAATAAATAAATACACTGGACCACCCCTTTTGATCATTGTTGGTTGCTTGTATATATACTCAACATGAAATCAGATTTCTTATTTTGTATGTTAAAAAAATTCAAGAAACCCACCAATATCAAGCAACCCATATATATGCTTACTCGTATGTGTAGATAAATGAATGAATCATTCTCTTTGAAATTCTCATTACACTTTGATTTCTTTCAAAAAATTCTAATTACCTCTTACTCCTTCATATTCGACCACATCAATAGCAATCACAAATACATGAACATATATCAAATTTCTAAGTAAAACCTTCTCCCAATCATCAACAACACAACAAATAATATGAGAGGTCCTCTGATAAATCAACACAACAAAAGCCAATAAACAAAACACCTTTCCATCAATCGACCAACCAAATTTAGAACACCAAAATAAATATGCCCAGCAACAATCTCTAATATCCTCAAGTACTAGGACCAAAAATCATATCAAAAGCTCAAACTCAAATTGATCAAAACAGAACAATAACAAAATTCAACCATTTCAATTCATAACACCAAATCAATTAACCTCAATCAACTAATTATATATACAAGTCATAGCAATAGAGTTTCCTGTCATAAACAATTGGGCAATAACAAATAAACTTAAACAATTCTCTAAACTCAAATTCGAAATTGACAAGAAGGGCTTTGGGATTTTTACCCAATATTTCCATAATCTACCAAATTTTACTCAATCAACGAGGGGGTATATCAAAAAAATCAAATAATCAACAATAAATTCTGACCCATAAAATCTTTCCTCAAAACACAAATCAACTACTACTACCCCATGTGATGTGAACCCCGTCAAGAATAACGAGACCTAACAACGAAAGGGAACCCAAGATCGTTCAACCACTCTTTGTACTCCTATAGGAAACAGATTTTGATTATTCATAAAACTTGTGAGGTTTATTTTCTTTGGTTCTTTGAAGAACTACTTGAACTTATCGGGATTTCCCATGGCGTTCATCTTGACTTATCAAACGGAAATTCCACCACCATTTGTGGCGTCTTCCTTATACTGAGGTTCTTGTTTGTCATAAACAACGGGTCGAGGTCTTCCATTCGAATCTGTCCATAGAACGATCTTGGGTTCCCTTTCGTTGTTGGGTCTCGTTATTCTTGACAGGGTTTACATCATTTGGTATCAAAGCATGGTTTCTAATTCAGGTTTGCCTATCCTTTAACATCTTTCATTCCTTTGTTTCTTCTTTAGCCGCCCACATTATTTATCTCTTCTTAGCAATTTCCTTTACCCCACTGTTCAATCTTTGTTTGTTCTTGTTGATGTGAAACTATTGGTCTCACTTCTAGTTATTTGAAATCTTATTTCATTATTCTCAAAAGCTAGTCATGATCCAAAAAAAAACCAAAAAAAAAAATGAAAAACAGAGATAGACTCGTAGAAGAAGAAGAAAGAAAAAAAAAAAGTACTATTCTGTTCTTCCAAATTTTCAAACTACGATATTCCTTCTAATTCTAATCTAAAAAATTCCATATTCTTTGTGTGCAAATATGAAATTCCTTGATTAGTGCTTGGTGAATTGTTGCTCGAAACTATTATGTGCTTCCAAAATTTAAAACTACCATACTCCTTCTAATTCTTAGCTGAAAATTTCCATATTCCTTATGTTCAAATCTGAAATTCCTTGATTGGTTCTTGGTGAATTGTTGCTGGAAATTTTGAGTTGTTTGTGTAGTTTCAAAAGAACTAAAAGAGAATTATCGAGTGAAAAGAGGCAAGAGTGGTGAGAACATCGGAGGGTAAGAGCCATATTATTTTGAGTGAAACACGAGTAGAGAGATCCAAATTCTTGAGTGTAAACACGTAAGGGAGTGATTTGTGAGGTCAACCGGTCCAATTGGTATTTGAACAAGATCCTTCGAAGTGGTGCCTTGATCTCCATCACCATGAAATCGTGAGAGAGGGAACCCATGGGAGAGTTATACTTTCTGGAGAGAGAGAGAGAGCAACGAAAGGTGGAGTGGAGAGGAAATTTTTGTCCGTAAGGGCTCATTAATTTGAGTGTGTATTTTTTTTTTTATTATTATTGTTTACTTTTCTATTATTCTTTACTGTATTTGTGAATACTGAATTTTTTTAATTATGTTTAAATAGTTTAAAGAATATAACACAAAATTAGAAAATATATTTGGGAACGTAAATTAAATTAAATATACTTGAAAAAAATAAAACTAAAAATAATTGAAAATAAAATCTGTGAATTAAAAAAAAAAAAACCTAAAAGAAAAAAACTTGGGTGGCTTTCGAACCATCCCAAATACAATACGAGGTAATTTGGTCACCCTAAAAATATATGGGTGGCTGATCCACCCCTGAGAGATGGTTGAATGAATCAAATCAATAATCATCTAGGGATGGTCTGACTATCGCTCTAGACACCTAGGATGGTTGGCACTCTTGGGTTTTTTTTTTCTTTTAAAAAAAAATTGTGGCTTTTCTTTTTTTTTTGGGAATTGGGTTAAAATTATTTGAGTTGGCTTAAAAAAAATTAGAGTTTGGTGTAAAAAACACCTGAAAGGTCCTGAACTCAAAAAATAATAATAAAAATAACCATTTTAAAAAAAATAATAAAAATAACTAAAAATGACATCACCCAAACGAAGCCTTATATGTACCGAGCCCAAAATCAGGCTCTAAGACTAAATTTCAAATCTAGGGCTCAGTCCGGTTCCAAAATCAGCGTCTCCCTTCGTCTCTCTCTCGCTCTAGCAACCATGCTGACTGGGGATATACCTCCTAATCAGACTATATACATTAAGAATCTCAACGAAAAGGTCAAGAAAGAAGGTAACTTCTTTGCACTTTGTTTGGTTTTTCCCGTAAAACCTGAGTAATTGTTTGAATAACGCGAAATAAGATTTTGCTAGCCAAATTAGTTGTAATAGGTTCAATTGATTGAGAATGAGTCACAATCTCCCTACACTTTCTAGGATATCAAACAGAGGAGCTGCAGCGATTGTCGTGGTGTTTGTAGTGAAAATTCCCTGTTTTCCTTTTATATGTTTGATTCCTGATAAAATATTGTGTCTCTTTTGCTTTAACTCCGTTTTCTGAGCCAGAGAGATTATTGAGGCTCTTTTTGAATCAAAGGAAGTGTGGTCATAGTTATAGAACTGGGAAGTAAGTAGTAGTTAATTGCTTGGATGCAGAAATAAAATGCTTGAAACAAAACTAAGAGATTGCTTTGGTGGTGGAGACTAAACTTTTCCGTGAGATTGATCATGAGCAGAAAGCATTTATGTTGTAGAATTGCAGTGAATCTTTAGCTGAGAGAATAGAATGGAAATATCAACGCATGATTCACGGTTACTACTCATGTATTTTTTTATTTTTTATTTTTTTGGGGGGGATGAGCGAGTAAATTCTATGTTTTAGTAAGTCTTATATGCCCTTAAAAAAAAAAAAAAAAACATGAGTAGTAACCGTGAATCATGCGTTGATATTTCTTGATCAGTGGAAAATTTGGATGGTTATGGAGAAGGGTTTAAGGGGAAGAAGTAATTTAATTTGACACCAATGTAAAATGTATGGGAAAAATAATAAAGTGAAAGACATTGAAGATTAAAATAAGTTAAAGTTACTAGAAAATATTCATATGAAAAAAAAAAGAAAAAAAAAAAGGTTACTAGAAAATAGTGCATTTGAAAAGTGGTGGAAACTCAGCGATCCAGTTACCATGCCATCCATTTTATTAGAAGATATGGGATTAGTAAAAATATTAATCGGTAAGCTACTTATCAAAAAAAGAAATTAATCGGTAAGTAGCTGATGATGTTGGAGTTATGGAAAAATACACTATTGCTCAGATTACAGAGGCCATGCAGGGTTGCAACCACATAGAATTTGATGGTTTGATTTGGGTATTACACTTAGGGCCATGTTGAAATTGTACTATGCTTGATTTCTAGGGGCAGAATCAATGGCAATATACGACATAGGGAGGTCTTAATTTTGTTGATTGTGAAAAAGAAAAAGAAAAAAAAAGAGAGATTAGTGTTTCAGGGTCTTTTCCTTTGCCTCCTAGAAGTTTGGATCTGAGATATCTTAGTTACTCTTCTTTGTATTTACAGATAATATTTTGGCTATATTATCGTCATATCATATCTTAGTATTGAACCTTTTTTTTAATGAATATATCTTAGTATTGAACTTATCACGGGATTGATGCAGTATTCACTTTTTTACTCCTTTAACAGAATTGAAGAGATCCCTTTACTCCTTATTCTCACAGTATGGAAGTATTTTGGATGTTGTTGCCTTGAAGACGCCTAAGCTTCGAGGACAAGCATGGGTTGTGTTTACTGAAATAACATCTGCCAGTGAAGCTGTGCGGCAAATGCAAAACTTTCCATTTTATGATAAACCTATGGTGGGTCTCAAGAAGCCAATTGTTACTTTGTTGCATGGCATGTGCATGCTTGTGCATTGTCTGTGGGTTTACATTTAAAATTTTAATTTTTGGAAACCTGGTCCAACCTGCTTGTCTGTCTAATACTGTTGCCTTAGATCTTGGATTCTGTTACACAAGGGTGTTTTTGTTAAATTTTTAACTTTTGGAAACCATGCAATACATGCTTGTTCTCCTCCCAGATTTTATGGATTTTTTATTCTGTAGGCATTGCATTTCTTATAAGGTTGGGAGAAGAGAGAAGATTGATTGACTCATATGCTAAGTCCTCATGTAATCTCTCTACTGTCGGTGAAATAAAATGATGCATCAACAGAAATATTGCACTTCTCCCTGTCACCAAATTGCTTTGGTTTGAATCAAATTTTGACATGCTTATCATATAGAATTAATTTTTCTAGCTTTTTACAATTTAGAAATATTTTGCAGGAAAACTGTTGGGTACTTACTGAAATTAACATATATATGGAGGTTAAAAGGCATTTGAGTTTGCAATTATGCATATTTAGTGACCTACATCATGTGCAGTAAGTGTGGAACATTTTGATCTGATGAACATGTTGGGCTTATGTGATTGATATCTTAATTCTCACTGCTAGGCAGCTGTAAATTGTCTTTTCTCTGTTGAAATGTGGTTGATCTGACCTTTTGAACCTTTGTTCTTCTTTTTCTACTATTAATTCTCTTGTATACTTCCTATACACTAGAGTTGTGCCTTTTTGTGCTTTTCAATTGGGTACTTATCATAAAAGAAATGTGTTTGATCTACTGATTGAAAATTAAAGAGATTTCACATAACCATGTTATATGTATATATATATACACACTAAACCACCATGACTTGTTACATGTAATTTATTTTTTTCCTTAACTGCAACAAATTAAGTGGGATGGTGAATTTGTACAATGAAATTGGTCAAATATTTTTGCCAATACAATCGAATATAATTTCCCTCTAATCTAGAAAGAAAGGTTTGAATAATTTTTTGAAGTCAGTTTTATTTGAGTTCTACATGGTCTATTCTTTCAAAATTGAAGTAGCTTTCTGTATTCTCATTTATTTAGTTGTCTATGGTGAAATGTAAATATGACTTTGTGCATGATCAATTTGGTGCAGCGGATTCAATATGCAAAATCAAAGTCAGATTGTATTGCTAAAGAAGATGGAAGCTATGACAAGAAAAAGAAGCAAGAAGAAAAGGGTGAGTGAAATTTGTTTGCAGTTCCTGTATTGCAGATGTTCTTCACCGTTAGTATCTATATCTTGCAAAATGTTGAAGTATTTCATAACAAGTGCTATGTTGTAATAGTTATATTTCTTTGAGGTAACCTGAATTGTTACAAGTTTAAGCATATAATCACGCAGGTTACAACAAATGAATGCATCCTTTTTATTATTATTTTATTTTTATTATTATTATTATTAAAGGCTGTTTGGGGGTGTGGGAGGAAAAGTTCTGGAGGAAGGACTTGGTTTGTTGTATTGATGAAAGGGATCTTAATAACACCCATATACCTTCTCTTTTCCTGATTGAATCTAGTTATAAGTTGACGACTTTACAAATTGTACATTCTTCTTTTGTTCTGTATGTGCATTTTCTTACCTAAAATTGCATTTCCAGCTGAAAGAAAGCGTCGTGCTGAAGAATCGCAACAATCTTCCATGGGTAATGGTGCAAGTGCTGAAAATGGGGCAGTAACTTTTCTTTCATTCCTCCCCCACTCTTTTTATTATATACATGTGGTTGTGTGTGTATTATATTCTCTCTCTCTCTCTCTCTGGCATAATGAGAGGGCCCATCAGGTATCTTCATTTGCTTACCTGATGTGGCATAATGTTTATTTGTTACAATGGTTATGTGATTGATGTTTTAGGTCGACCATTAGCTTATAGATATCAGGGATGGAATGGTGGATGACAGATCCCAGTTCCAAGCTTTTGCCTATCTCTGATCTCCTATGCATACACTTTTTTCTTCTTCCTGTTTTCCAGTAAAGAATTTGAAAAATGTAGTCGAATATGCTTGTTGATTAATACAACTTCTATTAAACTGTCTTTGTGTTATATGTAGGCTCCATTCCGCCAAGGAAACCCAAGCGCACAAGAAGCAGTAGCTCCAAACAATATACTCTTCATAGAGAATTTGCCCCATGAAGCCACTAGTATGATGTTGGAGATGCTGTTCCAACAATATCCAGGATTTAGGGAAGTCCGAATGATTGAAGCAAAGCCAGGTATCGCTTTTGTAGAATTTGAAGATGACCAGCAGTCCTCCATGGCTATGCAGGCCCTTCAAGGCTTCAAAATCACTCCACATAACCCCATGACAATCACTTTTGCCAAGAAGTAAGCAATATCGTTCTCACAGCGAGTGTTATTTTTTAAATATTGCCTTGATTTTGCGGGGGATATGTAATTGTTGAAGTGTTTTATGCATACTGCAGTCTTGTTAGGTTTTCAAGAAACCAAGTGCAGATACTGATTTTCATTAGTTATGATTTAGAAGAAAAGTAAGAAACTGTCAGATGGAATGAGAAAATTAAACTGCCTTGTAGAAAATGTATGATATTGAATGCTGTAAAACCAGTCTTATCTTGGTTGCTTTTACGAATCTAACTGGTTGGGTGCAATCTTCTTACTTAATGTGCCATTTCTGGTAAAGTGACTCATTGTTCAACCTAGTGCTTCAAACACTGGTTTCCCAAGAACCATTACAGGTTTATAATGCTAGAGTTGTGCTGGCATTCCAACTTCTCTTTGTATTTTGGTACATTTCAATATTATTTCCCTCAAATTGATTTTAGTTTATTTCTAAAAGCGTGATTTTTTTGGTATGATTTTTGTTTATATAAAATTATTGAATGTCACCAAAAAACATAAAAAAGGGAATGTTCGTGGTATAAGACCTAACATTAAGATCTTCACTGAATTTTCCTTCCTAGCAAAGCAGGTAGATTTGGAATCCAATTCTTACCTTTGTCCAACTAAAGAAAATAATTTAGAGTATTTGCTAGATTTGTCTTTTTCTTTGGGAAAATTACAAATTAGCTAGGAAGATCACAAGACAAGCATGATATTATGTGATGTTTGGAAGGTTATGGGATGTTACTTTAGAAATTGTCAAATTGCCACAAGAGTTACTTTAGCTTCTTTTGTTGGGTCACCAGGGGGTTCTTTGGTTGCCCAGGTATATTTGATATTCCTTGATGAATCTTTGTGTATTACTGTGCAATTGAGAACTATTCGTGTATGGCAACATCAAAATTTAGTTTGCAGGCATTGGTTGGCAAGAGAGGCCATTTTTGTATCTCTGGTTTTTATGTTAAATGGTTGCCCAAGCTGAGAGATGTTCTCTTTAAATTCTGTTTTGCTAGATTTGCAAGTTCTATTGCATTAAAGTGGTGTCTTTCATGAATGATTTTTGTTGCAAGGCATCCCAATTGCCTTTATAGCTGTACATGCAAAAGTTAAGAGGGAGTTAATATCCAGATTGATTTGAAGAGATGTTCTGGGATTTAGCAAACATTTTAATCCATTCTGCTAAAGAGAGATGATTGAGAACCAAGTCAACTCCTATTTGCTATGCAAGTACTGGTCATTTCTCTTCATCCTTCCCAAAGTAGTGATATGCCAGGTTGAGAAGATCCTTTAAGTCTTTTCTTTGGAAAGCCAGTGAGCTCAATTAATGTCTGCCTTCCCAAGAAGGAGGTTTGTGCTAAAGCATGTATGGCTAATTTGCCCTAGTTGAGTAGTAAGTCTATTTGGGCCAATTGGGTTAAAACTAATTTTATTAGGAATGGGAATTTCTGGGAGGTGAGACCTTTTTCGGATTGTTCCTGGTCCTGAAGGAAGATCTTGAACTTGAGAGATAACATTTAGCATAAGGTTTCTTGGTTATTGGATCCTAGTAGTGTCTTTTCGGTCAAGAGGGTTTGGGAGAGTTTGCAGGACCGTGGCCCTGAGGTGTTCTGGCACAGATTGGCATTGCATGGTAAAATGATTCCTCGTCACTCTTTAATCTTATGGCTTGCTGAGAGAGGAAGGTTAAATACTCGTGACAGATTAGTTAGCTAATGGTCTGCTTGGAGATATGAAATGCATTTTCTGTGAATTGGATGTGGAATATTGACTTTTTGTTGTTGTTGCCCTTTCGCTGAGAATGTGTGGCGCAGTTTGTGGTGTAGATTTCATGTCCCTGGGCTCACAAAAATTGGGAGGATCTTAATCCATTGGGTGACTTTTCATTTTGAAGGGAAGTCTTCTGTCAATAATTGTGTGCACCATATGGCGTGAGAGAAAAGTTAGGTTGTTCCAAAGGTTAATAGAGATTAGGGACACTTTTAGCATAACTTCTGAGATGCTTTATTGGGTTAGAACCAAAGTCAACTCCATCCAGGGGATTCACTTGTGAATAGAGATCTAGCAAGATTTTGGAATGTTTCCAGCCTTTGTTTTTTCTAGTCTCTTGCTAGTTTTGGCTTTCCCATCTGGCTTTTATGCTGCTTGTTTTTATGGAAAAAGACAGCTCAAATTGAATGTCATGGGGAGAAAGACCAAACCACTTTAATGAAAATGGCGTTGAAGAAAGAGAAGGGCCATGACTCATGGGTTTCAGTGACTGAATAACATAGAGGTCCAAAGAAATTATGATCTTCTAGTTTATTAGCACTGGTTAGATAATTTATATATCCTTTTAGATTGATTATGGGATAAGTTAAATTTTGAAGCAACGTCAGTTTGTTGGGTAGAATCCATCGTGGGCAAGTAAGAGGCGTGGTATAAACTTCACATAAATAAATGTAATTTGATGTGTCCAAATGAAATACGACAGGGATGAATTGAATAGAAAAATTGCAAGTTGAGCCAAAACTTCAAAATAAAGAAATGCCGACCATGTGTTGGACAGAGTGCAAGAATGGTATGAACATTTTTAAATTATCTTATATCCGTCATCAAATACTAGCCCGTACTTTTAGTTGTGGACAAAATTTTCTTCAAAATTTTTTAAATTGATGTATTCTCGGAGAATATAAAAATGTATGTTAGAATATGCTCTATTATTAAAAATGCATATACGAATTGAATCACATTCTAATGATACACATCAATTTAAGGAATTGAATTGAAGAAATTTCTTTTAATTTTTTTTCTTTTAAACAAAAAATGATAAATGCATTTTATATCCGTAGTTTAGAACTAGAGTAATGCTATATATACCATATCACTATCTCATTATGTTAACGTGACATTATCAATCTATCTTTAAATCAGTTATCGTTAAAAGACAAAATAATAATAAATTAACAATGTCACGTCAGTATAGTGGGATAGTAATGTAGTATATAATATTGCTCTTATTCTACACTATTGACTTGGTAGTACTAATTAGCAAAACTAATTGATATTGTTGCATCAATCCAGAAAAATAAGAATACAATGAAATATATATATGCTGGGTTAGTATTCTATCAATCTTTTATATTAATTATTAATTGGGGGGGGGGGAGATTGATGAAAATGTATAGTTTTTAGTATTCTATCAATCTTTTATATTAATTATTAATTGGGGGGATTGATATTGATAAAAATGTATAGTTTTAGCAAGTGGATGAGTGGGCATCACACCCACTATTCATTCTCTAATGCGAGTGGTGATGAAACCTAACAATCTAGCGTCGAGCTACGTGGCTCGCTGTCAATTGGATGGCTCTTCAATTCCCAAATGGGCCCGCACCGTGCAACCACTCGCCTTGAGACTTTCCGGACTCGTAACTCGATGAACGCGTGGGAAACACTCTCCTCCTCGAAACCTTCACGCGATAGAGAACACTTGCATTTTTCTCCCAACGACAATTGGATAGTTACTCTCACGCCTGAGAGGGCGCGTGACTTATGGTCTGTAAACGTATGGTACGTCTAATTTCCTTTTTGCTTTTTTTTTGCCGTACCATGTGCACTTGAATCTGTCCTTCCTCAAATGTCCCCTGCCCCGAATGAGATTGCTTCGCTTTGGTGCCCCATGGGCCCCAGTGTGCCCAATGCCGAAAATGCCCTTGGTAATCTTTTTCAAATGGAAGATTCGAAGGATGTCTTTGCTATAATTTAATGTTTTAGAATAGTAATTAATTAATTACACCCTTTCCTATAACATATTGTTATAGAATATTAAATCTTAAAGTGGGCTTTATTTTTTGTCTTTGAAAATGTTAATAATATTCGAGATAAGAAGATGTGACAAGTAGACATTAATGTCCCAAAAGTCAGTAAAAAATAGTCTGATCAAAGTAATTAGTAAAATATTGCAAAATATGAGCCAATATGAGCTCATAACAACAATCAATCACAATAAAATTTTCGGTCAAAATGAAGGACTTTTATCAAACTCAATATATTAAAGTAACATCTCTTCAAAATAAATATGAGAATTACTTATGTTTTGAATAGAGTATGTGTTTTTTTTTGATATATTCGTATAAGAAGAGAAATTTGAACTAGAGATCACTATTTCATTAGGCATGATCCTACCCAATTGAATTATTCTTGAGGGACAATAGAGCATATAATTTTTACATGTATTTTGAAAACGTATTAGTTTAATAAATATAATTAAAAAAAATTATTTCAACTCAGATTAAAACTGGCAAATATATGTAAATATAACATGCATTTGCAATTTATATATCTATAAAAAAAAAAAATAGAACTATACACCAATCTAATCTAGTTTAAAGAGGCCATTATTGACTGAACAAGTGAGAAAAAAAGATGCACCGAAAAAGGCCAGTCCTGTAATTTCACAGCCCTCCTCTCCCACCACCTTCCTTTAACCGTACTCCCCCAACTGAAGCATCTATGGCCTTGAGCTGAGCCAGTACAACCACCGTTTTCATTTTTCAGTTATCAGTTATCCATCCCCACGTAGAATCTCCCAGGCCCTGGCCTCCACATTCCCGTATGTATGATATAGGCTTATATGGCTAGCCCTTCGCAAACCGTACCCCCACTGTACTCTCACGAACACCAGCCATGAATAAGCAGCATAACACAATGATCGCCAACCCATTTGACCTCCTCACCGAGGAGATCGTTTTCGCAATACTCGACCGGATGAATGACGACGCATTGACCAAGAAGTCCTTCTCTCTAGTCTGCAAGGCCTTCTACACCATCGAGTCCAGCCACCGCAGAGCCGTCAAGGTTCTGCGGTCCAATCTAATACTCAGAGCGCTGAAACGGTACCGTTCTATTTCCCACCTCGACCTCTCCCTCTGCCCTCGCGTAGACGACGCGACGTTGACCCAAATAGCGTTTGCGACGGCGGGTCGTTTGCGCTCGATTGACTTGTCGAGATCGAGGGTCTTCACGCACCTGGGGCTGGCGAGCCTGGTGGGGACCTGTGCGGGGCTGGTGGAGATCGACCTGTCGAACCGGACGGAGCTGAGCGACTCGGCGGTGAAGGCTGTAGCGGAGGCGAAGAACCTGGAGAGGCTGTGGCTGACGAGGTGTAAGATGGTGACGGACATGGGAATTGGGTGCGTGGCCGTGGGGTGTAGGAAGCTGAGGTTGGTGTGCTTGAAGTGGTGCCTGCGGGTGAGCGATTTGGGGGTTGGCTTGATCGCTATGAAGTGCAAGGAGATTCGGAGTTTGGATCTCTCTTACTTGCCGGTAAGTTACTGTTTGGCAGCTAAGAAAGCTGAGAAAAGGAAGGGGAAAAAAAAAACGCTCCTTCATTAATTAAGTTTTAAGTAGTTTTCTTAGGTTATTAATTGGTTATGCATTCTAGCAGTTGAAGTACTTTTCTTTTACCAATTGTTTGTTCAGAGAACAAACTGAGGGAAATGGTATTTTAAAAATAAATAAATAAAAATTGTGTTGTAGTTGTTGTTTGGTTGCTTTGTTTGATTGCACACCATTTCGGGGTCTCTGAGTTTGCTTTGCGTTTGGGGAATTGTGCCTGTGTTGATTGATCAATTTGCAAAGCTGAGGAAATTTGCTAGTTTGAACAGCGGTTGATAGGTAGGCAGAATGATACGAGGGGGTTGAAATTCAATTCTGGGTTAGATGGGAACCATTTTTTTCTTCGTGTGTGCTGTTGTTGTTGCAGTTTGATGCCGTAATTCTTTCCAATCTGATTGAATTTTCAATACCTCTGTGGGGTTTTATGGGGTTTACTTTTCTTCTAGGAGATTTGTCTTTCATAATTAGATTGGAAATATTGGTTTCTTTGAAAGTTGTCTTTTTAAGAGTTAGTTTGGGTTTGGGTTTGCGATTTCAAAATAGCGATTTTAATCAGTTTCTTGGGGCGACACCCCAAGGGGTTGGCTTTGGGGTGTCACCCCAAGTGGTGGAAGCTTTAGTCTTAAGGTTTGTTCCCTTCAAGGTCCAAGGTTCAATACCCCATGGGTGCAAACATTTTCTTGGGGCCACACCTCTTGGTGAAAAGCCAACAATTTAACCGGTTCTGTGTAGGGAAACTTTCGAAGGTGCGGTGTATGAGACCGGGGTTTACTCTACAGAAATGGGTCCGAAGGGCCTTTCCTTGGAAAGATTCCCCGACATCAACAAAAAAAAATAGTGATTTTAAAATGTTTTATTTGAAAACATGATTTTTAAAACGTAGTTAAACGATTAGTAAAATTGCAATTTAGCCTTTAAAGCTATTGTTTAACCTTTAAAATTGTGCGTTTTTTAAAGCGCTGCAATTTGAAAACGCATGCTTTTATACGTTCTCATATTACAACTTTTTAAAAACGCACTCGAGCTTTAGATGATTGAGGTAATCAACTTTACAGCAAGTTGGGTTACAGTAAAATTATCTACTTAGTGTGTATGATTACGCTAAACAATATGATAGCTTACTAATTTCTTCAATGATATATTAGATAGTGGGTGATTCTTTTGCTTTGGTGGCGGTTAATGATGGTTGACCAATCATTGGTCAAAAAGTTACAGGTGATAAGAAGCCACAATCTTAGCATATAAAAGCCAAGTAGCCAACCACAAGTAGTGAAATGTTTTTCGTGATGTCTATTTCTTTATTTCATGATTGATTCGGCTTTCTTTTGCGTGCGGCCACCTGTTTGTTTATCTGGACTGGGTTTTCCAGTGCTAAATAAAAAGAGAAGTTCCTGCAGCAGATCTTCACATAATGGAATGATATAGTAATGAGATAAGACAGAGTAGTCGATGCTTAGAATTCATCTAGTTTCCTAAATTCAAAGTCTCCCTTACAATAATAAAAAAAAATTTTCTATGCTTTGGCGCTGCAGATCACTGAGAAATGTCTTTCACCAATCCTGCAACTAGAGCATCTTGAAGATTTGGTTCTTGAGGGATGCCCTGGTATTGATGATGATGGCCTTGCAACCCTCAAACATAGTTCCAAGTCGCTAAAGGTACGTTTTATTTTATTTTTTCATAATTTTATTACTTTTTAGTATAACCTTTACCGTATATGGCCATCATATCAACATTTAATACATTGAACGGTCAGGATCCATTCAGCGTTATTAGCTGCAGTCCTTCTCTCAGCTGACTGACCTGTCAAGACTCATTTCTTCCTTCTTCAATTCAATGTTATTGGGATTGACATTATCCAATTTTTCATTTTTCACAGTCGCTAAATATGTCAAATTGTCAGAATGTTAGTCATGTGGGTTTGTCTTCTCTGACAAATGACGCTGATGGCCTACAGCAGCTTATCCTAACATATGGTCCTGCAGTAAGTCTGTAAAATCTTGATGCTGATTTCCTTTAAAAAAAATAAAATTTTTGACTCACTCTTTACATCCTTATTGGTTGGGTTCAGGTCACCAATGATCTAGCAAAATGTATGCATAATATTTCGAGGTTGCAATCAATTAAGTTAGATGGTTGTCTGGTTACAACCTCTGCGATAAAAGGCATTGGAAATTGGCTTGCCTCACTCAAGGAGCTTAGCTTAAGTAAGTGCTTAGGTGTGACTGATGAATGCCTGTCCATCCTCGTGCAATCACACAAAGAATTGAGGAAGTTAGACATCACATGCTGCCGCAAGATAACATATGCCTCTATAGACAGCATAACAAATTCATGCACCTCCCTCACTTCTTTGAGGATGGAGTCTTGTAGTTTGGTTTCAAAAGATGCTTTTAAGTTGATTGGACAGCATTGCCGACTCTTGGAGGAATTGGACGTCACAGATAATGATATTGACGATGAAGGTTTTGCCATGGGCCTTAGCTGTCCTTTGTTTGACTTATATTATCTGCAGATGTTTTATGTAGCTTCATTTTGCAGGTTTGAAGTCCATATCAAGATGTTCCAAACTTCTTACCTTGAAGCTTGCGATTTGCTTGAACTTAACTGATGATGGGCTTACCCATGTTGCAAATGGTTGTTCCATTCTCAAAGAGCTGGATCTGTACAGGTTCGTGACTTTTCAACTCTTCACAGATTCCTATCCAATTAAAGCTTAAGCTTTAGAATAAATATAAATGATGTCCTCTTCAAGCTTTCTTGGACACAAGGAGCATTGCCCTTCATTGTTCAATCTCAAGTTGATATTGATAATGAACCTACAGATGCTCTGATAAGGAGGGGGCCCCTGGGTTGGTGTTGTAGGGGATGTATTGAACAATGCTTTGACAAATGACAAATCACCATGACTCTTTCTCATACGGCATATTATATAAAACATTAAACTACAGTACAATTGACAATCCCAACAACATGTATAATGAAAAATTTAACATAGCTATTTCATTCAATAGTAGAAATTTGTAGCATGTCCCGCAAAGTGTTCGCAAACTGCACCGAAACAAGAGCATTATTTGCTTTAGAAAATGGTATCATTTCAATTTAGTCAGAAACCGGAAGTATTGAAATTTCAATTTCATTTCATAGACTTTGTTTTCATCATAATGCTAGCTCAAGCTATGTCATAATGCCCAGCATTCATTCTTAATCTATTAATCTTGTTTTCTTCCTCTTGTAGATCCCCTGGAATAACTGATGCAGGCATAGCAGCAATTGCTCATGGCTGTCCTGCACTGGAGATGGTTAACATTGCCTATAACGATAAAATTACCGACAATTCGTTAACTTCTTTGTCACAATGTCTGATGTTAAAAGCACTTGAGATCCGAGGATGTCCTTGTGTCTCATCAATGGGTCTATCAGCTATTGCCATGGGATGTAGGCAACTTATGGTGCTGGACATCAAGAAGTGTGTCAACGTTAATGATAATGGAATGATTCCTCTTGCTCAATTTTCCCTGAACCTCAAACAGGTACTATCCATTTCCTCTAATTGCCAGGGACATTGACCACTGATGGCTAACTAATATTAGGTGTTAATTTCTTTTTGCTGCAGATAAACTTGTCATATTGTGCAATTACAGATGGAGGGCTCTTTGCTCTCGCCAGCACAAACCGGCTACAGAACATGACTATCTTGCACTTGGCTGGTTTGACCCCCAACGGTCTGGCCGCTGCCTTGTTGTCCTGTCAAGGGCTAACAAAAGTCAAGCTCCACAAATCCTTTAAACCATTACTTCCTCAATCTATTTTTGAATTCATGGAAGCCCGTGGCTGTATCTTTCACTGGAGGGACAAAGCATTCCAGGTACGTATTTTATCGCCTTTCAGCTCACATCAACTATATGTTGCCTTAAAAATTTGTGTTAGTTTCTGTTGTCAAGAAATAAGAATCCACTCCAATCAAAACGTAAAAAAATGTATTGTTTGAGAGTATTTTTAAAAAATTGCGAATTAAAAATGTAATAAAATCTGCATTTTTGCCAAATGCTCAACTACGTTTTCAAATCGCAAACCCAAATAAACCCCAAAGCAAATTGTTTCACGCTGAATCAGATTAAAGTTATTGTTTGACTGTCATGAAGAAATAAAAGACTAAATGTAGACTTGGGTTATAATTGAAGTGGCTGTGATAATCATGGTACTCAGATTCTGCATGTATGGTTGACAGATTGAAATAGATCCAAAAGGATGGGAGCTGCATAATGGAAGGAGTCCCTGAAGTTCCATAGATTGGAGAGGAAAATAGACCTGTTTTATCTCACTGTTTTCGATTTCGATCTGTGCATAGTGCCTGCAGCCTGGAGTCCGGAATTTTATGTAATGAAATGGATATTGGATTGCTGAAGTTATCCACTTTGAATTGACCAAATTTGACCTTTTTTGTGTTGGCTTTTATGTTTTCATTCTTGTGTTGATTATTGAAAAGGTGTCTGGTTGGACGATTTGGCTGACTGCGTGAGGTTCAGCCCATATCTTAGACTAGCTAAGGGGAAGTCAAGTTAAACAAGCGCTCCATTAGGGCTTCATTGGTATCCAAGATAGCTTCAGGCTTGGCTCAGCTCAGTTCAGGTGTGAAAAAAACTGAAAACTGGCATCATATGGGCTTATTCAAACGCTCACTTCTCAATAAAAAATTGGGGGGAAAAAAAAAATCTCTACGATCAGCATAATTGGCTAAACCTTTTCATTCAACATTTTTGACTTTGACTGCATGCATAGAATTTTTTAATTTTTTTTTTGGCCTTTTTTTTTGTGTCTGGTCAATGGCACTCATTGGCTCTTTTGAGGCTAGCAACAGTTTTTTGGTAGCATTCCTGCCTCGGGTTCTGACCTTTTGATTTATATTTATATCATATCACAAAGACTCTAAGCTAATGACTTTGAAAAGTGTTACCACTTCAAAAAAAATTAGTTAAAGAGCAATTGAGTTTCTTAGGGTATTTAAAATTTTATGTAAAATGACTAACAAAAATGTGTACATATGATTCTCTAAATCAAAAGCATTTTGCATTTGAGTTACCGTGCTTCTCCAAACCTTTTGATTTATATTTATATCATCATCAAAGACTCTAAGCTATTGACTTTGGAAAGTCTTATCACTTTAAAAGAATTAGTTAAAGAGCTAGAGTAATGTTACAAGTCTATTTTGTGTCTATCTTAAGTTCATCTAAGAATAATGTGATTATTAAAATCATCATTAGGCTTGTGATTGATCATTATTGAATTGTGATCAAATGGTAATTTTAATTAATAGTTACATCATTCTTAGATGGACTTAAGATAGACACAAGATAGTGATGCAGCGTGACTTAGTGGGCTGCAACGAAGATCAACAATAAGTAGCGGATATATAATTCTAGATCGTGAGTCTATCGACGATCTAAGAACTCTTCTCAAAATCTAGAGTCTATCTACGATTTCAAGGAAAATATGAAGAAAACTCGTCTGCGAGTAATTCTTATTCAACAAAATAATAATCAACACAAACTGAATTGTCAACAAAGACTAGATGCCTTTATATAGGCTAGGCATCTCCTAAGTTAACAAGGAAAAGGAAAACAAACCTAATTAGAAAAGGAAAACTAATCCTAATAGGAAAAGGAAAACAATTCCTAACCTAATTGAAAAAGGAAAACAAATCCTAATAGGAAAAGGAAAACAATTCCTAATAGGAAAATAAAAACCTAATCCTTATTAAAAAAGAAAATATAATCCTAATGGAAAAGGGAAAACCCAATCCTTATTCTAAAAGGAAAATTAAACAAATGGCAGCTCATAATCTGCATCATTCTCCCTTGTTGGAGAGAATTGTCCTCGAATTCGCAGTTCTTCCACGATCCTTCGGATGCCGGTCAACTCATTCCATTCTTTCTCAAGATCAAAACAAGACAACATTTTCCAATGAATGCGACACTCATCATCATTGGCATACTTCGATGTTTGTCGTGAAAGCCCAACACACCACTTGGCAATTCTTGGATTTACCATACTCCTCTTGCCTTCTCCCTCTTGAACACAAAAATTTTGCCAAGCATAAAGCCCAACATTGAGCAAAATGTTATCAATCCCAAGGAAATCAACATAATCAATTATCTCAACATTGAAATCATGAATTTTATCCTGAACTCTTATCAACCACATAATGTACATAATTGTCACAAGAAATTGCAAGAGTATCAACATCAACACTAAAATCACGGACTTTATCCTCGGGTCTTATCAATCACATAGTGTATAGGATTGCCATAAAGAATTGCAAGACTATCGAAGATTTACCTCTTCCAACAGTTCCTCTTCGTGAAAAAAATGCAATACTTTACAAAGACTTACCTCTTCCACTTCTTTTTCTAATTCTTCATGCTTTTAAGACTCTTGGTGTGGAGTGGATGAGTAGGAAGTTTAGACCCAGCACCACCCATTGATGTCGCCTTCCTTGCTCGTTAACTCTTGCTTAGCAATAATAGGTTGACCATCTCCTGTGAAGGTTTTGGCTCGCCATGGGCTCTGTAGCGTCAACTTGGTTTTACCCAACATGAAGCTGTATGTGTTCTTTGTTTTATCATAGATGGCATCTTTATCATCTTGCCATGCTTGCCCAATAATAAGTGACACATAGTCATGTCGACCACATCACACCACACTTGATCTATATATTTAGTTCCCATAGAAAAAGGCACTTTACAATATTTAGATACCCTTACCTCGTCTCCTTTCATGAGCCACTCCAATTGATAAGGGTTAGGATGCCTTTTGGTCTCAAGACCTAGCTTTGCTTCCTCCGAGACGATATTCACACCACTTGGATTGATCGATGACAAGTTTGGCCCTTTGCCTCCCAAAAGGCGTGTAAATTGCTCTAACATAATTGGACACCGATTGATGCTTGATCCCTCTTTAGGCACCATCTTCGTCATCTTCCTTGGTACTTCTTTTTGTGGAATTTTTATTTTTTCGCCACCATGAACTCTTTTAGGTTGCAAGCAACTTTGAAATCTGGTGTATCGAGCCACCCAGTGGCATGAGCTTGAAGATCCATTCCTTGATATTTGGGTGGCGAGGCTTCATGATCCTCCAATGCCCAAAATTGATCCTCCTTGTATTGCGGTTTCACTTTAGTTTTGCCTTCCGCCATCAATTGCGGCCTTGGTTGGCGACAAATTCGTTGCCCATTTACCCATATGCCGCATAACGTTGCCGGTTGCTTGCTTACTTGTTGTCTCCATGTGCGTACACCTCGCATATATCTGCAAAGCGGTTGCTCCTCCCATTCATGGAAAAAAGTAACCGAGCTCGATACCAATCGATGCAGCGACTTAGTGGGGAAGATCAACAATAAGTAAGCGGATATATAATTCTAGATCGTGAGTCTATCGAATCTAAGAACTCTTCTCAAAATCTAGAGTCTATCTACGATTTCAAGGAAAATATGAAGAAAACTCGTCTGCGAGTAATTCTTATTCAACAAAATAATAATCAACACAAACTGAATTGTCAACAAAGACTAGATGCCTTTATATAGGCTAGGCATCTCCTAAGTTAACAAGGAAAAGGAAAACAAACCTAATTAGAAAAGGAAAACTAATCCTAATAGGAAAAGGAAAACAATTCCTAACCTAATTGGAAAAGGAAAACAAATCCTAATAGGAAAAGGAAAACAATTCCTAATAGGAAAAGAAAAACCTAATCCTTATTAAAAAAGAAAATATAATCCTAATGGAAAAGGGAAAACCCAATCCTTATTCTAAAGGAAAATTAAACAAGCTGCAGAATCTGCATAACATTACTCAAATTCCTCAGTGTATTTAAAGTTTTATGTAAAATGACTAACAAAAATGTGTAAATATGATTCTCTAAAGCAAAAGTATTTTGCATTTGAGTTACCGTGCTTCTCCATATTTGGAGAAGCATTGTGCATCAATGCTGTTAAGAGGATTGCAGCAAGAAGATGGTGCTGCTATATCATTCAGCTTGTTAAACTACTACAAATATCCTAATATATAGGATTAAGAAAATATTATAATGACCAAATTACCTCCAAACCCTAATGACTTACTAACCCTAATAATTCTTCTAACAAATGCATAAGTATTTTATGATCAATGTTCTCTCTCACCCTCTCTCTCTCTTTTCATTTCCTTTCTATCTCATTCTCATCAAGGAGCGGTGTATGTTTGGAAAATGAAATAAAAGAAGGAATAAAAAAACGACATTAATCGAATGTAGATTGCAGTTGAAAAATCATTATATGAAATTGAAAAAAAGAGCATTTGGTTAGTTCTTTTAGATAGAAATTCAGATAATCCATTTTTGTAAATACTTTAAAATCACTTATAAAATTCAGTCTTACTTAATAAATAACCAATATATGACTTGTAAAGTCTACTTTCACTTAACACCCATGAGCATATCATATAATTTATAATAATAATAAAAAAAAGTGGACAATTCATCTTCACGCTGGAAAACTAACATTTTGGGATGTCACAACCTCAATTTTTAGTTTGCATTTAGTTCAAGGTGAATTATTTTTTGTCGAAAAATATTTTAAATAAAAAACACTAATTTAGGAACATAATTGAATTTTCTCTATTTAGTTGAACCGTAAAAATAGATTGAATTGTTTAGTTTAAACTAATCACCCACCTAAAACAACTCGAAATCGGAAACCCACCTACAATCTATTGAAATTCGCAATATCCTTCAACCAAGAACTCCCAAAAACTTCATACAACACATCTCTATCGTAATCCAATCCTAAACCTATTTGTTATTATTATTATTATTTTTTTAGCAATACATGGGAGAGGGGTAAAGTCCTAAACCTAGTTCAATTATGAAAAAGATTAGTACTTGACAATGACAGCAACCTCAATCTTTTTCTTAATCTCCAAGACATCATCATCATCCTCGACAAGGCAAGCTTGGGCAACAAGCATTTTCCTCCGAAGCTTGGGCAACTTGTTGGAAAATATAATAAGACAATTTCAAAGGACTTTAAAGAAAAAAAAAAAAAAAAAGCTCTATCGTAATGACGGTTTTTTTAGAACGTATTTTATTCCATTTTTTAAGAGGATTGGACAAAATAATATTCACCATACAATGAAGTCCAAGAGCTACTCTAGAATAACACCTTGTAAAGTAACTAAAAACACCCTTAGAATAAGAATAATGCACAAAAGGTTATATGGAATAAAATAAAACTGTTGCATCTTTGGAGATGACTATAAGGTCATATTTATAATGCCAATGAATTCATTTCAACGGTCTAAATTGATTCGATTTGACGGTTAGTGACCATAACCACTCTATCCTACTTAATAGCCACCCAAGTGAGCCATTGAACACTCTCTAATGGCTAAATTAACTTTGATTAGTCATTTAAAATATTCAGTTGAAATGAAGTCTTAAGATATGTTTTAATCGATCATACTACGATGGAGCCTGTAACCATGATGCAAGCGACGTTCCTATGGTTCTTCCTATTATGATTGAAATAATCAGTGTAAATCTTAAGTTTTAACAAAAAAATAAAATAAAATAATCATAATTATTTTAAAATACTCATTTACGTTGGAGTGGCTGCTGAGAGATTAATTTCCTATTCCTCTTCCTACTACTTTATAGCAGACGTCAAACAAATGATTAAATAAAAACCAAGTCAAAAAATGCAAAGATAAAACTTAAAAGAGATACATATCTCATACAAATTGTGGGGATTGCAAGACCTAGAGGATTCCACACACACACACACACACATATATATATATATATATATATATATATATATATATATAAAGTTATGTCATATGATATCCACAAGAAAAACAAAACAAAAAATATATATATATATATATATATATATATATATATATAAATATAAGTGAGCACCTTGCATGCATCTGTCCAAGAGTAAATTGAAACCTAAAATGCACTATTTTCTCTCAATATACAATGCTTAAACACTACTCAGACTGCTCAAAAGTTTAAACCTAAAATGCACTATTTCGGTGTGTAAAGGTTAATGATTACATACTACAATCAAGCTCAAAAGTTTATAATTAAATACTACAAACAATGCTAATAATTATAATAGTGTAGTTGAGATTTACATGCATTTCTAAATGCTTTATTAAAAATGCTCTATTAAAAGAAGAGCGAGTGAGAAGGGACGTACGATGACGATACTACTGCGATTGTGAAGTACTTTTAACCTTTTACTCTTTTAGGTTCAATCGTAAAAATAATATATTATACAAGTTATACCGATCATCCATGTGTAAAGTGAGTAGACCGTAATTAACTTGTTCATTAAACGAATACTTTTGAATCATTCAAAATTGACCCGAACCCGATTACACAAAACACTAACCCACTAAATTGTGGGCTTAATATCTAGCATTGAGTGCTCACAGGGGAATAAAACTTTATTTTTTTTTTCCTTCCTTTTTTTGGTTTGTAATGATTTTTGTGCCAAATTTGAAAGAAAAGTCTCGAAAAGGCAATGTGGAAGCATTGGGTGGAGACTAGAGAATAGAGAATAGAGACAAAGGAGATGGAAGTCTCGTTGAACTCCCCCCACTTGAAACTCTCCATGAGCTTTTTCCCACTAAAAAATCCATGAGCCTTTTTCCACAACGGGAATTCCCATTCACATATGCCTTGCTCTGGATCCTATGGAAGGAAAACATATAATAATGTTGCCCTTTTGACGTGTTGAGTCTGATACATCTTCTAGAATGTATTGACTTATAGGTTAAAGGCCCAAACTGATGGTGACATAAATATCTTCTAAAAATATCACAAACTATTGATAAATGGATATGGATGTAGTCTTGTAGATGCCAAGGAGCTCATAGCGATATCATAATTGTCAAATTTTGGATGGTCGTGATTAAACGATTTGGTGATTTGATTTGAATAGTAAAACACTTTTAAGGTGGATCTAACTATTTGATTTACTCGACCGATAATAAAGTCAAGTTATATTTGATATAAAAGTTGGAATTAAGTGATCGTTACCGGTGATTATGCACATTGTTTAACGAGTTTGACTCGTGGGTTGGGGCCTAGTTTGCCTTTGGGCCAATGGGCCTTTATTTGGGCCCATTAGACTTACTACATTATGGGTAGAGACCAACTTGATTATGAAAAAGAAAGAACATATGATTTTAGGCTTTTGATGCCGTGTAAGTAGAGTTGTGTGATTGATTATAACATTGAATAACTTGACCAATAAAACATGACAAGATTTACGTTTCCCTTTTATTATAAACATTTTTATAAATTAACGTGGGAATTCACTTCATATACTATTTATTATTTTAATCACAAGACAATTAAATTTATCGTTAATATTTTCACATAGATGTATGTAGCCACTAGTAAGTCAACCTTGATTAACCCTTCGATTGATTTATTTACTTATTCGTAAGAGTAATCAAGTGACCATCATATATATAATTACTAATCAGAAAACAGGTACGCACGAACACACAGCATCCCTTCCCTCGCAGAAAAGAACAGCTTCGTACCAATCAGAAAGAGATCTTAGTGTCAGCCGCCACCCAGTCAAACCCACGAGTTTTGACCCAAAAATAATAATAAAATAAAAGAAAAGAGCATTTTATTTTGATAATAAAGTGCAAAAAAAAAAGAAAAAAGAAAAAGAATTCCACGGTCAAACCTCCAACTTAGTTTCCCAGAAGCCTCCCCTAATGGGAAAAAACAAAAACCAATGGGAAACTTGCAGTATACGTGACCATCTTCTTCTCCTTCTCCTTCTTATTATCTTATAGCCTTTTTTTATACAACCATAAAAACCTTTTGTTTTCTCTCTGTTCTGTCTGTTCTCTCTCTCTCTCTCTCTCTCTCTCCTCTTTCCATGGCCTCCTCGTCTGGGAGCTTGGACACCTCGGCTAACTCGCACCCAACAAGCTTCACTTTCACGACCCACCCATTCATGAACACCTCGTTTTCCGACCTGCTTGCCTCGTCCTACGATGATGAATCTAACAACAACAACAACAACACACAGAACAAGCAATTTCGTGGGCTGTCGGACCGTATAGCCGAGAGAATAGGGTCGGGTGTGCCTAAGTTCAAGTCGATACCACCTCCTTCTTTGCCCATTTCTCCGCCTGCTGTGTCTCCCTCTTCCTACTTTGCTATCCCAGCTGGGATGAGCCCGGCTGAGCTCTTGGACTCCCCTGTTCTTCTCAACAGTTGTAACGTAAGTGTTCTGTAAGAATGTTTCTGTTTCTGTTTGCTTTCTGTGATCAAAAGCTGTTTGGTTGTTGAGAGAAATTGAGGGGAATTGTGAAAGAGAGAAACTGAATATGTTCCAAGGCTGAGCTAGCTTTTATGCTCTGCTTTTTCAAAGGAAATGAAAAGAAAACTCTACTCATCTCAGTCAAATTGTTGCGGGAGACTGAGTTGACTTTGAGTTTTTCTTCATTTTCATTGTCAAGCTTATCTCTTTCAAAATTCTGTATTCAATTGGCTATAATATGTGCTTCTAAATTAAGTAATGGGCTTTTTTTGGGTTCCTGAATACGTGTGTTGAATTTTATTATGCTCTTCTAATTTTGGTATCATAATTGGTTGATGGGTTTTTCTCCCTCTTTGCTCGCGTACACAGATTCTGCCTTCTCCAACGACAGGAACATTCCCAGCTCAGGGCTTCCAGTGGAGGAGCAATTCTGGCAATAACCGGCAGAATGTTAAACAGGAAGACAAAAACTACTCAGATTTCTCTTTCCGAACCCAAAACAGGCCCCCTTTATCATCATCAACAACAAATTTCCCGTCTTCAAATACCACAATTCAAACTGTAAGCAACACATTTTCAAACATGCAAGTCCAGGTTAATTTCTTTGTTTTTCTCGGTTTAATTGGTCTTAATTAACAACCTTTTCATTTGTTAAAAAATTCAGTCACAGCAACAACCATGGACTTTCCAAGAACCCACCAAGCAGGATGAATTTTCCTCAGGGAAGAATATGGTAAAAACAGAATTCGGTTCTATGCAGAGCTATTCCCCTGAGTTTTCCACTATACAGACCAATACTCAGGCAAACACCGATGGCAGGTCCCAATCAGATTATGGAAATTACCACCAGCAGACTCAGACACTCAACAAAAGGTCTGATGATGGATACAATTGGAGAAAATATGGTCAAAAACAGGTGAAAGGAAGCGAAAATCCAAGAAGTTATTACAAGTGCACATACCCCAATTGCCCTACAAAGAAGAAGGTTGAGAGGTCCTTAGATGGACAAATTACTGAGATAGTTTACAAGGGTAGTCATAACCATCCCAAGCCTCAGTCTACAAGGAGGTCCTCCTCCTCATCATCAGCTCTTCATGCAATTCAGGCGTCTAATGCTGCCTCCACTGAAATTCTTGATCAGTCATTTGCCACACATGGTAACGGACATATGGATTCGGTTGCGACCCCGGAGAACTCTTCGATATCGATAGGAGATGAGGATTTTGATCAGAGTTCTCAAAAGAGTAAGTCTGCGGGGGAGGACTTTGATGAAGATGAGCCTGATGCCAAAAGATGGTAATTTTTTATTTATTTATTTTTTAGCTTAGTTTGTGTAAAAAGTAGTTTTGTATATATGGTTATCTGGGTTTAGTCTAATAATTATATTTTCCCTCAATTTTCCAGGAAAAAAGAGGGTGAAAATGAAGGTCTTTCTGCACCTGGGAGCAGAACAGTGAGAGAACCTAGAGTTGTAGTTCAGACAACTAGTGATATAGATATTCTAGATGATGGATACAGATGGAGGAAATATGGGCAGAAAGTGGTAAAGGGAAATCCAAATCCAAGGTAGCGCTTACTTTTCATTCTTTCTCAAACTTTTGAAAGGTAGAATGGATTTGAGTTCTATGAATGGAAGGATACACACCTTGAAAAGCAAAATCTGTCTTTTTGTTAGATTCTGGTTTATAGTTTCTTTAATGGGAATCAATGCTTTAATCTTAATTAATATTCAATGCGTTTATTGATTTGATCTCTTGCTCACTTTTCTGCTTCAGCATAGATATCGAGTTAGCATTAAGTAGAAGTGATTTATATATGCATGATTTGCAGGAGCTACTACAAATGCACGCATCCAGGATGTCCTGTGAGAAAGCATGTTGAGCGAGCGTCACATGATCTGAGGGCAGTGATCACAACCTATGAGGGGAAGCACAACCATGATGTTCCTGCAGCCCGTGGCAGTGGTGGCCATTCTGTCAATAGGCCTTTGCCAAGCAACACTATTATGAACGACAACAATGCAGCCATAGCAATTAGGCCTTCATCCATCACCCATCACACCAACAATTCTATGAACAACACTCTTCACAATCTAAGACTACCAGCATCTGAAGGGCAAGCACCCTTCACCCTGGAGATGTTGCGGAGCCCCGGGAGCTTCGGATTCTCGGGATTCGGGAACCCAATTGGTTCCTACATGCCCCAACCACAAGGCACAGACAATGCGTTTTCTGGAGCCAAAGAAGAACCAAGAGATGACATGTTCTTCGAATCATTGCTTGCATAGTCATTGGGAGGTTTGGACTTTGGAGGGAATAGGATCTCAGATTAATAAGAAGCGCAGGTTCATTTCATTTATTGCATTTTTTTGTTTGTTTTGTTGTAGTATATATATATATATATATACACATATATATATATTTCCACAGCAGGGATATATTTATTGTTCTTGTATATTCGAAAATGTATGTGATAGATAAGCTTCTTCACTTATTTTTTCATTGCTTTGTGGCCATTCTTGGCTAGAATTGAAGAGCCTCGATTCACTTTTTGTATCACACCTGTTAGTGATTTTTTTCGTTCCTAGGAAGGCAAGGAAAGTTGTTTATGTTGCTGAATGCTGGCTGGGGGCAAAGAATGAATCAAAAACATGTGCTTGTTTTGAGTGGCTAGAGGAAAGACTCTTGATAGAACTTTTAGAGTGCTCTTTTTGCTTTCTTTTTTTATTTGGTTAAAAAAAAAGTATTCTATTACTTTCGTCAAAAACATTGTCAAACGAGGCTTCATAGGATCTTTCACAAGAATTCTGGATTTTTTTTTAAAAAAAATTGAACAAAAATAATCAAGTGGGTCCCAGGTGAATACAGGGGCATTCCTGGTTGTTGATTAGGCCGGGATGCTGCATTTGTCAGCAGTTTATGGATCTGAATGGGAGGTTTGAATGAGTCAAAATAGTGCAGCTGGGGATTACTTGTTGGCAAGGTAAACAAGCAGGTCAAGGTCAACTTTATATAGTTCCAGAAGGACCCCCCATGTCCATGGGCATGGTGGTAGGGCCATCTTCATCTTTAACGAAATGACTCTAATCACCCCATGTCCACATTCACTGAATAGACATCGAGAGAGCATGGTACTATGGTAGGGTGGTAAATTCAACAATAGCTTTATTTCATATAAATTCAATAAATGGTATGATAAGAATGCGACGTTTGCGTGCTGCTCACGGTGCATTTAAAACGAAGAGCCTAGCCTGCCTACCCACCGACCCAAAAACAATAGCCAAAAAAATCCTATTCCTTAAAATAAATATATCCAACTTTATGTATGCCCAGCTGGTTCTTTTCTGTCTTGTCCAATGTCTGCTGCCTAACTTTCTCTTTCTAATTTTCGGCCCATTGGTTTCTTTTTCCTTCCTTTCAGGAGGGGAAAGGCAAAAGCTTTTAGCTCAAATTGGATGGCTGCAAATTACATTTTTATTTTATTGTTATTATATTTTGTTGACGTGTTAAGCTTTTCTTCTTAGTAGGATAAGTTTTTTTTTTTTTTTTAGGAAATAATATTGACGTAAGATAAAAAAAAACACGATGGGGAATAGTAGAGCTAAAATATTTTAGCTAAGCCTATAGATTTTGAACTCTTACAATTGGGTTGTTTGATTGTAGTGGAACAAGATAGCCCTATTACACGGGCTCTCTGCCCATTGGGTTTTTTTTTTTTTTAAATTTATGTTGGTGTTTCCGTATATTATATAAAGGACAGTTTTCCTCCAATATATATTCCTCCAACCAAATCTATAAAAATAACATGCGTCTCTTAAACGTGTAAAATATATATGTTTTTTTTAATAACAGGGACAAAGTTATAATAACTAATATTAAAAACTCATATACATTTTACATGTTATTAAAAAAATAGATATATGTCATTTTTACGGATTAAGTTGAATTCTTTTAACCCAGGTTAAAAGAAAACTTTGTCCTTATATAAATGTTTCACTAGGTTATTTAAATCTATCAATATTTGTGTTTATAACAAAAGGTCAAGATGGTGTCTCATCATCAATCTATTAATATAGTCCTAATGTAACCCTAAAATAATGGTTAAAAAAAATCCAAATAGACGTTATCCTAAGATATTATTTGCTAGGCAGGCCAGACGCCAAGAGGGGAGGGATTTCTGGGGAGGCTTATAAATATGTGTATATATATATATATATATATATATAATTTTTTATTTTATAGGAGAGTGGAAGGCATATATTGGAGGGCCAGCATTAGAAGACAATAAGAAACCCTAAAAAATTTATTTTAAGATATAGACCCTATTGATTTTTCCATCCCTTTATGGCAACTACTTGGAGAGCAGAAAGAGTTGTGTTGTCTGATGTTAGAGTCACCCCCACAAGCCCCTCCGCCATTAATTTTCAAGGAATTGATATTTGATACTCATTTGATCCCTATCTTCATGCTTTGTCCCTACTGTAATTAATCTATAAGATCGAATATATGCATGCATCATCAAACAAGTAAGGGGGTGTTTGCTTGTAGGGTGGCTATAACTGTGGAGGTAGGGACGGAACTAGAAATTTAATTTGAAGAGATTGAATTCTATTAACTTTTTGATCTATTATAATATGTGATGTCGTTAAGTTATCGGTTCCTATTTTTTAACAATTTTTTTAGGGTTACGTTATTTGTTATATTAATGGATCGATGATGTTTACGTAGTGGTTGCATCCCAAACACGAGAAGTGAACGTTAAGGAAAGAAGACATGAGGTTAGACAAGTTTGTGGGAAGTTCGATTAAACCACTTCCGATGCTTAATTCAACCTTAATTCAACGAGGGTGGGAGATGAAGTAAATTGACAAGTCTAAAGAAGGGAATAGAAATGTGTGCCAAATGAAGGGTCCTCCTCTCACTATATAGATTTTACTGTTCTTGCCTCTCCTTGGTAGGGCTTTGAGGACTTCGAAAATATCAAAGGAAATTTCTTAGCATGGTCAAGCAGTTATCTGACTTGACGAGATGGAGAATTGATTATAATGCATTTTTATCATAATACAGGTGTATTCTCCTTAATCCCCTGACTCTAATGTACTTGATAGGCCAGTGAGCTCTTTAATATGCAGGCATCAAGAGCCCTTGGAAGTTTCTTATGAACCAATAAAGATCTTTGTCATGGTGAATTAAATGGTGGTAATGCTGTCTTTTGTAATTGGAATGGAAATACTAGTGCCTGTTATAGATGGACAAGTCAACTCACGTTGGAGTTTTGTTTTGCATTTGGAGACAAAAATTCACATAATCTAATCTTGGAAAAGGTGATGTTAACACGTTATATCAAAATCTCACTTGCAAAAGTTCCAATAATTCTAATACATTTGGGATTGTGTTAAATATGTTAAAAATATTTGCGAAAATTTCATTTTAAATTCTTGAACTATTATGCGTTTTGAGAAGATCCACTTAAAATTTAAAAACTTTTAATTTACACCTATGAACTTTTAATTTCAATCAATTTTATTACCCCATCCGTTAGTTTTAGCGGTTAACTTCTAACAAAAATACCTAAAAGACTAAATTACCCTTTAATTTTTTTTAAAAAATTGGAATTTTATATGAAAAAAATTTAGGAGTATAAATATCATTTTATTACTTTTAACATTTAAAGTCTGGCTGAGAGAGGGTCAATTGAATTAAATTAAAAGTTCAAAGTATTAAATTGAGAATTTTTTAAATTTAGGACGATTTTTGCAGAACGTGCTGTAGTTTCTCTGAAATATTTTTAATAAAAAATTGTGCCAAAGCAAAAATAAGCCAATTTGATACAAAACCTGAAGAAACACTTGTTTTTTGAGACTTCTTTTGTTAGAGACAAACCCAAATTGGCTGTCAAGGATTGAGAGCCGAGCCTTATTACTTCACCCTAGTTGGCCCATGGGCTTCGTTTTAACGGCCTTCATAGCCCACTCCTGGCCATTTTGCATTCTTCAGTGGGCCGTACAAAATCTTTCCTAGGTGAAATAGAAGATCCTTCATTTCCATTTTACCCTCCAAATTCCCTCTTATTCTCAAATCCTACCCTTTTCCTACGCTCCTATTTGGCGCCAACCATTCTTTTTGTTCTTAACGGTTAACACTCGCCGCAACGATTCATGGACCCGCCCACACTGAAGTCCAACGTCCTAAAGAGCTCTGTCGCGCGAGTCCTCTCCTTCGGCGTCCTAATCCTGGCCGTCCGATTCGCTTACATGGTCACCGTCAAAGGCGGCTCCTGCGTCTCTGGCGACTTCTGCTTCAGGACTCGACATGCCGCCACCGCGCGTGTCCCCGAAGACTTTCTGTCCGCCACCAAGAAATGGCGCAAATCGGTGGACTACTACTCCTCCGTTTTCCAAGATTTGGTCTCCGAAGGCTTTCTCTTCCCCAATTCGAGAGCTCTCTGCGTCGAAACCCTCTCCGGTGAGGACGTGCTCGCCTTGAGAGAGATCGGCGTCCTCGACTCAATCGGAATCTCCACGAACCCGACGGCATCCACGCCGTTGATCGTTGACGGCGAGGCGCTCCGCCAGCCGTTCGGAGACGATACCTTCGACTTTGAGTTCACCGGAACCTTCGGCCTGACCGGTCGAACCGGCCGTTCGATCTCGCCTCAGAGATCAGCCGGACGCTCAGACCGGGAGGCTTTCTCGTAGTCCATACCGCGACCAAAGATCGGTACAGCCTAGACTCTCTCCTCGAAATTTTCACCAATTGCTGTAGATTGGTCAGGTCCGTGAAATCGAAGGCATAGACCCTTTGTCGTCGATTCGGGAGGTCGTGATCAAGAAAGAAATGCCAATTCAAATTCAAAATCTTGGCCATGAAGGAGGAATTTCTCTCCAAATGGTAATTTGGTTAATAAATGCTCGGTTCCGGGGCACAGACGTGAAATAATCCAGAACGCCGAGCCGTTCATTAAAGAAGAGCCACTTAAACCTTGGATAACATTGAAGAGAAACATAAAGAACATAAAGTACCTAACTTCAATGGTAGATATTAGCTTTAAGAATAGGTATGTCTACGTTGATGTTGGAGCTCGGAATTATAGTTCTAGCATAGGGAGTTGGTTTAAGAAACAGTATCCCAAACAGAACAAGAAGTTCGAGGTTTACGCGATTGAGGCTGACAAGGCATTTCACGGGGAGTATAGGGGGAAGAGAGGGGTGACTCTGTTGCCGTATGCGGCATGGGTGAGGAACGAGACGTTGTTCTTCGAGATTACTTGGGACCCGAGTAAGAAAATTGTGGAGAGGGGTAGAGGAGAATGGGGAGGATCCGGCCGGTGCAGAGCTCGGCGAGTTATATGGGCGATGTGGATAAGATTCAGGGGATTGATTTTGCAGGTTGGCTGAAGAGAACGGTTTCAGAAAGAGATTTCGTGGTGGTGAAGATGGATGTGGAAGGGGCTGAGTTTCATTTGGTTCCGAGGTTGATTGAGACGGGAGCGATTTGTTTGATCGATGAGATTTTTCTTGAGTGTCATTACAATAGATGGCAGAGGTGTTGCCCGGGTCAGAGGAGTGTGAAGTATCAGAAGACTTATGCTCAATGCATGGACCTGTTTACTTCACTCAGAGAGAATGGAGTTCTTGTACATCAATGGTGGTGATGAGTAACAGTCTCGGCTCTAATTTCTCTCAAGTTTTTGTTTTTTTGTGGTTCCTGATAGATTTGGTTTATTCTTTACAGGAAAGAAGATGTTTTCTTGTTTTCTGCATTCTTTTATTTCCTTCACCTGCAAAGGAGAAATTCAATGAAAAGATTTCATTCTTTGTTTTCTTTCATATTTGTGTCTTCTAGATTTGCTTCAGTTTTGTACATGGTTTATAGCTCTTTATCTCACACTCCAGCAAAGTAGGATGAGAAAACAGAGAAGGGCTTAATGGGTTATTGTGATAGAATGCAATAAGTGAAATGAGCAATCGTACTGGTTGGTTTTAGTTGATTAGCTTGAATATTGGGTAATCAAGATGTTGCTTAATCAAATCCTTTTGGGACCATCTTCTTAGGAAAGATTATATTATCAGCACATATTCATGGCCTTTTTGGTTTGGAGAGTTTGAGTTTGGCAGCTACATTGGGCTTCTGGAAATTGAGATGGGATGCATGATAAGTATCATCATCATGAGATTGCGAGTTACAGATCCATTTACACTAAGGGTAAAGATTAGGATGGTTCATGAGATTTTTACTCTATGATCTGTAAAAAGGTCTTCATATTTACAGGTTTTGATGATCATTTTGCTGCATGAAGTGGTTGAGATTCTAACTGAAGGCTAGTATATGTATAAAGGTATTACAGATTTACTAGGATGTTTTGAACTCAAGTTTTGCTTGGAGGACTTTTTAGCAAGGGCAGGATATGTGGTTAATCCTCAGTCATCACAGAATGGAACACTGCTCCAACAGATATGATAGCTAGGAAGGGGCTGTTTTGAAATGGAGAATTGTAGTTGGAAAGGTCCTTTTGATATGCAACAACAATTTAGGGCAACAGGGTGGATCACATCATGAGGTGCAGTCTTTCATTCAAGCTTTGGAGAAAGCTACTTACCATCTCCCAACTCCCATGTATAGACAATGTGGATGCAGAATTTGAGATTGGTATAGGATCTTTTAATTATGGGTAAATGATCATTTCTACTAAATGAAGCATGAATGTAATGAGGTAGATGACAATATCTACGTACTATATGAAGCTGAATGTTTGTCTTTGAGATTCTCTTTAAGCCTTTATGACGAGTCTGGCTGTCTGAGAAAAGAACTCAATTCAAACTTTTGTTGTAATGGACAATTGTCGGTAATTTCACTGTTCGTTGTAATAAACCCAACATGTTGGGGGCTGTCGGTCTATAACTCTCTTGGAAAAGAGGGGGCCAATCCATTGGCATTGGTCCTCACCTGTAGACAAGCATGGCCCAAATCAAGAGATAAATCGGCCCCAATAGGACTTGATATAGACTAATGCGTACATTTGTTATAATGGATAGTTGTCAATAATTTTACTGTTCGTTGTAATGAACCCAATAGGTTAGGGGCTGTTGGTCGGTAACTCTCTAAGAAAAGAGGGGGTCAATCCAATAGCATTGGTCCTCACTTGAGGACAGGCATAGCCTAAATCAAGAGATAAATCGGCCCCAATAGGACTTAATATAGACCGAGGCGCAAGTTGAATTTTGATAAATGATATCACCCGTTTTAAGTTATTTCTTGCAATTTTTAAGAAATATTTGTTTTCTTTGGAATAATGTTTCTAAAAAATGAATTTTCTTATTAATTATCTTTTTATTTATCATAAATATCAAAAGTGAGAACATTATAAGTGTCACGTCAATTGATGAACTATCTCGTTAATTTTTCTTTTTTTAAAAAAAAAATTGTTGTAAAAAGTATACCGCGGCAGTTCTTCCCTCCTACATCACGCCACATGGCTGCAGCTGTGAACCTTGGAGAGACTGATGTCGCTTTCTCTTTTGGTCAAAGGTCTCAACGTACGAAGTGGAACCATTAACGTTTTTTTCCGTTAGTTATTGGTATTCTTGTCGCTGTTCTCTCTCTCCCTCGTCCATCGATCTGTCTCTCAAACTCTCTCTCGCATGGAGTCCCTCCTATTCTCTGCGTTCCTCTCTTTGCCACCCTAAAGATTCTCAACAACAAAGCATCATCCTCTCGTTGTTTTTTTTTAATGAATAAAACGCTATCTCATGCTGGTTCCGCCATGGACATGAGCTCGGACAAGCTGATTCGAGACCAGGCAATGGTGAGCGGGCAGGTGAAATTGGGTTTCACCTACATATGCCATAGTTTGGGTCAGATCAACTCCAGCGGTCTATGGTTTGGAGATAACCCTCTTGAATTCTCTTTACCTCTCTTGCTTTTGCAGCTTTCCCTCATCTCCATCTTCACCCGTTCCCTTTGCTTCCTCCTCAAGCCCTTTGGCCAACCCACAATTGTTTCTCATATTGTTGTAAGCCTCTCTTCCTGTCAAGATCAATATATGTTTTCTTTTTTTTTTTTAATAATTATATTGTATTATTTTAATGTATTGCTATATCAAATTTATGTAATGAGCCTTCGCAGCTTCAGAGGATTTATTTTTCATCATGTCTCCTCTAGTTTGTTTCAGTGTCTCCACTGGCTGGCAACCCATATCATATGACTAGGAATTTTAAGTTATTGACTGCATGAGTATGAGAATATGCTGTGATAATTCTAATGTGACCAATATTCTGATCCTATGATCTGTTTGATCATTGATGTTCATCAGGGTGGTGTAATTTTAGGTCCTTCAGTTCTTGGGCACAATGCAGCATTTGCGGCCAAAGTTTTCCCACCTAAAGGGACTACTGTACTTGAGACTTTGGCACTTTTTGGTTTCATGCTTTTTATCTTCCTAATTGGGGTGAAGATTGACCCAACTACTATTTTTAAATCAGGTAAAAGGGCAATGGCCATAGGAATCTTAGGCTTCTTCGTTCCTTATGCGCTGGCTGGACTGGTTGCCTTTGTCCTCAACCATTTTCTGTCATTGGATAAGGATCTTTCCACTGTGCTTCCCTTTGTGGTACTATTACAGTCTCTTACCGCCTTCGCAGTTATTGTTTGCTTTCTTTCTGAGATCAAGCTCCTCAATTCAGAGATTGGACACCTAGCGTCATCTTCTTCAATAGTGTGTGAGATGTGCCAGTGGTTTGTCCTGACAGTGACGTTTGCTACAACAACTTCTGAAAAGTCCTTTGCTACAACAATCGGGACTTTTTCCTCAACTGTCCTCCTTATTATACTCGTTGTGTATGGAATCCGTCCAGCAGCTCTCTGGGCAATTCGACATACCCCCGAAGGGAAACCTGTGAAAGAGATGTATTTTTATGCAGTCCTTCTAGCGCTTCTGGTATGTGGATTTATGGGTGAAGTTATTGGCCTAAGTGCTTTCATCACATCTTTCATTTTCGGCTTGGCCATACCAGATGGTCCACCCTTAGGTGCTGCATTAGTAGAGAGGCTTGATTGCTTTGTTTCAGTGTTGCTCATGCCCGTCTTTTTCACCACATGTGGACTAAGGATGGACGTTTATGCCATAAAGAAGTTGAAGAATGTGGTGTGATTCAGTCGATTGTTCTTGTTGCTTTTTTGGGGAAGGTAGTAGGAACAATGTTGCCTCCTATCTTCTGCAGGGTGCCACTCCGAGATGCCCTCTCTCTTGGTCTTATCATGAATTCCAAAGGCATTGTTGAACTTGCTGTGCTGGTTCGCTGGAAGACAGATAATGTAAGCCATTAACGTATTTCCTACCTCTTGATGTACCTCAAATGCATGATCTATTGGCACGCTTTCCGTTTATCCTTTTAGTCATGTTCTGTTACTCTAAAAGTATGATCTTTTCCCCTTCTATTTTTATAGAATTAAGAAAATAAAGCTATATTTGTGACATAATTATGAACAAGTTACTGATGAAAAGAGTATTGCTTTCATATGCTTAACAAATAGAGGTAATTATACTAATGTGCAGGTCATCAACGAGGAATGCTTTGCCATTATGATTATCTCTGTCGTGATTGTAACAGGAGTTATCTCACCCTTAGTGAAAGTCCTATATGATCCATCAAGGAGGTTCCTTGCTTACAAAAGGAGGACTATATTACACCATAGACGCAATGAGGAACTGCGCATACTTGCTTGCATCCACACACAAGACAATGCCCAAGCAATTTTGAACCTCCTTTGTGCCTCCAACCCTACCAAAGAGAGCCCCATTAATTTAGTTGCATTCCATCTTGTCAAGCTCGTTGGCAGTGCCTCCTCCCTACTCATTGCCCACCTGCCACGCGAAAGGCCTTCTCAATGTCCAACGCAATCGGAACGTATCTTCAATGCGTTCAGAAAGTTTGAACTTCATTACTCTGGCAATGTTATATTGCATTGTTGTAAAGGCATTTCTCCTTATGCAACAATGCACAATGACGTATGCTCCCTAGCTCTTGAAAAGAGAACAACCTTCATAATCATCCCTTTCCACAAGCAATGGGTTATTGGGGAAGGAGCAGAGTCCTCTTATGCATTTAAACACCTTAACAAGAATGTGCTTGATAAGGCCCCTTGCTCTGTTGGAGTCCTCATTGACCGTGGGAACCAGAGGAAACTATGGTCTATACTTGGACAGTCCTCATTGTATAAGGTGGCTGTGCTCTTCTTTGGGGGTGCAGATGATCGAGAAGTACTAGCGTATGCTGGGCGCATGTCGGAAGATTCTAATGTACTTATCACACTTCAGCGCTTTTATTCTTCAGCTGAGATTGTTGGGGGTACAGCAAGGAGCAAGATGCTTGATACAGAGATATTGAATGAATTTAGGCTCAACACCTTTCGGAATGAACGAGTTTCTTACCAAGAAGAGATGGTGATAGATGGAAATGGTGTGCTTGCTGTGCTCAGGTCAATGGAGAATGCTTACGACCTTGTTATGGTTGGGAGACGCCATCAGGAGTCCCGGTTGATGTCCGAGCTTAGGAAATGGAACGAGCGTGGAGAGTTGGGAGCAATAGGAGAAATACTTGCTGCCACAGATTTCAGGGCTGCGGATTCAGTTTTGGTGGTGCAACAGCAGACAAAATTGTGGGGATTGCAAGACCCAGAGGATTCCACACGATTGAGAAGAGTATAGATTTAGGAGTTTTTTTTTATTTTTTAATTTTTAATTTTTTTATTTTAGGATTTTGAACAGGTCCAATTCTCATACATATTGACTTGGTGCATGATCAAATGCAACCACAATTACTTCAAGTTTTTCATATGTCCATATTTCTTCTCGATTTTTTTCATCTCTCCAGCATTTTTTCTGTGTTTTGTAAAGATGTGTACTCAGAACTGGAAAAGTAATTCGAAGCTGCTTCCGGATTGTATGTCTACACTCTCCTCCTGATGCTAACACTCAGATATCAGCTGGCTACTTTAATGGTGAAGCTGCACTCGTTCAAAGGCCACAATCCTCTGTTGGCAAGACATTTGTACTGTATATCTAGATTTATAGAATCGTTATCCATGTATGATTCTCTTCATTATGCTATTTAGCATTAAATATTAAAGAAGTAGATTAATTAATGGTATATATAGCCTCTGTAAGGTTAACATGTTGCAGCTAATTTTCTTGGAAATCTTTACATATTGTTTGTGAAGTGCAAGAAGAAAAATAGTGCAATCATAATTACTGAAGTTAAAAAGATATCTGATTGTATGTGCGTGGCTCCTACCGTAAAAAAATATCTGAATGAATGTTCTCTTGCCATTGGCTTATATATATATATATTCTAATTGAATGAGGAAAAGGGCTATAGTAGAGAATATTTCTCATTTCTGATCTGAATTGAAGAAAGAATGAGATTCTTTGGAAATGCTTCAAAAAACGAGATGAGAAGCGGCTCATTTACCTAAACATGTGCACGAAAATTGGCACATCTAGAAACTTCAAAGCATTCCAGTTTTAAAGAGAGGAAAGAGCCAAACTAATTAATGTCTGAAATACAATATGCAAAACACCAAGAAAAAAATAAGGGAGGATTGTTAATGGCCAACACCACAAGAAGAGCATTCCCCTCCAACAAAAGATGATCACAACCAAAGAAGGTTGCCAACCGAGCTGCCAACCAAACTGCCAAAAGAGTAGCAGCTGCTTCCCCTTACAACACATCCGTGAAACCAACTTCTAGGACGCTGCAAAAATAATATTACCAAGATCATCACTAAGAACTGTTCTCTTGCCATTGGCTTATATATATATATATAGGGTTAACTATATTTACCCCTTCTAACTATTATTCCTTTTGCAATGTCCCCCAATTTACCACTAGAGTTAAAATGTCCTTTTCCATATCTTATGGAGAGTACTTTGTTTTTTTTTGGTTGCAGTAGGGGAACACTAGCTCTAACCTCAATGATAGATTGAGGGGCATTACAAAAATTTAAACATTAGGAAAACATTGTAAAAAAGAATGGTAATTAGAGGAGGTAAACGGAGTTTCCCATATATATACTACACCATTATCCTGCTATGCTGACGTGACATTGCCAATCTATCCTTAGAACAATTCTTGTTAAAAGACAAGGAAAGAAAAGAACCAAATGGTACAACATAGTGAGATAATAGCTCATAGCTGGTTTTGACTTAAGAGCACTAACAGCAGCTTCCCAACAATTTTTCCTCAATTTAGGGAACAAAACAACTTTTTGGTTCCCAATAAAAAAACACTTTACAGTAGATTCTCTTATTTTTCCTACATGAATTAAATACTATTTCTTTTTATCATTGCAACTAATGAGACAGGAGAGAGGAAAGAGGAGAAAGCATTGTTGGGACATGTGAGGAGAGATGAGAGAGAATGAAATGTTTTATGATTTAATAATGCATAAGGAAATACTGTAGATGCCCTTTGATATTGGTTAAATTTGGGGCTTCTGATGTGGGTGTTTTTTTGTAGTTTTCCGAGATTTTCCTTAAACTTAGGGAAGAGAATGGGCTATAGAGAGTCTGCTCTTGGTGCTTTTATATATGCTGCATGAAGATGTAGAGAGTTGGGTGATAAAATCTGTTAATGTGCACTTGGTGCGTGACTCCTAATTCTTCGTGATACTTAAAAAGGAAAATTGTGGCTGGTCTTCTATATGTGTGTGTATATATATGCACACTTTTAGAGAGGCCTTGGTTCCTGAGATTAATTGAGTGGAGAGGAATAAGTTACCTGCCGAGAGTATTGTGGAAGCCTTTCCTTATTTGCATGGCCAACTGTATACAACGATCGTCTTAGTTCTCTTCATATAAGTTGACCAACAAATTCTCCCCCTGATCTCTCGTCTATCCTCAAGTTCCTCTCTCTCTCTCTGTGGTCTGTTGTTCACATTTCAATGGAGACCCTTTACTTTTATTTCCTTCTCTAACTCTGTCTCTCCTCCTTTCCTTTTCCTTTTTTTGGGAAGGGGGCTTTTATCTTTTCGTTTTGAAGTTCTTCTTTATTATCATCTTGATAATTTCTCTTTGTTTTCTCTCAAGAGCTCCTTCAACATTCAATATGACATCACAGAATCTTATCATGAAAAGAGGTGCTGTGACTGCTGGGATGGTCACCGGGCCATTTTCTAAAGAAGAGATTGTGTGCACATACCCTCACATGGTCTCCTCCGATGGCGTTTGGTACGGAGACGATCCTTTCGACTTCGCCGCCCCTGTTTTCCTAGTCCAGATTACTATATTTTTCTTTGCTTCTAGATTTATTTTCGTCTTGCTGAAACCTCTGCGGCAAAGTATTATCACTGCACAAGTTCTGGTAAAGTTCCTCCCTCTTAGGTGGGGAGACATACATTCATTTATATTTAATGACTTTTTGGACTCCATTGGCTTCAAATTCATTGAATATTATTGTTTTTGATCAACTTTAATTTAGTAAAGCTGGATCAATTTGTTGCTCTTCCTTGTAATCCAACTAAGCTCATACATATATTAGCAAGTCTTCTGGATAAATTAATAAGAATGCATGCTGACACAAACATTGCTATTAGAAACCAGATACTGATCTGCCACAGAACTTGCATATATATAGAACATCTTGGCAGAAACTGACTCAAGCAATGGGCTAGCAAGGCCAAATACAAGCCATATATATAACCCACCACATTGACTAAGAGCTTATTTGGGTGTGCGTTTGACAGGCTTAAAAATGTATTTAACACTTAAAAAGTTCGGTTTGAGGAAAAAAGTACCCGTTTAGTAAAAAAATTTGAAAATACTTTTAAGGATCAAAAAAGCTAAAAAATTACTAAAATGTACTTTTTGATAAAAGCTTAAAAATGAAATTTTTGTCCATTTTTTTTTTTTAACCTTAAAAACTTTATTTTTCAAACGTAATCTCAAACATGCTCCTAAGTAAATTATAAAAGCAGCACTCATGATTTTAAAGAACTCAAAATAATCTGTCCTTTTGAAGTGATTGCACATATGTGCCCAACTTTCAAATGGTATCATATATAGCAATCTAATCTACATGTTACTAAGCACAGCATGATGTGGCCCTAGATTTAAAAGGAAAGATCTTTAAAAATCACTTATATAATCCCAGCCTAGTAGTACTAATTATGGAATTGGGATCTTTGAAATCATGATATATATGAGCATGAACAGAGTAACCCCTCCAACCCATTTTCTTATCCTTCTTAATTGTCTATGTTCTTATCATTGTGATTATATATATATATATATATATATATATATATATATATATATATCTGCAGGCCGGTGTGATAATAGGTCCAACAATTCTTGGTCGAATCATAGGAAGCGATACGATGACCAAGTTTTTTCCACTGTCCAGCAAAGTGGTACTTCAAACAGCCGCAAACATAGGCTTCATGATTCACCTCTTTGTCTTAGGAGTGCAGATGGATGCAAGAATATTGAGAAAGGCAGGCGGAGCTGCGGCGCTGATAGGCTCCGCCGGTTTTGTGATGCCTTATGTACTCGCCGGACTCACCTATTTTGTCATGAATCAGATGATGGCAATAGACTCCAACATAACCACTTCCCTTCCATTTATAGTAGCAATTAATTCCATCTCAAGCTTCCCTGTTATCACCACCCTGCTTACCGATCTGAATATTCTCAACTCCGAGATCGGCCGAGTAGCAACCTACACAGCCATGGTCAGTGATTTGTGCAGCTGGGTCACGGCTGTATCCGTGACCACAATCGGCTTAGCCATGCGCAGATCGAAGTGGACATCGTTGTGGGCACTTTCGTGGATCGTCGTCTTTTTGATCGCCATCGTGTTTGTTTTCCGGCCGTTCATAATCTGGCTAACAAAACACACGCCGGAAGGACGACCCATGAAGGAAACTCACTTTGTCGTCATTCTTGTGATCGTGCTGGGATGTGCAGGCTTTGCTGAAGTCATCGGCCAGCACGAGACTTGATGTCCTCCGGTGATTATTGAGGCAATCATCGTCATGGGTTATGTAGGGAAGTTCGGTGGTACTCTTTTGCCTGCCCTTTACTGTGGCGTGCCCTTCTGGGAGGCCGTTACTCTTGCTCTGATCATGACCTCCAAGGGCATCATAGAGATTGCCACGTATATCATGTGGAAGGATTCCAACGTAAGCAAACCTTTTCTTTTTAATATAAATTAAATTATTTAATTTTTTTTTATGAAGTTTTTAGAATAAAGTGTAATTTAATATGTTCTTTGTTCGAAGTTGGAACCCTATTTTTACCAAGTAGGCATTTTAAGTTGTCAGTGCCCCCATATAAAGGGAAGTATTAGCTAGACTATAAGTTAAAGAATTTTCTCAATTTATCTGTAATAACTTTCTACATCCAATTAGTTATATTTTTATTTATATCATTTAATTTTAATTATTTTTTTATTTTTATAATGATTGTATTTTTCTTAATATCTTATTTTTCAACTTGAGAAAAAAAGTGATGTGGAGAGAAATAATAGGAGAAAATTTTGGAAAAATGAGATCACGAAAGAGAAATAGTAGGAGAAAATTTTGAAAAAGAAAGCAATGATAGAAACAATAAAAAAGCTTGGAAGAAAATTTTGTGAGAGATAGTGGGAGAAAAAACAGGCGTGGGAGAAAATGTAGGAAAATAGTTTTCAATATTAGAGTATTCACAATGGAAAAGCTAATTTTTATGTAAAATAGCTCCTCAAAACTCAATTTATCTAATTTAACTAATAACTTTTAAGGACTCTACATACGATTAGTTATATTTTTATATATATCATTTAATTTTAATTATTTTTTATTTTTATAATGATTGTATTTTCTTAATATCTTATTTTTCAACTTTTGAGAAAAAAGTGATGTGGAGAGAAAATAATAGGAGAAAATAAAAAAATTTATTCTACATTTTTGTAGATCCAATGTAGAGGTATTTTATCAATTTGAAGAAAGCTTTTAGATAAAAATAACATTTAGCTTTTCCATTGTGAATGCTTTTACCGCCATACATGTAGCTTTTTTTTTAGCTCATTTAACAAAAAATTTATTCTATATTTTTTTTAGCTTATCTAATGTAGAGGTATTTTATCAATTTAAGGAGCTATTTTAGATAAAAATGACATTTAGCTCTTCCATTGTGAATGCTCTTACGGCATCACCAAAAAATAATGGTTAAACCAATTAAAATATTTTCAGTTGTCTAGGAAAATTTTCTTTATTTTTAATAAAATAGTTTTTATTTTTTAAAATCATAAATTATTTTTTGACTTTGAACTTCTCCTTCTTAAATGCCCTTTTTCTCGCAGCTCATTCTCTGATACTTCCAAAATTCCCCTGAATCCTTTGCTGGTTGCTACCACTTGTATTCGCTAGAAGTTACCTACCATTTTCTTCGGCCGCTAATTTTTTGCATAAGCCAAACGTCGAAACAAACATATATATAAATAATTGTAACTGATCTTTGTTGTCTTATAATTGAAATGATTTATTAATGCACGCAGATCCTAGACGACCAAACATTTTCCCTCCTGCTAATCACAATGCTGCTTGTATCCGGGGTAGTGAGGCCCATGATAGGGTTCCTTTATGATCCAACAAGGAGGTACAGGGCGTACGGGAGAAGAACCATTCTGGAATCATCGGACAACGTCCAGCTCCGTATTCTTGTCTGTATCCACCAGGAAGACAATGTCCCCATGATTTTAAATCTTCTCGAAGCTTCCAATTCCACCAGATTCACCCCAATCTCCGTCTTTGTCCTCCACCTCATGGAGCTTACTGCCAGCACATCGGCTATACTTGTGCCACATCATCACCATCTCCACAACTCGCCTTCCAATGCATCCACTTCTTCAGACCATGTTGTCGGTGCCTTCAACCAGTTTGAGCAGCACCACCATGGGAGTGTCGTGGTGCAGCACTTCACTGCAGTTTCTCCTTATGCGAGCATGCACAACGATATATGCAGTCTTGCTCTTGACAAAAGAACCACCATTGTGATCGTGCCATTTCACAAGCAGTGGGCGATTGATGGACGGCTGGGATCATCCGCTCCCTCCATCAGGACAGTCAACCACAACGTCATCAACATGGCCCCATGCTCTGTCGGAGTCCTCATTGAGCGGGGGATTAATGCACGTGCTATTCGCTCCGCCTTAACAACAACATCCTCCTCGCCATATCGCATTGGCTTGCTGTTTTTCGGCGGCGCAGATGATTTGGAAGCACTTGCGTATAGCAGACGCATGGCCCAACATCCACATGTCAACCTCACGGTGGTCAGGTTCATACACGAGCGTCACTTTTATGAAAAGGATAAGAATCTTGAAGACGATTTTATCCACGAGTTCATATCAAATGCAGTTATAAAGGGAAAAAACCAATATAGAGAGGAGATAGTGGAAGATGGAGTAGAAACAACGCAGGCAATCCATGCAATGGAGGATGATTTCGATTTGGTAATGGTGGGAAGGTACCATGCACCCGACTCACAGCTTATGTTAGGCTTAACAACAGAATGGAGCGACTGCCCGGAGCTTGGGGTGATCGGAGACATGCTGGCCAATTTAGAGACTCGGTTTTCAGTTTTGGTGGTGCAGCAACAGCCACAGGAAGCTGGGCATCGCCCGCTAGACACCATTCCCAGCTTACCAGTTTCTAATAGAAGCAGATCTTTAGCTTCAAAGATGACCAGTGAATTTTCTGATTGTGAAGATTTTACACCTATTTACTCTAGGTTTGAGCAACGGAAATAAACTAAAGGATATGTATATTCCTTGTTTTTCTTTCTTTCTTTTAATTACGTTTTTTGCCACACAACAATTAGGTGATGAAATGAATACGAATTACTCATTATCATATTTTTCCCAAGCTTTTCCCTATTACTCATTTAAGAACTCATCATACAGCTGATTGAAGTTACATTATTGGATCAAAAAGCCTGTCATAACATAGTTAGGATTGACATTTCTTACAATTAGGTTGTCCGAACCACATGCATGGATTGGAGAGGTTATTTCGGACAGTTGAGCCTTACCATCTTCTTCTTTGTGGGAGCTCCCCGAATTGAGCGCAATTCAAATGGCCAATTGCAAGGGATCTATAACCTTTTATTATTATTATTATTATTATTATTATTATTATTATTATTATAACCTTGATCCTTATTCTGTAACATAGTCTTTTGAAATTGTCATTTTCTAGGAGAGAAATCTCAGTATTAATTAGTTTCCAATGTTAGAATGTTTTCAATCTAAGTCACTTCTGTAGATTTCCCATACTGTTAAAGCCAACTTTGATGTGGCTGCTAAGACTGACCTTGTTGTGCTATGATTCTTATGTTGTAAAATTATTTAGATGGTGCAAAAATTCTTGTTATTAATCTGAATAATTAACAATAAGATAAATAGAATTGAATAAATAAAAACTAGAACAAAGAAAAATCTCATAAAGTTATAGAATCAAGCAAAAACGTTGTTCCTAAAGGTCTTAATTAATGATTCAAATGGTAATTCTCCAGGCTGTTACTAATCCTCTCCACCATTAATTGATATGTTGATTATAGGTAAGCCCAAGCAGCTCTTTTAGGCATGTACGTAGGATTACTTTCAAAACAATATTAATTGTTAACAACCAACAACCTTATATATATATATATATATATATTTGGGTCTTCTTGGTGCTAACAAACGTGGAATGCTAACAGCATGATGTGGCATAAAATGATTGGAAATAAAATAAATTCAACTTTTGAGAAAACCAATTATACTGTGAAATTTGTTTGTAAGGTTAGCATTTTTCCTAACAATAACAATCTAGTGCAGGCCAGTTTAACAAACCCTGGTCTAAATCCCCCTCCAATTAAAGGTTTGTAACAAATTAACCCGGAATAAATCAAGATGAGAGCATTGAGAGAAACAACCGGGAGGGGTGACCATCTTCAATAAGGTTTGATTTCGTTTGTACGGTTGTCAGCTCAAAACCCCTCCTTTTCCAATATTCTGCCTGACCTCCTTGCAGAATATAATATATACTACGTACGTGAAACTATTATTAGATCATGTTGTCCTAAAACAGGCAATAAGATCCGTCGTATAAATTCTGAGTTCATGCAATATTAGTGGACAACATTACTTGCCTCGTTTTTCCTCATACATGTCTTTCTCTCTCTCTCTCTCTGCGTCAAATTTCTGCGTGTGAAAGTACCAAGAGAGGCAGACACCAGCTAGCTAGCTAGCATGGCAGGAAACAATGGCTTACTTGTTAATACAAGCCACGGCGTGATCACCATAACACAATGTATTGAGTTGCCCGCCACCGTCCATTCACAAGGCCTGTGGAGCTACATTTACAGTGGGCCTATGCCGTCTTTGCCACTGATTGAGCTGGAGATGATTGTTATTTTCACCATCACCCAAGCCTCCCATTTCCTTCTTAAGCGTTTTGGAGTCCCCCTCTTATTTGCACGTATTTACATACATACATACATACGTATATATATATATATATATATATATATGATCAGATTTTGTGTATATTAATCTGCAGGCTGGCATGATCCTCGGCCCCTCTCTGCTGGGACGCTTCAGAATATTTAACAGTGTTCTATTTTCTATTGAAAGTCAAGAAATTATTGAGATGCTGTCTCTCTGGAGCTACGTACTCTTTTTATTTATTAGTGGGGTGAAAATGGATATAGGAATGATAAAGAGAAGCGGAAGAAAAGCCTTGCTTACAGGGGTGGTATGCATCTTGTCGCCTTTAATAATTAGCTTGTCATTCCAAGTAAAAATGAGAGAATGCTATTGGCTAAATGAAGATGAAGCCTATGTGCTTTCATATTTAACAGCAGTACATTGTCTAACTCCATTTGCGGTCGTTGCTTGCCTTCTTGAAGACCTCAAGATCCTGAATTCTGAACTCGGTCGATTAGCCTTATCTGCGGCAATGGTGAGTGATATGTTAAGCGTGTTTCTTTCCCTCCTTGCCATCTTGACTAAAATTAGCAGGGAGCAATCTAGTGTGCTCACTGCTGTGGATTTAGGAGGACTCGTCATCCTTCTTATCGTCATTGTATTTGCGATTCGACCAGCAATGTTTTGGGTAATTAGGCAAACACCGGCAGGCAGGCCTATTTGTGACACATACATTCATATCATCATGCTAATGGTTTTTGGATCCGGGTTGCTTTCTCATTCGTTTCGTATGAGTATGTTCACTGGACCTTTCTTTATGGGTTTGGCAGTACCAGATGGACCACCTTTAGGATCTGCTATTGTTAACAAGTTCAACTACTTCATTTTGGATGTGTTTCTGCCAATCTTCGTAACTTCTTGTGGGATGAGGACAGATTTGAGTTTACTCAAATTTTATAACATGTTCATGACAATCAACGGATTCATCATTGTGCTGACCTTTTTGAGCAAAATGGCAGCTTGTTTGGTTCCTCCCTTGTACTTCAAAATGCCCTTAAAAGATGCTATGGCACTCGCTCTCTTATTGAGTTGCAAAGGTGTAGTCCAACTCGCTGCCTATACAAGACTCAGAGATACTAAGGTGACTATCTTTCTTTTCTTCCTAGCCTTTTTTTATTTTTATTTTTTATTCTTAGAAATTAAATGGAAAAGAAATGTTAGAAATCACATTTTTATCCTACAAGTATTTCAAAATGATAACGTGGCAATCCCAATCAATTCTCTATTTTTTTTTTCTTTTTCTTTTTTAACACCGATTGATCATCAAAGGGTTGATTGAGATTTAGTCAGTATTATTGAATAAAAATATAGTTTTTGAAATTACATTTTTTTTTTCTTTTTGTTTATGTTTTACGTGCCTCTAATATAGATTAAGATGAATGCCTTATTTTTATATGGAGTGAACATATATGATATATATCATTCAGTTGCATCATATGTAACTCCCACGCACAAATAAATTCTTAATAACTCATATGCATGATAAATAAACCCAAAATGATTACTTCGAAAAGGCTTGAGATGCTATTACTTTCATTACAATACAATACCATTATGTCTCAGGGGTAGTTCAATATGATGAAGACTACGCCTCACAAAACAGAAGTTACTAATTCGACTCCTGCTCCTTCTTTTCCCTCCCCTAGCCTTAATGCAAATATGTCAAAAAACCATTCAATGGAATGGAAGGAAATCCTTTCACCATCTTCTTCTTGGCCAACAATTTTAGTACTTCAAAATTTAAGTGGCCAAGTCTCGAATGCATTTAGCCACATTGGTTTGAATGTTGAGTAATTAAGCACATCCAATTTCTTATCACTATTGAACTTTGCCGATCAAATTTTCCAAACTATATGTCATCAAAATTAAGACTATGGATTGTCATGAGTTTATCATAGCCTTTTTTTTAAAAGTTGTCCCAAGCTCAAAATATTAATTTTCATGCTTAGTATGTACACATAGAATAAATATTGATAATAAATTGATGTCCTCCATTTCTCAAGTGAAATAAAATTGTACTTCTCCCCTTTATCACAACTTTTGAGAAGTCTCCAAAAATGAAATTCTCTACTTACAGTAAACCCTACAAACCTTCTTTTGTCTTCATACATATGGTTGCTTTTCGCGTTGTCAAGATCGATATGACAAATTCTTCTCTCCATTTTCTTTTCTTTTGTAAGCCAATAACAAAGTTGGTTGGGCTTATTCGTTCTCAATGTAATTGGCTTTTTCTTCAACATTGTAAATAGGGGTTTATTAGGGGTTCTTCCAGTAGTGTTCTTCTGGCGTTTTTCTAGTCTTATGTAGAACATGATTTAAGAAAAAATAAAATTGTAGTACCGTTTTTTTGCCAACAGATTAATTTTTATGAGTTAATATTTAAGTTCTAATGTTTTAAAACTTGTTTTTTGATTCAAAACTAAAACCTAAGGGTGGAAGGTTAACCCTTTAGAGATGGTATCACCCAAAATGGATTTGATCATCCTAAATTTAGTGTTAATGCCTCAAATTTTGGTGCTAATGTCTCAAATTTGATTCTAATACCTCAAATTTAGTGTTAATGCCTAAAAAATGTGGTAGAGGCCACTACAATTTTATTTTTTCTTAAATCATGTTTTACGTAAGTCTGGGAGAACGTAGGAGAACCCCTATCATTTTCCTTATAAATACTAGCTACTTGTGTACAATCCAAAGCATAATGACTATTTTATTTTATTTTATTTTTAACAAGAAAACTACACTTAAGAAGGTTTTCTATTTAGTAGATTAGTATACGACTATCACACAACTTGATGATGTGGTAGTGAAAATCAACCATTAGATCAACACTAGACTTGTAAAAAAAAAAAAAAAAGGGTTGATTTTACTTCTACAATATATATTTCAATTGTATAATTAATAGTCTTATAGTAGTCTACTAAATAACATTACTCTTATAAGATACAATGATACTTCTATTTTTTTTCCTAATAAGTCTCATCTAACTCCCATGTAATTCCCAAAATGATTATTTCTATATTTAACAAATTTGTTTTCTAAAATGACTTTTAGACCAAATACATGTAAGACCCTTTGACTCCATGAATCTATAATAAATTAGAAATGAATATTGCTAAATCAAGTTTAGTAATATAGTTAATGATATTTTTTGCCAATTTTATGAGATGATATTTCATGGTTGAGAGTATTTTAAGGATAAGTCCTAGAACTAAGAATGAAAGGAAATATTAATCTTTTGGAAGCATCATACGTACTATACTGCAGTAAAACACCATTGCTTTCTTGAACAACATCATTTGATGGGTTTCTCCAATATTTTTCATTAAGTGCAGGCCATGGCAGACCAGACGTACGCTTTGTCAAGTGTTAGCATCCTATTAATTGCAATTTTCGTGCCACTCCTAGTGAAATACCTATACCATCCTTCAAGAAAATATACAAATTACCAGAAAAGGAATATTGTGAATTGCATACACAATGCAGAGCTCAAAGTCCTAGTGTGCATTCACAGGCAAGATGATATTGCTGCAATAACAAAACTACTTGAAGTCGCGTGCCCATCTAGTGAAAGACCCCTTGCTGTTTATGTACTTCACCTTATCGAGTTAATTGGCCGAGCCTCTCCTATTTTTGTGTCCCACCAAATGCAGAAAAAGACTGTATCCAATAATAGTTCGTATTCAGAGAGTATCATTCTCGCCTTCAATCACTTTAAACAATACAATGATGGTGTTGTATCAGTAAACATCTTCACAGCAATCTCTCCACCCAAGTTCATGCACGAGGACATACGCATCCTTGGATTGGACAAACTCACATCTTTCATAGTACTCCCGTTTCACCGAAAATGGTCCATTGATGGTCTTGTCGAATCAGAGGACAATACCATTAGGACCTTAAATTGCCGTGTGCTTGAAGTGGCCCCCTGCTCTGTTGGGATTCTTGTTGATCGTGGTCATTTAGGCCGCTCAATTGTTTCATCAATGTCATCTTATTATGTTGCCATGATCTTCTTCGGAGGTAATGATGATCGAGAGGCATTGTCTTTTGCCAAACGCATGGCCGATGACTCGAATATCACCCTGACAGTGGTTCACTTTGTTACCATTGGCGATGACGTTGATTTTGATTGGGACAAATTGATTGACAACGAGATATTGAAGGATGTTAAACTTAACATTGTAGGTGATGGAATATGTGATATACCAAGAGGAGATGGTGAAAGATGGGCCTCAAACGGCATTAATAATTCGGTCTCTGGTGAATGATTATGACCTTATTATTGTTGGTAGACGACATAACATACAATCTCCACAGACATCAGGGCTTGAAGAATGGAGTGAATTTCCAGAACTAGGAATTATTGGGGACTTTCTTGCCTCATCAGATATTGACAGCAAAACTTCTATTTTGGTGGTGCAACAACAACAGATTGGCAGTTAAATATGGAACTAAATACATTCATCTTCGATCTCATGGTGTAAGCATAAAATTTTGTGCGATAGAAATATGTTGTTTATTGTTAGGTCTTAGGTCTTTTAGGTAGTAATATACGTGAGACATTTGAGATCAACGGGGTAGGGAGTATAATGACAAAAACAATGGTTGTGATAATTCAGCCCATCGAAAACGTTGGGCATAGCTCTCTATATATACTATTTTCAAGTAGCAATTACAAAGGGAAAGAATACATTTACAAGGAAAATAAATCTGCCTATTAAGTAATTATATCTCAATAAGTAATGCAGCATATTTACATAAGGAAAGTGCAGGCTGTGAGAACCGATCAACGTGACCAGATGCAATGAACCAAATTTGAATCCCTTGATGTTAGCTGATTGATAATTGTCTTGCTTTCTGATTTGAAATTAGCTTGATTTTAGGTGATTGACAATTGTCTTTATTTCACTGATTTGAAATCAGCTTGATCTTTGTTGTTTCTCATTTAAGGCAGTATCTTCAATAGTTTCAATAGGGAGGACTTCTATTTCTATTGAGTATGAAAGGGTTAATTATAATTATCAAGCTTATTATTATCAATTCTCTACCATTAGTTCCATGATTCCAATTAACGGTTAAATTTTATATTCTAAAAAATACATCCATGACAAATAAAAGAATCTAAGAGAAAATACACTTTACTTCCCAAAGTAGGCATCATTAATTTAGCATTTTAGCCACTAAAATTTAAAATGTGACATTTGAACTCCACAAACTATTAAACTGTTGACAATTGTCAACTCATCCATTAAGGTTTAATTTTCCGCCTATTTGGAAGGAAAGTAAGTCATGTGCGTTGCATGTGACATTTTAGCTCCTAAACTTCAAAAAATGTGGCAGTGTAAAGTGGAACATTAAAAATGTAAAAAAACAAAACAAAACAAAACAAAAACAAAAAACAAAAAGCCACACCTTTTGGCTGGGATGGGCATGGACAGAGCAGAAACTATTAGGGGCAAGAGCCAAATATATATATATATATATATATATATATATAGTGTAAAGACAATAGACAAATGGCCCTGTGTGCGTGTGTCGATTTAGTGAGATTTTGGAGGCAGTGTATTTTGAGTCACGAAGGTTGAAGAAGACCGAGAAAGGTTGAAGATGAAGAAACAAAAACGCACCGTTTCAAAAATTTAAACAAGATAAATTAAACGCGTCGTTTCATTTAAGCTTAACAGTACCGTTTGTTAATCAATATAATCTCAACCAAAAAAAACCCTCAACGCATGTCCACAGCGTTTGTTGAGACTTGAGAGGGTTACGTTAAATCATCTCAGTTACGACTGATGAGGCTGAATTGTTGAAGGCTTAAAAATCGAAGTCAAACTCTTTCATAATATTAGAGTAATTAAGTGATATTGGATCAAATACTGTCTTTACTTTGTATTTTTTCAATATAGAGTAAGTGATATTTTAATTTCAGCATTTTTAAGTGCCAATTTCTTATCATTTTTGTTCATATGCATCTGTTGATACACAGTTTTCTAATTGGTGACGTGGCACGCTTGTTGAACTTCTAGGTGGATCGCTTCGAGGGTGAGTACCTGCACAGTGCGGAAGGAAACAGGATCAAAGAGAGACTGGGGGTGAGCCGACAGAGTCACTCCGATGCCTAAGTAAGTGTCTATTTTATGGAGAAAATGAGAAAGCGATAATGCATAAGAGGGCAAGAATTGCGTTACCAGAACATATGGTAGAGACTTGTGTTATATAGGTATGGAGTGGTAGTTCCCTAACCAATGACTGACTCTTCCCTGATTTGCTGCGATGCAGTCTGTTATCAAGGGATTTGAGTAGTTATCCGTCCCTTGATCTTCAGAGATCAAGATAGGATTTGGTTGTTGGCATTTGAATTTCAAATTCTTGCAGACGTAGTATTTGATTCCGTATTTTTCGGTGTTCAATATTTGAATTGGATGGATAAGATCACATCGCACATTATTCAATTGGATTCAAATTCCGATCCCTAGCTTTTAGGGCTTTGGATACAAGAGCCTCGGATTCGGAGGTCTCGGGCTTGATGGCCTCTGATGTCTCGGACACGATCAGCCTCGAACACTTCGAATCTGAGGATTTGGTCTCGGATGTCCGAGGCCTGAGAAGGGGTCTCAGATGCTCGATGTCCGAGACGTTAGCTGGGTCTGACTCAATGGGTTTCGCCTTGGTCCACTGGACTATCAGGCTTAAACTATGGGGTTGGTCCATGGCCTAACAGCATCCAATTAAACGAAAAAAAAAAAAAAACAAAAACAAAGAGAATATTAGGAGATGAACGCTTGAAAATGTTAATTTCTTCTTACTTCAAGCCTTCAACAATTCAATTTAGTTGCTTAATTGGCTTTTTTTTTTGAGAGCGTGAGAGGTATGTAATCAAATTTTTTATTTTAGTTAAGTTTTTATATTTAGATTATTCTTTTGAATTAATTGATTATGAATATATATAATTTTTGTTATATATTTTAAGGAAAATGCTAGGGGTTCTCCTCGTAGGTTCTCCTGGCGTTCTCCCAGCCTTACATAAAACATGATTTAAGAAAAATTAAAATTGTAGTGGCCTCCACCACCGTTTTTTTAGGCATTAGCACCAAATTGGAGGCATTAGCAACAAATTTGTGAAGCATTAGAACCAAAATTGAGGCATTAACATCAAATTTAGGATAATCAAATTCATTTTGGGTGATATCATCCCTAAAGGGTTAACATTCCACCTTTAGGTTATAGTTTTGAATCCAAAACAAGTTTTAAAGCGTTGAACGTAACAATTAACTCATAAAATTAATTTGTTAGCAAAAAATGGTAATACAACAATTTTATTTTTCTTAAATCATGTTCATATAAAAGCTGGGAGAGCCAGAGAAACTTTATGGGGAGAACCCCAGCAAACCCCATATTTTAATTATATGAAATATATAATAGTATTTATCTAACATTATGGGACAAAAAAAAAATGATTCTATTGAGCTTCAACTAAATTCTAAATTAATGCACTAAATGTGACAAAATAGATTATAAGTTTTCAACAATAATTAAATTTATTTGAATTATTTACTTATTTCCTTAGTTATATTATTTCATATTTTTAATCAATTTTTTTCAACTTAATTTAAAGGCTTTATTTTCATTCATTTAAAAAAAAAAAAAAATTCATCCCCTCATTTAAAATCTTGGCTCCACCATTGGAGTGAATTAACGAAGTCAAGGTTCAATTTTAGGACTTTTGATTCTATTAAATTATCATATATCCTAAAAATTTAGACTTTTAGAATAACCGATAATTTAACGATAGACGGGTAGCTTATAGTGTCAACAACTAACAACAATATCTCTACGGTCTTCTTGGCGGTAACAACTACAATCAACAGCTTTAACAAACGAAGGCCTAAATGTAGAAGAAAGCATTGATACCTTCCATGCCACGGCACCAAGAGAAACAACGGAGAGGTATGACCATCTTCAACACCGTTGCGTAGGTAGCTGTGATTTCGTTTGTACGGTTAAGTCAGCTGAAAATTAAGAGATTTCCAATCTGCCCTGCCTGCTGCGGCCACGTTGCAGAATATAGATATACCAAACGGAGCCTTAAGTGAAAGCTATTATTAGAAGGTGATCAACGCATGCTTACCACATTGATTATAACCAGATTATTGCAACCATAGGATCGATGATCATGAACATTGAATATTTCTAGTGTCCTAAAACAGGCGTGCAGTAAGATCTGTTTTATAAATTCTGAGTAGAGGACTTTTAGAGAAGAGAAAACCCCCCACTGATACAAATTTTGGCATGGCCGCAGCAAGTAATGATAATATTGGCTTCGTTAGCAGTGATACAAAGGCCATGGTCACCATAAACGAGTGCACTGAGTTACCGGCGCCGATCCATTCAAATGGCCTGTGGAACACCATTCAGTCTGGGGCAATGCCGTACGCGTTGCCATTGCTTGAGCTGCAGATGGTTTTCATTTTCGCCATCACCCAAGCCTCCCATCACCTTCTCAAGCGTTTTGGAATCCCCAGGTTCACCACACAACTTCTTGTACGTGCTCCCTTCCACTTTGTTTCTCTTATTTGCACGTGATTTACATATATTTAATTGATGAGATTGTCTTTCTGATTTGAACTCAATTACATGCAGGTTGGCTTGATGCTGGGTCCCTCTCTTCTAGGACGCTTTGGAATATTCAAAAATGTTCTGTTTTCCATCAAAAGTCAAGAAACACTTGGGTTGGTGTCTGCCTGGAGTTACATACTGTTTATGTTTCTGAGTGGGGTGAAAATGGATATGGGAATGATAAATAGAACCGGAAGAAAAGCCTTGTATACCGGTGTTGCATGCATATTGTTCCCTTTAGTAGTTGGCTTGTCAATCCAACTTAGACTTAGTAGATATTATAAGCTAGATGAAGAAGAAGCAAGTATACTCCCATATATAACAGCAATACATTGTCTAACTCCATTTCCGGTTCTTGTTTGCCTTCTTGAGGACCTCCAGATCCTGAATTCTGAGCTGGGTCGATTAAGCCTATCTACGGCATTGGTAAGCGACAACTTAAGCGTGTTCCTTCTCGTTGTTTCTAGCTTGACTGGTATTGGAAGGAAAAAAGGTAAGGTGGTTGCCGCAGTAGATTCGATATCAATCATTATCCATCTTATCATCATTATATTTGCAATTCGACCAGCAATGTTTTGGGTGATCAGGCAGACACCGGAAGGCAGGCCTATCAAAGACACATACATTCATGGCATCGTACTAGTGGCCCTTGGCTCCGCGTATCTTTCGCATGCGTATGGTCAAACTTTAGTTGTTGGACCTTTCTTTCTAGGTTTGGCAATACCAGATGGACCGCCTTTAGGATCAGCCATTGTCAACAAGTTCAGCTGCTTCATTCAGGATGTCTTTCTGCCAATCTTAGTGACTACTTGTGGGATGAGGGTAGATCTGAATTTAATCAAATTCAATTACAGTTACACGACAATCAATGGAATCCTCATTGTTTTGACATTTGTGGTCAAAATTGTGGCTTCCTTGGTTCCTCCCTTGCTCTCCAAAATGCCCTTCAATGATGCTTTGGCACTTGCTCTATTATTGAGTTGCAAAGGTGTAGTCCAAATCTTTTTCTATGCATTTCTCAAAGATAATGAGGTGACTATCTTTCTTTTCTCCTCCTCCTTTTTCATAGAAAATGCAATTATCTTTTTCTTTTTGGTTTCATTTTAGGTTCCTCTAATTAAGATGAATGCCTTATTTTTACATGGAGTGAACATATATCATTTTTAATTCCAACCCACATTTCATTCCGTCGACATATATTGTTAGGATATGTATTTTTGCTATTGATAGTAGATCTTTTTAGGAGGGAGAGATTTCAAATTGTGTGGTAGATTGATGAGAGTAAGTTCAGTTTCCCTCTTTACGTACATAGAATAAACACATTCAATTTGAAATTTAATGTTTTTTTTGGCACGCCCTCTTATTTGAAATGAATTTTGATCTCTTTCTTCTTTGTTGTATGGAATGTGACCAGCTCATTCTTCTCTTCCTCTTCCACGCCCTCTACTACTTTGGATTCCTCCATACCAATCTTCTTTCTCCTTCATGATAACGATCCCATGAGTTGATTATCAATGGTTATGGGGAATGTAGATCTTTTGGCTCATTGATATATCGATGGCAACTACAATATAGTTGAATTTGGGATCTAATGAATGGAGGATCTTTTTCAACAACCCCCGCACCATTTAAATCTTTACCAGGCCTCCTTAGCTAATCCATAATTGCCAACACTCGTGAAAAATAATATGATACACATGTCAAGCGTTAAACTTACTCTACAAAGTTTGGAGGAAAAGCTTTCTTTTTCACATTATCAACTCATTGATGAATTTTTTTGAAGAAATTCAAAAGTTTGCTTGGAAATAGTGTCATTAACAACTCTCTGCAACATGCCATCATCGATCTAAGCATTGATGGATGACCATGATGGCCTTTTGATCGTTCTCTTTAGTGGCTTGTAAAGACTTATTTTGTGTTTGATATAAGGAACCTTAATTTGTTCATCTTCAACTCCTAGTAACCTTTGTCAACAAATTCCCATGAATATTATGATCCCAATTTGATGGAAATCAAGAGGGTTAAAACACAAAGAAAAAAAAGTTGCTTTTCATTGCCATGTCATCCAAATTGTCATATGACAATTGTATAGCAACCTACTAAATAATATTACTCTTATAAGATATAGAGATGTTTCTAATTTTCCAATATTCAACTCAATCATTTACATCACATGTAACTCTAATATCACAAATAAATTCCAAATAATTCATATGCACAATAAATCTCTTGTAACTCCTTAGATGATTATTCCTATATTTACCAAATTTATTTTCCAAATTGACTTTTAGACCAAACACATGTAAGACCCTTTAACTCCATCATGAACATAGAATAAATTTCGAAATGAATATTGCAAAATTAAGTTTAGTAATATAGTTAATGGTCTTTTTCATGGTTAAGTGTATTTTAAGCACTAGTCCTAGAATTAAGAATGAAAGAAAATATTGATCTTCTAGACACATCATACTATGTTGAAAGATACATTTTCTAGCATATAATTTATAGTTTTTTTTAAAAAAAAAAAAAAAAAAAAAAATTCTTTTCTTGAACAAGATCATTTGATGGGTTTCTCCAACATTTTTCATTTTAAGTGCAGACTATGGCAGACCAGACTTACGCTTTGGCAAGTGTTGGCATCCTTTTTACTGCAATTTTCGTGCCACTCCTAGTGAAGTACTTGTACCATCCTTCAAGAAAATATGCAGGTTACCAAAAGGGATATTATGCATTGCAAACGCAATGCGGAGCTCAGAATCCTAGCGTGTGTTCACCGACAAGATGAGATTAATGCTGTAACGAAACTACTGGAAGTCTCGTGCCCATCCAATGAAAGGCCCCTTGCAGTTTATGTGCTTCACCTTATCGAGTTAATTGGCCGAGCCTCTCCTATTTTTATTTCCCACCAAATGCAGAAAAAGACTATGTCCAATAGTAGTTCCTATTCGGAGAATATCATTCTCGCCTTGAATCAATTTCGACAAGGCAATCAGGGTATAGTAGCAGTAAACGTCTTCACAGCAATCTCTCCACCCAAGTTCATGCATGAAGACATATGCATCCTTGGATTGGACAAACTCACATCTCTCATAATACTCCCATTCCACCGAAAATGGTCTATTGGCGGTTCTATTGAATCGGAGAACAATACCATAAGGACCTTAAATTGCAGCGTGCTTGAACTAGCCCCCTGCTCTGTTGGGATCCTCATTGATCGTGGTCATTTAGGCCGCTCAATTATTTCTTCAGAGTCATCCTATTCTGTTGCTATGATCTTTTTAGGAGGTAACGATGATCGAGAGGCATTGACTTTTGCCAAACGCATGGCCAATGACTCCAATATCACCCTAACTGTGGTTCACTTCGTAGCCATTGGAGGTGACGTTGATTCCCGCTGGGACAAATTGCTTGACAATGAGATACTGAAGGATGTTAAACTTAACAATGTGGGTGATGAATATGTTATATTCCTAGAGGAAATGGTGAAAGATGGGCCTCAGACAGCATTAATAGTTCGGTCTATGGTGGACGACTATGACCTTATTATTGTTGGTAGGCGGCATAACCTAGAGTCTCCACAGACATCAGGACTTGCAGAATGGAGTGAATTTTCAGAGCTGGGGATTATTGGAGACTTGCTTGCTTCATCAGATCTTAACAGTAGAACATCTGTTTTGGTGCTGCAACAACAACAAAATGACGGTTAAGTATGGAACTAAATCCATTCATCTTCAATCTCATGGTATCAGTATAAAATTTTGTGTGCAGGGAAATAGGTAGTTCATTGTTAGATCTTTTAGGTAGTAATATGCATGACAGATCACTCAAGATTCGTGTATTGACAGAATTATTTCAGAGTTTTTGTTTATTATTTTAGCTTCTTTCAATTGGGAGGCTAGAAAAATTAACAGGAGTGCTAATTTCTACTTTGATCATGTGGCATATTGAGCCACGACAAGATCCACTCGGGCCTGCTTTCCCACCTACTCTCTTTCCTATTTGTAGTGGCAAAAATTAATCTTTTAACTTTTCTCCCCTTTGTGGGTTGTAATGTTCTCTTGTTTTTAATGCAATGTTATATATATATATATATATATATATATATATATATATATATATATAGATCTAAGATCAATGCGGTTATCAGGAATTATATATGTTTGTATTTAATTGAGTATGAAAAGGGCTAGCCTTGATTGTGAAGCCTTTTATTATCAATTCTCAACCATTGGTTCCATAAGTCCAATTAATTGTTAAAAGTTTATGTTCTAAAAAATATGTCCACACTAGCTAGGTTGTGGTTGTAATGTTTTAAATACCGGTATTCTTTTTACCGCAAATAATTATTTTATTATTATTATTATTATTATTAGTTTTTAAGGTATATATATTTTGAGGCTATAATAGTACGTACCTCTTGAATCTGATGACTTGTGCCAAACCCGTGGTAAATAGTGAGCTTAGGTTTTGACCACTCCGCACCATCCTCATGTCCATAGCTTCTCCTCTCCAATCCTTCAGTCTCATCGATCATCCCAGTCCTTCATAGACATATTCTCTCTCTGTCTCTCTCTCTGTCTGTCTCTCTCTCTCTCTCTCTCTCTCTCTCTCAAGTTTGATGTTTCAGTGAGGCCGTGAAGCGTAGGTGTACATGTTCGAACATGCATAGATCTGCAGCACATAATGGCAGTTGGGTCTGCCAGTCACAAAAGCATATAAGAAATAGAGGTGTCTTTTATGGTGATAATCCGTTCAATTTCGCATCTCTTGTCCTTTATACACAGCTCTCCTTATCCGCCTTGCTCACAGCCTTCTTACAGTTGATTCTGACCCCACTTGGTGAAAGTGCTTTTATTTCACAAATGTTGGTAAGCTTTTCAATATTCTTGATTTTCCATCTTCCTCATTATTCCAAAAAGAGACCAAGAAGAAACATAGATATATACACCAACATAGGAATAACTAATGATAGTTAATACTTAATCTCGGCCATTACCCTTTTCCTCCTAAATCGACAACAATGCAATCATATATATTATCCTTAATTTGCATGTTATCACTACAAAAATATCAAGTTTAATGGCATTGGAATAGTGGCACTTTTTAATGGCATTTGATCAATTACTTGGTTGTTAGCTAGAAATCAACATATTGTAGGATGGAAGTTTAGTGACATTTTCTAAAAAATGTCACTAATCAAATGTCATTAAACTTGATTTTTTTTGTAGTGTATTCTATCATAAATAAACGTAGAAATATATTATAAAATATAAAAATAAAGGATAATTAAATAGCAGAAACAAAGAGAAATAAAAGAAGATAAGAAATTTTAAAGCAGTTCAACCTCAGAAACCTACGTTTGCCTTTGTAAAGTGGCCTTTAGGACCACATCTTTATTATATTGATCTGTACTATATATGTTGTTTTACAATATATATTATATCTCATTCTTTGTGATTTTAAACATGCATGGTCAGGCAGGTATTGCACTGGGACCTTCGTTTTTAGGAAAAGACAGTTCATTCAGAAATGCGGTCTTCCCCATGAAAAGTTTCTATGTAAGTGAAACATTCGCCTTCTTTGGATGCATGCTGTTTATGTTCCTCGTTGGAGTTAAAATGGATTTGAGCATGGTAAGGAAATCAGGAAAAAGAGCAGTGATCATTGGCTTCTGTTCTTTCCTTGTGCCCCTAATGCTAAACATAACCTTCGCTATCATTTTAAAGCACAAGATCTCCATGGATCCCGATCTACACAAGTCCTTACTCTTCATTGCAGCATTTCAATCCTTAAGCTCCTTCCATGTCATTGTATGCCTTCTAGCTGATTTGAAGCTTCTCAATTCAGAGCTTGGCCGGTTGGCTGTGTCTTCTTCCATGATCAGTGGGATATGCTCTTGGATTTGCTCAATCATCACGTTCACAGTAAGGCAAAGCTCAATGAGAAAGCAAGCTAGCGTGCCATGGATGGCATTAATGTCTTTAGTGGTCATGCTGATTATCATAATATTCATCCTGAGGCCCATTTTTTCTTGGATGATTGGGAAAACAGCTAAAGAGAAAGAACTCGGTGAGACTCACTTCTTCTGCATCTTTGTCATGGTATTGGGGTGCGCGCTATTGGGTGAGGTTATTGGGCAGCATTTCATGCTCGGGCCTGTAGTTTTAGGCTTGGTAGTACCCGATGGACCGCCGCTAGGATCAGCATTAGTGGATAAGCTTCATTCCTATGTTTCGTCCATTCTCTTGCCAGGCTATTTTGTGTTCAGCTGCGCCAGGATAAATCTATCCATGATAAACGTGAAGACTGTTGGAATTGTGGAGATGTTGGCTATGTGTAGCTTACTGGGAAAACTTATGGGAACCATGTTGCCTTCGCTCTATTACGAAATGCCAGTTCTCGACTCCCTCTCCTTGGGCCTAATCATGAGCGCCCAAGGCATCACTGATATTCTACTATTACAACATGGGATGCTCCTCCGTGTAAGAACAACAAACTCATATGTGTTTCATGTCCAATAAGATCCCACTAATTTTGTCGTCTGGATTGTTAGCAATGTGAGTAATAAATGTGAGAAAGAGCCTTTACAAGGCTCTCATGTCTAAACATATCTAGCCCGCTTATTGCTTGGACAAGTGAGCTCCATATGGGCGTTCTTAAATACCTTCGTTGTCCGAATTAATAACAAATTCATCGGGATCCTACTAAAAGAACTAGGCATTGGTTGATTTCATCCCCCCCAAAAAAAAAGAAAAAAGAAGCACTCGATTTGAGAGCCGGAACTAAATACATGCTTTGGGAGTACGTAGCAGCCCCCAAAATTTGAACATGCCCTCAGTTATAGATTTTTATGAAATAAACATACCCTTACAAAGTTTTTGTTTTTGTTTTTGTTTTTTGCCCCCGCCTAGTTCCACCCCTTTTTTTTTCATATATTTTGCTATATATAACATGCATTTGTCGCTTTGGGTTGCAGCTTATTGACCGAGAATCATATAGTATCATGGTCATATCCGCCGTTTTGATAACGGGAATCATCACTCCCATAGTGAAATTACTCTACAAACCATCAAAGAGATACATGTCGTTGAAAAGGAGGAGGACCATCCAACACACCATGCCTAATGCGGAGCTCCGTTTGCTGGCCTGCATCCACCATCAAGACATCACTCCTTCAATCATCAATCTTCTCGAAGTCTCTCATCCGACACCCAAAAGCCCCATCGCCTTGTACGTCGTCCACCTCATCCAGCTACTGGGCAGATCATCCCCACTTCTCATAATGCATAGACAGGGCCATAGGATTTCTTCTCACTCCAACCAGTCCGACCACATAATAAATGCCTTCCACCTGTTCGAGGAAATTAACCGCGGGACGGTTTTGGTGAATGCGTTTACAGCCATTGCGCCGTACGCAACAATGCACGACGAGATATGCAGCCTGGCTTTAGAGAAGAGAGCGTCTTTGGTGATCATCCCTTTCCACCAGCAATGGAAACCGCAGGGCACGGAGGAATCTGAGAAGCCAATAAGAACCGTCAACCTCAAAATTCTTAACAGCGCTCCTTGCTCTGTCGGAATCTTGGTTGACAGAGGAACATTAAGCGGGAATATTAAGACAATGAAAAGCAGGCCTTTCTATAGAATCGTAGTGATCTTCGTGGGAGGGGCAGATGATCGGGAAGCATTAGCATACGCCATGCGCATGGCTGAACACCCGGATGTAGGCATTACGGTTATTCAGTTTCTCCTCGAGTCTAAAAAGAGGGGCAAGAATTTGGTAAGTAGGGAGCTGGATTTTGAAATGATCGACAAGTTTAAGAGGGCTAACATGCACAAAATGCGTCACATATACAGAGAAGAGGTGGTGTACGAAAGCTTAGAAGTGATCAACGTGATTCGGTCGCTGCAAAATCTATATGATCTGGTTTTGGTAGGAAGACGGCATGCAAGCAACTCGCCATTGCTCATGGGGCTAACAATGTGGAATGAGTTTCCTGAGCTGGGGTCCTTGGGGGAAATGCTAGCGTCGTCAGACTCCAATTGGGAGGTTTCGTTGTTGGTGGTGCAACAACAGAGTTGTGGAAACGAAGAAGTGCTTGGCTTCAAGTGCCTCACGGAATACTCATTTTCAGTCGATATGTCCCGAGCTACGGCCAAAGTGTGGTCAAGTTCCTCAACGGCAAAGAGTAAAAAATAAGATGAAAGACAATGTTATAATTATATACATGGAAACTCCTTTCTTTTTCTTTCTTTTTTCTTTATAGTTATGTGAGTTGAGAGAACTCACGGAATAATTTTGAGACCCCTGTCAAGGGATTACATAAAACGTACGTAGGTGATCTTCTTCTTAAAATCAGGTCTTTGATGTTGTTGATGATCAAGCCTGAAATTTACTGTTGTAGGAGATGAAGTTGTTTTATAGGTAAAATTGGCTCACAATATCCTTTCTCCCTTAATTACTCTTTTTTTTTCTCGTTTATTGAATACTTAATGTCTATTAATTATTCCTCCAAATATCGATTAACATGCCCGGAGTAGTGTCTTTCTTTTCATATGAATGTTGTATGGTATGCTAATAGCATACACATTAATTTGGGCACTTTTTATTTACTCTTCACCCATGTGAATTCCTGCATGCCTAGTCACGCGAATGTGATCGAGCCAACGGTTGATCTAGTTGCAAGCTAGCCTTGTTGCCTTCTAGCTCCCGACTATAGGATTAACGTGAGTGCTGGGCTTGACTCCCTGGCCCATCAAGCAACTCGGACCCAAACTCAAAAGGCCCGAATCACTTCACTATACGTGTAGGGGTGAAAATTTAGAACCGTTAACCACTTTTAGAACCACTAAATGTTAACCGCACTAACGCTATTATTTTAAAAGTAGTTAGTAAAATTGTTAACCGCTTAGTGATTAGCAGTTATTGGGTTTTCAAAAACCGCTAACCGCCTTTTTAAAATATAATATATATTTATATTATATGTATAAATTTCATATAATATATAACAATTAGTTGTTGTAGTATAGTATACGTTGTGTAGATTTGTAATTTTATTGGTATATTACATGTTGTGTAGATTTGTAGAAAGTGACCAACAAGATTTTAGTATATAGATTTGGATTTGTAGAAGGTGACCAACAAGATTTTGGTATATAGCAATTTTTAATACTAAAATGGCCAAGAAAAGGAAAAAAAAATGTTTAAAATGAGCAAAAAAAGATTTAAAGTGAACCCAAAACTGGTCCAAAACCGGCAAAGAAAAAAGGCCCAAAAAAAGCAATTAGTGAAAAGCAGTTATTCGAAAGCGGTTAACCGCTAACTGCTACCCGGTTAGCGGTTTTAGCTATTGATCACTAACTACAACCGCTATTTCACCCCTATCTATGTGATTCAATATAAAATCCTATTTTTTCCCTATGTTTTAGCCAATATTGTCTCCCTCCCATCATTTGTTTTATCAAAAATGATTATATGAAGAAATTGAAGTCACATATATATGTATATACCATAAGATCCGAATTCATTGATATGGTAATTTCAGTGGATCATCAAAACCCGTTTAAGATAATCTTCATTTTGAAAGCAGTCTTGCTTTGAAATTCTAAACCTGATATAATAATTAACCATGAGGATAGTTATCTGCAGTTACAAGACAGTTGCAGCCTTAAAGATACGTGTGAGTGTGTCTAGGAATTGAAACTATGAAGACTTGCATTTGACTGACATTGAAACTCACCCCTCCCACATCCAATCTAGAGAGATTCAGCCAAGTTCTTCTCCGGGAACTGGCGACTGAACCCCGTGAGCCAAGCGTCGCGATCCTTTTTGTCCTATCCACGCCGCGCCAGGCTCGATGCTACCTTCATGGGGATCCCCAAGCTTACTATTTTAATCATGCAAAACGGAATGGATGGGATGGGCAAATAGAAAATTGGTAGGGACTTAATAGAGAAGGAGCTCTTTGTCCGAGTACGGAATCCTTTTCTCCGGCAACTTTTCGGGCAATAAGCTCCTGCTCGACTAAAAACTTGTTGTCCGTGCACAAAAGGGCTTCACACTGCCCTAACATTTTCGGTCTAGAGAATTTTCTTTTAGATTCTCCAGTTGCATTGGATTTCGATTAGACACAACCCATAAATCAAACATAAAATTATAGGGTTATAGTTTAAAAGTTTGACCTAGATAATTAAATTGATCATATTATAACTAGTCTCAACATGCGACACATTAGCTAGCAATTCTTAAAAAAATGAGCTATTTGTCCAAGTACAAAATCCCTTGTTCAGACTGTCTTGACTACAAAATCCCTTTAAAGGGCTCCACATCCCAGCTCCTCGCATTCTCAGCCTAGAAAATTTTTGAGATCCTCCAATTGCAGGGATCCTAGTCCATAATAAATTGGTAATGTATTTGAATTTTGATTATACCTGATCATACGTAAGCCCATATATAGGTATATGAAGATGGTCACATATTTTAAAGATATGTGTCAATTTAATAGATTAAATTTAAAAAAAAAAAAAACTTTATCCTTAAACCAAAAGAAAATGGTGCCTCGTAAGTACCAGTTGGCAGAACAAGTACATGAATACATGCGAATAATATTGTTGCAATGTGATAAACAAAATCAACTCGAAAAATGCAAAGTCTCTGATCTACACATCAAGTAGGGTTGTGGTCCAATGAATAATAAAATAAATAAATAAAAATAAAATAGTGGGGTTGGAGTTTGGGAAGGGATGTGTAAGCATTTGTCTAATGCATTATGTGGGAGAGAGAAGAGGGGGAATCCATGTGAGGACTTGCTTATACCATATTATGTTCATCAGGATTTGCCAGCTTGTTTGCTTTTATTTTATGTAGCTTGGAGTTGTCGCCATTTGAACATGCTTTGGATTTATGCTATTAACATAAAAACCAAGTTATCCAGCTGTGAACATGAAAGATCTTACAACTATTAATATTATTAATTTGATGGCTTAACTTTCTGTTTTTAAAAATAAATTAACAAATAAGTTTAATAGTTTAGTGGTTGACACCGTAAATGTAGCATAAACAACTATCACGTCGTCTTATAAAGAACTTATAATAAAAGACACTCGGCCTATACAATCATTAACCTTATAAGGGTATTAATTAACTAATAAATAATAATGTAGTGGTTATTTCTATTTATTTTAAAAATGGCTACCCGATATTCCCTCTGCTTGTTGGCAAACCAAACTGCTTTAATTGTATATTAATTAAGCATATTTTGACCTCATTATTCGTTAAGTAGACACTAAGATCGATGGTCTCTGCATGGACCCGGCCATCATCTCTGAGTGGCATGGCACTAGTACTCCGTTAATTACGATTAGGCATTTGATAATTTAATGAAACTCATTAACGTCCCTTGAGGCATAGAATATTTGGCTTATTAGTTGGACAATTAAATTCAGTTTAAAGTCAAGATGAACAGCCAAATTAATTGTTAATTAAGCTTATATACAATACTCATGCCAATCATTGAAATTATTAATAGATCTGACCATAAAATTTCTTGACATTAACAAGTGGACCATTTCATGTTTTCTTTTTTGAATTTATATATAATTTTATATGCAAGTGAAATAGCGTAAAAATTACAGTAAGATGCCTAAATTTTTAGGTTCGGGATTAGTGCAACATGCCCCATTTTTGCTCTAATAAAGTCTATTTGTCGAACAGATAATATAATAAGACATGCATGAACATGAAAAAGGATCGAATCACATGGAACAGTACAACTAGTGACTTACAAAGTGTACTTTTTTTCCTAGTATCAATGATGAAGAACAGTACAACTTAACTTTACTTCAAAATTATTTCAAATCGCAAATTATTTTCATCTTGAGGAAAAGAAAAAAAGGGATAAAATAAAACTGATCGAAACCTTAAACACACAACAAACATATATAAAATAAACTTTGGGCAATTAATCGCCCAGTTATTCGATTTTCTAGCTCAAGAAAATAATTTAAGAAAGAGAAAAAAAGAAACATATTTACTTACAACTTCATCAAGGCGTTACAATTTCAATAATTCGTACAACTATTTCTCTCTTTCTCTCTCTGTCATAAATTTTCTTGAGAAGCAAACAGATCATGAGCTCATGAATATAGTGGAAATATCCCGATCTGGCATCAATATTATACGCAGACCGAAATAGCAAAAAGGCAAAGAAAGTGAAACTTAATTATCCACAAAACCAATAACCCCACGTACATTAAAAAATCGGCCCCATTGCATGATTGAACCACTTTGGTCATACCCAGCCGGACATGTCAGATTCCGGCACCGGAAAAAAAAAAGTGCGTCAATTAGTCTTCGGAGATGCTCTCAAGATGAGGTCGCCATACTCCAACCCGGCCAGTCTTACGATCCCTACGTGAGGATTTCTTGTCGGAGATGACATCTGGTGATAGGTAACGATGATCAGACTTTTTGGAGGTCTTCTTGGAGGACTTCTTGGCGCCCTTTTTCTTCTCCGGTAGCGAGGACGCCGGGATCAAGAAGTAAATGCTTCCTCTCTTGAGCTCGGAATCCGGCGAGAGTATCAAAATTTTACGTGCAACGCCCTGGGAGCATGGTTTGCTGAGGACGTGATTTGGGTTGGCCTTGAGGATCTCACCGGCCGTGACTGGACCGGTAATCTCATCTACGTAGCCGTTCAAATGGACGATTCGGATCAAGTCTAGTGCTCCACAGGGAAGAACACAAGCCAAACAACACCTTAGACTGTTACCCATGTCTATGATTTTCTCTCTCTCTCTCTCTCTCTTTTCTTCTGTTCTTGGTATGAATGTCAATAAAGGTGGACAATGTGTTATATAGGAATAACCGTACTCATACGAACATTAATATAGAATGTATTATATTATTATTATATAATGGATTGCAAATGACGAAAGTGTCCTATATATATTGAGTGACTTTCAATGTATTGGGTTCGTATAGTCTCTTTCTTGCTTCCATGTGTAATTAACTTAAGCCGCCTCGTGGATGTTTTTTTAAAAAATGTATTTGAAAATTATACATTCAAAATAATGTGATAATCACATGTTTTAAGGTTAATAGACCAAGTCCTATGGGGAGAGCTGGCCTAGAGAGAGAATCTCTAACCTCTCTTTAATTTTTCTTTTTCCAGTGAGTCCCTTTAAGGAGAAAGGATGGTTTCCCTCCCCCCTCCCCCTTTCCCATCTCCCTTCCATCCCTCCTCCCTCCCTTCTTTTACTCTTATGCACTTGTTTTTTTGTTTTGTCTCCTGTTTTTGGTCTCTATCACTGGTTTTAGTGGTAGTAACACCACCATCTCCACCTTGTGGACTTGCCACTTAGTGGTAGAGCCACTTGAGGCTTTGGGGATGCCACGACACTCCCAAAGCTTTTTTAAAAAAATTGTTGTTTTCTACCCAAGTTTCACACGGCACTCCCAAAAAAAGAAGGAAAAAAAAAAGTATTCTCTCTTACTTATGCAATTTACCACTCGGCACTCTTAAAAAAATTTTAGCGGCATCCCAATATAAATTGGCTGGCTCCGCCATTGTGCCGTCACCTCATCCTTCCTATGTTTTGGTTGCCTTGGGAGTTTTAGATCTAATCTAATCTAAGCTATATATGTTCCTTTCGGGCTTGCCGAGGCCAACGATCGCCTCTCCACCGCCTTCTCCAACCTCTCTGCCACTTGTCACCACCCTCCTCATTGCAACACTACCACCATATACCTGTGCGTGGCCTATACGTGCTGATGTGAGAGCTTCACTCTCCTAGTTGTTGCTTTGTCTCCATCGATGCTATTGTTTGCTGGTTGTGTTTTTTTCTATATTTTATTTTATTTTATTATTATTATTTTTTTTTTGCATTTTCTTTGTAACTTGTTTGAATAAGGATTATTTAGACCCTTGGGTTGTGGAAGTGAATAGTTTCCTAGCTTTCAAGTTGATGATGATGAATTTTGGTATGGGGTTTTCTATGAATGTGACCTACATATGCATTGAGTTGAGTCTATCGGGAACATATTTGTAATTATAATTGAAGATTAGTTTTGGTATGGGAATTTTTATGATGTAAGAGTTTTATGCTCATGATCCTTTATAATCAATTGATGAGGTTGGAATGATTTTCCCTTAAAAAAAGGTTAATGGAGTGAATTAAATAATTTTTTCCTAAATTAGTTTAAAGAAAACTGGGTCAATTATAGATAATATAATGAAGCTTTCCACATGGCTATTGCAACTTATAAATCGGTCTATAGCGGCAGGCTAAATATTGTTAACTTTTAAAACAAGTTCCTCAATTGTATGGGATTCTTCATGTCATGTATTAGAATTGAAATCTAAATTGATCTCACATATTAATGTAAATTAATATGTAAACAGAGAAAGCAGTGAGAAAAGTTCATCGGAGGTCCGGCTGAACTACATCTGATAATTAATTAATCCTGGATTTCTTATTTCAAAGTAATCAACCTGCTAACTAGAGTTAATTTTTAAAACAGAAGAAACAAAACATCATTTCCTATAAACTGACCCTCTGACACCATGATTTATTTTAAAATGTACCAAAAGGTTGCCATTGAAACTGAATTAATTAACTGACGAAACTCCAGTCCTCCTTGGTTACCAAAACGAAGAAGAATCACGGGCCCGTTTCAATGCCTGTTTGCATTGAAATTAAATAATCCTAACAACCGGATGAAACAATCATAAATAAGGGCAAAGGACTTATTGATGTGTTTGGCAAAGGACGTTAAACATAAAGTGGACTGAAAGTGTAGTAGATCTAATTAATGTAAATTTACTTCATTTTGCACCTGGCCATTCGGCCACCCCAAGCAGTGAAAATGGTGGGTAGCAACCCCAAGTGGGGCTGGTGACTATGATTAAAAAGAGATGTTTAAATTTTTTATTGACGTGACAAAATATTGATCGCTTATTAAAATAAACCGTTCAAATTAAATGTATTGCACCTTGTTACAATCCTTAGCAAAGTTATGAAAGTTAAGAGTTTATTGAAAAATGAAATGCTAACAAAAAATTAATCAAGCTTAGGCTTTTAATCATGTGCTTTTCACCTCATGAACCCACAACAAGAAGTTTGTTTGACAACATTTTTTCCTCCCTTTTAAGTTCTCGGGTGATAACATTTTTTCTTTTTTTTTTCTTTTTTTTTTCAAAACAAAACATTAACAAATAATTAAAAACATTAAATACTCAAAAATATTTTTATTTTTAAGTAAACATTTAAAAAAAAAACCACCAAAATTATTAAGACAAAGTGTGTGTATATATATATATATATTATAATGTGATACTGAAAATAATTGATTAGGTACGGGAGTGGAAATTGAAGAGTACATGTCTTTTATTTTTTGGAAATGCATGCTGGCATTTCTATTTTTAACAACTAGTCTGAAAATAATTGATTAAATGCATTTTTTTTTTTTTTTGGGTTATTTGGTATTGTGCTTTAATTAATTAATTATTTTTTTCTAAGCTGGCATTGTGCTTGTTGAATAATGAATAGGACACTCATTTACGCGTTTCCTCAATAAGCCGAAACATTTTTAATTCAAGCCCTATATATAGTTTATTTGTTGTCTCGATATGCAATTTGTTTACAATTGTTATTTATGTTGTTTTGGTATGCTAACAATTTTGTCTCGACCAATTTTTTTTTTTTACATTACTAGATAGTGTTGTAAAAGATGCCTAAATAACTAATCATACAAGTCTGATGAAAAATTAATTTAAAAGAAAGAAAAAAAAAATTAGGGTTGGAGAGCCTGATTATTGACAAGCTGCTAGAATGCCATATATCCATTGAAATTTCCACGAGGCTTGGCGACCTATGGCTAAAGGGCCTATGTGGCCGACAACCCACAACTACAGTCTGGAGGGGCCCCTTGACCTGCAGCTCGAATGGCTTAATAAGGACCCGAGCGCATCATCACTAAATTACAGGCTTCCGGTAGCTGATTATCTGCCAACTCATCCAACGGCCTGCTCGCATCTTGTGCTCCCCTAACAAATTTATGAAAGAAATCTCCACATCACTAACATACCATTGGTGAAAATGCCTGAAACCGTAAAAGGAAGGGCGAGAGACGAAGGCGTATAAAAGAAGCAAGAGGTCTTTCATTCACGCATGCCTAATTGATACCTATATTTTAGTAGTTAAGGCGGTAAATGTCGCATTAACTATTAATTCAACTTGTAAACACTATATATTTTAGTGACCAACATAGTAGTAGCATATAGACTACTACATCAATTTAATTAAAATCATATAGTAGAAACCTTAAAAAAAAAACATATATGTGTCGGTAGTACGTGTATGCATGTATATAAATAAGTATAAGTAAGGTAGTTGTTATTTTACCCATTTTACGAGTGTGAAGACTGGTCAGAGAATTTGGCTGCTCGTGTGCATGGTTGGTTGTATCCACTGAACTGCCATCGATGCGCGCGCGCACACACACAAGGGACGAAGCTTCGTGGGTCGGAGGTTTCGGGCACCGACCAGAGCAGTGGAAAGAAGAAAAAGACAAATAATGGCAAAGGAAACGCACGAGGTGTGCCATAAGATTCTGAGTCTGAGATCGAATCTAAATATCCATAATTGAACAACGTGGGTTTAGCCTGTCTTTACACTAAATCCAAGGTGAAAGCTTCATTTCTTTATATGTATACAGTGAACCAAACCCCCCTGGACTATCATCATTGGTACTTGGAGCTTGGACTATATATCATTCAACCTCTCTATCCCAGTATCCCCTGCCGTGGTACTTTTCTACCCCTACCCCTATCTTCTCGTACTTGCTCCGGCCACCACTCCCACCCTAATTTAGGAGGATTTAACATGGATTGTGATTTTAAGTTCTTATATTATCTCTAGGTACACGTCAGATATTCTCTATGAAAATAACTTCAATCAAGTCTATGATGTAAATGGAGTGCTCCATGTTGGTTAGTTTTGGAAACTCCAATCTTGAAGGCTCAAAGATAAATGGTGGGTGGTGGGTTAGAATGAATGAAAATTTTTTTGAGATTGATTTGAATTAAAAATATGTTATTTTCATCTCTGTCAAATTTCTATTGAATGATGTAAATTAAATGGGTTTTACACTACATCCCGATAAAAATGACTCATTTTCAATACTTTATTTGTTTAAATTGTTAATAATTAATTAGATTGCAAACGCAAGAAAGTTTTTATGAATCTTATTTTTATTTTTTTTGTAAACAAAAGTTTTTATGAATCTTATATGTTGGCTAGCGCCAACATATTTTAAACAGCCTGCCTACTTGTTGAGACATAGGAACACTATATAGACTTTCTTATGTTTATTGTTCGAATTACTAAGCAACAAATTATTAGATGGATGAAGAATTTGCCTTGGAAACTGAAATTGGATTTGTTAGATTTTGGACACGTGTTTCAATCTCAGAGCCAAACCATATAGATAAAAAATAATAATAATAATAATAAATGTTATGTCTTTTAACTGTACATTTGTCTTTTATAGCCAGCATTAGCTCAAATGTGAATAATTAAATTAGACATGCAACTCCTTGGGTTAAAGTGACACCAATTCAGTGTATCAATTAACGTACGTATGGCCCAATGAGGCGGTGCACGGAATCTGAAGTCATTAAGGAGTAACATGTTCAATTAGGGGAAACTAATTAAAATTTGCATGCACACGAGTCACACGACTACTTTAAGATTACCCCAATTAATGCACTCTTACCAAATCTTGTTTCTTGTGGATTAGATTTATACATATAGCTGGTGATCTTCACAAACTGTCAAACTAATAGAAATTCAATATAGTAAGAGATTTTTATAGATTGAATACGTGTCACCAGGGACAGAACCAGGGGTACTTGAGTGGCCAACAGGGTCGGGTTGCCATAATTTCTATTAAAATTAGGCTTAACCTTTCATTTTTATTTGAGGATTAGATTTGCAAGAAAAGATCCAATAGCTAACGATAATAGAACATGCATGTGATATAAAGGCAAATGTTTAGGTTTCTTTCTCTTATAATATATATGATCACAAAATATTTTGTGGATGGAGCCCAAGAGAAGTAGGTGAAATGTCAAGCTCTTTGTATAGCTAAACATGCGTGGCTTGATTATATGAAGCATCTAAATCATGCAGGTTGGTAAGATCAGTATCCTGGAATGGCCACCCTGATCATAAACAAACCATCGATCAGAATGTGGCTTATCTTTTCATGGACCCAAGGAGCCTGCTATAGTAATCCACGGCTATTGGGTCTTTGGGGATTATTATTTATCCTCTTCAACTAGCCTTGTTGTTTCCTTATTTATTTTTAAAATTCATTGATTTTAAAACATGCGATTTAAAAACAACACTTACGATTTTTGAAAACGTAGTTTTTTTCATGTTTTTAAATTCCCATTTTTAAAAATGCACTCTTAAACGAAAGACTTTGCTCCATTTTGCTTTGAAACGTGCTTTTAATATCGAAATTCGAGCTCTATAAGTCTAATTAGAATCGCAAAAGCACTGATCGAGAAAAATTAAATTGGAAATATAGATGGTAATAAATCAGGATATGGACAAAGAGAAGGTCGATCAAATAGTAAGCAAAGCTGGAAAGTGGTGGCTTAATTGAATGGCAAAAAGTGGTCATGAGAGCTCCACGAAGTCCTCCTAGAGGGTACTATTGATGATATGTCTTCTTTTCCATTAGAGAAACCATTATTGGAACACCAAAATTGAGTTGGATACTATACCCCATATGTTTCAACACTTTCTGTTATCTTTCAGAAAAAGATATAATTTCAATAAAAATATTCATGAAAACTTCTTGTTAATTAATTAACTGATATTATGAGCTTTGTTAAATTACATTTTACCCCCTAAACTGCTACACCAATTATACACTTGCACCTCTTGATTAAAACTCAAAACAACTCAGGCCTACAAACTATATATCAAAAATAGTTCAATTAGTTATACCATGATCAGTTAGATTTAATCGTTAGTTAGGTGCACATGAACCATTTATTTTGCCCAAAATACCCTCAACTTGACGGATACAATTTCAAAAATGCCCTTGGTGAGGCAAGTTGAGGTTTGGTTTGGGTGACTGTTGTGCCCACAGCCACTATCTTTTCATTTTTTGGGTGGTTGTGCAGCCACTCATTGTTTGTTTTTGGGGGACTAGTTGACTTCTTTTGGGGTGGATGCACGACCACCCATAGTTTTTCTTGGAGAGGCAGCACAACCATGCACCCTCTATTTTCTTTTGAGCCACCCATTGTTTTCTCTTCAACCCTCTTGATCTTCTAGGGTACCCATGTAACCATCCCTTATATATCTTCTTTTGGGGTGGCTACGACCCACCCTCAAGCAATCAAGAGAGGGATATATAGTTTTGGAATTTTCTCTCTTTAGCTGTGATATATTTGGCAGAATTAACCGTTCATGTGCACGTGATAATTAGAACATGTAAAATCCAAGTTAGAGGGTAACTCGAAATATTTTGATAGTTTATATGTATAAACATGCCATGAGTCGTAGTTTAAAGGTGTAAGTGTCATTGAAGTGGTAGTTTAGGAGAATAAAGTGTAATATACCCTTTAATTTCAACATAAAATGGGATAACTTAGAGGCCAGTTATTAAAAAATTGTGAGAGGTATTCATGTACAAATTATATTCAAATATTGCCAGCAATCCAATGCATGCACCGCAATTTGTCGTCCTTCCTTGCTCAGCCAAAATTTTCATAGTCTGTTTAACAATAGGTGTATATATATAATAGTATTAGATCATCCACCAAAACTTTTTGGGCCAGCTCATATATATATATATATATATATATATATATATATATATATTAATTCAAGCTCCTGTAAGATTTTTTTTTTTTTTTTTTTTTTTTTTTTTTCAGATTTGCAGCAATTTTATTTATAAGGTTTCGATGGAGAAATCTATAGTTGGTGAGATAGAGTGTCTCATGTTCAATATTATATGCATGCTTCTGCACATATGTCTGCATAAGAATTTAAGCTTCAACTAAAGCATACATGTCATTGGAACTACCGATTTAAAATTACAATTATTTGCTTCATCTTTCCGGACATCAAATTAATAGGATCTCTCGAGAGTATTTTCAAATTCATTATTAACACTATATATATATATATATATATATATATATATATGAGTGCATCAGTATCAGAATTAAATCAAATATACATGCATGCAGGCTCAAGTTCCTAGATAAATTGGGTTGGAATCAAATAGAATAAAAGATTTTGAGCACAACTACTGCTATCAATATATGCATGCATGGGTGCTAAGCTCGAGTAAAGATTGTACGAAATTCTATTATTTATTTTTTATAAAATCTTTAAGAGTAATACTAGATACTCTAATTCTATTTTCTTTCCTCATTTCCTCTCTCCTCTAGTCGAGAGAACAAATCAAAAGAGAGGAAATGAGGATAGGCCCATGGCCAGCCTGTTACAATGAAAAGCCCAATAAGTTAAGCAGTGCAAAGCAAGTAATTATTGGAAAATGATATATATATATATATATATATATATGTGTGTGTGATTAATTTTAATCACACGTACATTCGTGCCATTTAAATGATGTAGATTAAAGGTGTGAAAAATAAATATACCAAAAAGGCGGATAAATAAAGTTATTCGTAAAGGTACAATAATATGAGTAATGTTAGACGTTCTTTCATGTCTTTTTTGTATTTCTCAAAAATTAATATATCTTTTAAAATCATCATTAAATCAAAATTTAATAGTGATTTATTACAAATTAAAAAATATATATATGAATAAAGTTATCCATGAATATTGCATTAGAATATAGGGTAGTGCTTGAAAGATTAATGTCCCAATCATCGATCTCAAATATCTTTTTTGGAATCATTCCCATGTATCTTTTCATCTTTAAGCTTAATTGTCTGTGTTGCCTAGATAATGGAAATGATGATCTTCCTTCTAAGCTCTTCTTTGTTATCTCTTTACTTACATATTCATCTTAATTATTTTGTTTAACTTGCACGATTGAAGAATTATGTAATATATGTACTCCATCTTTAATTTTCTTTTTGTAAGGTGGTTGCGTGCGTTCTTTTATGGCTTATATTTTAGTCCAAAAAAAGACACATACATCAGACCTATGATCCCAGATCGATAAAATGGATTGAATCAATCTCGAGCACTTTCTATGTAGGCGAGATTTTAGACCTAATCCAACTCTTTTTGCCCCTCGAACAAAAAAATAAGAACAAAGCATATATTTTTTTTTCTTTAAAAAATAAAAATAAACAAAGAACAATTAAACATTGCGTTTTGGGGTGGATCGGCCACCCCTGAAACCCATGCAGGGTAGCCAATCCACCCCCAAATGTTGGAGGTGGTCGGTCAACCACCCAAACCCCATTTTCTTTGAATTTTAAAATTTTTTTATTTTTTTTTTTAATTCTAAGAATATATAATTAAGTAAATTCAGTTTCTAAATTACAGACATTTTCATCGTTTCACATTAAAAATAAACACAAATATATTAGTAAGTGTGCGCTTTTCCATTTGATTTAACGATTTTAGACCCGAGTCTTTTGCCAATGATTGGTAGTTGAAACTTGAAATGCGTTGAATGAAACAAGTAATAATTCGTAGGAAGATAGAAAACGATTTTTATCATTTCTCTATATATATAAATAGGTACGTATTACATTCATTAACATCATCCCAAGTTTTTTATATTGGTATACATTGGTAGAATGCATGCTTTAGGAATTTTAGGAATCTTAAGAAATCCTAATTTTAGACTAAAAAAAAAAACAATTTAGAATACTATTGATAGCTGTTTGGATTATCTTTTTATAGGAAAAAAACAACTATAGTCGTCACAGTTTTTTTTGGCACTTCACAGTTTTTTTCTTTTTCTTTTTCTTTTTTCTGGGTTCTCTTTTAAGTCATATATATATAAATGGCACATTCGTTAGCATGATCTCCAAGCTTATTGCTGTATACATAAAAATGGCCTCCCTTACCTTCTTTGTTATACTGATGATATCCTTCAAAGCATGCAACGCCATAAATACAACGCCCATAACTACACCAAAGTTTCCTGCCGTTTTCATCTTCGGTGACTCAACTGTAGATTCCGGCAACAATAACTATTTTGAAACACTAGGTCGGGCCAACCATAAGCCATATGGCCAAGACTTTCCTGGCCATGTTCCGACAGGGAGGTTTTCTAACGGAAAACTGGTTTCAGACTTCTTGGCCTCCATGTTGGGGATAAAAGAAACTGTCCCTCCTTTCTTGGATCCAAGCCTATCGGATCATGAACTCCAAACGGGTGTCTGCTTTGCGTCGTCCGGTGCCGGGTACGACGATATAACGCCGGGAGTAACCCGAGTAATTCCGGTGATGAACCAGGTTGAGCTGTTCAAGAAGTATATTGCGAGGCTCAAGGGAATTGTAGGAGAAGAAGAAGCTAAGAAGATAATTAACGGATCATTGGTTATTATTAGTGCAGGAACTAACGACTTTGTTTTTAATTTCTACGACACACCGACAAGGCGGTTACAGTTTAACGTTAGTCAATACCAAGATTTTCTTCAAAACAGGCTGCAAAACCTTGTTAAGGTAATTACATAATTCTCTTCGTTTTGCATGCATGTTTTAATGTTCTTCATTAAATTGAAATAGTAGTCCGTTAAAATATTAATTAAATGATTAAATTTTTTATTTTATTTTATTTTAACTTAGGTTTGTGAAATAGATTGTGACTAACATGGTATTAAAGTGACTTAGCTATCTTCTAATCACATTATGAGACAATCGTCAAGCTCCAATTAGTTAATTAAATGATTAAATTTATCATTTGTTATTATCTTACAAGATTTTAAAACTAGTCGTATCAAAGAAAGTCCTGAATTCAAACCTATTATCATCACATTTTCATTTTATTTTGTTGATGTGACACTGTAAATGATCCGCCTTTAATTTTTGTTAAAAATAAAATAAGATACTGACCGATCAAATAATTGATATATTGACCATAATTATACATCAACAAATTATGATAAAAGTATGGTATATAACATTTCAGATGTCATAACAAATTGGTTATAGTGGCTGCTAATTAATTGTAATACAACCATTATATATATATACCTATATTAATGTTTTTCATTTATATGTAAACTTGCAGCAACTGTACGATCTGGGAAGCCGTAAAATGCTTATAGCTGGATTTGTTCCACTTGGTTGCTTGCCGTTTCAGTTAACCTTGAAGTTTCGGAATCCCTTTGAGAGAAAGTGTATACAGGACCAAAATTTAGATTCAAGAAATTATAATGAAAAGCTTGTTAATCTATTACCCCAAATGCAGGCGAAGCTTCCACATAGTCATATTGCCTATGCTGACGTGTATGAGCCTTTGATTGACATGATTAATAATCCAAAAAAGTATGGTAAGTTCATCCACCTACCTCTCCTCTCAACTCTAATTTGGCTTGCATTGTATTATTCAATTACATTTAATGTTGTATACCGAATTTTTATCTCACATTAATACTGACGTGGTAACTCTAATCAACTTTTGGGTTTTCATTTAAAAAATATATATATATATTGTCCGAGAGTTGATTAAAATTGTTACGTCATCGTTGTGGGATTAAAATGGGATCAGGATCCCTTCCTCTTCTAAATTTGAGGTTCTCTTATTATTAAATCGTAGCTATGCATGCTTTACATCTAACAATCCACAACGTACCTGCTGTCACACAAAATAAATGCTAAAATTAATGAAACTTTAATATCTCAATGAACTAGAGAGAAAATAAAATTTCATTAACTTTAGCATTTATTTTGTATGACAGTTAGCACGTTGTGGATTGTTAGATGTAAAGCATGGTTAGGATTTAATAATAAGAGAATCTCAAATTTAAAAGAAATTTGAGGGGATCCTAATCCATAAAAATGTGGTATATATATATATATATGTAGTAGCATTATTACTATTCAATAACATGACTCTTTTTTATCATTGAATATCAAGGGCCAGGGTATCTCGGAGCATTAAATGATGAGTAATATTAGAAATCACATTTACATCTTCTCATTATCACATCCTCATAATATGGTAGTGCCAATTAGCACTTAGATCAAGCTGATTAGCACTACCATGTTAGCATGATGTAATAATGGTGAGATAAAAGTATAGTTTCTAGCATTATTCTTAAATGAATTTATGCAAAAAATAGTTGGTTTTATTCATGATAATTGATATTCAATAACAAGAGATGTCGTATTACTGAATAACAAGATGTGATTGGAACTCTAGCTAGCAGTAATGGTTCTTATATGCCGGCCTTTCTAAGCGGGAGCAATTACGTTTATCTCTTTAAACTATCATCAAATTTGCAATATTCTCTCAAGCTATTAACAATTTTATCTCCAAACTACTTATCACTCTCACTTACGTGGACCTTCATTTGATTTTCTGTTAAATTCGATGAAATATGAGCCACGTACGTGCTCAAGGTCTAAAATGTTAGACAATAGTTTAAGGGGGTAATTACTGCAGTTTTTCTTTTTTTCTTTAGAGTATTGCATATTGAGACAGAACTTACATAAATTACGTCTTGCCCAACAGGTTTTGAAGAAACTAATAAAGCATGTTGTGGCACCGGGTTGATAGAATTCGGACCGTTGTGTACTCCGGTGACTCCAACGTGTGAGAAGGTTTCAAACTACTTATTTTGGGACGCCGCTCATCCAACTGAACTGGCCTTCCGGTACATCGCCGAAATTCTGGTGAAGCAAGCCATTCCCAAGTTAGTGTGAACATAACCGTTGGTTAATTCAGTCCGACACAGCCACACAATAGAACAGTTTAGATAGAAATTTGTCATTTTTGTTAATTAGAATATTAATTAGTTACATAATTAAATTTATTTATTTCATAAGTTTAAGTTTTTTTGGATAAATGATGATTTAACATGATATTCAAGTAAATGTTATTAATTCGAATTTTGTCTTCATCATTCACATTTCATTTTATTATTATTATTATTATTATTATTATTTTGTGTGTTTAATCTCACTAATTAAGTTTTTGGGATTAGTGATTATCTCAACCATGTGTCCGTGGGATAAATATAAGGTAACTTGATGGATATATAATTTTGGGGGTATACAAGCAAACTGATTATTAATCGCTAATAACAGCTAACTGCATAATTGCTTTGATAGGTGGTTAATTGCTAACACCTAAGACGATGCCGTTAACAGTTTTAGAGTAAGCATAGCAAAGGTGATTTATATATATATAAAATACACAAAAACAATGTCGTCACGTCGTTGGCAAAAGTCGTAGGCTGAAAATTCCCCACAATAGCATTTTCCATAGCTATTTAAAGAATGCAAATAACTGATCTCTTTTAAAACATTTATTCAGGCTGAAAACGATTTACAATAAGCTTTAAAAAAGGGTCTAAAAAAGGCTCAAAAAGCTCACTACTTGACATGCACTTAGCGGTGTGGTTTGACTTTCAATAAAACTGCCATAATCACCGATTAATGGTTAACAGCCTTAATGTGGTGGATACACTTGTTTAAAAGTGATAACCACCTAAGGCAGTTACAATTGTGGTTAAAAGGTAATAATTATAATCATAATCGCTTATATAGCCCTAGATATGAGTTTGACTTGTGAAAAAATGACTAACAATTTTTTTATGCCAAAATAAATGGTGGATATTGCTTGGAAAGAAAAAAATAATTGGAGTTCTCCCCTAATTTAGCAATCCCTAGTTGTTGTTTCCACAAAAGGATCTTTAAAGTTGTTTTTTTTTTTTTTCACTAGAGACAAGCTAAACTCATTCGATATTAATTTCAAAAGTAGAGAAATATTAATAACATCGTTGATTTTGCATTTTTTTTTCTTTTTTTCTATTATGTGAAAATAAAGCTAGGTAGAGTGCACGGAATTAAAACAATGAAAGATCACTTATTTTGTCTCTCGAGTTTGCAAGTGTACCAAACTCATGTTTGGGTATCAAAAGTATCAAATTTATCCTAGAAATAACGTATCTAATATAATCATCTCGTTAGCTGTTTAACAAAGAGAATTAATGATAGAGATATAACTTTGGCCCAATTTTACTCTTATGTGATTATTTAAAAAAAAAATTTAAAAGAGAGTATCAAATAAAAAAAAGGACCACATGAGATGTGTAATTACTTCAAAAAAATATATTTTTATTTTTATTTTTTTTATAAAAAAAGACCACATAAGAGAAAATTATGTTTGGCCAAAGTTGTGTCTCTATCATTCATCTTTGACAAAATCCAAGAATTCACATTACATCCAATCGTCGATTGACATATGGTATGACCGATAACACAACCTTGAATGTATATATATAATAATTAAAAAATAAATAAATAATAAAACAAACATAACTCCTCTAATGGAGTTATAGCAAAGATTTGATCAGTACCTTCTCCACCAAAGGATACAACTCTCTTTTTATTGAAAGCAAGTCAAATGAAATTTTCCAACAGTAACCCACATACCATATGCAACAGTGATTTTGTAAATGGACAAATCAAGTGGGAAATAGGAATCTCTTTCAATATTGTGTTTGAGTGTGTTCATATTTGTTAAACTAATGGTTAACTGATTAAATTGACATTTTTCTATCAGCTAACCTTTTTGGATAACTAGTTATTTAACATGGTATCAGTCCTTGACCCAATTAGTTGTGGCCCATCATCTCCAATTTGCTGCACGTGTTGGCCTGATGTCCTCTCTCCACATGTGAGGGGATGTGTTGAAAATCTCATATTGTTTGGATATTAAGGAGATGGGTCATTTGTAAGGGTGAGGAGAAACCTCAACTCTTGAGCTAACTTATGAATTAAATTAGGGTCAAGACCCATTTCTAACAATATTATCATGCATACGGAAGGTTGAAGGAGAGCATACGTACATATTATCTCAAATGGTACAAATAACTTGACATCCTGGACAATTTTACAGTGAATCATGAGATGTTCTCCCTCATTAAAAATGGTCGTGTATTGAATGTTCTCTTCTTATTGAGCTCTATATATAGACTACGCTTTCCTGCAAGGGAATTCACTCATTCAGACACCTGAAGAAATGAAAATGTTATTACCATCTTCCTTCATCATATTCCTTCAGGTCTTAACCACCATCTCCCACACATGCAAAGCCTCTGCAGCTGCAAAATTCACGACTATGCTAGTATTTGGTGATTCATCGGTAGATACCGGTAATAACAACTATGTTTTAACCTCTTTTCAGGCCAACCATTACCCATATGGTCAAAATTATCCCGGTCAAGTTCCTACAGGGAGGTTTTCTGATGGGAAACTCATTCCTGACTTTATAGCAAGCTCTCTAGGAATCAAAGAGAGTGTTCCTCCCTTTCTAGATCCACTAATATCGAACGATGAACTCCGAACCGGTGTTAATTTTGCATCGGCTGGATCCGGGTTCGATGAACTGACTACTGCTGCATCTGGGGTCATCCCGTTTGCGACGCAGATCCTGTACTTCAAAAGTTACATAGAAAGGCTTAAAGTGTTTGTAGGGGAAGCCGAGGCTACGAAGATAATTAATGGTGCTTTGGTCATTATTAGTGCTGGAACTAATGACTTCGCTATCAATTTCTATACTTTACCTACAAGGAGGCTGCAATTCACTGTTGGTGGGTACCAAGATTTTCTACAGAGTAAGATAAAAGAATTTGTTCAGGTAAAACATGCTTCCTCTACTTTCTGGCCTCATAAAAATGCTAGCCTGCCCATACCTATATATGATTTATGTACAGCTAGGTTACGCGTTGACGTGGTATTGCCACATGAACCCCAAAAAGCTGCACAACGAAGGAGTTTTTGCGTCCTTACTAAGGGATGTGGCTGAACAGCCACCTCAGCCACTCCCCTGGGGTAACGGGGTAATTGATCACCCACACCAAACCTCTAGCTAGGGTGGTCGCGCGCGACCACGTACCTGGTTGTCAACCACCAGATCTCTAGTGCAAATTTTATGGTTGGCGTGGCAGTGCCACAGTTAGTTAGGGCGTAAGCAGGACTGCATAAACCTCTTGTACTGTAGCATTACTCTAATTATCACACTGATGTTTCATTGTGTGTGAATCTACAGGAACTTTTCGATCTGGGATGCCGTACTATGATTATAGGAGGGCTTCCTCCTATTGGTTGTGCACCCATTCAAATAACCGCGAATTTTAAGGCCCCGTACAACAGAACATGTGTGCAGGAACAGAATTTAGACGCACAATCTTATAATCAGAAGCTTGCAAACCTCGTACCTAGAGTGCAGCAATCACTTCCAGGGAGCAGGCTCATCTTTTCGGACACCTATGAGCTGCTGTATGACATGATCAACAATCCACAGAAATATGGTATGGCCTTTTACGTAGACTACTCTTCACACTCATTTTTTATCGACTATCATAGCGTGTTTTAAGTGGCTTGGCTGACACATTAATCGGTATAAAGTGAAGAGTAGCATTTCTCCATAATAGTTTTCTCTACCACTCTGTAACGTGGGACTCATAATTTTTTTGGTGCAACTTCAGGCTTTGTGGAAACCAACAGAGGGTGCTGCGGAACAGGGTTTACTGAAGCCGGTTTATCATGTAATCAGATTACTCCATTGTGTGCAAACGCTTCCCAGTACTTGTTTTGGGATTGCATTCATCCCAGCCAAGCAGCATACCAGTATTTTGCTAAGTACCTAGAGGATAAAATCATTCCCATCCTTTCAACAGATCACAGCCGTTGAATTATCCAACCCAAGAAATGGAAAATCCTCCTTTTCTTCCATGTCAATCAGAATAAAAGGAAGAGCTTCTGTATTTTACGATTCAAAGTAATTTTATTTAGTTTAATAAATATCCTCTTCAAAGCTATATAGTTTATTTACGATTCAAAGCTATATATTTAAAATGTCATTAGCGGCGACAACCATGTCCCGCTAATGATATGATAAAAATAAAAAAAAAATAATAATAAAACGCTTATAACAGAGGGTGTTAGAGATCAAGCAGTTAATCCATAGCAGGGCAGCTCATTTGCTTTCTTGTGTTGTTGCTAATAGATTTGTGTACAAGAAAGAATCTCAGTGAAGTTATATCCAATAAAACAATGTCTACAGAAACGAGAATCATAAACTTCAAGCCATATATGCAAGACCTAAATGCATGTGTTTATCATGATATACACCAAATAATGCAGAGCATTTTACAAAGTTCATCCTAAGATGGTAAGATAATAATACTAAAGCATGCATTGCCAAAAATACATCACATAGTCAAGCACATATATATTTCAGATAAGTGCAGACAAAGATGTGGAGATAAACACATGGCTAACATACTAGGAATCTATTGCATTAACTGCTGAACATGTACTCAAAAGCAGTCTTCCTTAATTACTGCTCATACTTTAGCAATGCTAAATGCTGTTGCTGCATTAGTAAATGATATTTTCAATATTTAAACTTTAAAGTAGTCAATAACATTGAAAATCTGGAGAGAAATGAACTTGATAGATAATAAATGTCGTATTATTGAATGGAACTCTAGCAGTAATGGTTCTTATATGGCCTTTCTAAGTGGGGCAATTACATTTATCTCCTTAAACTATCATCAAATTTGTAATATTCTCCCAAGCTATTAAAAGTTTTAATTGACCCTCCACCCCTCCAAACTACTTATCACTTTCACTTACCTGAACCTTCATTTGATTTTCTGTTAAATCCAATGAAAAATGAGCCACGTGCACATGGCGTAACATGTTAGACAATAGTTTAAGGAGGTAATTAGTGCGGTTTTTTTTTTTTTCCTTTTCTTTTGAGTACTATTGCATATTTAGACAGAACTTGCATAAATTATGTCTTGCCCAACAGGTTTTGAAAAAACTAAGAAAGCGTGTTGTGGCACCGGGTTGATAGAATTCGGACCGCTGTGTACTCTGATGAGTCCAACGTGTGAGAAGGTTTCAAACTACTTATTTTGGGACGCCGCTCATCCGGCCAACTGAACCGGCATATCAGTACATCGTCGAAATTCTAGTGAAGCAAGCCATTCCCAAGTCAAGAGTTTAAATTAGAACAGTTTAGATGGAAAGTTGTCCTTCTTGTTAGAATATTAAATTTATTTATTTTTCATAAGCTTAAGTTTTTTTAGATAAATAATGATTTGATATGATATATATGTAAATAAAGGTCAAGAGTTTTGAATTTTGTCTCCGTCATTCACATTTCATTTCAATTAAATTAATATTTTGTGTTTAATCTCACTGATTGAGTTTTTGGGATTAGTGATTATCTCAACTATGTATCCATATCGAGAATAACTTCTATAAGGAGCTGGTGTAAACCAGCTCCTTTGTACCCACCAATTAGAATTAAACATCTAGGATTATCACACCAAAAGAAATAAAGTGAAAAACACCAGATTAACTCTCATCACAAAGCTTGGATGGAAGCTCCTCACCTCTTCAAACTCCATGTGGGTGCATCAACTCCAAGGTAAGTATATTCTCTCTGGTTCTTTTCTCTCCCCCCCTCCCCATTCTGCTCCCTCATGGCTATGGAAAGGCATTCTCTCTTCTTTGCCTGTAATCTCCCAAGGAGCCTGCCATAGAGTCCATGCTCACTCCTCCATTCCAATTTGGAATTCACCCTGGATTCCCTCTGTAAAACCCGAGAAAATAATTAAATTTATTATTAATAATCTCATAGTAATTTAAATTAATTAATAAGATAAATAGTATATATGATGATTTAGAATAATAGATATAATAATAATGATGATTTTATCATAATTGGAATATGTCTAAGAATAATATAATAACAATAATAATATCTAATGATATATTTATGTAATAGTTTTAATGATAGGAGAATAACTAATAATAATGTTAGTGTGACAAATGATTAATAAAATAAAATAGGTTTATGTTTTAGCATAATAATGTATAATAATAAGTGAAGATGTAAATAATTAATGGTGATGGTAAGTTGTAGTTATAATAAATAAAAATAGTGTAGGGAATTATAAAGGGTAATAAAGATAGAATTTAATTATAGTGTGGGGTAATCTTATAATTTTTAAAAGATGGGGCTTTAAATAAAAAATGAAATCCTATCTTAGGCCAAGTGTTGGGCTCTTATTGGCCATGGGAGATGCCTTATCTCATTCCCCATGGGCCCACGTGGGCAGCAGCCCCCCTCCCCCTCTTTTTCGGTTTTTCCCCATTTCTTTCTTTTCTTCTCCCTCACTCACGCATGCTCCATCTTTCTCCCTTTCTCTCCTTTCTTCCTTTTCTTCTCACCTCTATGTTCTTCACACCCGCACACTCAGATCATGAGAGAGAGCAGAACGTGAGAGAGAGAGAGAGAGAGAGAGAGCTGCTGTATGGAAGAAGAGAAGAGAGAAGAAAACGTGGGTTCTGGAAAGTTCCGTCCAGTCAGCATCAACGGCTCCGATCGACGATCATCCGTGGTCCGATGAAGCTGAAATTTTGCAGGGAGGTTCACAACACGTGAATCTCCATTGTGAACGGTGGAGATCGGATTTGGAGCAATCTGCAGTCGTTTTCTTGCACGTGAACAGTAGCTCCATTTTGGAGTGATTCCAGCCATGAGAGCTTGGGGTAAAATCTCTAGTCTCCCTCCATTTTCATTATACCCATTAGGATTGAAGCTTGAAATCTTGATGATTTGTGAGAATTTAATTAGGTCCGAAAATTAGGGTTCTTATATAGGGATTTTGGGGCTTTTGTTAAGTTATTGAATTTCTAGCATTTTCTTTGTATTATCATGATACCCATTGAGTATTGTGCACGAAAATCATTTAGATTTGTGATTTAGGTAATCTCTAATTAGGTTTAGAATTTTGGGAATTTTAGTAAGTAGTTAAATGCCTAGTATTAATGTGGGGCTTTTATGTAATAGATTTATATGTAGTATTCAAGTTTCGGTTAGTGAATTAATGAATTGAATTCTAATTGTACATATGGGTTAAGTATAGGCATAAACCCTAATTTTATATATGTTGTGTTAATTTAGGGTTTTTGGTAAGTGAATACTAAGAGGGTTTAAATGGTTTAATTGCATTTAAGTGATAATTAACTCTAGGTTTTTATAGGTTCTATGTAGATTAATACCTAGTTTAGGTTCTAGTGTCATATTAGAATCATAGTGATTATTATAATTGTTTATGAATATGATAAATTGGGGTAAAGCGACAAGGAGCATGAATATGTAAGATAAGAAGATTGTAGTGTCTACTTAGTTATGAGGAAGTGTGAAGTTCTTGTAGGGTTCAAATATCTTAGTGTAGTGAAGTTTGAGTTGAGATTAATGATGTGTTTATGTTGTAAATGCCTAGGTGCATTGTGGTTAAGTCAAGAGTTCAATTGAAGGGTACTCGGATGACCAAGGTAAGTATTTTACTTATCGGGCAAAAGAAAAAGGTTACTATTTTAAAGTATAAAAGACGTTTGGTTGAATGATTGATGTATGATGTTTGAGCTTGAGATGCTATGGCTATTTATGATGTTTCATGAGATGTTTGGAAGGTTGATTTAAAGTGATTGTGATAATATGCTTATGTATGATGTCTTATGAGATGAGTTTGATGAAGTGTTATTATGAGTATTTGATGGTTCACATGGTTTAAGGAAAGATTATATGATGTTCATGATATGAGATATGATATTATGAGTTTATGTTTTGTTAACATGAGCATGAGCATGTCATGAGTAATGAAATAAAATGAAAACCATGGGTGACGGCTCCCGTAGTGAGACAAGTCTCGTACAGGAGTTAGCCTCCTTGGAAAACATACATGAGTGGTGGTGGCGGCTCCATTAGCAAGACAAGTCTTCTACCGCAGGTAGCCTCCCAATGAATGGTATGACGGCTCGGTAGCAAGACAAGTCTTCTACCGCATGAGGTTAACCTCCCAATGGAAAAGGCACAAGATGATGAGCATAAGCATGAGCATACGTATAGTATATGATTGATTGATTTATACTAGGCGTATCAATATGCATATATGTATTTGGTATGGGAGACGCATATGTATATTGTTATGGCTAGACATTGCATGAGGACATCTAATATGTTTTATTGTTGAGTTATGATATGTAAATGTGATATGTAAATGATATGTAGATGTGAACAAAGATAAATGATTATTTTGGATAAACTAGTAAGTTCTATACTCTGAGGTCTCTATTTTTAATAGAGACGGTGGGCTCATAATTCCACTGTCTGGGTTTCCTGCTCGGGGTGAGATGAGGTTGATGTTGTGAGACTAGTTGTTAGTCTTGTTTGGTGGAGCACATATGTATAGGCTTTGTTGTGAGTATTTTGTATATGGCGTGTCTTGTGACACCTTTGTTTAGCTATTCTTTTATGTAAAGCTTTATTCACATAAATGTATTTATCACTCTAAGGTGTTAGATTATGTCTAATATTATTTATATTTCACGCAAAGATGTAAACTCTGATTTATCATTGATGATGCATATAGGTCTGGTAGACTATTTATATTGTCAATCAGGTTATTGCATGGGTTCATGGCATACTACGGTATAGCCATGCCACTGTGACAATCCGCTTGTTGTGGGTTTATGGTTTTAAAAAGAAAAATTTTTAATTATGCTTTTATCATAAGCGGGTCGTCACAGAAAATGGTATCAGAGCAAATGGTACCAAGTTCTTTAGGGAACTTGCTATCATAGCAACTATTATATATTAAGCAGCTAGGTTCATAGGGTTAAGTCTAGTGATAGTTTAAGGATAACACCAGAGCTATAGGAATCTTAAAAGCTTCAAGAAAATCTAATAAGCTAAAATTTTTATGAGATTAGGACTATGTTGATTGTGTGTGGTGCATCGTAGATTTGCTATATGTGCGTGTTTACGATATAACATTATTTATTCAGTTGTGTATGTCATAAATTCAAGGGGACGAGAGATTCGTAGTGATGATATATTAAAGACTTTGAAAAGAAGGATAAGGTTGGTTAAGATTATTAGAATTATATCAAGTATGGTTGTAGGAGTGACTGGATGATTATTTGAATATTATGAGTATTTGACCATCATGAATATTGAGGTATAATAAATCTGGATATCTAGACTATGTTCATTCGAGATTTTTGTGGTTGGTGTTTAATAATTATTGAAAAGAATTGAAGTTCCAAATGAGACTAGGAATTTCTTCAAATGGAGTTTTTGAATCTGCAAGATTCCATAATTTTCACTATAAGGATAAAATGGATTGATGATGTTTTAATTTGGTGAAGTTGGTTAAGTACTACACCTAGATATATGAGGATCTTAATATTTGAAATATTGAGGTATTTTGATTGAAGATGTATTATGTTTTGAGATATCTTATGGAGTCTTTGATTCAAGATTGATATAAATTTCATGGAATAGTGTGGGTTGCTAATTCTCATTTCAGACTCAAACGAACTTGAGATATAAGTGGCTATTCTTGATTTTAATCATGGAGTAAAGGTAGTAAAGTTATTTGATGGTTCATGGTGTTTTGAGGAGCATATTAATGTGGGTAAAATGGGATTCATAAGGACTATATGATAATTTTTTTTAATGGTGTGAATTAGTGGACTTTAAGAATGTTTTTCTTGAAGGAAATTACATCAGAATTTTATTGCAATGCTTTACTTGGAAGTTGATTCCGCATAGGTATGGCCTATATTATGGTTGGAGGTAAATAGTAAGAAAGATTACCATTGGTCATCAATGAAAATTTTAGAATAAGTGTTTAAAAGAACTAAGCATGACCAACCAATAGAGGTTTGATCAATCATTTCTCAAAGGCCAATTTAGGGTTTAGAGAAGAAGATGGAAAAATATTAAATTCATAAATTATGGTATGGAGATTGTTTTCTTAAAGTTACATGGAAGATTTTGCAAATGTGGATGAAGGTATGATCATTATTTGGTGGTTTGATTAACATTCTGGCAATATGGTAGGAAGCTCATTATTGTATCGGAGGATTAAATTTCTTGGATAGTTTATGTGGTAATGGAAATTGAAAGAAGTAATCTAGTAGTTGATTGATTTTTGACAGGGATGATTATTTTAAATTATGATTGAGGAGTTTATGAGGGTTAGATGGTTGAAGGTTGGGTTTTGAAGTTCTTGTATAGGAATATTGATATGAGCACTACAATTGTAAGGTATGAATGTTAAAGGCATCCTGTTGAATTCGATTTCTGATCTTTGAGGATGAGGAATTGTTAACAATTGTATTTAGGCTTGAGAATAATAAAATAGATTAGTGATTCTTGTTGAGCCTCGAGTGTAGGTATAGATACATGATGACATCTTTAGATAATATATGTGAAATTTTTTGAGGTTGAAGTTATGTAGGTATTGCAATACCATTGTTCGAAATACTTAGTAGGAAAGAGATTATTGATGGAAACTTTATTTTTAGCTTAAGAGTATGACTAAATATTTGAGATTTCCCAACTCTTTTAAGGTCAATTCAAGATTAGATGGTCATTAGAAAATATTTATGTTTGATCGAAAGATTGTGATTTGGGGACTTATAATAGTAAATGAGCATTGAAGGTTTTGAAGTATGGTGTTATAGTACTTTGGAAATATGGTCGGAGATTTTGATATCAAAAAGTTCTCTGAAATTCCTATGATGAGGGATAAACTTTAAACATCTAGAATTTTGGGATCGAGATAAATTGTGGGATTACGATTATTGACGTATAAAAGTGTTGTAGCTAGGGAAGGATGTGAATATTTGAGCTATAGCAACACAAGAGATGGCTTTTGAATATAACAAAGTCCAAGATACTGAAATTTTGGGTTCTAGCTCATTAATGTTGGATAAGAGACAAAGAGTTTCAATTGGATACAAGGTTCCTTACTAATATTGTGGTATAAGACAGTTATATGTTGACAGCACCAAGAGATTAAGGGCACTTGGAAGAACACTCTTGCACTAAATTTAAGGTTAATGATTGATAAATTCTTGGGTTATTGTCGAGAGTCTTGGTTTATGGAATGATTGGATTGGTACAAATTATAATATGCAGGATTAAGGAGGTAAGGTAGGTCAATGATTTATGGGTTGTATGTCAAAATTCTTGTGGATTTTAGTATGTGTCTTTGATTTGAGACATGACTAAGAAATAGAAAGTTGGCTTAAGTAGTTATATACAATTTATTAACAGAATCATGTTTTGAGGGATAATGTTGGATTTAGAAGGTGTTAAGCAACTATGTTTACAAAGTAGAGTTTATGATCATGCAACGTAATAGCAAAGCTTGAAATTTATATGACTATAGTAATTACATAGAGTATACAAATTTAGACGAAATTTTATAAGGAGGAGAATGTAAAACCGAGAAAATAATTAAATTTATTATTAATAATCTCATAGTAATTTAAATTAATTAATAAGATAAATAGTATATATGATGATTTAGAATAATAGATATAATAATAATGATGATTTTATCATAATTGGAATATGTCTAAGAATAATATAATAACAATAATAATATCTAATGATATATTTATGTAATAGTTTTAATGATAGGGAGAATAACTAATAATAATGTTAGTGTGACAAATGATTAATAAAATAAAATAGGTTTATGTTTTTAGCATAATAATGTATAATAATAAGTGAAGATGTAAATAATTAATGGTGATGGTAAGTTGTAGTTATAATAAATAAAAATAGTGTAGGGAATTATAAAGGGTAATAAAGATAGAATTTAATTATAGTGTGGGGTAATCTTATAATTTTTAAAAGATGGGGCTTTAAATAAAAAATGAAATCCTATCTTAGGCCAAGTGTTGGGCTCTTATTGGCCATGGGAGATGCCTTATCTCATTCCCCATGGGCCCACGTGGGCAGCAGCCCCCTCCCCCTCTTTTTCCCCATTTCTTTCTTTTCTTCTCCTCACTCATGCATGCTCCATCTTCTCCCTTTCTCTCCTTTCTTCCTTTTCTTCTCACCTCTATGTTCTTCACACCCGCACTCAGATCATGAGAGAGAGCAGAACGTGAGAGAGAGAGAGAGAGAGAGAGAGAGCTGCTGTATGGAAGAAGAGAAGAGAGAAGAAAACGTGGGTTCTGGAAAGTTCCGTCCAGTCAGCATCAACGGCTCCGATCGACGATCATCCGTGGTCCGATGAAGCTGAAATTTTGTAGGAGGTTCACAACACGTGAATCTCCATTGTGAACGTGGAGATCGGATTTGGAGCAATCTGCAGTCGTTTTCTTGCACGTGAACAGTAGCTCCATTTTGGAGTGATTCCAGCCATGAGAGCTTGTGGGGTAAAAATCTCTAGTCTCCCCTCCATTTTCATTATACCCATTAGGATTGAAGCTTGAAATCTTGATGATTTGTGAGAATTTAATTAGGTCCGAAAATTAGGGTTCTTATATAGGATTTTGGGGCTTTTGTTAAGTTATTGAATTTCTAGCATTTTCTTTGTATTATCATGATACCCATTGAGTATTGTGAAAATCATTTAGATTTGTGATTTAGGTAATCTCTAATTAGGTTTAGAATTTTGGGAATTTTAGTAAGTAGTTAAATGCCTAGTATTAATGTGGGGCTTTTATGTGTAATAGATTTATATGTAGTATTCAAGTTTCGGGTTAGTGAATTAATGAATTGAATTCTAATTGTACATATGGGTTAAGTATAGGCATAAACCCTAATTTTATATATGTTGTGTTAATTTAGGGTTTTTGGTAAGTGAATACTAAGAGGGTTTAAATGGTTTAATTGCATTTAAGTGATAATTAACTCTAGGTTTTTATAGGTTCTATGTAGATTAATACCTAGTTTAGGTTCTAGTGTCATATTAGAATCATAGTGATTATTATAATTGTTTATGAATATGATAAATTGGGGTAAACGACAAGGAGCATGAATATGTAAGATAAGAAGATTGTAGTGTCTACTTAGTTATGAGGAAGTGTGAAGTTCTTGTAGGGTTCAAATATCTTAGTGTAGTGAAGTTTGAGTTGAGATTAATGATGTGTTTATGTTGTAAATGCCTAGGTGCATTGTGGTTAAGTCAAGAGTTCAATTGAAGGGTACTCAGATGACCAAGGTAAGTATTTTACTTACTGGGCAAAAGAAAAAGGTTACTATTTTTAAAGTATAAAAGACGTTTGGTTGAATGATTGATGTATGATGTTTGAGCTTGAGATGCTATGGCTATTTATGATGTTTCATGAGATGTTTGGAAGGTTGATTTAAAGTGATTGTGATAATATGCTTATGTATGATGTCTTATGAGATGAGTTTGATGAAGTGTTATTATGAGTATTTGATGGTTCACATGGTTTAAGGAAAGATTATATGATGTTCATGATATGAGATATGATATTATGAGTTTATGTTTTGTTAACATGAGCATGAGCATGTCATGAGTAATGAAATAAAATGAAAACCATGGGTGACGGCTCCCGGTAGTGAGACAAGTCTCGTACCGCAGGGTTAGCCTCCCCTTGGAAAACATACATGATGAGTGGTGGCGGCTCCTAGCAAGACAAGTCTTCTACCGCAGGTAGCCTCCCAATGAATGGTATGATTTGCTCCCTAGCAAGACAAGTCTTCTACCGCAGGGTTAGCCTCCCAATGGAAAAGGCACAAGATGATGAGCATAAGCACGAGCATGCATAGCATATGATTGTATGATTTTGATATTAGACGTATCAATATGCATATGTGACTGGTATGGGACTAACGATATGTATATTGTTATGGCTAGACATTGCATGAGGACATCTAATATGTTTTATTGTTGAGTTATGATATGTAAATGTGATATGTAAATGATATGTAGATGTGAACAAAGATAAATGATTATTTTGGATAAACTAGTAAGTTCTATACTACTGAGGTCTCTATTTTTAATAGAGACGGTGGGCTCATAATTCCACCTGTATCTCGGGTTTCAAAGTGCAGTGAGGGTTGATGTTGTGAGACTAGTTGTTAGTCTTGTTTGGTGGAGCACATATGTATAGGCTTTGTTGTGAGTATTTTGTATATGGCGTGTCGCTTGTGACACCTTTGTTTAGCTATTCTTTTTATGTAAAGCTTTATTCACATAAATGTATTTGTCAGCTCTAAGGTGTTAGATTATGTCTAATATTATTTATATTTCCGCTGCAAAGATGTAAACTCTGATTTATCATTGATGATGCATATAGGTCTGGTAGACTATTTATATTGTCAATCAGGTTATTGCATGGGTTCATGGCATACTACGGTATAGCCATGCCACTGTGACAATCCGCTTGTTGTGGGTTTATGGTTTTAAAAAGAAAAATTTTTAATTATGCTTTTATCATAAGCGGGTCGTCACACCCTCAATTCCCTGTTTCATTCCTTCCCCTCTTTTTCCCAGGCCACTCAATTCCACCAATCTGGTTATTTGCTGATCGACCAAATGCTTCTGGAATACCCCTCTCATCTCTATGTTTGATGCTCATAGTGCTAGGAGATTCTCAAAATAGTGTCTGCTCTTCCCTATATCTCTGGACTCCTTCCCCCTCTGGAAAATTCTCCACTAGCTCAGCTTATAGGTTCATTAGTTCTCTTAGAGTCTCCACTTATTCTTCTCCTTTTGACCCCAAGCAGTGGAAACTCCTTTGGAAGCTTAATCTGAATGCTCGTCTCAAGTTACTGCTCTGGAAAATAGCTTGGGATATCCTCCCTTCCAAAGCCAGACTAAATGTTGTTTTCCCTATCTCTCTAGCAGATTCATTGTGCCCTCTGTGCAAAATGGAAGAAGATTCCCTCCTTCATTTATTCTTCAGATGTAGTTTTGCTAGGATAGCCTGGAGATCCTCCTTCTGGCCATTGGACTCCTTAGCCTGGTCTTCTCTTTCCCTTTCCAGTTGGGTCAAAGGCATCATATCTCCAAATTCAGCTTTTGGTATCCCTCACTCTGATGTCCATCTCTTTGATTTACTGATATGTTATGGTTTAGCAGGAACAAAGCAATTCACGATGGCATAATTCCAGACATCTCAAAGCTGGCCATTGCCATCAAGAAAACATCCCTAGCTCATGCTGCTGCATGGCTCTCAGTTGCAGCAATAGATGTGCAAGTGTGGATTCCTCCTCAAGAAGGCTCTTTCAAGATAAATTTCGATACAGCTATAAGAGATCTCTTTTCAGCTCAAGCAGCAGTATGCCGAGACCATACAGGCTCCATCATCAAAGTTGTCTCCCAGATTTCCCCTCCTTGCTCCCCGAACTATGGTGAAGCTCAAGGTGCTCTTCTGGCAGCCAACTTAGCTTCCACCCTGAAGCTGCAACATGTTGTCATTGAAGGAGACTCTCAAACAGTCATTTCAGCTTTACTTGTTCTAGCTCTTAGCCAGGATTGGCATATAGATCAGCTTATTGTAGATACTCTATCTCTTCTTTCTTCCTCTCCTTTGTGGGAGGCCAAGAAGATAAACAGAAGTGCGAACTTCTGCGCCCATCATGTGGCATCTTGGGCCGCGGCAAGAGTCTCTTCAGGCTTGGGTTGCATTCCCTTATTTCCCCCTCTTTCTTCTCCTACTGCATGTCGTGGCTCAGATCCACCTTCTATTTTTTTCCCTCCTTGAGAGGTCTGTTCTTTGCTCTTGCGTTTAATGCAATCTTATTACCAAAAAAAAAAAAAAAAAAACAAAATCCTATTTTTTCTCCTCTTCCCCCCCTCTCTCTCTACACCATGAATTGTAGCCCAGTGAATTCCAACCAACAGCTTGCCGTGGACGAAATTATTCTCTCTGGTGCTCCCCCCTCTCTCTCTCTTCTCTCACTCTCACTCTCATAGACACACATGCTGGCGAGAGAAATTTTTTTTTTTTTATATTTCTCTGTTTTCTCTCTCATAGAATAGAAATATATATAAAAATTTCTCTGACATGTGTGTCTATGAGAATGAGAGTGAGAGAGGAGAGAGAGGAGCACCAGAGAGAACAAACTGGTCACTGCAAGTCGCTGTCGAATTCGAGGTGTAATTCATGCGTGAGAGAGAGAGAAAAATTGGGAATTCATGACCTTGAGGAGCATCACCCATGAGGTGGTACGTGCATGGATGCGTGCCACCAGTGGCGGGGTGGCCATGGTCTCATTGATTTCATCTTCAATGGCTTCAACTCCTCAGATATGTTGCTCTATGGCCTGGCCGACGTTGAATCTCGTATTCTAACGCTCAGTACTAACAAAACAAATTTCGCAATCGTTCATGCTCTTTGCCCAGAAAAGATCCCAACTAAAGAGCCAAACTCTTCTTATGTGTATCCTTTCTCAACTTGTTTCATCTTCTCGATGGCTCCTTACAAGAATACTCTTCCTGGGCATGGCATAGTTTTCCTTTTTGTGCCTGTTACTGGCATCGGAGGCAAGAGCTCAACTCAACATCTAGGCCTTTTCAACTTCTCCAATGGTATATATTTTGGTTCAAAATGGTGAGTTTTATAGAAAGATGAAATTCGGATCCAAACCGCGTAAAATAACAGCAAAATGGTTTTTGCTAGAGGTTGAAGAAGATCTGAGTGCTTAATTTTTGTTAAGTTCTTTTTTTTAAAAAAAATTTTATTTTTAATTAAACTTAAGCCCGGTAAGATTGGCTTAGGTGTCATTGTTTAATTGGTGGCACAAAACCCTTCCTTTATGCAAAGACCACATAGTAGATGTTCTTGTAAAGGTGGCTTGATGGATAATTTTTGGGGTTATACAAGCAAGCCTATTATTAGTCGTTGTTGATAAAATAGTCACACATTGCCTATGAACAAAACCTCGGGCATGTTTATAAATAATAGGCAACCCTCTCTTGTTAGACTTTTATGAGATGAGTAAGGCCTATAAATTTCTTCAGTCGCTAATTAATAACAGCTTTGATAGGTGTTTACTCGCCAACACCTAATTAAGATGATGCCGTTAATAGTTTTAGAGTAGACAAAGCAGAGGTGATTATATATTTATATATGTAATACACCAAAACAACATCGACACATCGATGGCAAAAGTCATAGGCTGAAAATTCTCCACAAGAGCATTTTCCATATATAGCTATTTAAAGGAGACAAATAATTGATCTTTTTTACAAACATTTATTCAGGCTCAAAACGATCTACAATATGCTTTAAAAAAATGTCTAAAAAAGGCTTAAAAAGCTCATTACTTGACATGCACTTAGCGGTATGGTTTGACCTTCAATAAAAGCTCATAATCGCCGATTAACGGTTAAGAGCCTTAACATGACGGATACGCTTGCTTAAAAGTAATAACCACTTAAGACGGTTACAATTGCAGTTAAAGACAATAATTATAACGTAATCGCTTATATAGCCCTAGATATGAGTTTCACTTGTGAAAAAAATGACTAACGATTTTTTTGTGCAAAACAAATGGTGGATATTGCTTGGAATGAAAAAAAAAATAGGAGTTCTTCCCTAATTTGGTAATCCCTAGCTGTTGTTTCCACAAAAGGATCTTTAAAGATTTTTATTTTTATTTTTTTCACTAGCGACAAGCTAAACTCATTCGATATTAATTTCAAAAGTAGAGAAGTATTAATAACATCGTTGATTTTGCATAAGCTTCTTATTCTTTTTCTTCTTTTCTTTTCTTCTTCTTCTTTTTTTTTTTAATTCTGTGAAAATAAAGCTAGGTGGAGTGCACGGAATTAAAACAAGGAAAGATCACTTATTTAGTCTCTCGAGTTTGCAAGTGTACCAAACTGATCTTTGGGTATCAAAAGTATCAAATTTATCCTTAGTTGTTTGACAAAAAGAGAAATAATAGAGATACAATTTTGGTCAAATATTATTTATGTTGTCATTTTTTTTATAAAAATTAAAATTTAAAATTTTAAAAAAAAAGTCTGAAGTAATAAAATCTTATGTGCTTCTTTTTTATTTAGTATTTTTTTTAGGGATATGCTAGAATGCAATAAGCTATCCACATTTGGCCCATAAAAGTCTATGTGGCATCTCATAAAAACATTTTAAAATGTTTTTGCTGTGAAAAAACTTAAAAAATAAAATAAATAAGGGACGTCACATAGACTTTTATAGGCCAAATGTGGGTAGTTTATTGCATTCTAGCTTTTTTTTAAAGGGTCTTTTTCTTAAATAAAAAAACAAAAAATAAAACATAAGATATTATTACTTCAAAATTTATTTTATTTTATTTTATTTTTATTTAAAAAAGGCCACATAAAAGAAAAGCATAGGCCAAAGTTGTGTCTCTAACATTAATTTCTCTTTGACAAAACCCAGAAATACGCATTACAACCAATCGTCAATTGAGAAATGGTATGACCGATAACACAATCTATTGTAAAATTACAATTTTATCCTTAAAATTGGTGGACTTCCTAACAAAAAATCCAAAACCAAAATACAGTGTAAAAAATACAAACAAATAATTAGAAATTGATCTAAACAATGATCCAATTCTCTATATTTTGGATAAATGTTGAAAAATATATATATATGGTTGCGGTAACCAATGAAAAGGGACACAGTAATGTCAGGAAGACCATGAACTTTGGAAGGTCCTTCAACCTATTTCGAAATGACATGAACCACAAAAGGACAAAAGGTCATTCAACATTTCTCAAACCTCTGCTAAGAAGATGCAACAATCACCAGAAAAAACTTGTTGATAAAGACACTTTCAAAAAGATGACTTATCTATTTTTTGTTTTTAATATTTATATTTATAATTTTTTTCTTTTTCTTTTTATATTTTTTTTATTAATAAAAAATACATGTCATATTCTGATATACACATGGTAACACCATTAAAAATTAACGGAAAGCGGATGAAATGATCTATTTGATTGATAACCTTTAAATCTTACGAAGGGATTTGATAAAACGTCAACCTCATAAACCAATGAAGCACTTTTCCCTTAATTAAAAAAACTAACTTAAAACAATGCAAGACGAATTCACTGCAGCACCCCATAACTTCTCTTAAATTAGCAAGATAAATAATATTAGAAGATAATAATGAGCAACCACCAGATAGGCAAAGCAATAACAAGGATGGCTAAGCAATGATGAGGAATATAACAATCTCTTGTTGTGTATCAAATTTTTTGAAACTAAGATTGTTGTAATCTATTTGAATTTGTATATGTCTTAAAGGATAACTCATGGTTGTAGACCATGCTTTGAACTGAAGATCATTAGTTCGAATCCTCCTTTTTCCTTCTTCCTCCTCATTCCTTTGTCATGTAAAAAAAAAAATGTATATATATAATAATTAAAAAATAAAAAACAAACATAACTCCTCTCATGGTGTTATTGCAGAAGATTTGAATACCTTCTCCACCAAAGGAAACAATTCTCTTTCCATTGAAAGCCAATCAAATGAAATTTTTCAACAGTAACCCACATACCATATGCAGCAGTGATTTTGTTAATGGCAAAATCAAGTGGGAGATAGAAGTCTCTTTCAACATTGTGTTGGGTGTGTTCCTACATGGAAGGTTGGGAAAGATCATTTCAATGATATATTATTTCAAAACATAATCATTGTTGGTACAAATAACTTGACATCTTGGACAATTTTACAGTGAATCATGAGATGATCTCCCACGATAAAACTGGCTGTGCATTGAATGTTCTGTTCTTATTGAGCTCTATATATAGACTACCCTTTCCCGAAAGGAAATTCACTCATTCAGACACCTGAAGAAATGAAAATCTTACTACCATCTTCCTTCATCATATTCCTTCAGGTCTCAACCACCATTTCCCACACTTGCAAAGCCTCAACAGCCTTACCAAAATTCACGGCTCTGCTAGTCTTTGGTGATTCAACGGTAGATACTGGTAATAACAACTATGTTTTAACCCTTTTACAGGCCAACCATATCCCATATGGTCAAGATTATCCTGGTCAAGTTCCTACAGGGAGGTTTTCTGATGGGAAACTCATTCCTGACTTTATAGCAAGCACTCTAGGGATCAAAGAGAGTGTTCCTCCCTTTCTAGATCCAACAATATCAAACGATGAACTCCGAACCGGTGTTACTTTTGCGTCTGCTGGATCTGGGTTTGATGATCTGACTGCTGCTACAACTGGGGTCATCCCATTTTCAAAGCAGATCCTGTACTTCAAAAGCTACATAGAAAGGCTTAAACGGTTTGTAGGGGAAGCCGAGGCTATGAAGATAATTAATGGTGCTTTGGTCATTATTAGTGCAGGAACTAATGACTTCGGTGTCACTTTCTATGCTCTACCCATAAGGAGGAAGCACTTTTCTGCCCTCATAAAAATGCTAGCCATACCTATGATTTATGTACAATAGGTTACGTTAACGTGGTATTGCCACATGAACCCCAAAAAACTGTACAAAGGAAGGAGTTTTTGCGTCCTTACTAAGGGGTGTGGCTGAACAGCCACCTCAGCCACTCTCCTGGGGTGACGGGGTAATTGATCACCCACACCAAACCTCTAAGGTAGTTGCATTACCCTGAGAACCATCAGGGTGGTTGCGACCACTCCGGAGCTAGATTTGGTTGTCAACCACCAGATCTCTATGTTCTATGTTCTGGTGCAGTGCAAATTTTATGGTTGACGTGGCAGTGCCACAGTTAGGGCATATAAGCAGGACCGCATAAAAGGCTTGTACTGTAGCATTACTCTAATTATCACACTGATGTTTTATTATGTGTAAATCTATAGGAACTTTACGATCTGGGATGCCGTACTGTGATTATAGCAGGGCTTCCTCCTGTTGGCTGTCTGCCCATTCAAATAACTGCGAATTTTAAGGATCCGAACAACAGAACATGTGTGCAGGAACAGAATTTAGATGCACAATCTTATAATCAGAAGCTTGCGAACCTCTTACCTAAAGTGCAGCAATCACTTCCAGGGAGCAAGGTCATCTATGCAGACAACTATGAGCCGCTGAATGACATGATCAACAATCCACAGAAATATGGTATGGCCCCCTCACATAGTAGAGTAATACTACTCTTCACACTCATTTTATGCTGGCTGCCATAGCGAATTTTAAGTGGCTTCTCATATCAACCACTTCAAACACAACACATTAATTGGTATAAAGTGAAGAGTAACATTTCTCCATATAGTTTTCTCTACCACTCTGGACTCATAATTTTTTTTTGGTGCAACTTCAGGCTTTGTGGAAACCAACAGGGGGTGCTGTGGAACAGGGTTTATTGAAACCGGTTTAGCATGTAATCACAAAACTCCAAAGTGTGGAAACGCTTCCCAGTACTTGTTTTGGGATTGCATTCATCCCAGCCAAGCAGCATACCAGTATATTGCTAAGTACCTAGAGGATAAAATCATTCCCATCCTTTCAGCAGATCACAGCCGTTGAATTATCCAACCCAACAAATGGAAAATCCTCCTTTTCTTCCATGTCAATCAGAATTAAAGGAAGAGCTTCTATATTTTTCGATTCAAAGTAATTTTATTTAGTTTAATAAATATCCTCTTCTCTTTTTCTAGAGTGTGTATCAAAGTAGACACTAATTGCACTTAAACCAGGCAAGAAACTATATTAATCAGTAAATAACCCAAATCTTAAAAAGTAAGATCCATCATGGAAGAATTCTTAATCAGATTTAAAACAACTTTCACACTAAAGATATACTCATTTCCTGATATGGTAAGATCAGAAACAATTTTATGCATCCAACTAAGGAATCGAATAATTTTTTTTGGATAAGTTTAATTATGACGTAGGTTCTGCCACTATGGGCAGACCTTAGGGCAGCACCCCTCCGAAGTGCAATGGAGGCCACTGACCTAGGCCATGGGCCACCCGTAGACCCGTCCAGGTAAGTATAGGAATCCGATAACATCCAATATAGTAATTCCAACAGCAATTTTCCAAATCAAATAGCATCCAGTAAGTGTTTAAACTGACTTTTCCAATCAGATCAGTATCCGATATACAATTTAGAACACTGACTTTTCCATTCATGATTTTCATTCACTAATGACACTACAAACTTCTAATACAGGGCCAGAAATCATTCAAACTGCATTTATAAAACATAAAGATTCGTGAAAATTTATACATACATACAACAACTATCGGCAGCATCTTACCTTCACTTCCGGTGGCCGGCTAATCCAGCATTTCCCTGAAACAGGCCATTAATCCGAGCCTCGATTTCTTCTGCACCATACTTAATATGCCTCTCCACATGCTTCCCCAAGTCTGGAACATTTCGCAACCTTCCGATGAAGTTCCCGTAAGCCGGCAACAAGAGCTTCATTATCGACATCCTCAAGTCCTCCCTCATCTGATCATTGTAAGCCACCCAACTAGATTGAGCCTCACAAATCTCCTCAAAGCATGTGTTGAACAGCTTAATCTTGTCTTTCATGGTTTTTGCAGCAACATTAGGAGCTAACGAGTTATTATCTAGCTTCAACACTGCTAGAACCTTATTCCACGAGCTTCTCTGGAAACTGGCATGCCATTGCCGGATTCTTGCGGTGTGTTTTCGAATCCAATCCTCGCCTAAGAGTGAGGCAAGTTCGCTATCCTTGACCTTTTGGCCTATATACCTCCCATTGTTCATCATGAAAACAGAGGACAAAGCAGGGTCCTTGTAAATCTTCGCCTTCGCCTCCAAGTTACTCTCAAATAGCTCCATAATCCAAGCCATCTGAACCGACAATGACGTTGATGATCCTCCTCGATCATCGCCAAGCTTCGAAGGCGGAACCACATTCTCGTCGAAAACTTGCTCGAGAGTTTGGCGCGATCGGCAGGCGGCTCGGAGATAATTCATCACATAGCGGGTCATCGGGTGGAGCCCGCCGCCGGGAACCGGGGCTTTCGCGGGGTCCCGACGGATCAGATTCTCCAATTCCATCAAAATGCCTCTGATCGCTTCTCCTAGTCTCTTCCAAATCGTTACGGCTTCGTTCCTAAGAACCAAACAGTACTGATCCGAGAACACTGAGTCGAACTCGGGAATTAGGTCTCTTAGAGCCTCGAACACGTCAAGAACTTTGAACAGCCGCTCCGGCGACCGGCTCCCGATGGAGACGGCATCAGCAAAATTCAGGAGCTGAATCGTCGATCCTCGACAGACCTCCATGAAGGAGAGGTCGGCGGCGGAGGAGAGGCCGAAGAAGACGCGGTCGCAGAGGCGGCGCTCGCTGGGGAAGAGGATCCGGAGCGCGACGTTCGATGCCTTGACCCACCGTTCGATCTCCTCCTCGAGGTCCGACCATGGCATCTTGACGACCTCATCATTGCTCAGCTTCTGTAACCCTAGCCTGGACAGGCTCTCCTCCAGGAACTCGCGCCTGCAGCTGCTGTACACGTGCGAGCACTCCTTGCCGAACCCCGCGGCCACCATGCGCTTCGCTATCTCGTGGAGATCGTTGATCGTGCCGGAGGGGAGCGCGTCAATCACGACGTCGTAATCGCTAACCGGCTGTGCTATGGGGATTTCGTGGTCCTCTCCTTCTTCGTCTTCGTCCTCCGAGTCGAAGGAGATATTTCCAGCTGACTCGCGACTCAGCTCATACGACTCGCCACCGCGCTCCATCAAGGACCTGAACTCCTCCTCGACGCGGAACATAGCCTGCTGCATCAGGTCATCTGCGCGTGCCAGCAATTTTTATCTAATAGTAGCGATCAACTCGTCAACGGCATCGAGGAAGGCCGCGGAATCGGCAGAGTCGGCCCAGATCGGGATGTCGGCCGCCACGAACTGGGAGATCTGACGGTCCAGCGACTTGAGAGTGTGGTCAAGCGCGGCGCAGCCTCTAGGATCGTCCTCGTCGACCCCGTTCTTCTCAGACAGCTTCTCGCGAGAAAACCTGCCGTCGAAGTTGGAGAAGATCTGCAAAATATCGTCGGCCATGGTCTCGTTGTGGCCCAGCGTCTTCGCAATGTGCCTCGCCACAGCCAATAGTTTCTCCTCACCGTTCTCAGCCATAATTAACGAAATACTACTAAATTAAGGATTAAGGTTGCGTGAATTTGATGAATTGTATGAGACTAGGGTTTTGAAAATGAGGCATATGAGGAATGGAGGAGGAATAGACTTCAAAGGATTGAGAAGCGGGACTGGGAGAGACCAGAGAGGGGGACATGTTGATATTGATATGACGGAAAAGTCCTTGGAAAACGCGGTTGCAGTTGTGGTCGTGGATGATAAAAGAAAAGTAAAACGCGGATAAAGTAGGAAAAGGGACGTGGGGAGAGGAACGAACGAAAGAGAAAGATGAAGACCACGAGAAAGAAGAAGATGCACAGTCAGCAATACAGGACAACGTGGAAAAAGCGTTAAAAGTGAGAGTGGCAGTTCTTGGTAATTCTTTTCTGGAGAAAGCGGACGAAATTTGGCAAAACAGGACAGCAGCGGGAATTTTGAAGGGAGACCAAGTCAAGTATACTGGGCCTAAGTCCATGATTTGGGCCCGATTCTTTTTCTTTTCTTGTTGAAATTCTTTTTAGAATAATACGTTTAATATATGAAATAACTATTCCATTTGAAAACAGAAATAAAAGGTAAAATAAAATAGCATCTATGTCCTTACTCCTTAGAGCATTTACAGTGGAGGTATTAATTTTTTATGTAAAATACCTCCTTAAAATTCAATTTATCTAATTTAATTAATAACCTTTTAAGGACCTTCTACATCCGATTAGTTATATTTTTATCTATATCATTTAATTTTAATTATTTTTTTATTTTTTATAATGATTGTATTTTTCTTAATATCTTATTTTCAACTTTTGAGAAAAAAGTGATGTGGGATAGAGAAATAATAGGAGAAAATTTTGGAAAAATGAGATGTGAGAGAAATAATAAAAGAAAATTTTGAAAAAAAGAAAAAGAAAAAGAAAAAAGAAAAAAGAAAAAATTTGAAAATTTTGAGAGAGATAGTGGGAAAAAAGAAGACGTGGGAAGAAAATTTAGGAAAATAGTTCTTTGAATAGTGCCTCTACATGTAGCTTTTTTTTTTAGCTCATTTAATAAAATATATATTCTACATTTTTTCAACTTCTTCAATGTAGAGGTATTTTATCAATTTAAAGAGTTATTTTAGATAAAAGTGTCATTTAACTCTCCATTATAAATGCTCTAGAATAGTTATTTTCTCATGAGTTATGAAAAAAGAATTATTTATTTTTTAATAAAATAGTCATTTTATTTGTGTGGTTTCAAATAAGACAATTTTTTTTAGACACCAACCAACGTGCATAATGGTCAAATTTTATGAAATGATGGAATAGGCCACGAACGGGATCAGGATCCTTCATATTAGAGGGGAAATATAAAGGCTCTCATATTTTCATTATGTCCATCTATTTTCATCAAACCGTCCACAACACACGTGTCTCACTTAATATATAATAAAATATTAATTAATTTTAAAATGAAAAAATTAAAATCAAATTAAAAAAAAAAAACTGAGGTGGCCAACAAACCCATAAGGCCACCTTAGTTGAGCCTAGGGGTGGCTTCGCCTATCTGGGATGGCTAATGACAAAAAAATTAAAAAATTAAAATCAATTTTAATTTTTTTTAAAAAAATTTGAGTTGGCTGGTCATCCGAGTTGAGCCTAGGAAGCCATCCTCTATGGGTTTGCCAGCCACCACAATTTTTTTTAAAAAATTTGATTATAATTTTTTATTATTTTTAATTTTATTTTCTTTTTAAAAATTAATTGATATTTTATTATATATTTAAGTGGGGCACATGTCGTATTGTTAACAATTTGATGAAAATGGACGGACAAAATAAAAATATGAGAGCCCTCATATTTTCCCTCTATTAGAGGGGGATCCTGATCCAGGAAGGACTTTAAATTTTGAAGACAAAGGTGAAACGTAAACGACGTGTCAATCAAGAAATTTGGTATCAACTAAATATTCAGTTATTGGTGTATGTTTCAAGGTTGGTGCTAAAGGCCTTTGAACGGGAATGATTTCAACTTTCAAGGTTTCTCCTGTGACATAGGCCCATATATCAACAAGATAAGGGTAGGCGGACCATCTTTAGTTTTAACCCATAAACTTTTGAAACCAATTTGCAACGAGGAATACTACATATTAAATAGAAAAAACTTCATTTATTCTTCATAAATTTACATGTTTTTGCATACACTTTTTTATTATTCAAAATCTCTCATTTTGGTATATCAAATTTTAATTTTTTTTTACTTTTTCCCTTTATGTTAAGATTTTTATTAAATCCTAACGAAAAGATATTAAATTACTAAAATACTTTTAGTCATTTTTTTTCATTTAATTTAACTGTAATATTTAACAATAGAGAGATATTTGAAATAAAACGAAAATTCGATACATCAAAATGAAAGATTTTGAACAATGAGGAAGTATATGTGAAAAGCACATAAGCTCGTGGAGAGTAAGTAAAGTTTTCCCTATTAAATATTATTATTTTATTTTTATTTTATTGGACTAATGTGATAGTGTCAATCAATCATTATTTAAAAATATATATATAACAGATTAACATTTTTTTTTTTAACATGTCCGCACAAGTGGGAGAGAGGAGGATTCGAACTAGTAACCCTCGTTTCATTAAACGTAATTCTAATCGATTGAACTATCTCTTGGAAACAACAGCTTAATACTATTACATAATGTAACATGTAACATTCCTCATTTATTGCCCGAATAAAAGACTCGCCCATGACAAAGACTCCAGCCTCCAACCTTGCTCGTGTAATTTATTATTTTAAAAAATGTGTTACAATGTCATACGATTGTCTCCTTACTAGGAGAAGGGTCCACTTTCATAGTTTCATTTCCGTGCTCCTTCCTCCCTGTGCAGAGAACGATAGGAGATCTGAATCCCAATATTTGTAAAGTTTCTAATAATGTAAGCAAACCTTCAAGCAACCCGCAGCTGTAGACTGTTTAGACTAACTGAAATTCAAAAACTATTAACTGCTATTTTAATTTAATAATTTAAATTAAATTTCTTAATATAACAAACATTAAAATGATAAAATATAATCTATTTAATTAAGGAAGATAGAATGTAGTAGCGAAGCAGTGTCGGCTGTTACGATGCTTCGCACGACAGTACTCTCCGTTCTTTTCGTCCCTCAACCCAGTGGTCAGTGACGAGGCAAGCAAAGGAATCTTTAAGATTTCAATCGCTCAAATCATAACTCAATCAACACCGTCCACCCCTCACATCACGGGTTTCAAATCTCCAAAACTCCATTCTCCACCGTTTGTTTTCTTTAAGCACCATATATACTTCGTCGCACTGTTGTCCACCAGAGTCCCACTCTCAAAAATGGCCTCAACTCCCACGCTCCCAATCTCGAACCCCCAAACAACTGGCGAATCTCAACAGTCCACCACCACAACACCAACGCCGTTTCTCAGAGTCCGATCCTTCCTTACGCGCCTCTTCGGCTACACCCGCCGCGCGCTCTCCAACCGCCGCCCCTGGACCGAGCTCGTCGACCGCACCGCTTTCTCCAGACCGGACACGCTCTCGGAAGCAGCTTCGCGAGTGCGCAAGAACTTCTCCTACTTCCGCGTCAACTACCTGACTTTACTGGCGCTCGTACTCGCGGCATCGCTCCTCTACCACCCCTTCACTCTCATCCTCCTCCTATCCCTCCTCGCCGCGTGGCTCTTCCTCTACGCTTTCCGACCGTCGGATCAACCCCTCGTAATCCTTGGCCGCACGTTCTCCGATGGCGAAACCCTGATAGGGTTGGTCTTGCTCACCGTGATCGTGGTCTTTCTGACGAGCGTGGGCTCGCTGCTCATATCGGCGGGGATGGTGGGGCTCGCGATCGTGGCCGCACACGGTGCATTTAGGGTTCCTGAAGACCTATTTCTTGACGATCAAGACCAATCGGGTTCTTCTGGGCTCTTCTCGTACATTGGCGGTGTCGCTTCGACAGCCGCAGCAGCCGGTCCCGCTGTGATCTCGCGCGTCTGAACAACGCCTTTTGTATCGGATCTGATCAGATCAGATCAGATCAGATCTAGACGCAGCATTAACCTTGTCTTTCAATTTCCTCGGCAATTTTGGTTGGTTCCTTGGTTATGTTTCTCTTCCTTTTGTTAATGAGGAAAATTATTATTGAATACAAATTCTATTTTTTCTTTGTGCAAGTGTATTAAAAGGATATTCAAATTTATGAATAAAAATGTTTTATAAGAATGTTTTCGAGTACTCGGGCTACAGTATTTTAAGCGAGAAAATCATACAAAAACAGGCAAATATCCCTCACAGCAGCCCAAAACAGATAATAACCCAAAAAAATGTGGAACTGGAATCCCTAAAATTGCTAGAAATTTAGGCAGCCGGAGTTGTAACGTCCACTTGTCTCGGACGGATGAACTCGAAACTCTTGACCGTCCGGAGCAGGCTGCTTGAATTTGACAGAAATCTAATTTCAAGAATCCTCAATGTTATCCTAATAACTCCCCCTTCCATCCCAGCATCGCCAAACTCAAGTTATCAACCAAGGTAACAAGCGATTTACAACATGAAAACTAGTAGGTTTTAAGGCGTGTAACAACCTTTCTAACAGAAACAAGAAGTCAATTTTTTTTTTTTTTTTAAATTACCAAGTGCTCTCTTTCCTTTATTGCTATGGACGTAATGCTATTTTTCCTGAAAGAGAACATCAATTAAATATAAAAGAAAAGAGAAGTGAAGTAGCCGAAGAAGATTCGAATTTACAGCCGCATAGTTCAAGAGCTCTCTTTTGCATAACCGCTAGTCTCCTCCACGACCTTTGTCCACACGTTGGCAATTTTCTCGGTGTATCCAACCTATAAAATAAAATTCACAATGAAGCCTTATGTTTAAGGAGGTGGGAGGATCACAGATCTTAAATGGTAATAGTAGCTAGCATATTGAATGAGAGAATGCATGTGAGAAGCCACTGGAGGCATTAGAGAACACGCATTTGATCAACACTTTCGTTTGAAGAAACAACTTTACAAACCACCCTCAGCAGACAGTAATTCAAGTAGAGCAGAATGGTTCAAAATCCTCTGTTATTAGGCTACCTTGAGGCACTTGGAGTGTATTTGTCATTGTGATTTCACATACAAAAAAATGCAATTTTAAACTAAATTACAGAAAATGAATTGTTTGGGATTGCATTTTTTTTTTTTTAATTATGATTTGAAAACGCACAATTTTAAAATGTTAAACTACAATTTTAAGAGTTAAATAGTAATTTTGCCAAATGCTTAATTATGTTTTTAAAATTCACGTTTTCAAATCGCACATTTTAAAATCACACTTTTTGAAATCACAAATCCAAACGGATCCTTACGTTGTTTGAATTTCAGTACAACCTGGTAATGAGAATCTTCAAACCTAATGGTGAGTTCCCATAAAGTGCAGCAGTTTGGTTCGTTCACTTTTTGAATTAATGAAAATCTGTGCATCAATTCAAGCGCCATCTAAGAAACTAAGTATATTTTGAGCAGTCCACTTTCAAGCAAGATGAGATCAATATAAATAGCTTGATACCACTCACCTAGATAGACCATTGTGCCCCAGAAAACCAGACAGATTAGTAACAATTATATCCTAGTGGAATACAAGTTAAAAAAATAAATAAAAAATCATGAGCAGAAAATAACTTGTGCAGGAAATTTACATTCGATACGAAAGTTCCTGCCCAATATGCACATGCAGAGAATGTTGCAAGTGTGCATATAATCTCAATCTATCTCTTTGGTGTATCCGCATCGCATGCCCAATCAGTCACCCACACATATACAATCTAGCTTAGACACAAACAGCGATTTTCTTTAAAACTATAAGAGAGTATATATCTTCTTAATTACCTGTTATTCAATCCCTATAAAACATAATCTTTAGTGGAAATTCTACAGAGAAATCTGCTTGCTAAAGCACTTATATTTCCAAGGAAAGTTCATCAACATGCTCCCTCAATTAAAAGCTACACCCAAATATTAAAGCGTCTGTGAAGCAATGCACAGGCTTCACACCCCAAGGCACCATTTGTGTTGAGCTCTCATTTGGATGGCATTTTATCAAAAAGATCTATAAATTAAACCATAGACGAAAGCAATCCTCTTGACAATTAACAGAGCATTCCTTACAAACAACAGAGTTCTTGTGATTTACTCAATTGCCCAAGTTTAATGAGAAACTAAAAGTATTGAGGAGTCTACGCAGACAAGTAACCTGGTTACTAGAAATTGACATTTTTCAAGAAAATGGTCAAATGAATAGGGAAAGAGAAAAATAGACACACGCGGTTTGTCCAAGTACTAGCTTGAATTTCTCTCAACTATAGCCTATCATCTTTGTGCCTATGCAACCCAGATGACCTCAAGTAAGAACTGTACTAGTCCAAATAGTGAAGCATAAAGGAGGAAAGATAGAAATAATGGGTATGGTTAAGGAGGCAATATGTTTCCAGATAGCTCATACATCCTGTATGGACAGAAGAGAACGATTAAATTTACCTGATTGAGCACAAACCCCTTCATCATATTCAACAAGTCAGCCTTTCTCTCTCTGTCAAACCTTTCAAGTTCAGTCCTATTGTTTTCCTGCATTTATATAACCATTAAGGTGGTAATTAATACGTTTAATCAACAGAGAACATGAATTTGCTCCAGTCCAATATCATGTCAATCAAGCTAGTAAGGCAACTATACGTAGAGATTTAGAACACGTTTGGCAAAAGAATATCCAATATAAACCAAAATAGAAGAGAACTTTTAGGACACTACCGAATTGAAAAGCAAATATACCAATAAAGTGAGCAATAGATTCGGAAGATACATAAAGAGTCCCAATTGCATAATTTTGTAATCACGTGACTTTCAAAAGACTCATAATTACATGCTCTTTCATATTTGGAATTTGATGACCAAGTGAAGTTATAGCAACAAGATATAGCAGCATAATATATCACAGTGCATGTCAAGGTACAAGCACTGAAGTAGTTGCTGGAGCTCTCAAGAGTCACAATGAACTCAAGGCTTCCAGAACCAAACTTTTTCATCCGGAAGACAAACTAACAACTTAAATCTAGGAAGAACTAAGAAAAATCAATCTTGGTGTATATGTGGGGCTTGTCCCACATTGGTAAGATTGGAAGCTAAGGCTCCTATCTTCCTCCTATATAAGGAGGCTCTTGTATACATTTTAAGCACGCTACTCAATACAATGTAGTCTATTATATGTTTCACTCTCTTCTCTCTCTCCTTCATTTCTATAATATATTCTACAATATATTCAACATGTATCGAGCCACTTTTCTGGCCTTTAATAAACGCTCTTTCTAGTGTTTTTTCTTTTTGTCGAATTTTAGTTTCGCCTCTACATCAAGTGTTGCCAAGATTTCGCGCCAAAAGCCTCGATAATCGTGCTAATCAATAGATCCCGCAGACGAGTCTAGATCCATCGAAAGCACCCTTTATCGAACCTCCACGCCTCCACGCGCGGGTTCCAAGTTGTTGCGATTCTGCCCACGCCGCCACTCAGCACCTCCACGCGCCACCACATCGGCCCGATCAGAAGGTTGCAGTCCACCTTATAGAATGGGATCCACGCGTTAGATCTTGGCACCACACGCTACGGGTCTTCAACGCCACATCGCCCTCTAGTAGTTGCGCGCCACGTCACGCCAACTCTAGCAACGCCACGCTATCCCTAGCATACCACGCCGCCACCAGCCACGTCATCACCACTTAAGTTCTAGCGCTACGTCATTAGGCCTTTGACCGCTGACTATTCGTTGATCGTTGATCGTGATCTGAGTTGACCGTTGACTTTTAGAGTTGATGTGTTTCTTAATTTTTCGCCCCGATTTCAAATTTTTGGTCTATTTTGCTTTTGACATCTCTATATAGAAAACAAGATTCTTCTCCAAATTTAGGCATTTTTGCGTTCATGGTGATTCATGCATTGGTCATTTCGGTTCCACGGCCTTTTTTTTTTTTTTTTTTTTCTTTGGTGCGTCAATTCGTTCATTCTTCTTATGATAGGCACTCAGTCGATGATTTTTTGGGCCAAAGAAGCCCCTTTCAATCGCCCACTTATGCCTTGTCAAATGCCGCCATCATCGGACAATCGCACCTCTCCTAGGCCATTGATCCATTACGGATTTCGCCCGTTGTCGGCCCTTTTGGATTTTTCGCCTGTTGTCGGCCCTCTTTTGATTTGCCCGTTGTCGGCCCTTCTTGATTTCGCCCGTGTTGTCGGCCTTTTTTTGGATTTCGGCCTCTTATTCGCCCTCTTGATTTTGGCCGTTGTTGGCCTCTTTTGATTTTGGCCGGTATTGTCCCCTTTTGGAGTTTGGCCCATTGTTGGCCCTTTTTAAATCAGATTCAGCAGCCTACAGTGTTGGCCACTTGTTGGTTCTATCTTCTAAGCTCCACCATCTATGGACCATTCCACCTCCGCCACACATCATAATTTCAGATTTCAAACTCAAGGTTGCAGAATATTCCACCTTGAGTTTGAAGGGGGATGTTAAGAATATTATTTTATGTTAGGTTATTTTTCATTTTTCTTTCCCTTTATTTTATTTTTTTTATTTATGCTTTTGTTTTCCAACCTCAATGTTTAGACACATTGAGTTTGAGGGGGGATGTTAGTGTATATGTGGGGCTTGTCCCACATTGGTAAGATTGGAAGCTAAGGCTCCTATCTTCCTCCTATATAAGGAGGCTCTTGTATACATTTTAAGGACGCTACTCAATACAATGTAGTCTATTATATGTTTCCACTCTCTCTTCTCTCTCTCCTTCTGCTCTCTATAATATATTCTACAATATATTCAACATGGTATCAGAGTCAGGCCCAATTAGCTGTGGTCCACCGTCACCCATTTGTTGCACGTGTTGGCTTGGATGTCCTCCCGCCACACGTGAGGGGGCGTGTTGGAAGTCTCACATTGCTTGGGTATTAAGGAGATGGGCCATTTATAAGGTTGAGGGTAAACCTCAACTCTAGAGCTAGCTTTTGGGTTGAGTTAGGCCCAAACCCATTTCTAACACAAACACCATGCTAGAAAAGGATGCAATACCGCCAGGCCTTCAGCTAAGATGCCCTTGTTTGCTTGCCACAGCTTGAAAATCTTAATGGATGTAGTTTACAAGACTAAATAGTAGCCTTATGCAAGGGCAATTAGCTCAAATCTGGCTGCACTTTAAATTATTGCCTGAGTGATAACAATGCAAAAGACGGGAAACTAAGTAATTACTAAGTTAAAAATAACAAGAAGAAGCAGATGATAACTTGGGAAATTGAGGTACAGTACAGAGGCACCACAATAATTGTCTGAAATACAAGGATTGTTCCACTCCCCTAGTTTCTTGATTGTAATTTTCAACAACTTTATACTGGCAACTCAATGTTCGAAGCAAAACCATTGCACGACATGAGTGCCCCATTAATAAACCTAAGTGACCCAGCATAGTGGACAGTACTCCTACCACTTTTTGCCTGAACATGTGATGGTTATATGACATCAATGATGCGCATCATCTTTTGCACTGACCACGTAGCTCCAAATCAACTGAGAGCACCTGATGGATAATCTAGGTAAAGTAGCATAAATAGCCCTCCTAATCCAATTAGGCTATTGGCCATATGTTACATTACTCCCAACATTAGCATTCAAGGAATGTCTCCACAACTCTGACCTACTCATCAATTATCACAATCTAACCTACTCTAATGAAAGAGAACTTACTACATATGGGCTATCACATTTGTCAACAGCCACTAATAAAAAGGATAAAATAAGCTACTAAGTCACCAAGTTAAAGCCATATCTTTTAAGATGTGCTTCCACTTTCTACAAGACTGATGCTGGGTTTACCCAAAACAGTAAGAAATCATCCCAGTTCAGTTTCCCCTTGTCAGAAACAGGAAATATTAAATTAAAGTTGTTGATGGATACATTAGAATTCAAAACTTCACATCAGATGGCCTAACATGATAAGTGGAATGCACAGAACAGGAGTAAAAATGAACATATTCTTAAGTTCCATAAAATTCAAAGAGACAAGCCACAATCCAGATGTTGAAAAGGATACCTTGATCCGCTCGTATTCTCTAACCGCGACATTTTTAGCATCCTCAGTGACTCTAATTGTTTCGTTTAGCTCCTCTGTCTTGCGAATCCTTGATTTGTCAGCACCAAATATTTTAGATGATGCAGCTTCAAGTTTTTCAGCCCTTGATTGCAATGAAGATAATTCTGATAGAAGAGTCTGCACTGTCAGTAAAGCACTTGAGCGATCTGAGAATGCACTGTGGACAGCTAACATTAGCCCTAGATGTTCGTGAAGTGTATCCTGCAATACACAAAAAACAAATATCATTAAAATAGAGCAAAAAGACCGTTTATAAAAATGTTCAAAAGCCCTCTAAAAGTCATAGATGGCTTAGACTTAGTGCAAGCACAAGGACCAGCTTCCCATACAATTGGCAATATTTTCATTAGAATAACATATAAGGACAATTGAATATTTCAAAGCATATCTATCACCAAGGTTCTGAAATTTACCAAATGCTTGACAGTCTGAGCATTTAACTCCCGATAGAATCTGCTTGCTTTGACGGCAGCAGTTGCAAAACCTTTCATCTCATTGGCCCGCACTTTTTGAGAGTCGAACACCACCTCCTCATTCTCAAATTTTGTCAGCTTAATAAATGCTAGCCCTAATTCACCCATTGTTTCTCCCATATCTTGCTGAGCCTTGACAAGTGATTCAGCCTAACATATTCACAACATGAGACAACGCAATAATCACTTATAAGAAATAAATTGGACATGCATATATCATACTTGCATATTTTTGCAACCCATGTAAATACTAACATACATAAATGACACATACTATCCTATGCGGAGATTGTGACATGACTTGGTCCATCAAGTCATGACTTTGTGGGCCCCAATGTTTATGCTTTCAATCTCCACATAGGAGAACTCTTATAACACCTTGGTCGCATATTGGGAAGATGAGTAGCCCACATAAAGTGGACAGTTTATAAAGACCGTAGTCATGGGTACTAAGTATCACATTACTCACTTACTAGGTGAAATTGGGCTTTATAAGTGATTCTAAAAAAACTTCAAATTGACTCATCTTTTGGGGTGATAGTGCATATGTGGCTAGTGTGTTTCTTTGAATCGTTACAACTCTTGGCATATAATAGGGGTATTTGGCCCTTTGAGATATGAAGAGAGAGAGAGCCTCGTGCAACAAAAGAGTTAAAAACAAAAGCGTGAGGGAGACACACAATTTCAGCCACAAAAGCTCACTGCAAGTCAAAATTCTCTTTTTGTATTAGAGTGAGATTTGGGTGTATTGGAGTTTTGGGTTTTACTAGTTTGTTTACTATTATTTGTATTCCATCTTTTGATAATAAAATTTTCTCTTAAGTCAGCTCCGCCTATGGATGTATACTTGTTAAGTTGAACCATGTAAATTCTAGTGCTCGATGTGATTGGATTATTTTATTTTATTCTTTTATGCTTCTTTGCAATCCAAAAAATTAATTTGTCACCTCGAGAGGACTTTAATTTATCTTTAGTTCATAGTATCTCAATAAATCGTACACTAACATGGCAAAATATGAACTGTTTACTAAAAAATCCCCCTAATCCTACTTACATATATCTTTTCCCAAAAGATATCAATAGTATCATACTAAATCAAACCAAGAGTAAACTCTAGTAGATATATGCATATATAAATTCTAGTGTATGTATACATATAGATTTCAATGCTAAACCAGAAATCCAGGAATTAGCTTAAGATGAATATAACCTGCTGAGAAGCATTGGTGAGTTGTTGCTCGAGTTCATTCATCCTCTCTTTCTTTTCCAAAAACTCCTTATCTTCCTCGACCACAGGCGGTCTCGACCCTCCCCAATCATTGGCCATCGACTGCTTCAACTCCTTGAACAGCCTTAACAAGTCCCTTCCTCCCTTCGCAGGCTGCACCACCTCATGCGGTGCCACCACCGAGCTGCTCTCCCCTAGCAATTGCCTCGGCAGATTCACCGCCCCGTCCAGCATCCTGGATGCCACATCGGTCGTAGTCGGCAGCGGCAGTTTCCCCTGGACCTGCAGGAACACCCTCAGCTCATCGCTCCGCTTGATCACCGGGTGCGCCGCGAGCCTCCGCAGGTACTTCTCCAATGCCACCCTTCTCTGCTCCACGAACTCCTGCTTATGCATCACCTGGCTCTCCACCACGCTCTTGTCCGGCCTAGGCGGAATGAAGAGCCCTCTATACGACTCGGCCAACCGATCCGATAACGTCACCACGTCCCGGAACCGCCTCCGAACACTGAATTCGGGTCCTCCGAACTCTGGCACATTCGTTCTCGTCGTGATCAGGTACGTCACGTACGTACCGCCGCCCGGCACGATTGAATTTGTAGCCTCCTGCTCTTTTAGCGGATTCGACACCGTGATTTTGATGTAATCCGAGCTCGACGCCAACGACGAAGATGACGAGGAACCCAGCGATCTCGAAAATCTCCCGGAATTGTCCGAATTCCGGCTAGCGCTCCCGACGCCGTTAACGTCCCCGAAGTGATCCCCGTCGAACGGACTGAAGATCACGTCGGCATAAGCCGGCGGCTCGATGTAGGAGCTCTCCTTCGGGCCGCTAGGGTTTCGGATATCCCGGTACGGTAGGGGAAAGAGCAGGGGATCGGATTCGGCGGGGGTCACGAGGATCGACGGCGAGAGAGGGTGGTGCGTTTCGGAGATCGCCGACGACGACGACATGGCGCTTCGGTAATTCGAGTACGACGATTTGGTGTCGTTCAACGGGTCGTCGATCACGAGATTTTCCGTTTCTTCCTTGGACGCGTAGAGATGCCCCTCTTCGAACCCCTCGGTCTCCGAGCCCATCATTTTAAGCAAATAAACAAAGAAAACCAAAAATCTGAAGCACTCACGGTGTTCGATTTATTTTGGTTGAAGACATTAGATTGGGAGTAGGGCGAAGAGCCATGTAGGGGTGGTGGAGGCTAACGTGCGCCGGGGGTGAGAGACAGAGGTGCGCACCAGAGGCTAGCTTGGGAGACAGACGATGAAGCAAGCGCCGCACGTGGGTTTGGATACAAGATTAGTGAGAGACAGGAAGAGCTGAAACAGATAAACGATGGGTGGGGTTTGGAGTTGGCGTTGGACCGTGGGATTTTATTAGCTTGGGGACTCTGTAACTGTCAGTCTTCGTGGCATTTGTTAGTTGGATAAATTGTGGTAGTTTATTTATTTAAATACTATTTAATCCTTTTGTTTTGTCTTGTGACCCGTTTCCCGCATGTTCATCTTTTCTGCAAGTTTGGTTCATCAATTCCAATTGACGTTGTCGATTTTTTTTATTAAAAAAAAAATTTTGTTCGAGCATTTTCATTGGCCAAACCATTTCTTACTTTTATTTAAAATATATTAGTAAAACACTAAAAAACCCTCGGATTCGTCTCATTTATGATCGGTGCTCTTCATTTCGTTTAGTTTGTTTAGTGGGCACGGTTCAATGTCCACGCATTCATCTCCTTAATATATTATTTCTCTTTTCATGTATCTTTTTTTTAATATTTTATTCTATTATTTATCTTTTCCTAAAATTTACTCATATTATTTCTATTTTCACATTTTTTTTCAAAAGATGAAAAATATGATCTTTAGAAAAAATACAATCTTTATAAAAAAATAAAATTTAAAATTTAAATTATATAGAAAAAAATAGATATTCGAATGTATGGTATCTTTTAAAGCTCATTGGCAAAACTAGATAAAATTGGTTTTAATTAGTTATTTTGCTTAAAAATATACATAAACCAATGTGAATACTCTTTAGATAAATAAAAAAAATACAAAATCAAAGTAAATTATTTCACTTAGTTTCAATTAATTTTAGGTAAAAATATGAGAACTATACAAAATAAACGAAAATATAATTAAGCTTCTAACAAGTCTGTTTTAAAATATGTAATTCTCACTCTAACTTGTATTTTTAATAAAAACATGTGAAATTTACATGTATTTATTAAAATGCATTATAATTATTAGTTTTAATAGTCTGCTAATATATATATATATATATATATATATATATTAGTTTAGTAGACTTCCTTCAACCCAAGAGAAAAACTTTATTCTTAAGAAATCATTTTATCGTGTAGAAGAAAATATAGAAGTGTTGGTTTTTTTCATCACTACGTTCACTTGGCCCATTTGACAATAATTCACAAAGTGATTATAAATGGGCCAACAGGTCTATTTACTAAGCCCTTCATTAAATATTTTTAGTGAGTAATTAAGAGCCGAGGGATCAAATAGAGTGTATCAAAAACTTATTAAGTTCACAAAATATATATATATATATATATATATATTAAGTTGCCTTTCTTCTTTTTTTTTTTTGTTGACACGTTCACACAAAGGAAGAGGAAAAAGTATTTGAGCTTGTGATTTTCGTTTCATTAGGCGTGGTTCACAGCCGATTAAGCTATTCTTGAAACTTATTAAGTTGCTTTTGCTAAAAGTGTGTGTGTTTTTTTTTTTTTTTAAATGCTAGGGGTTCTCCCTGTAGGTTTTCTGGTCTTACATAAAATATGATTAAGAAAAAATAAAATTTTAGTGACCTCCATCACCGGTTTTTTTAGGCATTAGCACCAAATTTAGGATTATTAAATCAATTTTTGGTAATATCATCCCTAAAGGATTAACCGTCCACCCTTAGGTTTTAGTTTTGAATCTAAAAACAAGTTTTAACGCATTATAATATAACTATTAACTCATAAAAATTAATCGGTTGGCAAAAAAACGATACTACAATTTTATTTTTTCTTAAATCATGTTCTACGGTAGACTGAAAGAACGCAGGAGAACATTACGGAAGAACCCCTAACAAACCTCTTTTTTTTTTTAGACTCTTAAAAACGTTTTTAATTTTATTACTAAAACAAATATTTTTTTTCAAATAAATTTTGTAAGTGTTTAGAGGATTTTGAACCTCAATTGCAATCTCAAACATGCATGAGCTTGGCAGTGAGAAGTGTACCAAATGACAAACTGAGGATTTGGTTATTTCGGGTCAGGTGTAGGATCGCTTTCAGATAGTGGCTCCACCACAACTGCATCCAAACACAGTTTTTGTTTTCTGTTTTTTTATTTTTGTTTTTGTTTTGGTTTTATTTTATTTTTTTGTGTTGTGTTGGTAACTCAAATTAGGTTTTTCCCAAACGCTTTCCCGTTCTGCTTCTTACATTCATCGTCACAGAAGAGCCACCGAGTGTCACAAAAAGCCCCGAGAGACAGAGAGACCATTTTCTTGATCTTGAACCCTAACGAAACCCGATACGGACCTCTAATGGCGTCCAAGTTCGGCTTGGCCGGTGGGATACCGGAGCGGAGGGTCCGACCAGTTTGGGACGCCATCGACTCGCGGCAGTTCAAGAACGCTCTTAAGCTCTCCACCGCACTCCTCGCCAAAAACCCCAACTCACCCTACGCTATGGTAAGATCATTTCCGTTACGCTTTTTCAGTTTTTTGGAAGACATTCGGGCCATTTTGAAGCATTTTTTAGCATTTGTGAGCATTTTCCTTTCTTGCATTTTCTCAAGGACCAAACGCAGCCTTATGGAGTATTAAAAGCTACTACTGTATCTTAGGGGTGTACACGTGTTTATGCAAGTTGCAATGCTACAAATTTTGTCTTCAGAATTGGTTGGAGTCGATTAGCAATGTGGATTATCGCGTGCTCTCAGAAGAAATTTTGCTCTCATTGCCTTTCGGTGGCTTTATTATTGTTTGAATTTATTTTCACCGGCTTGACGACCGGTGCTCTTCATTTCGTTTATATTTCATTTATTCCGTTCTTGCTCTTTTGATTAAGATCAAGTATTTATTTTAATATAAACAAAATAAATAAATAAAGACACTGTCCTCTTCGACAAATAAAATTCTCGAGTATTGAAAACTAGCTATGGTGCATACTCCAGGCAATTGTATTGAAGTACGAGAGTTAGTTGAAGATTATGCGCGCTGGACTTTAAAAAAATAACTATCCAAAAAAGAGGGTTAGAAGTTAGAAATTGAAAGATTATGCTTATCTTAATGAATAATTCTATTAATCACCCCTCCATCCCCCCAAATTCTATGTGGCATGGTCCCGCAACCAAAAACTAATCCCCATACATTGGGAGACTGAGAGGGGGGGTTGGTGTGATGTATGGCATTACTCTATCCTATCTTAATTAGTTGACATTAAGTAGTTAAAATCTTTTTTGCAATTTTTAAACTTCATTTGTGACAATCTTATTTTCCTTCACATATTCTGCAGGCGCTCAAAGCTCTCATTTTGGAGAGAATGGGGAAACCGGATGAAGCACTATCTGTTTGCTTAAGTGCCAAAGAGCTGTTATATAAGAACGATTCCATTTTGATGGATGATCTCACTCTCAGCACACTGCAGATTGTTTTCCAGCGACTTGATCACTGTCAGTATTTGTTTTGATGCTTTGAAGTAACCTATTTATAGGAATATCATTGTCAGAGTTACCTCATAATTCTGTGTGTAATCAGTGGACTTGGCTACAAGCTGTTATGAATATGCTTGTGGGAAATTTCCAACCAATTTGGAACTGATGATGGGGCTTTTCAACTGCTATGTTCGCGAATACTCTTTCGTAAAGCAGCAACAGGTTGATTTATTATTATTATTTTTATGGATATGAATAATATCTATTGTTATGTAGTAGTATTTGTTTACACATTGTTGTGGGACAATTAGTTTGAAACTTTACTTACTCTGTTCATATCTTCTGGCAGACAGCTATCAAAATGTATAAGCTTGTAGGTGAAGAAAGGTTTTTGCTCTGGGCAGTTTGTAGCATTCAATTACAGGTTCTGCCAGCTTTCTCTGTTGTTTGCTGTCCTGTTAATATTATGTTGTCATGTTATGCTGGCAACCACTTTAAAGGCTGGTCATTGGTATTGGAACCATATAATATCAAATATTGCCACTTCCCCCAGTTCCCATTTTTTTTTTTTTTTCAAGTGCAGACATGTAAAAAAAAATCTGGGAAGTGCAAGATTGATCTACCGTATCTCATATTGTTTGTTTATTCAAGTTGTCTTTGTAAACAAGATCTTGTTTCCTGTTTACTGATTCTTTGTGGTCTGAACTTCTGTTAGGTGTTCTGTGGTAATGGGGGAGAGAAGTTATTACTCTTAGCCGAAGGTTTACTCAAGAAGCATGTTGCTTCCCATAGCTTGCATGAGCCTGAAGGTGATATTTTCCTTCTTTAATCATCTTGGTGAACAATAAATAGATCTGTTGAGCTAAGATGGTTGATTTCCTTACCAAATGTTTGGAATCTATTGCAGCTCTTATTGTCTACCTTTCTGTACTGGAGCAGCAAGCTAAGTATGGTGATGCTTTAGAAATTCTCTCTGGGAAATTAGGATCACTATTAATGATTGAAGTTGATAGGCTACGCATACAGGTACTTTCTTAAGCTTTCATTTCTTAGTGGCTAGCTTTAGGGATAGTATATTGTGTATATCTATGCAGAATGTTTACATGTAAATACCTATGTTTTTGCTTCTACCTGTGTTCTTTTGTTTTTGGTTTTCTTGTCTGGAGCATGAGTGTGAGAAGCAGAACTTTGTTGAGAAAACAGGGAAGCTGCATGTGAGCATGGATGGTCAAGGAGTCCTCTAAGGAAGAGTAAAATGAGAAGAACATTACAAAACCGAACAATACATAAAAATCTAGAACAGAAGCTCTTCACGAGTAGATGTGCCCTTCTAGATGCACTATGATTAGTCATATAATGTAAGATGTCATCCTTATGGACGAACTTCATTCACCTGCATAACACCCAAACTTTCTGTCTTTTATGGCCTTAACAATAAATGGGGGTTTGTTGTTGTTTGCTTTGTTACTTAAGAATAGGAGGACACATGCTACTGAATTGATGCATTTTCTATTCTTGACTACTGAATTGCTTTTTTCTTTTGCTATGGTCAAATGAGAGTTATTTAGAATTCAAGTTTGTGAATCCAAGGGGTAATTCAATTGGCTGGAGACCATGCCTCATGAAGTGAAAGTCACTAGTTCGATCTCATCCCACCTTTCTTGGGGTCAAAAAATTACTTATTAAAAAAATTTGAGTTTGTTTTTCTTGAGGAGTTCTTTATTGTGATGAAAATCTCTTGGAAAAAGGACATAACATGTAATTTTTTTTTTTCAATTTTTTTTTTAATTTTTATAAGTAAACACAATTTATTAAAAAGCGCAAAAGACACAACCTAAATACACATGAACTATGAAGTATACAAGGGAAACACCTAGCTAGCAGAAAAATAGAAAAAAAAGATCAATAAGCTTTCTTAATCTGGTCACTGTTGATGAGCTGATATATTAGTTTGTTGCCTGGTTATGATTACCTTCAACACTAGCAAATTTTGCAGAAAGAGATACTTTGTTCCTGTTACACTGTTCGCTATGCCTTTACTTTCTCAATTTTTGGCTTTATTCCATGATGCTTCTGCCCTGGCATTAATACCATCACATGAAATATGTTGCATATAATTTCATTTGTTTATGGAAACTTTTTCATTGTTCAAAGTTGCAAGGCTAATCATTGTGTGTCTGGGCTTGCATGAATGGGGGAAACTCAGTACTTTTTGCTGTCCTTATCAACTTGTGCACTTTGACTTTAAGTTGACAGGGGAGGCTTCTTGCAAGGGCAGGTGACTATACTGCTGCTGCCAGTATATTTCAGAAAATCCTAGAATTGAGGTATGCTTGTTGAAACTTGCATGATCCAAAAATTATATTTTTAGCTGTTCAATGGGTATTAGATGAAAGATTGGTCACGGGAGCATGTATTTAGTGGCATAAATAGGGGTTAAAATTATGATTTAGTTTTATGAGGCTAGAAATAAATATCACCAAGAGCTCTCTGTATGGCTTGTTGGGATCTGTTTTTTAAGAGATGATAATATAAAATAATAGATATGTAGGAGTCATATATTTTTATTTCAAATTAGCAAATTAAATATTTGCAAACTTAGTTGTAGTCTTTTAATTCAACTTAGATGAGGAATCCCTGCAGCTATCTTGTGGGACAAACATGAGGGATATATGCATTATGATTGTACTTGATCCTAATCTACAAGCTCATGATCTGCCCTTGAAGTGTGGCCTTGATATGATGCGTTACGGTTGACTGCTGACAATTGGGTCTTTTTTGTCCTCATTCTTGTCTAGATTGACGGGATGTCAATGTACCCAAGGTCTCTCCTTTTTCTATTAAAATATTTCTATAAATTACTGGCATCAAATTGTTTTTAACTGTGCAAGTTATGTACTAGTTACATTTCCATTTTCCTTTTTAGTCCTTGCTTTGATGCTTGTAGGTTTTTCTTTTGTTCATTGCTGTCAGCCTAGCATCCAAAATAGTCTTTTTTTTTTCTTTTTTTTCAGGGCATTACCAAATTGAGTTGAGACCTCTGTACATCTAGTGCTAACTTCATTCTTCAAACTTCAAATAATTTTTAACTTTCTATATCCAAGAACATGGATTTTAACGTTTACTTAAAAATAAAAAAAATACATTGTATATTTGCTATTAGCTTTTGCAACCCTTGATGTTGTTTCTTTCCTGTGGCAGCCCTGATGATTGGGAGTGTTTTCTACATTATCTAGGCTGTTTGCTGGAGGATGATAGCAACTGGGTTAATGGGGCCCTTAATGATCCAATTGCTCCACCAAAATTTATGGACTGCAAGCTTTCACACTTACCAGATGAAATGGTGCGTGATTAGTCTTAAATTCTGATTGCTATTTCTGTGTATGTTAGGTCATTTTTGCATATTTCGAGTAGCATTTGCTGTAATCTTTTGTGCAGAATTTGATTTTCCCAAATTGGTATGCAGTTTGACTCTCGTATATCAGATGCATCAGCTTTTATGCAAAAATTACAAGCAGACACCAGTGACAATAGTATAAGGTGTCCATACTTGGCAAACCTTGAAGTTGAAAGGAGGAAGCACCTGTATGGAAAGGGTGATGATGACAAACTAATGGAGGCTTTGATGCAATATTTTTTTAGGTATATATTGCAACCTTAGTCTCTTCTCTGCAAAATTTCTATTTTGATTATTGGATATGACTTATTTCTTTATATATCATGTGTAATTGTAAGGCCAAAATGAGTTGAGTTATACCATCTTGTGGTTTGTTTATGACATCTCTAGCTGGTTACAGGTTCCTTTAATAAATGCATGTTCTTTTCGGTTGTAATAGTTGATTTATTTATTTATTCATCTCCCTCATGCTGTTGATCACAGTTGCTAGGATGACCAAGATGATCTATTTGGATGGATTAAATTGTTGCGGCTGTGTTATAAATTCTAGGAAGTTCCAAGTCAATTTGTTTACAACTATAGGCTTGTGTAACATGTAATGAACTTTTATTTTATTGACAAACAATATTTATATTGCTGCAGTTGTGATTCTATCTTTTGGTGTTTTTGCTTGTTAAACACAGGTTTGGTCACTTGGCCTGCTTCACTACTGACATTGAGGTGTTTGTTGAGATCTTGACTCCCGATAAGAAGACTGAGTTTTTGGAGAAGTTAATGAAAAGCTTTGAGTCCCCTTCACCAGTGCCAGCTAAAGCGCTTGGGCAGTCGATTACCCTTTTAAAAGTTCAACAACTGATTAGCAAGATGTACAAGCTCTCTGAGAGTGGTAGGTCTCTTGCCTTTAAATTGTACACCCTATTTGTCTTTTTTCCCCTCTTTTTTCTTGTGGGGGGTGGGTGGTATTAGTGCCAGCTAAATTTAACTATGATCGGACCACTTAATTTTCATGACCTCAAGATTGTCAATTCTTGTGGCTGGAGTAGACCCTGTAACATTGCCATCACTTTATCATAGTCAATGTTCTGGCTCTTCTGATTCTTCTGTTGATATTTTCACTTCCTTTAGGAGGTTCACATAACTGTGAAAAATGTTGCAAGCAAGAAGCAATGAGTAACAAATAAAAACAGAAGATAACTTTCTTAAATTTGCAAATATAAATGTAACATTAACGCCTCGGCAGCAACCATTTATGTTTATATTTACCCATAAAAAAGTTTCCTATATCTAGCTCATTGCTTCTTGCTTGTAACTTTCTTTATTATGTGAACTCCACTATTGATTTTTCCACTTAACCTGGAGCTGTTCCTCCTCAGAACTTGAGGGCTCTGCATGTCAGATGGTGGAGACATATTGTAAAAACCTTCCACTTTCAAAGGACTTGGATCCACAAGAAAGCATGCATGGAGAAGAATTACTATCTATGGTGTGCAATGTGTTGGTTCAGGTACCTTATGTTACTTCTAGAAAGTCATCCTTGTGCTGTACACGCAAAAATTTATACTAGAGCTGTTTTTTAATCACAGATGTGCAGCTCTGTTAGCATGTATTCTTATATTTCATGCATGGCATTGTTTTTCTGTTATGTTTTATTTAACTCTTTATTAAGATTCCCAATATGTAAGTGTCATTTCTTTTCCTTCTGTGGTTAATGCTGATACTGACAGGTATTTTTGTGGTTTAGTTATTCTGGCGTACTAGGCATATTGGCTATTTTGTAGAGGCAATTATGGTTTTGGAGTTTGGCTTGACCATCCGAAGGTCAGGAATTGTTTTAAGTTCTTGATTACCATTGGCATCATTTATTGTGTTAATTCAAACTTGATGTAGCATTGACCATTGCATCAAAATACTAAATTTCTTAGTAACATAGATTTTTTATGAGGCACACTGTCTTTGCATTTTTTATTAGTACACCCTCACTTTCAGTATGAAAGCTATTTATTTTGTATTGTGTAGAGGAATTCTCTATGACAAAGATAACATTTCTGTCTCTCTTCACATGTGACAGATATGTATCGCAGTACAAGATCTTATTGTTGCATTTGCATTCGCACATGGGTGCCCTTTCATTAGCGTATGAATGGTAAAGTTGTTTAATTGATGCAAGTTTACATGTTAATTGATGAAAGTGCATTATTTTCCATCAAATGATGCCACTTAATTGCTGATTTAGTGGCCATATGGTTGGGCTTGCTGTTTATGAACATTTGGCACTCTTATGCAGTGTCTTTTACCTCTTCTTTAAGTATAATAGCAGTTATTCCCTTGTTTAGGTATAAATCTCTGGATGTGAAGAATATCTTGATGGAAACTGTTTCACATCACATTTTACCCCAGATGTTGGTGTCTCCCCTTTGGGTCGATCTAAATAATCTGCTAAAAGATTATCTCAAGTTTATGGATGACCACTTCAGAGAATCTGCAGATCTTACATTTTTGGCGTATCGCCATAGAAATTACTCAAAAGTATGAACATATTTCTCAGTATGCTTATTTTCATTTATTCTGATGTACTTTTTACCACAAAGGACTTGCATTACATGGTTCTAAGATTTACTGGGAATTATATGTTTATTTATTTTCATTTTATAGTTTTTTTAATTAAGACAAAAGCTCTGATATCAAAATTGACGTGGAACAAAAGATGTGATACTAAATTGATTGGAGGAGAATCTGGACAGCAATTTGTTTTAGGGTTTAGGACTACGACTAGATTTTGGTGGGAATTGAATGAAAAATATTACGAATATTGAGTTTGTAATAGTTGCACGATAGAGCAAGCAATGAATGAGTTGCGGTAGCGCGAAATCTGTTGTGTATAACAAAAGGGTAAGATTTGGAGATGAAATAAAGAGGAAAACTTAGGGTTTGAATGGTTGTTTCTGGGCTGTGAACAATAACCCGGGAATAGTATTTGGACCTTTTTTTCGGGTGGTTTGAGAGTTATTTGATGGATGGGCAGTTTGGGATTCTTTAGGATTGGCTTTTAGGAAAATAATATATGAAAAAGTAGATCATATTTAGGTTGGAATTCAAACAAAATTGCTGGAAACTGAAAAGAAATGCTGCTTGTATATGTATACAATCTGAATCTTGAGGCCACTTGTTCCAGTTGCATCATCTCTCTGTGTTGGCACTTATCTTGGTATTTCTGACACACAAGGACATTTATGCTTTGTTTAAATTTTTCTTGTTGCATTAGCATGTTATTTCCATTTTGTTGGCAAAAGGCATTTTATGATTATGCCCATATAAATGAAATTATTTACACTGTATTATATCATATTTCAGGTAATCGAATTTGTTCAGTTTAAAGAACGATTGCAACACTCTAATCAATATTTAATGGCAAGGGTTGAAGCACCCATTCTACAGCTGAAGCAGAATGCGGATAACATTGAAGAAGAAGAGGTATTTTTTATAAAAAAAAAATTGCCACTTTAGCATGTAATTGCCTACACTGTTAATGCATTTGATGATGTGTGATATCATTTATGTACATGTTCTTTAGCGTGTTCTTGAAAGCTTGAAATATGGGATCCACTTCATTGAACTCTCTAATGAGATTGGATCTAAATCTTTGACCTTCAACGAAGACTTGCCGTCACGTCCTTGGTGGACACCAACTTCAGAAAAGAATTATCTTTTAGGTCAGTATAGCTTCCTGAAGTAGTTGAAGTTTAAATTCTTAGGCGTGAGAAAGTTTTGGCCATCAGATCTCTATCCCGTTTTGCATTCATTGATATTTTTGAACTAAATTGATAGCTGTTGTTATCAGGTCCATTTGAAGGAATCTCTTATTGTCCTAGAGACGACATGGTATGTAACTTCTGTCCTTTATGACTAGTTTTCATATAATTTTTTGTGGTAAATAGAACTTGTGTTCAATCTAGTTTTGTTTATATCACAATCTCCCATTTGTTGTTTGACCTTCCTTTGCCTGCTTTAATTTTGAATCTTCTTGCGTCTGTTGGCGTGGAAACTAGACAAAGGATCGAGAAGCAAACATAAGGAGAGTTATTGAGAGGAAGTCTCTTCTTCCTCGAATGGTTTATTTGTCGATTCAAAGTGCTTCTGCATTGCTCAAGGAGAATATTGAAGTGAATGGTTCTATATCTGGCCCTAAGATTTCCTCAGACCTGAAGTTTCTGCTTGAACGCTATGCAAAATTGTTGGGATTTTCTTTCAGTGATGCAATAGAAGTGGTTGTGGGGGTTTCTGGTGGCCAAAAACCTTCTTCGGTATGATTTTATTTTCAGTCTAATTTCATTCTTATTTTGTTATCAGTATCTTTTTTAGACATCATATAAAACCCTCTGCAAGCACGCTTTTTTGGTTTACATTATACTATGCTGTGACTTGTTTGCACGTGCACAGATACCTATCAAATAAGTAAAACTAACTCATTTGTATGGACGTCATGTTTTAAGTTTGAAAAGTTGTGCCTCTTCTTTTTCAAAAACAATTCCATTCTGAAGATTCACGAACTTGATACATTTGTTTGTTAAGGATTTTATACAAATAACAAATGTTCTCCTTCATGATTGCAATTGGACTATGTTAACTGGATGAGTTTGTAAAGTCACCACATAGGCAGCTTAGGCACCACCAACTTGGTTTGCCATTTCGTATAAACTAAAATTTTGCACCTGCTGCAGACTATTGCTCCGGACTTGATCGATTGGTTGAATTTTGCTGTGTTTTTGAATGCATGGAACTTGAGTTCCCATGAAATAACACAGCCAGATGGAAATGGACATGGACATAGGCCTGGTACTTGGCACATTGTGGATTCTCTGCTGGAGATGTACGTTTTAGAGAAGGTCAGATCTATGGATCCCCAAATCTGCTCTCCTTGTGTTGATCTTCCAATTCTGGTGCAACTGGTTACGGAGCCATTGGCCTGGCATGTTCTTGTACTCCAGTCTTCTGTCCGGTCGTCTCTTCCATCTGGAAAGAAAAAAAAGAAGGGCGGATCAGATCAGCCCAACACTCCTCTGTCTCATGCAATTCGTGACTCAATCCAATCCGTATGTGGTACGGTAGAACACGTAACGAAATGGTTACAAGAACAGATCAACAGGCCCGAGGATGAAAAATTGGAAACTATACTCTCCTTTCTTCATAAGAAAGGACAGAATGAGGGTGGGCCTGGGCAGGTTTTTAAAATTCTAGAAACTTCTGTATCATCTATAAATGAGACACAACTTGGTGAACGGATCTCCCAAGCAGTAAAGTCTTGGAGTCCTGTTGATGTTGCAAGGAAAATAGTGACTGGGAAGTGTACAGTAGCATCCAAGTTTCTTAAAATTTGTGAATCAAAACTAAAGTCATTACATGCAATGAAACAGCAGATAGCTCAACTCTGAAGTTTGACTATTAATGGCGGCACTGCAGTTTTGTTGTTTGACTTCGAGCAATTGGCTCTTTACTCTATTATGGGTGCCTTCATCCTCTCCCACCTTTTAACACCATCTTGGCATGAAGTTGCGAGAGAACTCCATTTATGGCGGGTGCGTGGCGAAGGTGAAGTTTCCTGTATGATTTGTTTGACAGTGTAAACGAATTAAACTCACAATTTCTACATTTTTTTTTTTTTTTCCTTTTTCACAATGTTTCGGATTTCTACCAGCTTTTTTGCTTTGTATCATGAAACATAAATTTTGGCAATATTACATCCATTTGTTGGTACTTCGTACTGTTTTTTTTTTATATATATATATATACTTAATTTCCTGAGTCATAGCAGTTTAGGCGAGGTCCGTACTGTTAGACTGTTTTGTTGTCTATAGGCTCCAACAGTGTCGAACGTCATTGTTAACGAATCACAGACAATGCTAACGGTTCCACTAACAGGTGTAGGGCTAGTATTGGTCACAAACACGTAGCAATCAAAAATTTAAAACTGACGTAAAAAAATGGTAGAACTTGTGTTAGTTTGGGTGGCTACCTAATTCCATCTGAAGCAATATCGTAGTAGGTCTTCTGTACCACTCAACTCGTAGATACGAAAGAAAATTTGTGCAGTAGAGCTAGCAAACCAGACCTGCTTCCTTCCCATTATTTCAAACCTAATGTAACAGATGAATCCAGCTCATTATTAATCAATGCCTTGATTGATGTTTAAACAATTAATATTAACCTTCTTTTTTTTTTTCTTCTTTTTAAGTAGGATGGGGAGAGAACTATGGGGTAGGGAATCCTTTTCAACAATTTGGACATATTATGAGCGTAGAAATTTGAATTTTGTAAACTTTTTAGCCATCTATATAGGAAAAGGCATGGATGATGCTGAGATTGTCCTAACCATCATCAATACTAAAATGATAAAGTCTTTGGACAAATTAAATGCTAAAGTCTTCTCATGCAAAGAAATTTAGGACTGGACCCATCAAGCCTACTTCAAGACCTTATTCATTTGAAAAATTGCATATCCATTTTGTCAAATGCTTTTAAGAGAGTTTTTCTTTTTTCTTTTTTTCAAAACTTGTGATATATTGTAAATATGAAAATAGTTTTAACTTTTCAAAGTGTTTTGTGTTTTGGATTATTTGTTAATGTTTTCAGTTTTTTAAAAAGAAAAAGGAAAAAAAAAACACGGTTTTGCGCTTAGAAAACGTGGAATTGATCATGGAGCTGATGACTTTTGATTCTTGTTTGGAGTTAATGTTGTCAGGGCAGTAGGACTTTTGGTGTGGGACTTATTATAATGTCATTTTAATAACGGAAAAGTGGTCAACTAAGACAAAAGATATACTTCTCCATTCTCCCACCTAATCAACCAAATATTCAACTTCACCCTAACCGTTCTTTGATAATCGGATGAGGAGACAACCGTCCTTTGATAACGATATCTAAAACATATCGAGAAAAATGTTAAAAATAAACAAGCTAGAAAATAGAAAGTGGACATTATGCTCACATAAATGCTTTTTTAATAATGAAATCCATTTTTAGTAAATAAAAAAATAATGCGGTTTAATTTAAGCTTTAGGATGTAGATAATGGGAGAGCAACAAAATGGTAACTGAGGTCAACGTTGAAATCAGAATTTTCAGACGATAAAGTGAGCTATAACTTATACATAGGAAGAGGAAGACATCACAGGCAAAAGATATTCATGATATTTCTCCCTTAGAATATTTATATATTATATATATTTTTTACCTCACATAGCCCCTTGGTCCCACCAAATGATAAATCAAGGTTTCATCTTCACTGAGGTGAACCCGCAATTAGTATGTCTGGTCTACTAAAACCAATATTTTCAATTATTTTCATTGGTTTTAATCATTTACTGGTGGTCTTATTCCTATTTTCAGATTTTTGGGTGTTGTGAAGTGACAATACTTAATGAGCTAAATATTACACTGAATTTATGTAGATGCTTTTATCCCAAACTAGATTTTGATGAGAAGACTTATAGTAGAATATTACATTACTGGGCAAGCCCTAGCAATGGTAGTAATATATGATGAGTAATGTTAAAAACTATATTTTTATCCCACAACCTCACAATGTTGATGTATCAGTTTAACAAACTATTAGATCAGTCATCATTTAAAAAGTTACAATAAAAAAATCTTAAGGTTGATTGGGACCGATATATTACCATTGTGGTGTAAAAATATAATTTATAGCATTACTATTACTCATGTGATTGACACATTTCATTCTGGGGTCTACGTGCCATGAGTAGAGAGGAAACTCTCTTTTCTTTTTCTTTGCCTTTTCGTTATTTAAACGTGTGATTGGGCAAGTGGGTGCACCAAATTCCTTTACGGTTAGACTAGTTGTCCTACAATCCTTAAATTAACACTGTTGACTTAGAAACCTAATTTACCAAATTGTTCCTCTTTTACAACATAAAAAACTAGTTTTTTGTTGTCTCATTTCCCGCTTTTTTACAGTATAAATGGTTGCTCTCCTCTGGAGGCACCTCACACAAATACCCCAAGCTTTGGTCAAGAGAAGTTGAGAAAACAATGGAGGGTTACAATCTCACTGTCAAGCCATGGTGTACTTTCTTCCTACTTGGCTGGTTTGTCGTGTTCGCTTTCCTTTCTTCTTTTGCAGATGCAGAAACTCACTACCATGAATTTGTTGTAAGTCTTTTCTTCATTTCATGAACTTATTATCATTATAAATGTTCCTAAATGGGATGTAATCTTGAATATCCACCAAATCACAAAGAAGGGTGATAAGAGATTTACCTTTGTCTTCTTTGGACTGATATAGATTCAAGCAAAACCAGTGAAGAGGCTGTGCAGAACCCACAACACCATTACAGTAAATGGACAATTCCCAGGGCCAACCTTGGAAGTGAGAAATGGAGATTCCCTTGTGATCAAAGTCACTAACATTGCTCGATACAACATCAGCATTCACTGGTAAAATCATTATAATTTATATAATACATCAAAACAGGCATATAGTTTATTTCTAGACAAATAACAGCAGCTAAATATATGTTCTATAACTGTCTAGCTATTCTCCCTCCAGCTGGTTCTTGAAAAATTATAAATGATAGGAAAATGCTTATAGAAGACTTCTTCTTTCCAATACTTTGAACATTGTCAAAAATCAGTCTTCACGATATGTAAACATGCAATTGACCCTAGCCATGCATGGAGTCACACGGAAGGAAATTACTTGGGGTACTATACTATAGCTTTTATCACCACCTTCTTACAAACAGATGTAGTAATCTATGTGACATTGTTGCATTAGCCACAATCAAATTCAATTGCTTAGAAACTGACATAGTAAATACCACATAAATTATCACGTTAATTTATAAGGAACTTATAGTAAAGTTGTAATACTCTTGGCAGCACTCAACGTAGAAAACTAACCTTGATAAGCCCATCGAAAAATTTGCACTCTCCTTACTTCCTGCATACCTAAAATTCATGAAGCTTGAAATGTTGATGTCAATAACCTGCACTTTATCTATCAGGCATGGAATTCGACAGCTCAGAAATCCATGGGCAGATGGGCCTACTTATGTGACCCAGTGTCCTATCAAACCGGGAGCAACTTACACGTACCGTTTCACAATCATAAACCAGGAGGGTACTTTGTGGTGGCATGCTCATACCGATTGGCTCAGAGCCACTGTTTATGGAGCTCTCATCATCCATCCGCAATTGGGTTCTCCATATCCCTTCTCAATGCCCAAACGAGAATACACCATCCTTCTGGGTAACAACTAAAGACCTGTTATTCAACCCCCTCTAATTTTTTCCTCAGCAGCTCTCACCTCCAAATCCTTAATGCTCTAGCTCTTGTTCAATGTTCACAATGAACTATGAGAAAATTATAGAACTCTTAAGGGGTTGTGATGGTGTCAAACAGGAGAATGGTTCGATAGAAATCCCATGGATGTCCTAAAGCTGGCACAGTTCACAGGAGCAGCTGCTAATGTTTCTGATGCATACACCATAAATGGTCAACCCGGTGATCTGTATAGATGCTCCAAACAAGGTAAGGTGTAACTTGTCCTATCCAAAGACTATATAAAAGAGACAAAGAACATGAAAAAGATCAAGAGCAGTCTTCTTTGTTTGTTCTTAATATATAAGATTAGTTTTAAGTGGAAGTATAACCATGGGAAGAATAAATAACCAAAGTGATAGACTTAAACTCTCATTTCTCAGGCTGCAATTACAACTATGACCAAACCATAATTTGTTATAAAGTTTTGATATGTTGTTTCTATTAGATGGTAACAAGAAGTGGGTAACATACCTAAAATCACAATGCAGAAACTGTGAGATTTCCCATAGAATCGGGCGAGATAGTTCTTCTACGAATCATCAACTCTGCACTGAGTCAGGAACTTTACTTCACCATCGCCAACCATAAAATGACTGTTGTTGGTATTGATGCTACATACACCAAGCCTTTCCCAACCAGCGTCATCATGGTAGGACCCGGCCAGACAACCAATGTCCTCCTCACCGCTGATCAACCCCCAGCTCACTACTACATGGCAGCACGTGCCTATAACACTGCTCAAAATGCAGCCTTTGACAACACCACCACCACAGCAATCCTTGAATACAAATCTGCTCCCTGCAGTGCCAAGAAGGGGCAATCTTCAAAACCAATCTTACCACGACTACCAGCCTACAATGATACAGCCACTGCAACTGCTTTCAATGCTGGGCTTAAGAGCCCTTCCCAGGTCAAAGTCCCTACAAACATTGATCAGAACCTATTTTTCACAGTGGGTTTGGGACTAAACAATTGCACACGTCCTAACAGCCCCCGTTGTCAAGGACCAAATGGAACCCGCTTTGCTGCCAGCATGAACAATGTTTCTTTTGTACTCCCAAGAACCAACTCCATAATGCAAGCATATTACCAAGGTGCACCTGGTGTCTTCACCACAGACTTTCCGCCTGTTCCACCCATACAATTTGATTATACAGGCAATGTGAACCGGGGGCTGTGGCAACCTGTTCCAGGAACTAAGCTCTACAAGTTGAAGTACGGTTCCAGAGTACAAATCGTCCTGCAGGATACCAGTATTGTCACAACAGAGGACCATCCAATGCATCTTCATGGATACCACTTCTACGTTGTTGGATCAGGTTTTGGCAACTTCAACCCAACCAGAGATACAGCCAATTTCAACCTCTACGACCCACCACAAAGGAATACCATTGGATCAAACCCTGGTGGATGGGTAGCCATCCGGTTTGTAGCTGATAATCCAGGTGATATACTAAATCTCATGTGTATATATATATATATATATGCTAGCATCTCGCAATCTGTTTCACCAACAATATTTTCACTAATCTGATGCTTTTCTTGCACTTACCTGGTCCAAACAGGAGTTTGGCTGATGCACTGTCACTTAGACACGCACTTGAGTTTGGGGTTGGCAATGGCCTTCCTAGTTGAGAACGGAGTTGGGGAATCTCAGTCTGTAATACCTCCACCAGCAGATCTGCCTCCTTGTTAAGACCATCAACATTCATTACATCAAATTTCCAAGTCAAAGGATTTGATGTTCTCTTGTGTTGTTCGATATATAAGTGTGTTTGGCAGAATATGATGTCGTGGGTTTTCAACTTTTCTATTAGTAGGCCAAGAATTGATCAATGCTCCACTGAGCAGCTGATTTGTCCAGTTTCTTAACTGAGTGTATTATTTTTAAAAGTAAAGAATTGGATTTCAGATTCATAATAAATTAGTTATATCTGTTTCATTCCAGTTTTCTGATGCTAAGTTATAACAGATACCACAAAAACAAAACAGAAGTAAGTTCCCAACTATCTACCTATTGCAAGATAGTGCAAACTGCAAGGAGCTGGAAATAACCATTCAGATAATCCAATTGAACAACCCATAAAGAAGATTTTGCTGCTAACATGTGACTACAACCATCTGCATTATTTCAATCTTATTGTGATAGGATGTAGTCATTTGATAACCATGTGAAAATTGCAAGACCCTGCCAAACAAGGTTCCAGCAACCTGTAATATGCACCAAGTATTTGGCATGAGTAAGGTGTGATTACCAATAATTAAAGAAATTTTTTGATGAATCAGTAATTGGAAAAAAATATAAATTAACAGCAATAATTCTTTTCTTTTCTTTTCTTTTTTTTTTTTTTTTTTTTTTGTATTCTATTTTCAAACTAACTGCATAAAGATAATAGCTCCAGCATATAACAATGAGTTAGCATTCAGTGTCAAATTTACAGATTTTGGCCAGTGAAAGCCTACCACCATCTAGGCAACAAATTTCAGACAACGAGTATCATTATGTATATTCTGGCAACGGCGTGAACAAAAACGCATCCCACACTTCACACATGTGTAGCTGGCAGCGTATCCACAAACAGTGCAGAAATGGCGGCGAGAGGTAGAGCTTGGAGGTCCCACAGCTGCCTTCAAATAGGAGGGAACATGAGGAGGCAATGATTCCAGGTTTGCCTGTAGTTGTTAAAAGAATGATGACCATTAAAGCAATTTAAAAACAAAAAGGAGTTCCAGCAGCATTTCCCTTATTACCTCATGTAAAAGCTCAAGAAATGTTCTTGGGGCTTTCCTGGCATTCTCAAGTGCCTTTGCCTGCCGGGTTTTACGTTTCGTACCCTTGGACTGCCTCTTTTGCATGTATACTGCAACAAGAGGTCGAAAAACAGGAAATGTAAACTAAGCCAAAAAAAATAAAAATAAAAATTGACAAGGTGACATAGACACGGAGATTTTTTAGTGCTACCCTAGAAAGAGGAATTTCCCTTATAACCATAATCCAAATTTGACCTTAAAATGCCATTCAGAGCAACCCTCCATGGTTGATTACTTAGATGAATCAACTCCAATGAAGAGAGAAAGAAGAGAGAGAGAGAGAGAAGTAACTCTTCTTCTTTTTTTGGTAATCTAGATATTCTCCATACAGGTATTTCTTTTTAATGGATGCAGGTATAGGCTCTATGAATCATATAGAGCTTGGATTTACCCATTCATTCTATCGATTAAAGTTACAGAGCAGCAATATAAAAAGAGAAAAAATGAACAAAAAGAAAGAAGGAAAAAGAGATATGAGGACTGATATGAATTAGACCTTGATCTTCATCATCAAGAGAAGAGTCATCTTCATCATTAATTTCAACCATTTCCATTCCAGCATTGTCGTTTTCTAAGGCTTCAAGGCGAGCAAGAGCAGCCTAAAATAGGAAGTTGCTAAGACCTTAAAACGATGTTGAAATAAAGCTAATAAATGTTCTATTTCATCAACATTCACTAGCTTGTGCCAAATACAGAAACTATAAACCCAAAATTGATTTTCAATGAAACAGATTCTGACACACCTGCGTGCGGTTGTCACTACTTGCAAGGGCAGCAGCCATTCTTGGAGCAACCTTACGAGTTCGGCTCGACATGCGTCGAAATGGGTTGGAATTGTCATCATCCATTGCTGCAAAGAGATACTAGAATCAGATAAAAAATTCATTGACAAATAGAAAAAGAAAAACAGCTTTTTTATTTATTGGGCCAAAAGCTATGGTCCTATGGATGAATAACTAAAGACATATAAACGTCGAAAAATATGTGATTAAGTAAAATTTAGTTTTTGGGTAACCCGATTATGAGTACATAAACACTGCATAGGATAAAAACCTTGCTTGAAGGATTCATAAATAAATAAATAAAACTTGCTCGAAGGGGTTGCCACTTGACTCTAAAATCAAAGGCATTATCACTTATTGGGCTTCTAATTCTACATCTAATATTGAAGTTGAAGATGGGTCTTCTTCAAAATCATACATAAATACGCACACAAAACTTCAAATTTGAACAAAAGGAAGTCTGGGAACAAGCTCTTAGACTCTACGCACCACAAAACTGTGTCTTGGACGAAAATTCCAAATGCTATTGATTATTTAGAGATTTACAGGCAAACCCGAAACAATAAAATCGGTTATTAAATTAATACAACTCAGAAACCTGAACTTCAAAATTCACCCAAATATTCATAAGATGAATCAAAACAAAGAAAAAGAGAACCACAAACAAACAACGAGAACAAGAAGTTCCATGACCATGGGAAGAGAAAGGCTAACCAATAACACGTGGCGGCCGACGACTGGAGTAGTAGGAGGACGGTGGTCTGAAGCAACTCAAGTCGGAACGCTAGAGAGAGCGAGAGAAGCGGAAGGGAGCCTAGAAACGGTGGATCCGGCTCCTCTGCAGTCCATTTTGGACCGGATAGGAGCCATTTAAGTGTCAGGATCTCTTTAAAGAGATCCAATGACCACAATAATGCCACGTGTCCTATTTTAAAATATACTAAAATATTATTTAACGTTTTTTAAATAAATAAAAATTTATTATTATTTTTTTTTTGGGTGGCCCTGGGGTTGGCCGGACCACCCCCTAGGGACCCCAAGAGCCAAACCCCTCCCCCCTTTCTCCCTCTCTATTCACTGCCACCACCACTTGAGCTCCAGCCCAAATGAAACCCACCACCTCCGCCACCACCATACCGGATCAAGATCTCCAGCAATTTTAGAAAATTACTAACTAATTTTTTTGAAAATTTCAGCCATTGAAGATATCTAACGGCTCAAAATTAAACACTCATTTAATATATGAGAGATAAACTTAAAATTTTAAATTTTGAAATTCACATCGAAATATATGTCATCCATTAAAAAAATTTGATGTTTTATTTTGAGCCATTAAATTACTTCAATGACTGAGACTTTCAAAAAAATGGCTACAATTTTAAAAATTACTGAGAATCTTGATCCCACCGTACCCCCCCTCCTCTTCACTGCAAACCCTTCTCTCCCTCATCACCAACCTCCTCTCCTCCCTCACGGCCATATCCTTCACCAGGCACTAGCAAGCCATCCACTAAGCTCAACTCCCTCTCCTCCTCCCTCTCGTCTCTCTCCTCCTCCCCTCACTAGTCCGAAAACCCTCTCATCCACTCCCTCCCCCCTTCCCTCCTCTCCACCACCTCTCATCCCTCTCCAATCGAGTTCAAGAACAAAGCAACCAATCAAAACAAATATCCAATCGTTCCACCATCTCCAATCAAAACAAACCCACCATCCCCAACAACAAATCAAACAAATCAAAACAAACAAATGCCCAATCGCTTCCTACAAGAGACCATACAATTAAAAAGGGAAAACATATGATTTAGAGATGGGCTCTCAGCTGCTCGTCATAAACCTGTACCCACTATACCCGGAGCCGGAGGTTGCAATCGGTCTGCCCCCTCACATAGACCACGGCTATCCTATAACCTTTACTACTTTTTTTAATATTTGTTTTTAATATTTTATTATTTATTATTTATTATTTATTATTTATTTTTAAAAATAAAATAATAAATTAGTATTATTTTTTTTAATGGGACATTTGTCTGGATGATGGCCTTAAGGTCTCTCTAGATCCTAGCCATCAATCGTATCACTTCCGGTCCATTTCTCCGGTCCAAAATGGACCGGAGATGACCCTATTCCAAAAAGGGTGAAGTTGTAAGAGCTTGAAAATGGAGCGTTTTGACCAATACTTTCCAAGCATACAAGGAACCATCGTCGTTTTAATTTCCCTAATTCTCATCCCATGTACGTATGACCTATATATCGATTTTTTTTAAAAATGCTAGACGGTAACTTGTTGACAAGTGTTTTTTTTTAAGGGAAATCATTCATCTCATTAATAAAGGATTACGAACATAAAACTCTTACATCACATAGCAAAAGTTACGAGAAATTATTTAAGTCATATTAGACATCACCTATTAAAAAAATTATGTAACAGCTTAATTAATGTCCTTTTTTTTTTTATAATTTTGGGTTACATGTTTACACAAAGAAAGTAAGAGAAGAATTCGAATTAGTTAATGTATGATGTTAATGACATATGTTAACAAATTACAAAAGAATTTGTAAGTGTAACATTACTAACAGAATAATGACAATGAGAAAGGGCAGTTGTGATTTAATGAAAAAAATGTGGTTTTGATCTTGTGTTTCGTGTTTATGTTATTTTGGTGTGACATGCTGAGATGTTTCTTTTTTATTGGAGGGTACAAGGAACATGGTTCATGTTCATGTCAAGCTTTTAGGCCCCGTTTGGTTTGCAAAATGACCATTCCATTAGGAAAATGAATAGTTATTTATGAGAATGGAAAACTATGAAATGGAATAACTATTCATATTCCTTAGTTTGGTAACAACGTATGTATTCTAAGGGGAGTTAAACAAAAATTACCAAGAACCACACCATTCTTTTTGAAAAAAAAAAAACAAAAACTCAATTAAAAAAAATAAAAAAAACCCTAAAATTATAGGGGTGATCAGCCAGCCAACCTGCATGACTTGGGGGTGGTCACACTACCCCCAGAGCACCTTGGGGTGGACCCTCGAGGTGCCCCGGGGTGGTGCGACCACTCCCGGTGGATTTGGAGGTGGCCTTGGTTTGACGGCGATGAAGTCTTCAACATAGGTGCAGTTGTGGATGCCGCCAACCATGGCTACAGCAAGGATCACGAACCGTGGCTTCTTGGCGACAAAGAAGGCGCCCACATCACTCTGGTGGGTCAGGTCGAGCTCAGCATGGGTGCACAGGACGAGGTTGGCGAAGCCCAGATGTCAGAGCTTCCACACGATGGCTAAGCCAACTAGGCCCCAATGGCCGGCAACGAAGATCTTCGTCGGAAAAGGATGATCCTGTTGTGAGAGAAAGAGAGAGAGAACAAAAACAAGGTTAAATCGGGGAAGATAGGCATTGTTTGGAGGGTGAGAAAATGCAGGAAAACAAAATGGAGAAATAAAAAATAATAAAGGGTTTTTTGGAAAATCAATTACATTCTATAAAGAATAGCTATTCCACTCATTTTTTAGTAAAATATCTATTCATGTGTGTATGAGATTAATCATTCCTATGAAAATAACTATTCCCAAGAATATATCCCCTACTAAACAAAGGATTGACTATTTCATATAAATAGTCATTCTATTCCATTGGTCTATTCCACAAACCAAATGGGTTATATAAATTATTTTCGTATTCCTAAAACATGTGGGAAGCACAAGTTATTAAAAAAGCATATACGTATTTCTCATGTGTTAAAGCCTAAGAGCATTTTCAATGGAAGAGTCAAATTTTTATACAAAATGACTCTTCAAAACTTACTTTACCTACTTTAATTAATGAATTTTTATATGTCTTTTACATCCGATTAGTTATATTTTTATTTATATAATTTAAATATTATTATTATTATTATTATTTATAAGGATTGTGTTTTTTCTAAATATCATATTTTTCAACTTTTTGGATAAAAGAGATGTGGAGAGTGAAATAGTATGAGAAAAATTTTGAAAAAAGAGAGATGTGAAAGAGAAATAGCAAGAAAAAATTTTGGGAGAAAAGAAAATAGGTGAGAGAAACAATAAAAAAATGAAATAGCTATTTGAATAGTGCTACTACATGTAATTTTTTTTTAGCTTATTCAATAAAATATCTATTTTACCTTTTTTTGGCTTCTTCAACGCAAAGGATATTTTACAAATTTAAGGAGTCATTTTAGATAAAAGTGTCATTTGGCTCTTCCGTTGGAAATGCTCTAAGGGATACTTAACAATTTATTAGACTGATTTATAAAAATTAGGTATAATCCAGTGAGAATGTATCACTTCCTCCCATCCAATTTTTCAGGTTCCATTTGTATTCCACGAAAATGGTTGCTTTCTTTACAAATTTCCTTATTGATAGAATACAAAACCTTCTGTTTTAATGTATAAACAAAAATTTATTGAAAGAACTAAAAAAACCAAAAACAAAAACAAACAACCCCTTAAAAATAAAATGATCTTAGTTATGGCCAAAGGGATCTACACATGATCCTTACTACATTTCAAACACGTACACCTAATCACTAGTTTACCTCAGTACTATAAATTTTACCATAATTGATGTAGTGTGTTTTAAGTAGCTTTTCTTTTGGTTTTTTTAAACACACCACATTTTCCCTTGAAATGCATGTAAAAAACAGGGCTAAAAAAAAAAAAAAATTTCCATGCATGCAATAATGCTAGCAAAACCAGGACGTAAACGTTCCCATTCCTGGTGAGGCTGCAGCCTTCTTGATTGATCCATGTCCTCTCATAATCTGTTGTTGCACCACAAGCACAGAGGCAGAGCTACCAAATTCCGTTGAGGCAACATGGTCCCCAATCACTCCCAGTTCCTCATTTTCCCTCCAATCTATTAATCCATCAAGGAGGAACAGATTTATCCCTTGCTGTCTTCCCAGGATCCAAAGCTCAATGGACTCATGATTCATTGCATGAATGGCCGCAAGCGTTTCATATCCATTCCTCACCACCACCTCTCTGTAAGCCACCCGATCATTTCTCTCGTTTTTAACCCAAAACCACGTCACCACCCCATCATCAAGCTTTTTCTCCATCTCAAGATCTCCGACATAGTTGTAAGGAAGGAATCGAATTACAGTGAGAGACACGTCACGGTTTCTAACCATTCGATCTGCGTAAACAAGTGCTTCCCTTGCATCTGCTCCTCCCAAAAACAGCACTGCAAAATGGTGGAAAGAATGTTGGGAAGAGAGCGTTGAAAGCGGCTGTTGGAAATGACCTTTGTCGACAAAAATTCCGACAGAACAAGGCGCATGGGCTAAGACATTGAGGTTCACATATCGAACACCCACTCGCGAGCCTCTGAGATGTTCGAAGCTGTCGTTGTGGTAGGGTAAGATGATAAGAGTAGCTTTGTTTATGATGGCGAGCTTACAAATGTCTTGGTACATTGATCGCTTTGGTGACACGGCTGTGAATGTATGGAGCTTGAGAAAATCACGCCTGCTTTCCTGATAGAATATAAATTAAATGATTAAAGTTAATATAGTATCAAAATCAGAGGTCATAATAAACGGTAATTTAACATTACCTGATACAGTTGTAGGGCATTGTGAATGGTCTCGAAGGCTGCGTATTGGGAAGGCACTTCCTGCACTTCGTGGTCTATAAACATCGGCGCAGCACGGCCGAGAAGCTCAATGAGGTGGAGAGCAATGACGGAGAATGGTGAGGTAACACTTGGATTTGAGGCCTCAAGAAGATTGATGAACCCAGCCACGCTTTCTTCATCATGTATGCAAAGTAGTGTACGAAGTTCTTTTTCTAAAGGGATGTGTTGAATAGTTCTTCTTTGAGTCACCATGTATGGCCTTGTTGGATCGTAGAGAATGCTGATTAAGGGTGTAGCAATTCCAGTCACCACTATTGTGAATAACACCATCATTGTGAAAGCTGCTTGCCCTATTATCTGTATGCATACACACAAAACACCAAGTGAGGCAGACAGAAAAATAAATAAAAGTTAAACCGTGATTTAACTAAACGTTTTACTATACATTTAAAAATTATATTTTCGTTAACTATGTTTTAAAATGGTTATTTTTTCAAATTGCAAGTTTTAAAACCATTAAATAAAGCAAATGAACACTCAAACTAATTATTATATAGACAAAAATTTCCTCTAAACTAATGTAAAGGAAATATCCTCAAACCCCCTTTTTTTAACATGTCCACATAAGAGGGGGAAGGGAGACTCGAATCAGTGACCTCCGCTTCATCCAACCCATTTAAAATAGTGTCAAATATCTATAAACATTTACAACGTAACTGCAATTAATAACCTTAAGAATTTAATATGGGTTTTAAATGTTTATAGACACTTGACTTTATTTTAAATGGGTTGGAGGCTATTTCCTCCACACTGATTTATAGGAAATTTATGTCCCTATTATATATGTTGTGACCTGGAAAATTTCAAGTTTTTGTAAAGGAGAAAAAATGTATGTGAAAATGTATCTTATCTCATAATTTGTTGAAATGTGGGAACTTTTTTTCACTCTATATAATACATTTTTTATCTAACAATTTCACAATACTGACAAGGTAATCCCAACAAATCATTAGATTTTTTTAATAAAAAATTATTTGATTGTTGATTGGGATTGTCACATCAACATTGTGAGATAAAAATATAGTATATATCCTTACTAAGAAAGCAAACACTAACGCTATAAACTACATTTTTGTCTTAGAATGTTGATGTAGTAGTCTCATCAAACTCTTAAATCAATCCTTGTTACAAATAAATAAATTGATTAAGGATTGGTTATAATTGCTACATAAAAATAGCCGTGAGATAAAAATATAATTTATAACATTACTTTAAATAAAATGAAAAATGAATACTTGATAACCAAACAAGATGTATTGAGATTTGAGAGTGAGAGAGAGCATACATACCATTTTGTCCATCCAATGGATATATAAAATAAGCTCCACTTGGCCTCTCAAGCTCAAAATGAGGCTCAAAGTGAGACTATCTCTGAGCGGCACATCAAAGAAGACAGCAGGAACCAAGGTTCCAATAATCTTGGACACGTAACCAACCACAGCCATGATAAATAGTGGCGTCAACCCCGACCAACCAACGGCATGCATGACATTCACATCGGTGTAAAATCCCACAAACGCAAATGAAAACGGCATTAGAATATCCATCACAATTGTTTCACACCTCTCCACAAGTGTCGTTCCTAGTGGAGGGCCATCGGGAATCACCAGCCCCAACCACAGCGGCCCGTTGGCGATGGCGATGCCAAACAAATCAGTTATAAATCCAATCACGCAGACCCCTAGCAAAATTGCAACCACGTAGCCCTGTTCAACCGGTTGCCCTGCCGGCGTTCTTTTGATAATCCACTCCATCACTGGCCGAACACAAGTTACCATGAAAACCGATAAAACCACCAAAGATATCATATACCTGTTGAAGTGTAAATTAAATTATTAAATTCATTTATTCTTATTACCTTGAGCTTTTAGGAAAAGATGTGATTTAACATGTTATCATAAAATAGGTCCTAAGTTCGAACTCTGACTATCATATACTTCTTATTTCAATTAAAGTGTTTCATTGTGCATTACCTATTAAATGGGATTTTGAGCCCACAATTGAGGGAGAGTTTAGAGCATATGTCTTGAATTCAAACCATGTATATATGTCATTCACATTTCATTTCAATTGAATATTAGACTTCACCTATTATTAAGGAAGAGTTTGAGCCCCTATGTTTAATAAATGATTAAACTAGCTTGTTCTTTTTTATTCGCTTAAGCTTTTGAGATAAGGTGGTTTAAGAGTACCATAGTGCACCAATTGTTTGTCCTTCCCCCTGCTTCGCTGCCTCGAATGCGAGAAGTGCGTTGATTCCAATTGTGTCGCTGATTATCGCCGTGGATAATGCCATCCGTCCGATCTCGGAGCTTAGGAGGTTTAGCTCTTGAAGGACAGGAAAGAGGACAGGAAACGTTGTAATAGCTAAAGATGAAGAAACTGCTCCAATGGAAGAAATCTTTGCAAGGTCCTTGTCCATGGACTTCCTCAACATGAAGGCCACGATTGTAACTATAGTTAAGGGAAGTGCCACCCCCACCGACGCAATATACCAATTCTTCTTTCCTGATTTTCTTATCAGGGTGACATCCATTTTCACACCCGTCACAAAAAGGAAATACATGAAACCTAGTATTCCAATATTTTTCATCACGTATGCAGCATTGTCGGGGAACATGTACGAGGAGAAGTTCTTGTTGCCGCCAAGAACGGAGGGTCCAATGAATATACCACCCTTGAGAATAATTAACATTAAATCATGATCAGATGATTAATGATAATTTAAAATCTCCCTCACAAATCAAGAACTTCAATAGACCAAAACTATGTACCACGACATAAAGTACGTATTGCAACATTAAGTAACAAATGCGTCACACTATTTGAATTCAAGACCATTTGATATATATTGTAATATATATAGTTTAAATTAATAATAAAAATAAAAAATAAAAAATGAGTTTCCAACATAGCATATCATTTGAACTTGAATGGAGTGGGAAAAGAAAGGTTAATTACAAAAAAAAACTTACGATAATGTCGGAGACAATCCTAGGCTGTTTGAGAGGCTTGAGAAGAAAACGAATGATACGACTGGTGAGGAGAACACAGATAATCTCTAACAACACAAGTGTGAAAGAGTAATCCAATGGATTTGCTCCATAGAAGATGCCGAAGGGGTGCGCCTTGTGGACTTGTCGGCAGATCATCGGAACTTTGAATGTATGATCAACACGGCTAAAGGCGTGAACTCCCATGGCGGTGTTCGTACGTACGTGCAACCCACCAAACTTTTTTGTGCCACCCAACAGGCCTGAGGGAATTTACACCGTGCAAGAAAAGCACCTGAACACGCTTGCCATGCAAAATGGAGACAGACAGAGAGAGTTAGAATATATTCTATAGGGGGAGAGGGGGAGAGAGAGAGAGAGAGAGAGTTAGACTATATTCTATAGGGGGAGAGAGGGAGAGAGAGAGAGAGAGTTAGAATATATTCTACAGAGAGAGGGAGAGAGAGAGAGTTAGAATATATTCTAGAGAGAGAGAGGGGGGGGGGGCGAGGGGGAGAGAGAGAGAGAGCCTAGAAGAGCTCACATGGATGTGGATCCGCGTTAAAAGAGGTAGAAGATTTTCAGTCCGGTTTCAATGGTTGACCATTTTTCATTGCTTTCAATGTCCCAGGGGAAATATCGAAATGGGGGGAGGGGGAAGAAAGTTGGAATAGATTGTCAAGAAAAAAATATACATTATTTTTATATTTATCAATAAAAATTGATGAGTCATACGAGAAAAGATTAAATGATATGGTGAATGTGTAAAAACTTTAGAGGTTATAATTATGCTCTTAGTTGATCTCTTCAAGTTATTATTATTGAGGTGTGATACATGTATAATTTAAATTTAACTTTGGCCCAACTTTCAAACTAAATTTATCTTTCTCTCTCTTCCCCATGTAATTTTTTTTTAAAAAAAAAAAACTCAAAAAAAAAGTTGGGCTAAAATTGAGTTTAAGTTATGCCTTTTATCATTTTCCTTATTATTATTATTATTATTCTTATTATTATTTCACTTTTTTTTAATATAAATATAAGTTAACTTTAAATTTAAGAAATGGGACTTATTGTTGTACGTATTCTTAATGACACATTCTCCATTGATTGATGTGCATTCAACTTCGTTTTTTTTTTTTTTTTTTTTGGTAATAACAACCATTCATTCATTGGAAAATAACAAGAAGATTACAACGAAGACAATAAAAAAATAAAAAAAAGGCTTAACTAAAAAACTAGATCTAGACAGATACCTAGCACCAAAGAAATTTGGTAAGATACCAAAACCGTTGAAGTCACATGCGAATGCAGATGATGAAGGCCGCAACACACTAGAATGGATAAAACCATATGGAGCATAAGAACCCCTAAAAACATTAATCTAAACAGAATTCCAAGGAATCTATAAATATTAATGAGTGACAAACAGGAAAAAAAAAAAAAAGATAAGATAACAAGCTTAATTAAAAAATTAGATTCAAACAGACACCTAACATCTCAGAAATCTGGTAGGAGACCAAAACCGTTAAAGTCACATGCGAATGCAGCTGATAAAAGCCGTGGCGCACTAGGATGGATAAAACCAAATGGCATTTGAGAACCCCTAAAAACATTAATCTAAGCAAAATTCCAAGGAATCTGTAAAGATTAATGAGTGAAATTTTGGTTTCTTTCACATTCACAGAGTTTGAGGCCCAGGCCCAACCGGTTCAAGTTATTTTTAAAAACCCAAACTAAACAGACAACTAGTACCTCCATGAAATAGAAAGAGATTAGAAAAGTGGAAAAAAGATTTCCTACACGGACACAGAGTCTGAAGCCCAACCAAAAAAGGTTAATCAAAAAGCAACAACACGACAAGACAAAAAGCAGTAACTTAAATAAAAGTAGAAAAAAAAATCTACAAAACCAAAAATCAGCAACAACAGAGGCGATATATGCGAAGACACGGAGGCTCAAGGAGGCCAGAAGGATGAGCGAGCGGCGCGAGAGGAGATGGTGCTGGAGACGATGGTTGATAAAAATTTCGTTTGAATGATGCAAAGAACACCAAATTTTTATTTATTTCCAATATGTAATAATTTTTAAATATTACATATCGAAACTAAATTTTTTATTTATTTTCAATATGTAATAGTTAACAAATATTACATATTGAAAATAAAAAAATTTGGTGTTGTTTGCATCATTCAAATGAAATTGATTCAGTCAATGGAGAATGTGTCACTCTCGCACCCAATTTTTCCGGCTCCATCTATATTCCACGAAGATTGTTGCTTACTTTACGAACTTCAATATTGATAGACTTTAACAAAACTTTATGTTCTAATGTAGCATTTTTTAAAAATAAATAAATAAAATTTATTGAAGGAACTCAAGCGAGCAAAACTAAATGATTGCATAAAAAAAATTGTAAGATTAAAATTAGAGAGCCATTAAGGGAACAATTACAAAGGCCAAACACACCTAATCATTAATTTAAGGAGCGGAAAACTACATGATTCCATAAAATAATAAAAAACTATAACCTCTTAAAAATTAAATTTTACCCCCATTTTTTATTTCATTGCCCTAAACTTTAAATGCTAACTCCGCCCCGGACTAATTTATCCCAAAACAATGAGGAAGAGGATCATCTCCAGTTCATTATGAACCGGGGGTATCCAATTTATGGTTAAGATTTTTTAAAAGAAATCTAAGTTATAAGTATGTCACGTGTCATCTTAATAAAAGAATATTAATTAATATTTAAAAATAAATAAAAGTAAAATAATAAAAAAAGTAAAAAATATTTTAAAAAACCTAAAGGTGGCCACTACCCTATAGGAGGTGGCCAAACCATCCTAGCCGAGGTGGCTTGCCACCCACGGCCTTTGGGGGGTTCGGCCACCCCCACTAGGCAATTTTTTTTTTTTAGTTTGGGCATTGGGGGTGGCCAGACCACCTTGTCACCCCCAAAGGCCATTGATTTTTTTTTTTTTTTAGTTTGTGCCTTGAGGGAGGCTGGACCACCCCAAATGGCCATAGGTGGCTTCAGTTGGCCGGTTTTGGGTGACTTCAGCCACCTCTAGGCCAACAGTGGTGGTCCGGCTACCCCCTATAAGGTGGCCAGCCACCCTTAATTTTTTGAAAATATTTTTAAATTTTTATTATTTTATTATTTACTTATTTTTTAAAATATTAATTATTTTTATTAAAATTACACGTGTGGCACATTTGGCTCACTTAGATTTCTTTAAAGAAATCCTTGCCAAGACTCTTCAAGAGGATCCAGATCCAAACAATGAGTACTCAATCTTTACACCTATTTCACAGCAATTAATGAGACATGTTCTAAGCCCTTGAAATAAAAAGTCGCTTAAAACACTCGAGCTAAAATTCTCCGAGAGCGGCCGGGACACTTACGCGTTCCTTGTCCTCGCATAATCTGTTGTTGTACAACAAGCACAGAGGCAGAACTACCAAATTCCACTGAGTTAACATAATCCCCAATAACTCCAAGTTCTTGATTTTCTCTCCAATCTTTTAATCCGTCGAGGAGGATCGGATTTATCCCTTGTTGTTTTCCCACAATCCAAAGCTCAATACAGTCATGATTCAATGCATGAATGGCCGCCATAGTTTCATATCCATTCCTCACCACCACCTCTTTGTAAATCACCCGATTATTTCTTTCATTCTTCACCCAAAACCACGTCACCACCCCGTCGTCGAGCTTCTTCTCCATCTCAGCATCTCCGACGGAGTTGTACGCAAGGAACCGTATTACAGTGAGAGACACGTCCCGGTTTTTAACCATTCGATCTGCGTAAACAAGCGCTTCCCGGGCGTCTGCTCCTCCCAAAAATAGCACAACAACATGGTGGAGACAATCGTGGAAGGAGAGTGCTGAAAGGGGCTTCTGGAGATTAAATTTGTCAACAAGAATTCCGACCGAACAAGGCGCGTGGGCTAAGACATTGAGGTTCACATATCGGACACCCACCCACGAGCCTCCGAGATGTTCCAAGCGGTCGTTGTGGTAAGGTAAGATGATAAGAGTAGCTTTGTTTGCAACGGCTAGCTTACAAATGTCTTGGTACATTGATCGCTTTGGTGCCACGGCTGTGAATGTATGGAGCTTGAGGAAATCACACCTGCTTTCCTGATGTTAGAATATAAATTAAATTATTAAATTTATTTTTGTTATTAGTTTAAATTTTTTAAAATTATTTAAGATGGTATTAAAATATAAATTAAAATTAAAAATCTTCGTATTTTCCTCAAACTACTACTCAACTGGCAATATTCTCCATTTTAATTGTGGCAAACTATAAAAAGATGTCAATGTCTCTCTCCCAATGACGGAAAAACTCTTAATAAAATTAAATCTAAATAAATAAATAAAGTAAAGAATTTATAAGGGTATTTTTGTCTTATTAAAAAAAAGTATGGTTGTTTTTTTCTTTTTGCTGATCTTGAGAGGACATTGACGATTTTTTCGTAGTTTGGTGAGAACATTTCAATTGAAAGTTTTGAAAGACATTGTTAATTGAGTGTTAATTTTAGGAGAGTGTAAGTTTTTCTCTAAATTAAATTATTAAATTCATCAATTTTTATTAGCTTAAGTTTTTAGAATAAGTGATAATTTAACACCTGATACAGCCTTAGGGCGTTGTAAATGGTGTCATAGGCTAAGTATTGGGAAGGCACTTCCTGCAACTCGTGGTCTATAAACATCGGGACGGCACGACCGAGAAGCTCAATGAGGTGGATGGCAAAGATGGAGTAGGGGGTGGTAACACTTGGATTGGAGGCTTCAAGAAGGTTGATGAACCCAGCCACGGTTTCCTCATCATGTATGCAAAGTAGTGTTCGAAGCTCTTTTCCTGGAGGGAGGTGTTGAATGGTTCTCCTTTGAGTCACCATGTATGGCCTTGTTGGATCGTAGAGAATGCTGATTAGAGGTGTTGCAATTCCAGTCACCACTATTGTTAATAGCACCAGCATTGTGAAACATGGCTGCCCTATTATCTGTATGCATACACACAAAACAACCAGCAAGGGAGACCGAATCAGAAAGAAAGAAAGAGAGGTAACTTCCATTCTTTGTCATTTAGATTGCGTTTGACCCCGCGATTTTACAAGTTAAATATATGATTTTAGAAGTCAAATTGTGATTCTACTTAAAACTTAATTGTGTGTTTAAAGATTGCATTTTACTAAATGTGTTCTAAAATTGCAGTACTGAGCTTGATTGCTAACTATTTTTCTATATCTTTTTTCCTTTCTACCCAATTAAGTAAAAATATTAACAAATAATTTTTCTCATGAAACACTCAAAACTTATTTCATCTTTATCTTTATATCACATCAAAACATTTTTTCAACTGAAATACAAACAATGTCTCTTAAAAAATGGATTATCAAACACCAACTCAATTTTTTCAACTCATAAATTTTGAAACCGCTAAACCAAACGATAACTCAAACTAACTCTCAATCACATGTTGTGACCTTGAAAATTTCAAATTTTTGTGAAATTGTATTTCGTTATTGGTTGAATTTTTCACTCCTAATTCTATTTAATTGGTAGACTTCATATATCTATATGTCATACAACAAGAAGAAGAATCTACTAAATAAAGAAAATTAGAAGTGAAATTAAGGTAGGTAGCGTGCATACATACCAATTTGTCCAACCAATGGATATATAAAATAAGCTCCACTTGGCCTCTCACGCTCATAATGAGGCTGAGAGTGAGACTATCTCTGAGCGGCAAATCAAAGAAGATAGCAGGCAGCAGAGTTCCAATCAACTTCGACAAGTAACCGACCACAGCCATCGCAAACATCGGCCCCAAGCTCGACCACCCAGCAGCACTCATCGTATTCACATCCGTGTAAAGCCCAACAAACGCAAACGAAAACGGCATCAGAATATCCATCACGATTGTCTCGCACTTCTCCACAAGCGTCGTTCCCAGCGGTGGCCCGTCGGGGATCACCAGCCCCAGCCACAGCGGCCCGTTGGCGATGGCGATGCCGAACAAATCGGTCATAAATCCGATCGCGCAGACTCCCAACAAAATCGCAACCACGTAGCCTTGATCAACCGGGTGCCCTGCTGGCGTTTTTTCAATAATCCACTCCATTACTCGACGAACGCAGGTGACCATGAATGCCATTAAAACCGCCAAAGATATAATGTACCAGAGTGCACCAATTGCATGTGCTTCCCCCTGTTTCGCTGCCTCGAATACAAGAAGTGCATTGATCCCAACTGCGTCGCTGATTATCGCCGTGGATAATGCCATCCGTCCGATCTCGGAGCTCAGGAGGTTTAGCTCTTCAAGAATAGGATAGAGAACGGGAAACGTTGTTATAGCAAAAGATGAAGCAACTATTCCAATGGAGGAAATCTTTGCAAGGTCCTTGTCCATGAAGTTCCTCAAAATGAAGGCCACGATTGTAACTATAATTAAGGGAAGTGCCACCCCCACCAACGCAATATACCAATGCTTTTTTCCTGATTTTCTAATCATGGTGAGATCCATTTTCACACCGGTTACGAAAAGGAAATACATGAAACCTATTATTCCAATGTTTTTCATCACGTATTCAGCGTTGTCGGGGAACATGTACGAGGAGAATTTCTTGTTGCTGCCGAGAACGGAGGGTCCAATGAATATACCACCCTTGAGAATAATTAACTTACATTAAATCAAATCATCCAGAAACAAAACTTGAGTGGCTAATTAAGAGTGTTAAATATTATCAAAGAACCTAGAACAGAACAAAAAACTTACAATGATGTCGGAGACAATCCTAGGCTGTTTGAGAGGCTTGAGAAGAAAACGAATGACACGACTGGTGAGGAGGACAAAGATAATCTCTAACAACACAAGTGTGAAAGTGTAATCCAATGGGTTTGCTCCATAGAAAATGCCGAAGGAGTGCGCCTTGTGGATTTTTCGGCAGATCATCGGAACTTGGGACGTACCAAGACCGCTAAAGGTGTGAACTCCCATGGCCGTGTGAAACTGAAACCCAACAAAATTTTTGCGCCACCGAACAGGCGCGGGGGAACTTACCATGCAAGAAAAGCTCTTTCTTGAACACGCCAGCCATGCAAAATGGAGACAGAGAGAGAGCTCACAGGGATGTGGAGCCGCGTTAAAAGCGGTATAAGATTTTCAGTCTGATTTCAATGGTTGACCATTTTTCATTGCTCTCATCATGTCAACCGTGCCCCCTCCTGTCCAAGGATCAGGAATCCTCGATCTCCGGTCTAAAAGGACTGGAGAGGATCCGGATCCCCTGTCCAAGGGGAAATACCGAAATAGAGGGCCCTAGCTCGTCGATCCAAAGAAAGTCTCTAGGCCCCAACCCGCGTTAGCCCAAGTCTTACCAGGTGGTATATAGATGGAACCCACCGGATCCCTTTAAATCTTGTATAATCTAAAGGATTTTTTATTCCAAATCATACAATCATGGATGGCCGATCAATTTTCTCTTATTCCATTTTTATTTAGTATTCAACATAAATTATTCCCTTGAGAGTAAAAAAATTATCACTCTTAGTTAAAGAATAAAAATGCTAAAAATTACTATTTTTATCCTATTTTGTTGACGTAACATAACCATTCAACCTTTAAATTTAAAAATAAAAAAAAATGATTGACAGTACCATATATATAAAGTAAAATAAAGTAATTTCTAACATTTTTTTTTAACATATCCAAACAAGGGGAGGAAAATGAGACAAGAAAATTTAAACTAATAATTTTCACTTCATGATGCTTAAATTATCCCTTGAGTAAAAAAATTATCACTCTTATTTATTTAGTTAAAGAGAATTAATGCTAAAAATTACACTTCTATCCTATTTTATTGAAGTGACATTATCATTCAACCTTTAAATTTTTTTAAAAAAGAATTGATTAACACTACCAGACCTATAAAGTAAGATAAAAATGTAATTTCTATCTCTCTTTTTTTTTTTTTTTTTTACATATCCTCACTAGAGGAGAAAAATCAAAGAAGAAAATTTGAATTAATAACTTCAAATTAATGAGACGTAGTCTCCGACCAATTGAGACAGAAAGGAAATTATGTTAAGACATGACAATGTCTATCAGAGGATTATTCCAGACCAACAGGGCCCATTGAAGTATTAAAAAGGGTACGATTATGGGAACGGGGACCACTGCCCCACGGGCCAAGGCCCATTTTCAAAAAAAAAAAACAGTCTCATTTATGTCACGGGGGCCCAAAGCAGGAGCATCACGAGCCATAGAGCCATAAGAGGGTCTGATTCGCCTGAAAAGAAGGCGGCTTTTACGTTCCTGCAAGTCCAGAGAATTCAATTCTGTGCAGCTGTAATATTGCCAGCCACGATTTGTGTCAGGGTACAAAATTAATGAAGAAGAAGGGCAGCACTCGAGTGTTGGAGCCCATGCTCTTTGTTTTTATCTGAATAAAAATCTGGTCAGTTCAGTAGTTGTGCAATTTATTATCAATGCTGGACAGCTGATATTTAATTAGCTAATTACTATTTTATCAATTTCTCCTTATTCGACCAAAGCTAAAACCATTCATTTGAGTTGGCAAAGGGCTTATAAAAAAATTAAAAAAAAAATTATAGACTTATTTTCATTGATACGTCATATAACAAGTATGTTAAATAATGTCATTTTAATTTTAAAAACGAAAAGATTTTATCTTAATAACTTAGTCTAACATGACTTCTATCGGATTATGTGACTCAGGGCATCTCCAACAGTACCTTTAAACTAATTTTTTAGTTAAATTTAGAATTTTTCTTTCTCCAACAGAACTCGTACTAATAATTTTTTATTATTTTTTCTCATTGTCTCTCTCCCTCTCTCTTGCTCGTCTTCTTCCCCAAAACAAAAACAAACCTTCTGCATCGACTGTGATCAAACATCAACCCAAAATGAGTTCGAAGAAGAAGATTAGATGAAGACGAAAATAGGATATGAGTTTAGTGGGTTTTTAGATTTGGCTTCTATGATGGTAGAGAGGGTGAAAAAACAGCCATGTCTATAAAAAATTAGCAACTCGAAATTTGGGGGTCTAAATTTTTGAATTATTGTTGTTGGAATTCTTGGGGTTTCACTGGAGCATGAGTCTGGGTTTGCTTGTGAGTTTTGCTTGGGGGTTGGCTGAATTGATTGGCTTGTTCTGTGGGGCATAAGTCTTGGTTGGTGATTTTGGTGGAATGACTAGTTTTGCATTTGGTTTGCTTGGGTTGTGAGATTTTTTATGTTGAGAGAGCCGAGGAAGTAAATGTAATTTTAAAAATAATATTTAAAGAAATAATAAAAATTTTAATAAAGTTAAAAGTTAAAATAAATAATTTGCTGAAGTTTCTAACGAAAAACTAATAGTTAAAATGACAAAAAAAAAAAGTGAATTTTGAATAATTAAAATAGTGATTCTTACAGAAGATGCTCTCAAGTATTTATAACATCAAACTTGCTAATTTACAAATATTCTTAAGTCGTGTCCTGATTTATAAAATTGTAGTATTGGTTAAACGTGTAAAATCACATTTTAGAAGGTACATGTGAAAGGGAACTAATGTCCCACAACAAAGACCTTTTGATTTTTGAAAAATAAGTTTAATTACTTGAATCGGTGACATCTACTTCATGTAACATAATCAACATAATTTTCAACTAATTGAGCCAACCGATTATCCTACAAAGACCCGCAATAAATACATTAATTATTCCTACAATCCAAATTATTTGGGCATTTATATCCAAATTTAATTGTTTGTAAATACTTCCGGTATTTTAAATAGGTTCAAAAGAGACATAAAAATATCATCTTTTAAATATTTATAAATACTTAATAATATTTTAAATAAGTTAATACCATCTTTTAAATGTTAATAAACACTTAACATTTTAAATGGGTTTAAATGAAGGACAAAATTTTCCTCCAAATTGGATTTGAAGAATTTTCTCCAATATAATCTATAAAAATGATATGTATCCCTTAAATATATGAGATGTACACATTTTTTAATAATAAAGATAAAGTTAAAATAAATTTTATTAAAAACTCAAATGTATCTTATTAAAAAAAATGACACATATCATATCACTTTTATAAATTAAGTTGAAAAGAATTTTTTGAAGGAAACGTTGTCCTTAAAGGAAATACTGTCCATGATAATTGGTAAGCGAGAGGTTCAATCAAATCACTTGACACACCAATTCTCATTCCAGGCTTAAAAAGAAGAAAAAAGGGCAATCTCGCCATGTTTTTTCACACCAAAACTTCCACCAATTTTCGCCATGAATTTCAAGGAATTTTAGAATATATGCTTTGTTGTATTAAGAAGCCATTTTGATTACATATTATTTCCTGCCTTTCAAGCAATCAAATTATTTATCATTTATAATGCAAATATAATTTAAAATAAATATATGATGTTCCCAAAACACATAAAATAAATTCCCATTTTCTCTTTCTTCTAATATTTTCTTTATTTTCCATTTAATTATAAGTTTATTCGTTGAAACTATCATATCTTACTAAATGGAGTGTCTTTATTTGTTAATGGCCAAACTTTATTTTACTTTTTTTAAAAATAAAATAAATAATAAATATTTGTCTACTAGCACCACTACATATCGAAAAGACTTTCTTGGAAGATGATAACCCAAACTTCACGTCAAGTGAATAGCCATTTAATCCTCTTAAAAGATTGAGAAACTGGAGAAGCTTTGCCTGAATTTTCTCGAAGATTAGCATCTTCGTCCATGAAAGAGAGTAGCTTTTGAAGCAAACAGGAAGTGGGGTTTTTACTGTTGAAGCACATTTATGGGCATAAATTGCATACATCTAATAATATGTAAGCAATGATAACATAAGGAGGATTAAAGATCTGGTACAGGTAAGTTGGTTTCTGTGTCCCCAAACAACAAGACACCCTGTACCCAAAAGCAAGATCAAAATACTTGCAATAAGGCCCAGAATTCATAAGCTCCAACCCAAGGCAATGGCCTATAGTGGCCAACCAGATACTCCACATGGCATCTGCAAACAGGAAATGGATAACATAACCTAATTTTAATAACCTAAAAGTTTTTAACAATTCTTTTGAAGTTACTACATGGAGCAGAGCAACGGTAATAATTAAAAAACTTACATAAATATTTGCTTTTTATAGGGAGATTAATGATGATGATGATGAAGGACGAAGTAAAAGAAAGGAAAGAAAGTGAGGCGACCGTGATCTGAACCAAGTTGGAAAGGAGTCAACATCCACAGTTACCCCCTATTTACTGAAAAGCCTGCCAAAATTTCAGTCAAACATGAAACCCTAGCTCGGCTCCCATAACTCAAAGCTTCACCTAGGGTTTGAAGCTTAGCCACACAAAAAAGTTACCATTAACAAGTTACCAAGTTTTATTGAAGAGAAAGATCTGCTTGAATTCAAGAAGAGGCGTCAGAAACTGGATTCTCATGAAGGAGACAACGCTTCAGACTTGCCAGGAAGACTGAAAAATAAAAAATAAAAAAACCAAAAAGTAGAAGAGATCAGGAACTCCGATCCTATTTTACAAACTTTTCAGAGAACACATAAAAGAGGAAGAAGAAAGAAAACCAGTAAAAAGTAAAGATCACTGAAAAGGGGAAACAAGCAGCAAAGTGAAAGATCCACTAGAAACCCAGCAATGTTAGGATGAGGAGTTTTGAGGTTATGTGGATACAAAAGGTTCAGATCATTTTTGGATACTATACTGTTCCTACTAAAATCATCATCAAGAACAAGTGCATGGCACTATACTTGCCTTTTCCTTTCAAGAACAATCGCAGATGTAACCCACAGACAATAAATATCGATCATAAAGAATATACCCAGATACTCAAAACTTTAGATAATTATTTAATAAAACCAGCCATCGATCTTAAAACTTAAAAGCAGCTGACAATTTTTTTTATTTGATGAAGGAGAAAAGTTGGAACAAGAACCAAAAGAAGGAACACCCAGATCAGCATATACATATAAAATAATGTTAAGCATAAAACAAAAAACAAAAAAACAAAACAAAACAAAAAGGAAAAGAAAAGAGAGAGAGAGAGAGATTTTTCCTCGGTGAGAGCTGCATGAGTAAACGAGTAGAAAGCAAGAAGAAGCTATGAAACTCAGGATAGATAGCGCCACTGATCACAAAAAGATGATGATCAACAAACACTAAAAGACATGCCATGGTGGCGCTATCCCTCCTGAGCTTTACAGATTCTCCCGTACTGCTTGTGGCGTCCATGAGAAGAAGTAGAAGAAAAGGTATGGAGGCTGGAGCTGATGAGCTCACATGGTGGGGAATGAAAGGAGAGGGGAAGGAGCGTATTTATAAGACGAAGGGACGTAGGACATGAAGAAAGAAGAGACTTGTAAAAACCAAGTGAAATGGAGGGACGGTTTTGTTATTTGTTTAATAATAATACTAATAATATTGCATTATGTTTCCTTACTTTGTACGCTGCCGACTACGATATTCGTTCTCAATCTTGGGATACGGAAAGGGAAATTCAATGGGAGTAGAAAAGAGGTTATTCTACACATATAATTAGCCTCAATTTTCTCCACTTCTGCTGTTTTGCCGGATGAAGACCCTGATTTCCTCCATTTTGTGCCGGGAAAGCTTACAATCGGATAAGGTCTTGGGGCTGTTTATAGGTTCTTCTACCATATGATTGTTTTTTTGGCCGTTTAAAACTGCGTTAGAAGGGATTTAAAAGTGTGTTTAATACTTAAAAAATTTGTTTTAAAAAAATTAATAATTTGATAAAAAAAATTAAAAACACTTTTAAAAGTCTTAAAAGTCAAAAAATACATTTAACAAAAGCTTAAAAATAAAATTTTTGTCAAAAAAATTATTTTTTTGACTTAAAAATTCTATTTCTTAAACGTAATTCTAAACTGTTCTTTATCCATTATAGTGAATTGTGGCCGTCAAAAGCATTTTCAAGTAGGGCTGTGAAGTGCTTGCCGTCTATTTTGATTGGGTTGTTGTATTCTCTTTTCTTATTCTGTCTTTCGTTTTTCCTATATTTTGCATATGTAACCTGTTATGTTGCTTTAATGAAATTGTACTTACCAAAAAAATAAAAAAGTGTTTAGTAAACAAAAAGTTGTAGCACTCAAAATTAAGTTGTTTGGTAAAAAAAAATTAAAATTGTATTTTAAGAGAAGCTTGAAAATGGGGTTAAAAATAGAGAGAAAATATACACAAACCCCACTTTTATATACGAGTAATGTTATAAGTCCCTCTTTTATTTCATTATTATTTTACTGCTCTTATATAAAAGTATTGCTAAGAACATCTTCAGCAATAATAGCTATTATAACTAGTTAAAAAGTACAATTCTTTATTTTAATTATTCATTTTTTAATGCCAAATTCAATAGATAATATTATATTATATTAAAATTCAATCTATTGTGCTATTCTAATGGAGCAAAAAAGGGCCAAAATAGCTAAATATAGCTATTTTCCCCATTTTAACTACACTACTAGAGATGTTCTAAGGGTGTTAAGTTAAAATATTTTCTAACAGTTTTGCTAAAACCTTCATATTGTGTATATCAAAATGAAAATGCTACGGGTTCTCCCCCTAGTGTTCTCTCAATCTTACGTAGAATATGATTTAAGAAAAAAATAAAATTGTAGTGACCTCCACCACCCGTTATTTTAGGCATTAGCACCAAATTTATGATGATCAAATCCATTTTTTGTGATACCATCCCTAAAGGGTTAACCTTTCACTCTTAGATTTTAGTTTTGAATCCAAAAACAAGTTTTAAAGCATTAAAACCTAAATATTAACTCATAAAAAATAATATGTTGGCAAAAAATTGATACTACAAATTTTTTTTTAAAATCATGTTCTACATAAGACTAAAAGAACGTTAGGAGAACACTAAGAGAAGAACCCCTGGCAAACCCCATATCAAAAATTACTTCTAGCATCTTGTTTTCTTGTTATCTAAAACATATATATTTATTTATTTTATTACCTACTTTTAGGCAAGAACTTTAACTTATGCTTTTTAAAAAATTATTTCTCTCTTATTTTGCTACATTCATTTTCGGTTTAAAACAATAAAAATAATACTGTAAAAAAAAATAGATAATATAATCGATTTAAAAAAAAGACAATAGATAATTTTTTTTTTTTCCCTATTCAAAGAGGGAAAATGGGGATTACAAATTAAGGGGGTCATTTCCACTTATAAAATTTTAAAGAGGAGAACATGGGAGACTGGGAGAGTAAATGAGATGCTTCCAAATACTAGGTTTGAAATGGCCTATTTGGCAATATGGTGTGTATAAAAATTGACACATCTTAAGACTTTCAAAGCAATCACAAAAGTTGTGCATAACATTGCTGGAATTTTCGGAGACAACCTAACACAAAAGTTTTTAGTAAGGGAAACCCGACACCCAACACAAAGTAATACATAATTTAACTAGACTCGACCATCCCAAATAACACTCTTTTCATTAATAAAAATAGATAAAACGTTAACATCCATGACCTTTCGTAATATTATTAAACCAGGACCTCTGCTTTATATTTTTTTTAAGAAAATAATTATATTGTGATATAAAAATGAAAATAATTTTAAGTGTTTTTTTTTTTTAGTGTTTTGTATTTTGAGGAATGCTAGGCTTACAAATATATTTTACAAAAAAACTTTTACAAACTGATGTGGTACAACATGATTGAATATGAGATAAATTCAATTTTTTAGAAACTCAATCATGTTGTGCCACATCAGTTTGTAATTTTTTTTTTTTTGTAAAATGTGTTTGTATGCCTAATATTTTCCTTGTATTTTAGGTTATTTGATAATGTTTTTATTTTAAAACATAAAATAAAACAAAATTAAAAAAGATAATGATTTAACAAATGAAGCCAATTGGCTTTCGATGGTTTTTTTTAAACCAACAAAAAAAAAATGGTGGTATTTTTAAAAGAGAAATGTCACATACTCTCACTTTCACACTTTCAAGTTTTAAGTATATTATATAATTAGTGCCACATTAAAGAGTATGTAATCGGAAGTATGAGATTATGAATATGTTTAGCATCTTTCTTTTAACAATGAGTTAATCTTTTCTTTTCTTTTTATTCTCTATTCAATGCATAAGAGGAGGAAAAGGGGAATCACATTTGTTCTTATCAATTAAACGTAGTCTTTCAAGTGGCATTTTGCATTGGCATGGATGTTTGTCGTTGTGGTCATCTACAAAAACAAAATTGGTATGAAAACATAAGTATTTAATTTGAATCTTCATTATATAATTTATCCTCAATTTTAGTTAAAATAATATCATGTGTTATGTAATATGTCTTATTCATTGAAGAAGTGTTTGAGCTAAATAAGAATATTTATAGTATTAATTAAATGATTAAATTTATCATTTAATTTTAACTTAAATTTTTATAATAAATAGTAATTTAACTATTAAAACTGCAATTTTATTTCATAATTATTTGTTGGAACTAGTGATTCATATTAGAACATTAGCTAGTGGAAGGCCAAATAGATGGGAGCGGAGTGAAGGTCGTTATCGCGACATTCACGGAGCGATACAGGATATTTTGAGAATTTCTTAAATACATCCGTACAACTAGGGTTTATGATTTTTCCTATATATATGTTATGATGTAACCCTAAATCATTAATTAATAGCAAAATACATATGCCACTCTGTGGACATAGGCACATTGCCGAACCAAGTTAAATTTGTGTCTCAACTCTCTCTTAATCTCTCTCTTTTCGATTCTATATTATTCATTATTGTTGTGTACGGTAACAACATTATCCAGCAATGTTGATAACTTGATTAAGAATCTTGATTTTATCAAGGTCAATTAAAACGGTTCGATCAGCATTACAATATAAAATTAGCATTTATTCATAAAGTAATAACCATGATTATGAACAAATGTTGTGGTCGATCTAATGGGTAAAAAAACAGAGTTGCATGTATTTAAATTGAATTAATTTCTCATTGTATTAGAATGAAAGTTTAAACTATATATACATGGGGTGCGTCAACTATGATTACATCAACGGTTAATCAAATGCTCTTCACCATCCCAACATCGCTTGTGGGCAATACTATTGGACTCTGTTTGTTGTCAAAAGTAATCATCATGAGTTAATAATCTAAATTAGAGCCAGCCGGCAACATTATTCTTTATATTTCTCTTCAATTTCACTCGGAATACTTATGATGATGATGATAAAGTTAATGATTCAACAATCTCCAGCAATTAACTCAAGTTTAAGTGCTTGAGTTCTTTTCTCATATAGTTTTTTGACTTTTAAGGGTTTAGATTCTGTGTAATTAAATTGATCATGTGAAGCACTGTCTATTTGAATCCTATCTACTAGACCAGATACTTAAGACAGTTCAAGCGGGTAGGGTTTGAGCTACCTAAGGCTCAAGTGTCTTTTTCATATGAAACATCTCACCTCATTTGATGTAAAAACATTATGGTATCAAATCGGCCGGGGCATTTCTTTAATTTGATTCCTTTGAATCTCTTTTTTGTTTTTTTGGGTGATTAGTCTTTGAATCATACGGTGCTAATAACTTTTCAATGCTTTGCTAATAGATGAAAGTTAGACTTGTGATAGGTGTGGTTAATTATTTAGCATTTTTAAATTTCTCCGAAATTATTGTGGAAATTGGACACACCCATTCAAAGCCATAACTTTATATTTGTGTACGATTCTCACGTCAAAAAGTTGGAAAAGAGCCTCCTGAGAGGAATAAGATTCTCTCAAGTTCTTATTCCACATTTTGTCTTTTAACATCTTGAGGGGACACAAATACTCTTATATTATAATTAACTAGTTATTATCGTTCAAATGAACTAGAGAGGATCTTAATTCCTCGTGAGAGGAGAATTTTGTGCAATAAAACAAATTTATGTGAGAATTTGTCCGAACCTCAATTGTTCGAACAAGAATCCAAACAAACTTTCACAAATCAACCTTATCTCGTGTTTGACTATTTGATTGTTATCAAACAAGAATTTGACTAAGATCAAGATCATCTAACACAATCATCCAAGTGGTCTCTTCAAATGGCAAATCTTGTATCACATTTTTTATGTCTAGAAAAAGCACCATATCAAAAGAGATATATTATTGGTTTTTTTTATTGGTTCTCATTCCGTTCAACTCTTACAAATCCATCATTAAATTTGTCGGACCCATCTAAAATCATTTATCATGTCAAAATGGGAATGCTTTACATAATGTCTCCAACTTAATTATGGTCTTGTACACACAGGCGTAATAAAACATGTGATTGGGTCAAATTCTTCGGATGATCTTACGCGTACTGCGCCCAAATTCATTCACCTAACTCACTTGCCCTTCTTGGACCACATTTTTAGACGTTCAACATGCTTGTTTTGCAGAATGGGGCACACTTTTTCTTGACAAGAATAAGATAATTTACCTTACCCAAGAGGAAAAAGAATTCGACTTGGGACAAGACAATCTCATAATATCTTCCTCGCGGGAAATAAAAAAAAAATCCAATTTATAATTATGAGGTAAAAATTCAATGTATAACGTTACTAATAAATTTTAAATAATGTCAGCATAAAAGAAAAAATATTTAAATTAATAATTTTATTTATTAAATATAATCTTAATCAATTAAACTATTTCTTAAAGACTTGTCTTGTCTCACTTGATTATTACTATTATTATTTATAAAACTACATCACTTGTTCAGTAATTTTTTCAACCGTCAAAAAAACTACCATGCGTAAATTTTTTTTAAAATTTTTTTACATCACTGGAACTAAACCTTGTTTAGCCCAAAAAATATTTTACCACATAAAAATTAGAAAAATTGGAAGAGAAAAGGCTGAGATGTAAATAAGTGCGTATTTGGAGGCAATTGTCCGTAGGGCGCTGGTCATTCCTATGCCACATTTCTGACTCGGAGGGACGCCTCGGCACTTGCACCCACAAACCCCGCAGCGTGAGAGACGTGAGTGAGAGGAGAGGCTACAGTACGCCCTACGCGTAGTACTAGACCCGCCATGGACCATAGCTCTCTGGGTTTCTTTCTTTCAGACAGACCCCTCGGGAACCGAGGCCTTTTTTTTGAATCATTTTTCTTTCTAGTTTCTAGTTTCTGCAATGCTACAGCTTCCATTTCATTTATTACTTTCTGGGAAGCTCTTTATAAGGACATTAATGCCCTCAGACCTTTCTGACCAACATCAATGGGTGGTGGTGGTGACGGCGGCGGCGGCGACGACGGAGGAAGAAGGAATATCTGAACTTCTCAATCGAGAAAAACAAAAATCTGGGCATTTTCGTCATTTTCTTTTCTTTTTTTGCTTTACTTGGGCTTCTTCTTCTGCCTCCTCGTCTGACTGACCCCACTGCCCCGAAAAAGGTAAAATCTATCTTTCATCTTTTTCCCCTTTTATGTTTATTATATACGATTTCAGATTTATTTTTATATTCAATTTTATATCATTAACTTCTAATATTTATACCTAGGGCTAGAGACTAGAGTAAGCCTACCTATATATTAATATTACGTTTTTTTTTTCTTCTAATAATGATTGAGGTAATATATAAAGTTACTTTATTTCTTTTGATTTAATGTCCTTTAGTCGAGCTTAACAATTTTAAATCATGGCTGTGAATTTCGTTTTAAAAAATAAAAATTATTAGTTAGATTTTTTTTTTGTTTGTATAAACATGTCAAAAAAATAATAAATTATATATTTAAAAAAATAATAATTTTATAACACAATTAATAAAAAAAACTGTAATTTTTAAATGCAGTTAAATATTTAAATTTTTCATGTTTTTAAATGATTTTCTTTTTCAAATGCCCTCTAAAATAGATAGTTTTTATAGTTTACTTAAAAATTATGAGTTCGGCCAACAAAATCGTTAGGTCAAACATATCCTTATTACTATTAGAGTGGTGATATTCACTAGGTCGGCTATTAAGAAATTTAATATAATATTTTAATATTATTAAAAGGTCAATATGAGAATTGTTCACTAACGCATGCTTAATGTGTGTATCACTACTCTTATTATTATTATTATGAGAGAGATGTTACACATCAAATAACTTAAAAAGTTATTGGTTTTTAAGATCAAAATATGCGAATCGGTTTTCTTATAAAGAAATGATAAAAAGTGTTCTCTATTTTATTTTCATATGGTAAATGAGGGAATATATCATTGAATTTGTATAAAACTCACTTGAATCCACAAATGAATTATATTTACGAGTCTCTTTTTTGGACAGAAATTAAGCTACAAACTAATTTAATAAAATGATGTGTCACAAAACTATTAGAAAAAAAAAACATGTTTCTATTATTCAAGTACTACATAACACATGTTATTGTGTTAAATTGATTTGTATGAATTAGCTGCAAATTGGTTGACTAATTATTTATGATGATTCTTTTGTTTCGCATAAACCTATTCTCCTCTTATATGAACATGTCGAAACGAAAAATAAATAAATAAAATTCTACTGTTTTGTTTTGTGTGGTCCATGGACCTCCACCTCTTGAAAACGTATTCATTGTTTTAGTTGTGCCATGTATCCTTGGAGAAATCAAAAGCCACATTCGAGAACATGAGACCACCATTCGACAATAATAACATTGAGATCTTAGCCGTGGAGACATTTGTGAGACCGTACGGATCGGTAGACATGATATCTGGGCATTGGCTTGCTTTATTTTTCATCAAAAGATACGATATAGATATATTAGCCACGTATCGCCTTGTAGAACCCGCGCGCACTAGAGAAATCTTGATTGTCTCCGATGCCAGCAGGCCCAGCACCTACAAATAAATAAATATAAATATATGATTATTCAGAAAATAATAATAATAATAAATGAATATATGAGCTCTAAAAGAGGCCAACTGGAGCCATTAGGTTAATCAACGACAGCTTTTGAAACGCGTGGAAGGATGAAGATCCGTTAAATTTTTTTAAAAATTTGAGATTCTTAAATTCTTAAATATAAGAATTTTTGGTAGGATCTGAGTGTTTCAAATAGTTTAAGAGCAATTTAGGGTGCTAGACTATCTTCAAACATTTGAAAGTGTCAATTTATATTTGTATGTGAAGTTCAGGTAATATTGAGATATAAGTTTATATAGGTTAATTATAATCATAATGTTATATATTTAATTTTTAGCTCTAAATGTTAAGTGTCGAATTTAGTTTGTATTGCTATATAGATATAAGGTTATACAAGAGTGCGTTTAACATTACAATTTTATGAATAAAAAATACAATTTTTAAATAATATCATAAAAAACAAATTATTTGGAATTAAATTTTTTAAAAATTACTATTTGAAAATGTATAAAATTTGTGTTTTTAAATTATAGGTAAAGAGACATTTTTTTAAAAAACACAATTTTAAATGTCCAATTACGTTACTTTCTAAAAATCATTTGAAATGACAAAACCATTGTTCGTACATTTGAAATGACTAACCCAAAACTGTTACCAAAAAAAAAAATGACAAACCCAAAACGACACTATTTAATTATAAGTCCACATATTTAATTAAATACCAAATTAAATCGTGCATTTTATTAACTAAAATCCGGTAATATGAATTTGAGAATCTTGTAGAAGATTGTCGGCGTACGCATTCTCCTCTCTCATCCCAGCCGAATTTCCTACAATCCCAACAGAAAACTAATAATTATTATTTATTTCGGCAAAAGTTCCCGCGAGAAAATTTGGTGTTTCCATGATTAGATTTGAGGAAAAGATTCTCCAGATCCGCAAAGTCTAGCAAGAAGGCAGCGAAGTAAGGCGCGCGGCAGAGGAACCCGTGGGCAGCATCTGCAGCCTAGAAAGGTCTTAGGCCAAACCTTAGTCGGCAGACCCCCTGTCCCTGCAAGTGTATGTATGTAGCCATGGTTGTGTCACGTCAACATGTTTGTTCCAGAAATCTCCCACCCTCCACCAAAGCTTAGCTGGCCCTCCTCTATTCATTTCCTTGCCACCATATTCAATCGTCTTCATGAAAGCTCTGAATATTATGTTATATTTACATATCTTTGAAAAAGAAGACGGAAGACTATTTGTATGCCGTCTATTAAAATATTGAACCCCTTGGCCCTATTGGAGGGGGAGGTTGAAAACTTGGCGACTAACCACCAACCCAACAGCTTCCAGAATGGTTAATTAAAGAACACAAAAATAGCTTAAAATTCTTACGTGGCAAAACAAATGACATAAAGCTTTAAGGTTACAAAATGATAGGTACAAATAGAATTATTACAATCAACTAGTATTTATGACTTCAATTTTTTGGTAACCTAAGTATAAATATAATTAAAGAGCATATTTATTTCTAACAAACTAGATATAAGATATGAGTAGCCAAATTTTATAACAAAATTTATTTAAATTGACCATGAGACACTATTTCTACCAAATTAGTCTAATCAAACTCATTTAAAATAGTGTAAATTATTTATAAACATTTAACGTTAATCTAAATTAGTAAACTATAATTAATAATTTTAAGAATTTAATATGCATTTTAAATGTTTATGATTTTTTTTTTTTAAATAAGGATACTTTCTCATTGATAAATCGTTACGAGAATAGAGCAGAAAACTTCATCCTCACAATATCGTTAATACATTGGGGAGTGGTACATAAACACCGAACATTTAGATCAAAAATGGATTGAAGAATATCTCATCCCAACTCTGTCTTTAATTAAATTAATACAGCCTTTTCTGATGTTAATTAATAGGGTTAACATCCGTGTAAAGTTAAGGCTTGTGACATATGGCACTATGTAAGGCCATGTTGTGATGTAATCTTACTAATAAAGTCGAATTATCTTAAATAAATGCCACATTATCATTTATTTATTAAGCTTCAAGGTTTTAAGTAGGTGGGGAAATTAGACTTAGCAACTAACCACCAAGTCAATAGAAAATATGAATGTTTTTATTGGGTTTAATTATTCAAGCAAAGTTTCGAGCATTTCCTTTTTTTTTTTTTTTGAAGGGAAGTTTCGGGCATTTCATTCTTTTACTTGAGTAGTGTTCTTTTTGTCTAAATTACTAACAATTTAAACTGAAAATTCATATCCATTTTCAGTGAAGTCAACTTGTTCGTATAGTTCTTCAATTGTTTGAAAACTTATTTAAACAAAAAGTCTTTTATTAAGAGCTTGTTTATGATTGTGTTTGAGAGATTTAAAAATGCTTTTAACACTCAAAAAACCTGTTTGAAAAAAAAATTAAAATTGCTTTTAATGGTCTAAAAACCTTAAAATGACTAAAAAACACTTTTGACAAAAGCTTAAACTTTTGCCCAAAATTTTTTTTCGACTTAAAAACTATATTTCTCAAATACAATCTTAAATAGGCTCTAAGACCATCTCTCAACCAATAATCATATAAGTTACAATTCAATAAGCTAATCTCAAGAGAAGAGTCACTTAGAGCCTATTTAGGTATGTGTTTGATGGGCACTAAAAATGCGTTTAATACTCAAAAAATTATTTGAAATGAACTGAAAACTTAACTGCATGATCTTTCAAATGAACCAAAAATAATACTAATTCTTTATTAATAAGATTATCATAATTATAAAGTCAATGCTTATGATGTATTTTTTATCGTCTTAATTAGATTTTACAATATCTAATAATGCATATTACGTCGCGTCAAAGGACTATGGGAGGCCAAGTTGTGATGTAATCTATCTAGGGCATAAGTCAAAGTATCATAAATAAATTGGTAAGTGTATGATTAATTAAATTAATAAAGCTCTCAAAAGTTTATTAAGTAGGTGGGGAAGGCAATCACACGAGTGTAGGGAAGAGGAGTAGGTGGGTGAAAGGTCAAAGAACTGGCTGCACAAGAGGGGGGTCGCATGGGGATTTGGGCAACATCCATCCGTATACAAAAATCTCTCTGATCTTTCTATTGGATTGAGGGGGAGGGGGGGGGGTCCCACACCGACAGGGTCTTCATATTGGCTCTCCCACTTGTCCGCATATCAACAATACACCAAACGCCAGAGCCGGATCAAGCACCCCCTGGTGGTGGCCCCCACCTCATTTTGATGGTTGGGGGACTCCCGAGGTGACCACTCGTTGTTATTAGACTTTTCAAGCTTTGCTTGGATGGGGTCGAGGAAATCTTACAACAGAATCGAATGGTGGGAGCGGATTTTTATTTTTTATTTTTTTTTAGTACTATAATATTATTTTAATAACTTTGCATTATTATTATTATTATTATTCTTTTTTTAAAATATATAGGAAATGGAACTATTTTACAAATTCCCCACGTACTCTTATATTACTTTCTTGACCGGCTTTGTTAGGTTCTGCGCACCGACGTTTCACTGGATTTAATGGGGTTTTTAGATTTATTTTATTTATAATCAGATCTGATTTTCTCCATCAACTTCATCGATTCACGCTACCGCTCACCATGCTCGTCAACCACCGCTTCTTCTAGCTGCCGGCATTCATGCATCATTCTGCTGGTCACGCGTTTGCGCATGAAACATAATTGTTGAGATTTTTTCCAATATTTAGAGAAAGAAAGAGGCTGTTAGGGAAGTTTTAAATAGTGAATGTGTTTAATGAAATATTAGGTATATCTTTTATCGAGAGATGAGTATCAAATTGTTTTCAATAGGTAGTTTAATGGATTGAGACTATGCTTAATGAAGTAAAAGTCACTAATTCGAATCCCCCTCATTCTCTTATGCGGACATATTAAAAAAAAAAATGAATACCAAAATAATGTGGAGTTTATTTATTGGAGATGATTAAGATAATTGAATAAGATCCACATAATTTTGGTACCTATCACTTGATAAAAAATTTAGTACATATAGATTTTTTTTTTTTAAGTGTATCATTTCTCATTTGTTTATGTCTTTTGTTAAATCTTTTCCATCTCTCTCTGTATATAAAAAAACTATAATGCTTTTACCAGCAAAAATAATCTAAATTTCAAGATGATGTGTTACTTCTAGAGCATTACCTCTCTCTATGATATCATATTATATAAATATAGATGGACGGATATATATTATCCGCCCCACCTATTCATATTATGCTATTCGATTGCATATGGGTGAATAACATAATGGGTATTTGCCACTCTCAAGTTAAAGAAAAATGACATAATTCATTATATTTTTAATCATATCCATATTGAATAAATGAATTTACTATTAAATTTATGTAGAGTTGAACCGTTCATAATATTTCCTCGAAACCTATATGCATGGACAAGTAACATAGACGGGCCAGCTTTTAACGGGCCCACTCTACAATAGTAGACTAGCCCAAATAAAAGGCTTTGCAAAAGCCTAGATAAAAGAAAATTAATTTAAAAAAAAAAAAAAAAAAATTTGAGCATGCTTGAATGAGCTATGATGATTGATGAAGCCTAGAGTGATTGGAAAGAATGAATGAAAGTAAAGATCCAAAGGAAGTAGGGTCTTTCTTCTTCGTACGCCAGTATTCCTTGTTTAGCAAAAAAACGTGACCCATCTGTCCACTGCCTGCTCTGTCAACGTGTGTTATGTCTTCGATCTAGCTACGTCGCTAGCCTAGCTTACACTAGCCGTTGGAGGCACCCTCTTTTTGCTCTTTATACCTTCTTTTGCGGATTCAGTCTTCTTTCGTCTTTTTCATTTTAATTTTCTATTTTTTCAGAGTATTTTCACGTGAACATGAATATGACACAAGGCCCATGCGCGACATCCACAACAAGGATCCACCCCTGTGGTCCGGAAGCACATGAAAACCCAAAGAGGCCACATGGCTCAACAGTGGCCCATCCATGGTGGCGGATACAAAGGGGACGGGTAGGGGTGGAATCAGAACGTTTTGTTTGGCGGGAGCAAAAGTAAATTTTTAAAGGTATATTTAAAAATATATATATTATTATTATTTTGTTCTACTACTCTTAATGCGAATTCTTAAATCTATCATTGCATCGATATCAAAGCCCAAGAACGCTCACCAACACGAAGACCTCTAATAAGGTATTTCCTTTCTCTCCCCATTCAATAAGTTCTCTCACATTCTTCACTAAACACATACACCACTGTTTCATAATGAAATTTAGAATCTCAAATTTTTCTCTCTATTAAATGCTGGCTTTTGTTATGGGGTTTAAATGATTTTATAGACTATTAAATTTAAAATAAGGAGTCATAATTAACAATTTCTAATTAGAAGGAATCCGAATCCCCACAACGAAAGCTTTCTCGAGCATATTGACTTGGACATCTAAATGGTTTCAGTCAAATGAAACGAAAGCTTGATTTGAAATTAAGAACTTTTTGAATACGTTCTTAACCGACAACTTTTACTATGGCCATGTAAATTGGATAATGTATTTAGGTATTTGTAATTTAAATAAAAAATAATATAAATAAATAAATATAAAGACCCTACAGTTAGGTGTGGTGTTAAATCGATTTGATACGAGAATAGTGGAGCATCAAGTATTAGGTCAAAAACAATGTGAGATACGCGATCTTGAACCACTGCATGTTTACCACATATTATATGATATATGGGCTATGGAATATAGTTTTAGAGCATCTATTATCTCTAGATGTGACAGGATTCCCCGGTGGAAACTCTTAGCTCATTTTATTCGTTACCCTTATGTGTTGGGGTTTTGTCAATTCAGTTCCCCCAGCCCCCACTCCTTTGTGTCCCTCTTCTACCCCTTATAGAGTTATAGGTGTAATTATCTTTACCATCTTCCGTCCTCTTCCTTCCATGCTCGTCGTACCTAAGATTTTTGGAGAAAAGTGATCGGGATTTAATATTATTGTATTTAATAATCCATATGGTATCATAATGCCTTTAGAAAAATTGATTGACGTATTTTTTACATTGTTAAATACAACGGTGTTGAACTTAAACTACACTTTCTGGGAATGGCAAAAAGACAAGTTAAATTTGATGTGTTAAATTACTCGAAGTCATTGTTGAGGAGTTTGATTTTGTTAAGACACATTTTTAAGAGATAGATTGCCATGAGATATTGTTCCTCTTGTCGTGTAGGAGAGTAGTACATACTTATTGACTCTCGAGAGTTGTACAGAAAAGGGTCTAAACAGTAAAAATTGTAAGTATATTTTTAAGTTTGACTGAATTATAATATGACTTAACTCTACCAAAACATTAATAAGAACTGAAATAATTTACAGTAATCAAACACACTGAAAAATCATATTGCGAAATTCAAAGCATACCCTAAGAATCTCCTTACTTTGTTCGTTATCGGCAGCTTCTCCTTATCATTGTTGATTATGTCAAACTCATGATATTTTCTAAAGTTATTTATGTAATTTGAGACAACCTAGCTTATCTTATGATGTATAACTCGTACTATGATATGGTGTTTTTTTTTCGGTTTTCTAGGTCTGCACGTGGCAGTTAAGGGTTGGAGACTGGTAAATGTTGTAAATGGGCTATGGTGGGCTGGCTAGGCCTTTTGCTTGATGCTTAACCCATTATATCAACTAGCTGCACGGCTAGATGGACCTTCGTTCTAAACCTCAAAATGTCCACGTATACATGCTTCTCAGGTTTTGTCTTGCTACTGAACTGATGTTTGAGAAATGAAGAAGTTTTGGGCCTTGTGAGTTGTGACTCTTCACTTTCAAAGGGTTTCATGGGCAAGAATTTGTGGACTAACAACATTAAGTTTATACATCTTCATGTGCCCAGACATATTTTTGTTTTGAAATATAAAATCAATGAACAAGCAAAATAAATAAGAGAAATAGATTCGTAGTACAATGTATGGCATAGAAGGGGGTCACTTTGATTTCAAAAAGGTCCGGCCTATATTTGTTTGTTAAATTATTTGATTAAATTTAACTTTTAAGATAAGCAGCGATTTAACACGATATTAAAGTTAAATTGTTGCGGAGCCAAATAATTTATATTGAGGGTGTCACTAAAATTTTTTGTAGGCTACAAGTGGTAATTTGCACAATTAAAAAAGATTTTTTTTTTTTAATATTTTTTTTGAGTGCTATGTGGAACTTGGGTAGGAAAAAAAAAATTAAAAAGCTTTGAAAAGCCTCACGTGGCTCCGCTATTGAAGTTAAAGGTACTGAGTTTGAATATTAACTTTACAGATTACTTTCAATTTTAATTAATTATTCCATGTAAAAAAAACAAATTAAAACTTAATTTTTTTTAAAAAAAGTGATATTGTAACCGTTTTGTCCAAATATACTTAACTTGCACTACGTGACTTGGAATGTTTTTCCTAGAGTGAAAAAGGCCAAGTGACGTGTCACCATCACGGTGGAGGCGATGTTACCACTTACCAGTAACAAGGCACTCAATGTATTTTTCCTTTTCTTTTTGTTCGATAGACACAAATTTTCCATTATAATGAACGGCGTCGTGTTTGTCTTTGACAACTCGCGTCCATTGCTTTGGCAGTCTTCTCAAAGGACTCTGATTTTCGTCCAACCGTTTTCGTCCCTCGCGCCTTCATTTTGTAATATTATAATAATATATAATATATTATTATATTCAGGCGTGAGGACTGAGGGATTGTTTTCACGCTTTCAGGACGTTTATCTTCACTCCTTCTCAAAATGGGATTGTGATTTTCGTCCCGAACGCATGAGGGAATAATCCCTCACGATAATAATATATGATATATTATTATATTCAGTCCCTCACGCCTTCAAAACATTTATCTTCACCCATTCTCAAAATGGGACCGTGATTTTCGTTCTGAAGGTATGAGGGAACAGTCTCCCACGCCTTCATTTTTTAATATAATAATATTTTATATATTATTATATTTAGGCGAAAAAGACAAAGAAAAAAAAACTAATATGATTTTACATTAGTATATATATCTTATAAATCTTTGAGTCGACGTGTCAAATCAAAAAACTCTTTGAACTTTTTATTCATTTTTTTTCAAATATTTAGCGCTTGTCAGTCACAACTAAACATACCATTTTGTTACGTTAGCATATTAGTTTTTTTATTAATTTAATTTAAAAATTAAATCTAAAAAAAATAAAAATTGAAGAAGTGGCCAAAAAGCTATCCCTGAGGTAGCCGCGAGCTACCCCATAGGGGTTAAAGGTGACTTTCCAGCCACCTCTACCACCCCTAATCGCAGGCTGCCCGGGTGGCTTTTCAACCACCCTTTCAACTTTTTTTTATTCTTAAAAAAAAATAATAATTAAATTAATATGTTGATATGACAAAACAATGAGTTTAGTTGGAATTGACAGGATTAAACATTTGGAAGAAAAATGTAATGGTAAGAGTTAAATTTTCTTTTTGATTGACTGAGTGAGTAAAATTTGAAAAAAAACGTTAAAAAAGTTTTCTATTTTGAAGCGTTAACTTAAAGATTTATAAGATATTTACAATTTTTTTTTTAAGATTTAAGGCCGGTAAGACCGTGGAAGTCAACATAAAAAAAAAAAGAAAAAAAAGGGGGCGGGGGGGAAAGACTAAAAATAAGGGACGCTGATGCACAAATAATTATTTACCTATTTAGTATTAATTTATATCCATGGTTAATTAATGTAATTAATACATTAATTATTAAACATGCATACAAATGCTAGGGGTGAGGGACTTCGATCAGTTCGTCTTGAAAACCACTAGAGTTTTTTGACAATTTTCGGTCAAAATTTTAAACGAGAATTTGAAGTTACATTTTAATCCAATAAAATTTATTACAAATCAGCTCAAAAAAAGAACCGATTTTACATTTTAAATTTCAAGAATATTCAAATGAATTATGGAAGTATACTTAACTTCTCACCATCTCTCTTCTGATTCCTCCTATTTCCACGTCTGCGCTATCTCTCAGTTATTATCAAATTGCTATTGTAAAAGCAATTTCATCCATAGAAAATCGAGAAAAGAAAAGAGACGATACCAAACACTTTTCAGATGGATGGCCATTAGTGTGTGTGCCCAAGCAATGGCTTCGCTTTGCCTCGCTCCTTTACCGCCTCCACCACCTTCCCAGCCTCGCAAACTCTCCGAACCTTCTTATTCTTCTTCTTTGAATAGCTGTAGTCATATCACAGGTGGAGCTTTAAAGCCCATAGTCGTTAATGGAAACCCGCCCACTTTTGTCTCTGCTCCTGGTCGCCGAATTGTTGCTGGTTTGTTTCCAGTTTCTTCTTTATCTTTCTTGGTATATTTAGCTTTTCAAATTATTCTTCGGTATGCCCATGTTTTCTTTGTTGGTATATTTAGCTTCTTCTTCTTCTTCTTCTTTTTTTGCACTCGTTTTCTAGCAGTAAGTTGGGTAGTTAGTTTATGTTTTTGCATTTGGGTTAGGTGCATATTCATTTAGTAATTAGGTTAGACAGCTGCTTTCTGTATTGTACTTCATGTCATGGCTTTAGGAAATGAATAATTCGATTGAAAGTCGATTTAAAGTTGGCATTTTTCTGGACCTTATTGAGCTGTCTAATGAAAAAACCTGTGTGTACCCTTTTGTTTAAATTGCAAATTCTGAATGTGGAACCCGGACTTTTCACTAACCAAATTATTTGGGTGTCCTAAGTTGTTTCACAAAACATCTTATCTTTTGATTTTAGATATTCTATATTCTTATTTGACATGTGTGTGTAGTTGGGGATCTTCATGGAGACCTTGACCAAGCTAGATGTGCACTTGAGATGGCTGGTGTCTTGAGTTCTGATGGTCAAGACATATGGATGGGTGGAGAGACGGTATGTGTTTACTTACATAAGCAAAACAGTTTAGTAATTAGTTTCCTGTGGGAGTCTATCGAGTTAAGTTCTGCTACTGCTCTGAAATTGAAAGCCTTCCAACATAGAGAGAAATGTTTATAAGGTTGCTATTATTTTTGTGACAGACTAGCGATTACCATGGCAGTCAATTGAACCAACTCTTGACAAATTCTGATTTCTTTGTAAATACTCTTGGTTAATCTAATAGTCTATAATTTAGCAAAGGAGATGTTGAGGCAATTATAGCACCAAGAATCAATTATGCTGCATTGTGAGGTTGTGTTTTGTGAATTGCACTTAAAAAAAAAAGGGTTCTCTTTTCTTATTTGAGGCCATTTTGTGTTTGAAAGTACTTGACATGCGGTTTTTTTAGATGTATTGTGCATGTAGGTAGTTTCCTTTGTTATTCTTCTACTGAAAGCAAGGAAGTTCTTGACAGCTTTAGTTGAATATTTCTTTGGTAAAACAGGTATTAATTCAGCTCGGAGACATACTTGATCGTGGTGAAGATGAAATAGGTATTCTATCATTGTTGCGATCATTGGATATGCAGGCAAAAGCTAAAGGTGGAGCAGTTTTTCAGGTTTGTGCTGCTAAAAATGAACAGTTTTGATACTCTTGCAAAAATACATAAAATGCTCAAGTCACTGTTTTCGTATATATTTTCATAAAATGTGTAAACACTGGATGAAGTTTCTATTTTTAAGTTAGATATTGAACCAAGATACTGTATGATCCTTTTGGATTCTCTCAGTCAAATTTCTAATTTTCTATTTTATATGCTGTTAACATTCTTCTGTTTGGTTCTAGGTTAATGGGAATCATGAGACTATGAATGTTGAAGGGGATTTCAGATATGTTGATTATGGGGCATTTGATGAGGGTATTGATTTCCTACAATACTTGGATGATTGTAGAAATGACTGGAATGAAGCTTTTATTGGTTGGATTGGTGTGTCTGAAAGGCGGAAAGAAGATAGGAAAATGTCCCAAAATTATTGGGGTCCTTTGAATCTAGTGAAGGTACTAAAATTCTCTTTCCTATCAAAACTATAGGAACTTCTAAGTTTTCGTCTTCTTTTTGCAGTAGTCAGAATAAACTGATAACAAGTAGTTGCTCTTGTTCTTTTTACTATTATTTTGTTGTGATCAAAGAAGATTATGAGGAAGGTTTCTGTTGGAAAGTGCATTGTTTGGCTTATTTTGATTATAAAATCAGAACCAGTTGTACATAGTTTGAAGTTTAGACAAGTAGATCTTAGGAGGTAAGTCAGCATGACGTGACTTTCTTCAAAGCAATGACATTTTGATATGGACAAGATTAAACTTCTTGAAAATAAGTAGTTTCTTTTGACATTAACTATCCAGCATCTCTTGAAAACATGTAGTTTATTTTTTCCTTATAACCAATGATTTCTCAATATTTTTTCTGATAAAGTTATTTAAATACTAGGACAGAGGCAAAAGGGCGTGATTACCAGATCTATGCTCCTAAGACCAGGTGGTCCATTGGCATGTGAGTTGGCACAGCATGCTGTGGTTCTTAAGGTCAATGACTGGGTATTCTGTCACGGTGGCCTTCTTCCTCACCATGGTAAAAGTAGCACTGCGATTTGAATGAAGTGATTTTGTTGTATAGTCATTGCCTCTTCAAAATTAAGAAAGCAATTCTTCTCTTGTTTGAAATGCCTGATAGGAGTGTTGATCCTTCCGCAGTTGCATATGGCATAGAGAGGATGAACAGAGAAGTTTCTCACTGGATGAGAGGCCTCAGTGAGAGTGGTGATAGTCCTCACATCCCTTTCATTGCTACCAGGGGCTATGACAGTGTTGTATGGAACCGCCTCTACTCAAGTGATGTTTCAGATTTGAAGGACTATCAGATTAAGCAGGCATGTCTCTTTAAATGACTGAATATTTCCCTTTCTTATTCAAGAAATGTGCTGCTCTTTACTTGAATGGGATAAGGGATTTTCACCTGGAAAATATACATGAGTTTTAAAGGTGAAGAGAGGATGGGGGTAACTGGTAGACCTTTTTGTTCATTTGACCATCTGTTGTCTTTGACTTTGATTTGCTTTCAATTTTATGAACGATTCTGTTGAAAAGTCATTAAAGTGGACTTTCAAAAAATAAGGCTTTCTGCTATTGTGTTGGTTGTTTTATAAATTGCTCTACATCGCCTGATAAATTCATCTTATTCCTCTGATGGGGTTCTGAGTCAGAAGTGATTATGTAATGTTGCAAAATTGATTTTTGTGGCTCTTGGTACTAAAAATATCTGGCTCCTCAGATACATTCTATTCTTCAAGAGACACTGCAAGCATTAGGTGCGAAGGCAATGGTGGTGGGGCATACTCCTCAAACTGGAGGGGTGAACTGGTATGAGGCCATACTTAATTGCTGGGTATTTAATTAGAAGAAAAAGTCATTATGATCCCTTCTAAGTCTGGATATACTTTCTAAATCCTGCAGTAAATACAATTGTAGCATATGGCGCATTGATGTGGGAATGTCCAGTGGTGTTCTTAATTCAAGACCAGAGGTAAACAAAAATTACTGTCACCTGATATTGTTGTCTTACAACTTAAAAGATCTAATTCAAAGGAACCACTCTATGACACCTCTCTGGCATCTATCCACATAGAAAGCTTGCCCTCTTCTACACATTACTGGTGGGTTCTACAGCGACCTTCACTGGCCACAGGAGGGGAATGGTTAAGTGAAACTCAATAAGGACACTTACTTTCAATCCCTCGTTGTAAATTGTTAGAGCTTCTGTCTTTTGATATATGTGGGAGGCATATTTCATGCATCCTTGATTTGACCAAAGTGAACTGCTTTTATAGTATATGATCTGATCTGAATTGGATTTTATGATAATTTCCTTCCATATTCTTCTTTCAAGTTTCAGTTTCTGCATGATAAAATATATATTAAAGGTATTGGGAACTAATAATTTGACATCGGTTCACCAGGTTCTAGAAATAATAGATGAGAAAGCAAGAGTTTTGAGGAGCAGAAAGGACACATATAGTGAATTCCAAGCTGTTGATTATACATAGAATCAATCCAATGAACATAAGAGGTATGATGGATACCAAGTTTCTTTTTTATTGTTATTGTTATTGTTCTATTACAATCTGAACTAGAAGTCCCTTGGTTTGTGCAAGGACACTCTACTTGGTACTGCACTTCGTTGATGTTGAGAACTTGGATGCCTTCATCACAGTGCTGTGTCTAGTAGATATGATTTTGATAGAACACCAGTACGCAATTTCAGTAGATAAGATTGAGAGATTGGTTTTTGAGGTTTCCGATCAAAAGACCTTTGTAATATCAACACCGTACCGCTTTTGAACCGTTCATTAGCAAATATTTTAGGCTGCTTGAAATTTTTAGTGTTTTAATGATGCCGGACAATTAAATGTCAAAACTGTACTGCTTTTGATTGCATTTAGCAATATAGTGGTATGTGCAATAAAATTCAAATGTAAATTTTGCTGATTTTTGTTGCATGTGTTTACAGGAAAATATAGTGGTCTTGACCCTAATACATTCTTTGCAATTGACCCAAAAAAATGCATTTACAAAGAAGCAGAGTTGGTGGGGGTGACTTAAGAGAGCACAAAAAGAAGCAAAGCAAGAGCATGTCATATGCTGAAAGTAAAATCATTGGAAGACCTGGCTTCATGTAAATGAAATTGTTTATGATGATTATTAAATTAAATTAATAAAATTATAATCAGATGTTGAGTTTAAACACGAGGTCTAGAGATTATATATTGTAATTATGACAATTTTGTTCAATGAGTTGTTTAAATTCTTTGGTACTTTTAATTACAAGCCCTGCTTGGTAGATAAACATAAACCAAATATGAAAAACACTCGCACAAATGACAAAGAAACAAAAGCTTGTTATTATTATGATGAATTCATTTACCCACCATGGAGATGGTTGAAAAATGAATAAATTTTATCATTTCTCTTTTAAGAAAGGAAAACTATACTTATTACTCGTTTAAACTAGTACTTGATTTGCAATCACCATATCAAACTTTAGAAAATGACAATCAATTCCCTCAAATTAACCAACATTTTCAGTTTGTTCCATCTGTTAACTTGGATGAAAAATGCATTGCATAACTCACGTGTGACTGAAAATTGTCCATTATACCCCTACATTAAATAAAAAATAAAAATAAAAACTGTGCCTAGTCATTAGTTCTCATGTTTATAGTTTATTTATTTATTTATTTGTTCTATTTAGGGTTAAAAAACGGTCATAAATGATACTTGACTTACAGTAAAAGACTAACTTAGTACCCCCGTTAGGTTTCGTTATCCCAAACTAATAGAATGCCATGTGTCATCATTGAGAAATGCCACATTTCCTAAAAATAATTACCATCCCCAAGCCCATGAATTTTTCAAATTTTTTTTAGGTTTAGTTTTAGTTTTTATTTTTTTATCTTTATGATACATAGCATTTTTATATGATAACATGTGTGTGAGATGGAACCTAACAGAGATATTAAATTGGTATTTTCCCTTAAATAAAGTACCATAAATGGTACTTTATTTAACCCTAAGTGAGAAAAAAAAAAAATTTCAAACTGGGTACTAATAAAATATTTAACCCAAATATTAATGTAAAAAGTAAATTGAAAATGGTAGGTGTTATTCTTGTGTCCTCTTATTCTTAAGTGGATATTATGTTTTTTTTAAAAAAAAATCAAGCCACTTTCTTTTTTGTTCATAGTTTAAAAGGATAGATTTTCGCTTTTTAGAATTAATGCAATTTCGGGTATAATATAAAAGTAATTTTTTCCCTCTTAAAAAAAAAAAACACTTTTGGAACGACTCAGTCGTTACAAAAAGTGCTTACTACTACTACTAGACTACTAGTCTAGCGTGCGAAGCGCGTGGGTTCAAACGGAATTTTAGTTGGTCGGTTTCGTCGGTTTTCTTCCCCACCTCCAACGTCTACCTTTGTAAACTCCGCTAACCTAAACACCCCCTGCGCATTATAACACCTCCCATTCCTCTCACACACTGACACAGTCCCATACATGCACTCCCTCCTCCACCACCCTCTTATCCTGCGCACACCTTCTTCTCTTTCGCTCTCCACCATGGCGGCCTCCTCCTCCTCCTCGCTCACTCTCCCTTCCATTTCTCTCCAGAGGCTTCCTTCCGACTCGTTCATGCGCTCCAATTCCTCGCTGTGCTTCAGAAATGCGACTCTCCGGAGTGCTAGAGACCGAAATCTCGACCGATCTAGAGTTTCCGTGAGCGTCTCGGTTGGATCCAAGGCCGTCGTCGATGACGCCTTGTTCTCGGATTACAATCCCAGCTGCGCTTTTCTCTTTCCTGGTCAGGTAGTTTGACGCACATTGATTTACGAATTTTTTATCTAATCAATGATTCTTTTTAGGATTACTTTGATAGCAAATAGGCAATTTGAATTGTAGAAATAGTTTATTAATTTGGTATCTTTTGGTTAGATTTAAATAAGGCGGTGAGTGATTTTAGCTCTGTTTGAGAATTGAGTAGTTATATGTTATTTTTTAGTATGTGTCCTTAGTAGTCTAATAAATTATTATAGCTATTTTTTTGCTTTATTTATTATTATTATTTTTTTTAAAAATAAATTATGAATTAGCTAGTTTTAACTTCATAAGTTATTGTATAGATATGCATACATTGATATGAAATTATCAGGGAAAATCAAGTCATATATCGTAAATTCTTGAATATGATCATAGGTTCTATATTCAATGCAATAGTGGCTTCAACTGGACGGAATAAGGATTGTAAAAATGTTAAGCAAGAATCAGAAATACACTAGGGGAAGGTTACAGAAATTCTCATCAGTATGAGGATTGGAGGAGAGAAGGATGACAGGCTTTATGTATGTTGAGGAACGAGATGCCCTAAAGGGGCGCCAAGAACCTGTTAATATACATATTATGACACCGCTTCAAATCCAGAAGCTCAATTAGAAAAAAAAAAAAAGCTTAAACCTCTTATGGGCACCAATTGTGTCTATCAATTACTCACTTTCTTTTCTTTTGCTGGAAATGGAACTTAATGCTCGCATGTGCACTCACAATAATTTATGTGTGAGATCTCATTTGAATGGTTCGCCATGTGTTTGGACAAGTGTGAGGGAGTCAAAGCCATGACCATTATAGAGACAAAGTAAAGTAATTAATGCACTTGTGGTCCATTGCTAGGAGCAATCTTTTGCTCGGGTTTGGCTTTAAATTAAATACAAAGCACCATATGTGAGGCAAGTCTTTGCATTATACAGGTTGGCATGAAGCAGAGGGAAGTTTAGATAGAAATAAATTTATAGGTCATGTAGAACATGATGTAGTAATTTCATTCAAAAGTTTTTCCATTTTTAACTATTTTTTCCCCAGAATATAACAGTATCTAAACTCGATTGTTCTTCATAAAATACCTTTTTTGATGATGCATTTCTATTTTATTGGTTTTATTCTCAGGGTGCCCAAGCAGTTGGTATGGGAAAGGAGGCTCAAAATGTGTCCGCTGCTGCAGAATTGTACATTAAAGCAAATGACATATTAGGGTAGCATAAAAATTTTATTGACTTTGTACTATTTTCTATGATTTCTGATGTTGGATTTAATCCTTGTCAAGTGTATGTTCAGTCCAGGAATGATCATTTTCTCTTGATTAATGTAAACTGTTATATATGAAATTTGACGTTTATATTGCATTCAGGTTTGACCTTCTGGATATTTGCATTAATGGACCAAAAGAGAAGCTAGATTCAACTGTTATAAGCCAGGTATTGACCACTTCTACTGGTTTCTTTTATCACTTCCAATCATCTTGGCAATGATTTATTACAAATTTACAGAAGAACAAACTGCTATGGTGGAATCTATATAGTTATGAAGAGACTCCACTTCACTACTTTGAAACATGTTTATGATTCAAATTTTCCAAGTACTGGGTCAAAGAACCCTGATGAATGATCATTTTAGAGCCCATCGCCTTACGGATTGACCTCTATGCAGACAGGAGTCTGTTGTCAGGCTCATATTCTGATATTCATATAATATTTGAGAGCGTATTGACTTTAAAACACCATTTTATTGCTTTTTTGAACTTCTGAGGCCTTTATGTTTTTTAATTACTTATATGCTTTCTATTTTCTTAAAATTTGCACCAAGAACCTTTTTTCTTGATAAAATTACTTAGTTGAATCGTTAATGCTATCATATGTTGATGATATAGTATCTTAAGCATTATTATCGGGGAATACAATTTCCAATTGACAGTTATTGGTCACAATCTGATTCTGTGCTTCTGCAGCCAGCTATATATGTCACGAGTCTAGCTGCGGTAGAGTTACTTCGTGTGCGCAATGGAGGTCAGCAGATTATTGATTCTGTTGATGTCACTGGTGGCCTAAGCTTGGGAGAATATACTGCTCTAGCATTTGCTGGGGCTTTTAGGTGAGTCATCGAACTAGGTGTGTCTCTCACTTTTTCCATGTGAAAATAACATTGTGCCAACACACGCATCAAATTTTCTGAGCTCTATACAGTTATATATAGGGGCCCACCCTCCTATTGGAGCCAAAAGTTGATGCAGCGTGTCAAGTACATCTATGGCATGGTTCTGAACATAACTTGTAAAATTCTGTACGGACATAAATTTGCATTCGATCTGATAAATCAATAATTACATTTATGTGATCTTTTGGCTATCACCTTAGGAAGAGGTTACTAAATGCTACCTTTTCCTGTTTGAGTTATGGGGTGGATGAAGCTCATCTTCGATGTATATTCATCATTTACTCTTTCAAGTAGAATAGGAGATTAATACTCTGGTAGTTAATGTGTGACTGATCTGTCTTTGGTAGACTATGTGTGGCTGACCTATCTTTCTAATGCATTTGTCTGGAATACTATATGCCCTTGCAATCTTGTGTTGAATTCCCTTTCTTGTGGATTTGGTTCAATTTGCAAGCTTTGAGGATGGACTCAAGCTGGTCAAATTAAGGGGAGAGGCCATGCAGGTAGTCATCTGTAACTGGCTAACAGTTGTTGTTTCGTCTTCCTGGGATGAATTTTGTAATCCCTTGTGGTAAACTCTTTTTGTTTTCCCAACTGGCTCCAGGAAGCTTCCGATGCTGCTAAAAGTGCCATGGTCAGTGTAATAGGACTGGATTCAGAAAAGGTTCAACAGTTGTGTGATGCAGCCAATCAAGAAGTTGATGAAGCTAATAAAGTTCAGATTGCAAATTACCTATGTCCTGTAAGGTTCTTTTAAATCTAACTTAATAAGCCAAGCTGGTAATTTTCTTCTCAAACGATGTGATATATATTTTATTTTTTCACGGAATGCATTTTACTTTGGTAGGGAAATTATGCTGTATCTGGAGGTGTTAAAGGAGTTGAAGCAGTAGAAGCCAAAGCAAAGTCATTCAAGGCTCGAATGACGGTACTTCTCTCTTTAATTTTGAGTGCTGCCTTATACCATATTCTTCTAGCAATAAAGCCCCTCTCACCATTTTTCTCAGGTGCGCCTAGCTGTTGCCGGTGCCTTCCACACCCGCTTTATGGAACCAGCTGTCTCAAGATTGGAAGCTGCACTAGCAGCTACGGAGATCAGGACTCCAAAAATACCAGTTATCTCCAATGTTGATGCACAGCCACATGCAGATCCTGAGACAATTAAGAAGATATTGGCACGTCAGGTATGCTACTCATAACTTGTTCTTCCCCTTCCTGAGCTGGAAATACTAATTGGAGCATAAATTGAAAACTACAGGTGACCTCTCCTGTTCAATGGGAAACAACAGTGAAGACTCTCCTAACCAAGGGGCTGAAGAAAACTTATGAATTGGGACCTGGAAAGGTATAATAATCAAACTGCAAGCCTTGAGATATATACTTAAAATTATGGGCACACTCAACTGCAAACATGAGCTTTCTCATTTGTTTCCTTGTCGATTTTTGGTATCAGGTTATAGCTGGCATTGTGAAGAGAGTGGACAGAAGTGCTGACATCGAGAATATCAGTGCCTGAGAAGGCTATTAGAGGTACCTCGCCTTGTGTAGCAGTTTTGGAGTTTGAGAGAAGACATTTCGAGATGGATGGAGTTTTCCTCCAACAAAAATTCATGTGAGAATTATGCAAGTTTCCAGCCATGCAGTTTGGAGAAACTTTGTCTTCCCAGATACTGGACCTGTTTGAGGGTAGTTTTTTTAACGGCAGGGCATAAGAGTTAGTGGTGGCCGTAGTTATAAATTGCTGAATTTTATGAGATAAGAGGGAATGATTACACCACACCGAAGGAGGTGGTAGTGGGTGGTGGTGGTGGCAATTGAGAAAGGAATCACGGTTTGATTTTATCTTATGTGAGTTAACCAGTTCTCATTGTTTGTGCTACCCTCCGTATGGATGGAGAAATTTATTTCCATAAACATGGCTTGATGATTGATGTGCTTTAGCTATTTCTCCAGTCACTGGTGCGTTGGTACCTTAACCTAAGCATTCACATTCGGCCATCAATTTTAATTAGAAAATTATATATTTTTTTTATTTTAGCTACTTAATTTTTTTAACAGAAATCACTCTATTTTCATAATTTTATTTAAAATATATATTTTAAAGCACTTACATTTCAAAGTCACATGCACTGCTTTTAGTGAGCACGACCATCTTACCAATTTTTGAGCTAAAATAACCAGGCGAATGAAACTTCATTTCTATCTAAATTTGCATTGTAATTAGCCGAAATAATCGTTAGGATTCTCTCCATTTTAAAATCCCTTCATTTTCTTTATTTAGTGTATTTTGAAGGGTAATATTGTCAAAAAATTTTAATAAAGATAAATGCATTACCCTCTAAAATGTACTAAATAGAAGAAATTGAGAGATTTTAAAATGGAAAGTATCCTTTTCCGAAATAATCTGTTAGCATTGTAAATGCCAACAATCTATATTAATGAGATGATAATTTTCTTAGATAACTCGATCGGTTAAATATCACACCTCCTCTTTCATTCTCTTTGCATAGACATGCCAAAATAAAAATAAAAATTAACGAGCTGATAATTTTGCTCACTAATTCACCATGGCCATCATCACAAGTGGGTAGATAATTTCTGAGTTCAGAAAGAGGAAAAGAAAACTCCAATCCAATACAATACAATACAAAAAGATGAATTTAAAAAGAGAGAAAAAGAAAACTTCAATTCAATACAAGAACAAGAAGTGTTCTGTGTCTCTCAGTTCTGAAGCGAAGTTGAAGTGCGTTGCGGTGGTTGCCTGAGTCTGCGAAGGCGATCGATCCACTGATCCTCGGGGACTTGGCCCGCCCAATCAGGTGCCACACCGCCGAACGAAACTCCACGCATGGCCTCCATCACACGCGTCGCGTTCTCCGGCGTCAGTGGCGCGTTCCTCCGACTCTCGTCCTCTCTGAAAGCCCTCAGAATCTCCGAATCCGGAGCCTCCCTCACCTCCTCCTCCTCCTCCGCCTCATCCTCACTGCTCTTCTCCTCTACGTTGTCATTTACTTGAAGAGACGCGATCCCGTTCTCCGCCACTTCTTCGAATCGCGTGTAGTACGCGCCGTTCGCGAGGCCGTGGTGGCCATCTTCGTCCGAGCCGCCTCGATCGGAATCCTCGTCGTCACCGTAACCGACGGCCGAGATTGGTTGATAGTGCTCCTGCGTCTCATCGGAATTCGTCTCCGAATCGCTTCCGTTTGCGCCGTCTGCCACGAATGCGATACACATTGGTACTAGGTGATTGAGATGAGAAATTGATAAATTAAAATAATTTGGATAATTCAAGAGAAAATTGAAATAACTATTTTCTAACTTGAAAAATCATTCTAATAGCATTGATTGATTCACTTACCTTCCATTAAATCACTGGAAGAGTTCGAGATAGCGTTCATTTCTGGGAGATCCGGGAGATCCAGACTCCAGTGGGCTCAAGGGAAAAAATGGGACAATGAGACAATTTTAGCCCTCATGTTTGGACTAATCCGCTAAATTTCAAATAAAATGAAAACAATATGTAGTAGGGGCTAATCAACCACAATGGAGGGAGCTATTCTGCCACTAGACCATTGGTTTTTGGCTTGCCGAAGAAATTTGGGATTTAAAATATTTATATAGGTGTTAATAAAAAAAATGACGTGGCGACTTTTGAACCACGGGTTCCAGCTTTGGTAAATTGAAACTGTGTGTAGGAGAGTGCAGGATGTGAGGGAGAGAGTGGGAGCGGGAAATGGCGATTCCTATGATAAGGGCTTTGATTTCTCAATCTCAGTCTCTTTCTCACTCGCTCATGCAGTCTATACCTCGTACCCTATCAAGCATAGATGAATCATCTTCAAGGAGGAAAAGGTTGCTTTGTTCTGCTCCCTCGGAACTCAATCCTGCTCGGTGAGCCTGTCTTTCTTATTTAAATCTCAATTTTCTAGAGCTTTATTGACTGAAATTTGTGTTGTAAAGATTGCTTCGTTGAGCTGCCAGAAAAATAGCCTTTTTTTTTTTTTGGGAGGGAAAGCGGTTTGCTAGCCCTTACTTCATCTACATTAGTAAATAACCTTTGTAACCTTCTGGGTTTTTTTTATATTAGAAAATGGAATCGCATGACCTTCAAATTAGTTCTAAGCAATACCCACAATTGGTGACTTCTTAGGTAATCTCAACATATCAGCTTGGATTCACTAGCTATCTCTTATGCATGTAACTTTTTTACAACTTTGTTATTACATTTGAGACAGAAATGAACATGATTAAGTCTTTAAATTAAATGCATTCAAGAATTTCAATAGTTCAGCCAAATATGTTCATCAATTTAGTAATTAAAATGCCCCCTTTTCCTCCCTTTGAATAGAAAAAAAGGTAATAATTAAATCTGTCCATTTCTATCGGCTTAAGCTTTAGGACACTTTGGTGAATTAGCATTTGGAATAATTGCAAACGGCCTATAGGTTTTGTCTGAAACACCAAAACAAGTGGGTTGATGTTTATTGTTGTGGTTGTAGGTCAGAAGTGTCTTTTTCTGTTGGAACTCACCTTATTCCACACCCCAGCAAGGTAAGTGCATACCACAAACGACCGCTTTGTTCCTTGATGAGGACGAAGTTTAATGGAAAAAAAAGAATAAGATTTTTTTTTTCCTGCATCTGTCTTTAACATTTTCAAGTATTGGCCTTTTTGAAGGTTGACAAAGGTGGGGAGGATGCTTTCTTCGTGAGCAACTACAATGGGGGAGTTATTGCTGTTGCTGATGGTGTCTCTGGGTATGTGACTCAAGGATGTCTAGTGTTGTAGCTCAAATTTAAATGTCAGTGTTATAATTGTGTTTTCCAAATATAAAGAGTTAGTATGTTAGTAGACTTGTGGATAAATTGCATATATATTGTTCTGATTGAAAAATTAAACCAAACCACATGCATATGATTAAATGGTTCATAAATTGCAAATCTGTCAATAGACTTGTGATGTCATTTAAGAAGTCCATACATGGTTCAGTTTTTGTTGTGTTAATTACACCAGAAATTTCTTCAATTTGAATTTTGCGATTGTTGACTTCTTACTTTATGCTTGCCAGTTGGGCCGAACAGAATGTGGATCCTTCATTATTCCCTCAGGAATTGATGGCTAATGCTTCAAATTTATTGGGGGATGAGGAGGTAGTATGATTCAATAGTAAATTACTAGTGATGTTTTGTGGGTACTAAATTTGTTAAATCACCACTTGTCCCAAAAACTTAAGCTAATAGGTAGAGATGGATTTAATCATTTAATCAATACTTTAACATGTGTGGGCTTAAACTCCTCTCCACCCACTTTTTAATAGGTGAGACCCAACACCTAGAATATTTAACTGAAATTATGGTTGAATGACTAAGATAAGGTTTGAACTCAATACTTTTGACTCTCTGATATCATGTTAAATCATCACTTGTCCCAAAAGCGTAAGCTAATAAAAAAAATAAATTTAATCATACTTTAACAAAACCGAGTGCCTTCACAGGGAATGAAAGCCTAAAACGTATGGTTTTTGGCTTATAAATGCATTAAGTATGACTTCTATCAATTAAATTATTTGACTGTGAGGAGCCATTTATTTCTAATTGAATTGTTTGCATTCTGCTTATTATGTTGTCAGCTAACAGATCTAAGGCATGTTACCTACTGAGCAGGTTAACAATGATCCTCAGATTCTCTTAAGGAAAGCACATGCTGCTACCTTCTCCATAGGTTCGGCTACTGTGTAAGTTAATTGGCTGTTTGAGATATCCTCCCAATAGTTGTATAGGGCACCGAGACTTGCTTGCACTAAAAAAAACTTAGGATTCTAATGATAGCCACTTTTCTATTTAGGATTGTTGCCATGCTGGAGAGGGATGGGATTCTAAAGATTGCCAATATTGGGGATTGTGGCCTAAGAGTTATTCGTGATGGTAATACCCAATGCTTTAACTTGGTCCAAGTTCTGAGCTTTTAATAGCTCTTTATGAAGTTTCTCGTCAATTCATTTATTCCTTAAAATAATGACATGCTTTGATCACTCACTTCAGGTCAAATAATCTTTTCCACACCTCCACAAGAACACTATTTTGACTGTCCCTATCAGCTGAGCTCAGAGGTTGCTGGCCAAACATACCTTGATGCAATGGTATAAGGATAAATCTATCTGAGATTGTCATATTTAAGCAATTCTGCAGCTCTTCTTTTGTTCAATCTAATCACAACCGTAGATTTTTCTTTCATGTTGAAATACAAATTGGATCCTGATGGTTCTTCAGCGAGAGTGTCCTAGATGTGGCTAGATGTCCTCATTTAACTGTTTAACTTCTGACAGTTCCGTTTGAAAAAATTGAAGGTAAAACAAGGAAAAATTTGAGAACAATCACACCTGTAGTTGTAGCTTATTTCCTCTGTATACTGCTATATGAACACTGTCAAGGGTCAGCCTGATCAGTTTGTTGTTGCAGGTGAGTATTAATGATGACTTGGCTGTCTGCCTGAACCTCTCTCTCTCTCTCTCTCTCTCATGAAATTATGCCTAGGATAATAATTCTCAATATTTATACCCCATTGCTGCTGAAATGTGGACTTCACCAGCAAAGAAGAATGGGGCTAGCTGTATTATTCTCTGAGGGTTGAGGTCCATAACAGGAAACCAAAAGTGTTGTCTGTTTTATGATAAATTGGATGATACAACTACTATTTAGTTAGTTTAATGTCCGAAAAGAATCTAATTTTCAACTCAATAACATAGGTAAATTCTGAACTTCAAATTGCATTTCAGAAATTCATTCTCGCATGGTGATACATGAGCTAATCCCGCGTCCACAACAGGTTAGCAATGTGGAGTTACTGGAGGGAGATGCCATCATAATGGGTTCGGATGGGTTGTTTGATAATGTTTTTGACCATGAAATTACTTTGACAATAGCCAGACACAGAAATGTAGCTGAGGCTGGTATGTGTTTCTTAAAACAACTTACATTAGAAAGGTTAGAAACTGAGCCGCATAATACTTTATCTAATTGAACTTCGTTTTGATGCTAGCAAAGGCATTAGCTAACCTGGCAAGAGATCACTCAATGGATTCCAACTTTGATTCCCCTTATTCATTGGAGGCCAGATCCAAGGTAAAGTAATTTTTCACAAATAAGTAACTTGCACGCTACATGTTGTGCTGACGATAACTCCTTCCCAGGGTTATGACGTTCCTCTTTGGAAGAAATTTTTTGGCATGAAGCTTACAGGCAAGTCATATCTGATTTCTACAATGATGTTAAGTTTTCTTTTTCATGATGCTGTTGCTGATATTTGTCTTTCTGTGGGTAGGTGGAAAGCTTGATGATATCACTGTGATTGTAGGCCAAGTTGTAAGCTCATGAGAAGTTTATGGTCTCTTGGAAAAAGGTCAAACAATTCAATGTGGCCTAAATACAGCCACCTCTTGAAGGTAGCTCTCAAAAGTATTTTTGATTTGTTCTTGATGACTTCCATAGATGTGGAGGATCCTATATAAAACTACAGCACCACGTTTCTTTTCACAATTAGCTTTAAGATGTTGGAAGATTCATGGAACTATGGAAAGTCCTTTTTATTTATTTATTTATTTTTTATTTGTAATTTGACAATTTTTGGGACAATTTTAGGAGTTGGAGGGCAGGCCAGGCTGAAGGCCACAAGATACTCAATACAAAGATTTTAAGAATCCTAAAGCGATAACAATGGAGGCCACAGACAACCTTAGTCTAGTCAAGGAAATTGAATCAAGTTTTGCTTAAGCATCACAAATCACACACACACAAATATACAAGTGGAACAAATGAGATTTAGTGTTTAATAAAAAATAAATAAAATGACAACAAAAACATAAGATTTACATGGTTTGACAATTTGTTTACATCTACGGTACAACAGTAAATAAAGATTTTACTAATTCAAAAGGAGAGATACAAAGTAAAAGTGTTTAACCACTCACAAATGCAAATTCTAAATGTTCACATATTCTAAAGCCCATACAAATACCCAAATTCTCCTTTCTCACAAATATATGCAAATGGGGCTACTGCCCCTTCCATCATACTTCTCTTCTCTACGCATAATTCTCTCACTCGGATGGGGTTTTAAGCCATAGCTTTCACCGACCATCTTCTGCAATTAAGTGACGAATGCGAAAGGAAAATAAAAAATCCACCTAATACTCCACTAGATAATATTTTATTCTCCTTTTTCAATAAATGTGAGAGGCAGCACAAAAGGCGCTTGACTTATTCTCTCCCACTTTGTCTTTTCTTCTTGCAATGAGACCCACTTCATCTTGAGCCACCATTCTTGACTTGTTGGATACAAGTCCCTCATTCTCATCTTTAGGTGTATTAATACACAGTCAAACAAATCCATATAGCCTATTTCTTTTGACAAAAGTCTTCAAACCAATTAACAAATAAAATAATGAGAATCTAAAAAACAATATGAGCCACAATTTCAACGTCAAGGACTTGGGAGTCTTTGAGAGTCCCCATGTGCATGGCAAAGTCTAAAAAGAGACTAGAGAAAAGTTTCGAAAGTAATGTTGACGGAGAAGCATGTCCTCTACCTAGCAAGTGGAAAATTTAGCCACTGTCCAAAACCATTTCGGTTCCTTTTCTTTGGATAACATGTATTAGATGTATCTGGCCTTGGTTCACTTTATCCTCCAATGGTATTACTAGTTTTGGCAGTTATTAAGAATTAGGGACAAAAATGTGAAGTTGAGTGTTTTCTTAAGCATTTTGAGGATAGGATAAGTCTCTGAAAAAGCGAAAAATTTCATTTGGTAGACATATTATTAGTCTTATTCATTGATAATTAAGAGTAAACACTTTTACAACACAGAACATGTCCTGAAGTATCTGTAGCATAAACTACAAAGATACAAGCATCATAGTTGATGTATTAGATTCCAAACTCTCAATAAAATCCACTAACCTATGGCTAAACATCAAATAAAACTACAAATCTGTATTAGACAAATTACACTAATGCTTAGATAACAATTATTCATCGACAATGAGGACTGAGAACCCTAAGCCAAACTTTTCTTCCTTGACCCGAAGGCCAAGATAATGTTCATATTCACAACCCAAAAGTCTAGACCAAGCTTAAACACCCAAAAGGGCAAAGGCAAGCCAATCGAGAGATGACTTATTACAAGCAAAAACAACAAAATACAGGAAAATAAAATGCCGATTGCGTGCTCCCTGTAAACTGTACAATGAAGGAGTGCATTGGAAGCTTGTCGCAGTGGGGGAAGCAAGAAAAGGCCCGGCAGTGGACGGAGGTTGGCAAAACAAGCGTGGAGGATATCGGCAGATCTGTAGAAAAACCAAAGAATACAAGCAAAAAACAGAGAAAGCAATACAGATGAAAAATACAACAAAAAGAAAAACAAGCAAAAACACACAAAAATGAGAATACAAAGGAAATCAAACTGAAACACACTAGCAAGAAGCAAAAAAACACAAGTGAAAGAACCCAAAACAGGAAAAAGCAGAAAACACCCAAACCCCAAAATAGAGGCCTCGTCGAAAGGAAAAAGCGCCGGAGGAAAGCAGGTCGAAACTCGCTTCGATTTAAGAGCTCAGTCAGATCTGGGCGGAAAAACAGAGGAGAAGGCAAGACAACGAGACGGCGAGGCAGAGTTTGACGCTAAAAGGCTGAGCAAAAACGGAGGAGAGAGACAAAAGAAGCGGGACACAAGAGGGGAAAAGGGGCAGAAGTGAGAGGGGGAAAACACCGCACGAAGGCTAAGGAGCATTAAGTAAATTGCCTAGCACAATGGGTTGAGGGCATGGAGGAAGGGAGGGGGGAGGCAGCAAAAGCCACCCCTCCTCCCCACTTGTGCGGCGCTCACAGGGGCTAGGGTGTTTTTGGGAGAGAAAATGGAGGCGAAAAATTTCATTTAGTTTGTGCCTTAAGTTTCAGGAAATTTTGGAGCAAAATAAACAGGAATACTCTAGAGAAGAATGCACATGCATGAACAGGTTGTGTAACTAATTAGAACATAGTCACGAGTTGTAGTCTCCTCAATCAGCGTCCATGGCATTGTGAAATGTCCCTAATGAAGGCACTGATGTTAGTTTCAGATGAACCTCCTTTCGAAATCGCACTTTGACATTTCTGTTGAAGTTCACTTGCTCTTTTCCTAATGTCTTTCACTTCACCATTTTCCAAGTCCATGAACTTCTGCACTATCCCTTTGATTTTCTCTCTTACCACCAAGCTGCCCACTCCCACATCTTCCTTCACCCTCCACCCAATCCTCCAATCCTCCACAATGAGCTTGCTGTTTTGGATTTGATCCGCCATTATGGGGAAGGTGAGAAAAGGTACACCGCAAAAACACCTTCTTGAATGGAATTCCACCCACAATGCGTCAAAAAGCCCCCTGTTGAAGAATGAGACAACACCCTCAACTGCTCGCACCATGGCACCACTAACCCTCTATCACCACAAACCTCCTTCAGCCTACAAGCCTCACCACGCCCCACCCACAAGAATCTGACACCACTATCTCGCAGACCTGCTGCAAGTTCATCCATTTGAGCACTAGAAACCTAGTGGACGCTTCCCATTGAAATGTATACAACAGAGCTTCTTGGTTGAGAATCGAGCCACTCAAAGTAGTTGGGGTCACTGTTGTCGGAAGCTTGCGGGGAATTTCCTGTAACATCCAAGTAAGGTATGGCTGGGGCAACAGCATAGACGGGGAATGGGAACTCTGCTTTTAGAACATCGATTGCTTGAGATTCGAGCTCGTAGAAGGAAGAGAGTAAGAGATACTGTGCTTTGCTCAACCATGAAAAAGCTTCCAGGAGCCTACGCTGTATTTGTAGGCTGCTCTGACTCAGATTCGGTGAAGGAAGTAGATCCACTAGACGTGTGGAAGAAATTCCAGGAATATAGTCCACTCGCTCATCGCCTTTTGCTGTTGCATGCATACAAGAGGAGAGAAATTTGTATCAATTGAAACAAGCATTTGGGCAAAATTGATCTCTTTCGTTTTGTACTCACCTGAGATATCAACTGGGAAATGACCATTTTGGGCAAAAAGATGGAAATGTTGGATGACTGTGAACACCGAAGCTGACATAGGCCAATACATCGCCACCGGAATATTCCTACGCTTCCCGACGCCGACCGCCCAAAGCAACAGAGTATCAGCCACGATAACTGTCGGAACCGGCTCAAGTCGGTTCAGGAGCCGCTCGATTGGAGCTTCCATCTTCGTTATGGCGGCTTCTAAGAAATTGCTCACATCTGCGGCACGAACCAGCTCCGATGGGACAACATTAGGTATGGAGGCGAAGCGTATGTTTTCCGGCTTAGGGTCGGAGCCGATGAAGCCGAGCCATTCCTCGGTGACAACGTAGGTGACGAGAATGTCCGGCTTCTTTGAAGCTAGTATCTTGCAGAAGTTCATCATCGAATTGATGTGGCCGCGTCCTGGGTGAGGAATGGCCACCATGTCGCAGGTGGTGGTTGGTGCTGCTCCGACGGAATCCATGTCCAGAGCGGCCGATGTCATCATCAGCTTGTGTGTAATCGATAGACCACGAAGATTGAGGAAACCAAATCATAACTACTGTCCTTTCGGTGTTGCATTGATCTTTATCAACAATTTCGTGCGTCCACCAACAGTCAAATTTTGTGGGTCAGGTAGGGAAGAGTGATGACACATTGACACATGGTGTATTGGAGAGTCAAAAAGTCTTGAGGTCAGCTTTGTGCAGGTGAAAGAAGCCCAAAAGAAAAAAGAAAATAATAAAAAGGAAGACATTCGCTATTGCATAAGAGCATTCTTAGCATGTTAAAAAAATAAAAATAAAAAAGCATTCTTAGCGGTTTTATTAAATTTTATTTATTAAAATAATTAAAAATATATTTTAATAATTTTTTTTTTTAAAGTATCTTAACAATTTCACTTTTCTTAATAATCTACTTTTACTATTTTATTTAAATATTCTTTTTCAAAAATTTGTTTATTCATTTTTTAACTATTAAAGAAAGAGAAAAATGAATAGCAAAAAAGAAGAGAGAGAAATGAGTTATTTAATAAATATGTGAGTGAATAGTAAATTTTAAGTTTAATGAGTATTGTTCACATTATCAAATTTTTTTGTTAAATTAGTGAAGTTGAAAAGTTGTTATTTAAGCCATTTTGGTTAAATTGCCTCACCAATTTAACTAATTTAACTTATGAAGTAGAGGTCACAAGTTCAATCCCCCTCCTTTCCCCTACCCTTATGTAGACATGTCAAAAAAAAAAAAAACTAATTTAACCAAAAAACGGATTTGATGAAGCTGCTATGAGTGTTCTAACTACAATAGTAAGTGATTACAAAAAATCACCTAAGGTGGGCTGGTTAGCTGTTATAGGGATAGAAAATGGTGATTAATAACTTTTGATCGCTTGGGAGTGTCTTTGGTGCACCTATTGCACAAAAGTTGACTTTTGTGCCACCAATAAGAAGGTAACACCTCAGTCCTCAGCTCATTGGGAATAACTTCCCTTCGGTCGATGCGTAAAGGGGGGGATTTTTTGCCCCCAATCACAAGCTAAACCTCACATAAAGGAAAAAAAAAACCCCACAAAACTATCATACATCTAAAAACTAAATTTTTTCTTATTTCTTCTTCTCCCTTCCATTTCTTCTTCTCTCCCATTTCTTCCTTCCTGCCGACCTCTCCCATTCTTCTTCTTCCTTCTTCCTTCTTCTTGTCATTTAACAGAGAAGAGAGATGGTTTGGGAGAAAGCAAGAAGACCCATAGCGCTAAGACCCACGGTGCATAGCAAACCCACGGCCGGCCACTGAGACCCACGGCTAAGTCTCGTTGGCGTTTTTCTTTGGTTTTTCCTTCCGGTGGGTTTGGTTTTTTCTTTGGTTTTTAGGATGATAAAATTCCAAAAAGGGTTCACATTCCTTTCTAGGTTTTAGTTTTGAGACATTAGAAATGAATTTTGTGGCATTAAAATCGATTTTTGAAGTATTAGAAACAATTTTTTAGGCTTAGTTTGGGTGGCCGGATCTTTTTTTTTTGGATTTGCCAGAGAGACAAAAATGGCCACTGGGGGTGGTTGGATCTCTTTCCCCTTGGCCATTGGGGTGGATTGCGGCCACCCCGAGTGGCCAGATCTATCTCTTTTTTTTTTTTTTTGGTCGTTTGCCAGAGAGACAAAAATGACCACTGGGGGTGGCCGGATCTTTCTCCCCTAGCCATTGGGGTGGATCGCGGCCACTCCCAGTGGCCGGATCTTTTTTTTTTGGGGTTTGCTGGAAAAGTCGCCGGAGATGGTGGTGGGTGGTGGCATCTGTTCGCCAGAGGTGGGCGGTGGGTGATGGTGGGTGGCGGCATCTGTGCACTGGGTGTTTTGACTTCATTTTAAATTTGTGTATTTTTTTAAAAAGTTGAGGTGTCAACTTATGAGTAGGGGGCAAAAAAACCCCACCTTTATGCCATGACTGTATGGCAGCAACTCTTACAACTCATTATACATTGCTTATTTATACTTAAATAAAAGATATAACCACATTGGATCATACCAAAAAATAAACAAAAAATTGTTTTAAAATAAAAACAAAATGAGGAGGGGCGGCTGCACAACCCACTGGGGGTGGCCCAATGAGTTATGGGGTGGCTCGCTAGCCACTCGCATGGCCTGGGGGTGGTGGCCAGCCACTTAGAAGTGGTTGAGCAAAGCATTTTTATTTTTTTATAAAATTGATTAAACTTAATATAGTCAGGTGATTTTGTTTTATTTTATTGAGAGGATAACTTTTATAAGGAGGTGGTGTAAACCACCTCCTTGTTGCCCACTAATGAGCATTTGACAATTAGGATTATTACACCAACTAAAATAAGATGCAAAGTATCTGATTATAAACTCTTTCTCCCAAAATCACAAAAACCCTCATTTTTTCCTTTCCCTCCTCTCTCTTTTTCTCTCTCTCCAATGGCGCCTCTCCCTTAGACCCTCTTTTTTTGAAAGGCTCAGAGCCTCAGTGAGAGAGATGCCGGAGAAGACGCCTAACTCCCTGATGCTCCATCTCTCTCTCTCTCCAACCCGGCGTCGGTTCCTTTCTCCCATGCTCCATCTCTCTCACCGACGGCAAAGAAAAAAAAAACCACAACAAAACCAGTTCGTGTAAAATTCTCATTCTTTGGCGTCTCTCTCACAAAGGCTCTGAGCCTTTCAAAAAAAGAGGGTCTGAGGGAGAGGGGCGCCTCTGGAGAGAGAGAGAAAGAGAGAGGAGGGAAAGGAAAAAAATGAGGGTTTTTGTGATTTGGGAAGAAAGAGTTTATAATCAGGTGCTTTGCATCTTATTTTAGTTGATGTAATAATCCTAATTGTCAAATGCTCATTAGTGGGCAGCAAAGAGGTGGTTTACACCACCTCCTTATAGAAGTTATCCTCTTTTATTAATATGTTCTATGCTGAGGTGGCAACCCTTCATTGGTGGGCACAAAAGTCACATTTTGTGCAACCTCCACATATAAATTATTCTCTTCATGATATTCAATTTTGTTTTTGGAATACATGATTCAAAATTATTTAAATAAGCCCAAAAAATAGGCATAATGAAGGCTCAAAACACCTCAAAAAGCCCAATAACCCATATAAAAAAAAAGGGTTATAAAACTGTTGATTATTAGTTTAAATACTTGCTAACTACCTAAGCAGTTGCGGTTATTAAAATCTAATAACAACCTTTTCAATCTGGTTCGATCCTCTATATGTCATTATTAAAATAACAAGCATGTGATCTATAAATCAATAGTCAAGATTTGTCATAATAAATAATCAAGAATTGAAGGTTTAGATTTATCATAATAAATGTTAATAAATAAATGAAGTAATGGATGAGAGAAAATCGATATTTATTACGAGTCTGAACCTTCAATTATTTAACTAAATCCCACTATTCAATTTTATAACAGATATGTTATTTCAATAACAAAGATGTAAGCATCCAGAAGTTAGGTTTTAATGATAATCACTAACTGCAAATGTACACCCTTACAGATCATGGGAAAGGTTCAACAAGCAACAGCCTAAGATTTTGCTAATTTCAAGTAGTTTTGGTGTCTTTCTGGTTTGGGTCATCTTCCTAATCTGTTGATTAAGTTTCTGCAGCAGATGAAGGCCTTGATGGCCGGTTGAGAGCTCCAGATTCTTGTGATAATGCAGCGGCAATATTGCTGGTTCTGTTGAGTTCTTTGTAGTGCAGAGGCATTGACAAACGTATTTCACCGAGTTGATCAACTTTTTGGGAAATGATACAAAGAAAAATGTCTTTGTTTACAATACAAACACAGAATTACAAGACATTTTTGTAATCTCCAAATCGTTCTTGGAGCTGTGAAATGTCCCTAAGGAAGGCATTGATATTAGTTTCAGATGAACCCTTCTCGGCAATCGCATGTTGACATATCCGTTGGAGTTCACTTGCTCTTTTCCTCATTTCTTTCACTTCTTCACTTCCCAAATCCATGAAATTCTGCACCAGCACTGCAATTTCCTCCCTTGTGACCAACTTGTCCACTTCCACATCTTGCTTCACCCTCCACCCAATCTTCCAATCCTCTGCAATTAGCCTACTGTTTTGGGGTTGATCAATGGTTATGGGGAAGGTGAGAAAAGGAACACCACAAAACACACCTTCTTGAGTAGAATTCCACCCACAATGGGACAAAAAGCCCCCTATTGAAGAATGAGACAACACCCTCAATTGGTCACACCATGGCACTACTAACCCCTTATCACCACAAACCTCCTTCAGCCTACAAGCCTCACCACGCGCCACCCACAAGAATCTGACACCACTGTCTCGCAAACCAGCTGCAAGTTCATCCATTTGAGCAATAGAAACTGAGAGGAAGCTTCCCATTGAAATGTATAACACAGAACTTCTTGGCTGGCAATCGAGCCATTCAAAGTAGTTGAGGTCACTGTCGTCGGAATTTGCTTGTGAGAAATTTTCTGCAAGATCCAAGAAGGGTATGGTTGGGCCAATGGCATAGACAGGGAATGAGAACTTTGCTTTTAGAACATCGATTACTAGAGATTCGAGCTCGTAGGTGGAAGCGAATAAGAGATATTGTGCCTTGGTCACCCACGGAACAAATTTTTGGATCCTCTGCAACATTTGTTGTTTGTTCCCATCAATAAATGGAATATCTACCAGACGCGTGGACGAAATTCCAGGGACATAGTCGACACGCTCATCGCCTTTTGCTGTTGCATACAAGTAGACATACAAAAACCAAACTTATATCAAGAGAGAGTGGCACTTTTTAAGGTAGTTTTTATTTTTAATTTTTAGTATTAATTATAAGTAATACAAATGCAAATAACTCAATTATTTTTATAAAATAATATTTACTTGTTACAATGCCTAATTTTGATTATTCTGTATTTTGTTTTGTTCGTTATTTTATTTATTTATTTATTTTTGAAAAAAAACTGGTGTAAAGATGTAGTCATATTTTTGTTTTTTTAGATAAGCAACAACAAAATTACAAACTAAGAACTGACAACCAAAACAAAAAGCTCCTAAAACCACCAAAAAAAGGCAAGTAAACAGAAAATAAAGAGGTAATGCATCAAATGAATGACGCGGATCTATGCTTTCTTGGTGTGAAGATCATGAAAATTGGCTGCCAATGAAGGCGGTAAGACTTAGTGTGTCAATGATGGCACAACCAAATGATTCAAGGAAGATAACAAAACCATGAAGGTTCTAGAATCCTCCCCAAATCATACAGATCAGATATTTACAAACAACGGAAGGAACTCTTAAAAATACAGAAAAAAAAGAACAGAAATTCAAAATACAAAACCTAGAACAAACTAGACAAAAGCATCGATTGATGGAAGTGTGTCGGAGACGGAGGTGGAGGTGGCGGAGATGCAGCATCGTAGAGGGCGGCACGTGGACAGCATAGGCCAGCGGGTGAGATCCACTCGCAGGCGCGTGTAACTCACGCTTCGGTGTGTGGATGTCGTATGGTGGTGGTTCAAACCGTGGACGACAGTGGCGGACACCATGAACACAGTGGAGGGCGCGAGCGGAGATGGCTTCCCGAAATGAGTAGATATGACTTTGAAAAAACCAAAACTAAAGATTTCAAAAGATGGTTGAAGGAGCCGCCGATGATGCCGTTGAACGGTGGATTTACAAAGAGCGAGTGATCGATGTAGTTATTGAACAAAAAAGGCGATAAAAACGGAACATAAGGCATCCAAAGAGGCAGACAAAGCCTCCAAAGAGGTGAGTAAAGCCTCCGGAAAGGGGTTGACCTCGAAAGAGGCTAGAAGGAAAGGGTGGAGAAGAGATGGAGAAAGGGTAAGGAAAAGGAGGAGGAGGCTCCCTCCTCCCATGAAGGCCGGTGAAGGAAGTTTATTTAGAGGAGAGAGAACAGAGAGAATTGGGTGCTAAAGGGATTGAGCCTTAGTGTAGTTATTATTACAGTACACGGTGCAGCAGTGTAAAGATGTAGTCACCTGAGATGTCAACCGGGAAATGTTGGTTTTGGGCAAAAAGATCGAAATGTTGGAAGACTGAGAACACCGCCGCCGACATGATCCAAAACGAAGCCACAGGAATATTCCTGCGGTTCCCGACGCTGACAGTCCAGAACAGAAACGTATCGGCCACGATAATCGCCGGCGGCGTCTCAAGCCGGTCCAGTAGCCTCTCGAATGGAGCTTCCATCTTCGTCAAGACGGCTTCGACGAATGAGTTCATGTCAGCGGCGCGAACCAGCTCCGATGGGACAACATTAGGTATGGAGGCGAAGCGTATGTTTTCAGGCTTAGGGTCGGAGCCGATGAGGCCAAGCCATTCCTCGGTGACAACGAAAGTGACGAGAATGTCGGCCTTCTTCGAAGCTAGAATCTTGCAGAAGTTCAACAAGGGGTTGATGTGGCCGCGACCCGGGTAGGCCATGGTTACAACGTGGCAGGCGGTTGCCGGTGCTGGTTTGACGGAGTCCATTCCCAGATTGCTGTTATGATCGCTTCTCAACCTGGGAGAAAGACTTTTCGGTCTAATTCCAGACCCTGGAAGCCTGGAAGTTGATAATGTTTGACCGTTAGGTAGTGTCGCATGCCATGACGTCAGGAGTTACGTAGAAACACTAAAATTCTTGTTGATATGATGATATCTCTAGGTATTCCACCGAACGGCGAGTGGTCCAAAAAGCTTTTGTTTATGTTCACGGTTCACATCCACACAAAGCAGTAAAAAATATTAAAATCTTTTTTTTTTTTTTTGTAATTTTTGGGTCAAGACAAAGCTTTGTTTGCCTAAGCCTTCATCGTGCACTTGCCAACAGTACTGTAATAGGGCCCCGCAAACAAGTCCTAGTATAATTCTCTAGGTAAAATGAAAATTAAGCTTGCAAGTTTTTTTTAGAAGAAATTGTGATTTTAGTTTAAATTTGTGTTTTTTTAAATAAGTACTTTCTAAGTTGTTTACAGAAATTACATTTTTTTTCTTCTTCCTATTATAGATTATTTGCTTTTTAAATCATAATATCGAACATCTTACATTTTGCAATATTTTTTAAAAGCACAAATTATTCTTGCGAAATCACAATCTCAAACGTACCCTAAGGAGGATGTCAACAGTGTGAAAGTAATTCTAGAAGTTCATCTTGTATTCATAAAAAAATGATGTGTCTTTTAAAATCACAATTTGATCAAAATCTAATAATGATAAATTACAAGTCGAATAATGATTTTAAAAGTCACATCATTCTTGGAGTGATAAAAGAGAGACTTATAGCATTACTTGAAGTGTGACTACTAATAATATTGAATTTGAGATGAATTATTATTAAATTTTGATTAATTTTTTTAAAAAACACATTAATATTGCCCAAAAAAAAAAATTTATTTAGGGGGAGCATTACAATTAACCTACTTCGCATATATATTGTGAATATATAGTTCCAAAATTATATTTACCCTACAGGGGAAAAAAAGAAGAGGCCTTTCTTGAGCCAGAAATGCCCCTTATAAATGCATCAAGGTTTGTGTGAGATGATCCGCCTTCTGCAATAGCTTGGTGACAAGAATCTTTGAGTCCTCTTGCCCTTTCCCTCAATTCTTTCACCTCTCCACTTTCAAGATTCATAAACCTTCGCACAAGCTGTGATATTTCTTCTTTGGTTACCAAAATGTCATCATTTCCTGCCTCTGATCTCTTTATCCTCCACCCAATCCTCCACTCTTCTACAATTAGCCTGCCATTCGTAACTTGGTCAAGAAACAAAGGGAAGGTGAGCATAGGAACACCGGCGAAAACAGCTTCTAGAGTGGAATTTCACCCACAATGCGTCCAGAAACCTCCTATGGAAGAATGGCACAACACCCTCAATTGCTCACACCATGGCAGCACTATCCCCATGCCACCACATCTCTCTTTCAACTGAGAAGAAGATTCTCCACGAGCCACCCACAAGAACCGAACACCGCTATCACGCAGCCCTGCTGCAATTTCATCCATTTGGGCGCCTGAGACTGAAAGGAAACTTCCCATAGCCAATGAGATATACAAGACAGAACCTGCGGGCTGGGAATCTAGCCATTGAAGGTAGCTGGGCTTGTCGTGGCTTCTTGCAGAGGAATTATCTTCAAGCTCCAAGAAAGGTACGGCAGGGCCAATAGGGTAAACAGGAAAAGGGAAAATTACATTTAAGGAGTCAATGGCTTGGGGTTCAAGCTCGTAGGCAGAAGTGAACAGAAGGTACTGTGCTTTCGACACTGTTGCAATGCATTCCATTGCAAGCTGCAGTACTCGGAGGTCGTTCTCATGGAGGATAGTTTGAAGGTCGGCTACTTGCGCTGAAGAAACTCCAGGAATGTGATCCACATGCTTGTTTTGATCAATTTCTATCACACACAGGCAGACATACAAAGTTTGATAAGACCACGTTAAATTTTGTGGGTCGGGTAGGGAAGAGTGATGACACATTGACACATAGCGTGTTGGAGAGTCAAAAAGTCTTGAGGTCAGCTTTGTGCAGGTGAAAGAAGCCCAAAAGAAAATAATAAAAAGGAAGACTAATTTTTTCTACTTTTCCTCGTAGGAGTGTATATACCGCCGGTTATAACCGCTTCACATTCACTAACTGCCCAACTGTTTTGGTAAACGATTACAAAAAATTGTCTAAGGTGGGCTGATTAATGGTTATAGAGGTAGAAAATGGTAGTTAATAATTTTTAATAGCTTGAGAGCGTCTTTAGTGCACTTGATGCACAAAAGGTGACTTTTGTGCCACCAATAAGAAGGTAACACTTCAACCCATTATATACAACTTGAGAGTTGCTGCTGTCTGGTCTTTGCACAAAACATGAGTTTTGTGCATTCCATTAAAAGGTTGACACCTCACTTAGAATACCTTCATAAAATAAAACCTAAACACTAGATAATAACCAAATCCTCTAAAAATTAAAAAATCAACCCACAACTCACCGCTTGACCTCACCACGCCGAAGAGAGAGATTACTTGCCAGAGAGAGACAACCTACCATCACTTAAATAAAAGACATAACCACATTGTACATACCAAAAAATAAACAAAAAATTGTTTAAAAAAAGAGGAGTGGCTGACCACTCCAATGAGTTATGAGTGCATGCCACCCCAACCGGATCTGGGGTGGCTTGCCAGCTATTCCCATGGCCTAGGGTTGGTGGCCAACCACCCAGAGGTGGTTGAACAAAGCATATTTAAAAATAAAAAATAATAAAAAATTGATTAAATATGATATAATCAGGTGGCTTGGCTTTATTTTGTTAATATGTTCTATATATGCTGAGGTGGCAACCTTTCATTGGTGGGCACAAAAGTCACATTTTGTGCAGCCTCCACATATAAATTATTCTCTTCATGATATTCATTTTTTTTTTTTTTGGGAATACTTTGATTCAAAATTATTTAAATAAGCCAAAAAAATAGGCACAGTGAAGAGTCAAAACACCTCAAAAAGCCCAACAACCCATATATATATATAAAAATCTTTGTTTAAAAAGGGATTACCATGTTCTCCCCATAAAAATTTAAGTTTAAAAAATAAAATTGTGTTGCCTTATTTTTTACTTTTTTTTGGGCATTACATCAAATTTGAGGCATCCAACAAATTTAAAGAAAAAAATTGATATTAATCAAATTTAGGATGATCAAATCCATTTTGATGATATCATCCCTAAAGTTAACCTTCCACCCTTAGGTTTAATTTTGAATCAAAAACAAGTTTTAAATCATTAGAACCTAACTATTAACTTATAAAAATTAATCATTAAAAAAAAAGCAGATTACATTTTATTTTTTTTAAATCATATTTTATAAATAAGAACACAAGAAATACTCATGAAAACATAGCAAACCTCATATATAAATGAGGTTATAAAACTGTTGGTTATTTGTTTAAATAATTACTAATCACCTAAGCGGTTGCGGTTATTAAAATTTAATAACAGCCTTTGGCAGTTGTGATTAGCGGTTTTAGCCAATAACCACTAACTGCAATTGTACACCACTACTGATGGGAAAGGTTCAACAAGCAACAGCCGAAGATTTTGCTGATTTCAAGTAGTTTTGGTGTCTTTCTGGTTTGGGTCATCTTCCTAATCTGTTGATTAAGTTTCTGCAGCAGATGAAGGCCTTGATGGCCAGTTGAGAGCTCCAGATTCTTGTGATAATGCAGCGGCAATATTGCTGGTTCTGTTGAGTTCTTTGTAGTGCAGAAGCATTGACAAACGTATCCACCGATTTGATCAACTTTTTTGAAAATGATACAAAAAAAAAAATGTCTTTGTTCATAATATAAATACAGAATTACTATACATTTTTGTAATCTCCACATCGTTCTTGGCATTGTGAAATGTCCCTAAGGAAGGCATTGATGTTAGTTTCAGATGAACCCTTCTCAGCAATCGCATGTTGACATATCTGTTGGAGTTCACTTGCTCTTTTCCTCATTTCTTTCACTTCTTCACTTCCCAAATCCATGAAATTCTGCATCAGCACTGCAATTTCCTCCCTTGTGACCAACTTGTCCACTTCCACATCTTGCTTCACCCTCCACCCAATCTTCCAATCCTCTGCAATTAGCTTACTATTTTGGGGTTGATCCATATCTATGGGGAAGGTGAGAAAAGGAACACCACAAAACATGCCCTCTTGAGTGGAATTCCACCCGCAATGGGTCAAAAAGCCCCCGATTGAAGAATGAGACAACACCCTCAATTGCTCGCACCATGGCACTACTAACCCCATATCACCACAAATTTCCTTCAGCTTACGAGCCTCACCACGTGCCACCCACAAGAATCTGACACCACTATCTCGCAAACCAGCTGCAAGTTCATCCATTTGAGCACTAGAAACTGAGAGAAAGCTTCCCATTGAAATGTATACAACGGAGCTTCTTGGCTGACAATCGAGCCATTCAAAATAGTCGAGGCCATTGTCTTTTAAAGCTTGTGAGGAATTTTCAGCTAAATCCAAGTAGGGTATGGTTGGGCCAATGGCATAGACAGGGAATGGGAACTCTGCTTTTAGAACATCAATTACTTGAGATTCAAGCTCGTCGATGGAAGCGAATAAGAGATATTGTGCCTTGCTCACCCATGAATTAATTTTCAGGACCGAATCCAACATTTGTTGTTTCTTCACATCAATCAATGGAGGAACAAGCTCATCGCCTTTTGCTGCTGTATGCATTCATACAAGTAGACATACAAAAGGCAAACTTATATAAACAGAGATTGGCAATTGAGTAACATATTAATCTTGGCATTCAAATTCTATGAATGAAAATGCTTGTCATATGTATGTCATGATGCTGTGAGACCACATTAATGTCTTAGACCATCTCACCACGCTCCTCATATTTAACATTTAACTAAATTTTTAACAAAATTAAAAAAAAAATTTATTTATCAAACTCTTTGTCTAAAGTTAAATTTAACATTCGCTTTAACTTTTCTCTAAATATAAAGCCACCAAAAACATGAGTTATTTATTTTTTAATATTATTTTGGTTGTTGGAGTGGTATTTTGGTAAATTTCTCACGTAGAATCAAAGTGAGTGAATTTCAAGGTATATTTATTAATAAAAAATATTTAATTAAAAAAAAAAATATTTAGAGGGTTTGATATTTAATAATTTTAAAAAGTAGCTAGTTAAACATTTTCAAAATTAAATTTAGAGAAATTTTGATGGGAATACTCTTGCACGATATTACCTTTTCTGTTATTTTAGTTTTCCGTAATCTTCCAAAATTTTCAAGCCATATAAATTCAATCCTACCTGAGATGTCAACTACTGGTTTGTTTTGGACCAAAAGATTGGGATGTTGGATGACCGAGAACATCGACGCCGACATGATCCAAAACGACGCCACCGGAATATTCCGACGGTTTCCGACGCCGACCGCCCAAAACAGATTCGTATCAGCCACAATAATCGTCGGCGGCGTCTGAAGCCGGTCCAGGAGCCTCTCGAATGGAGCTTCCATCTTCGTCAAGACGGCTTCGAAGAACGTGGGCATGTCAGCGGCGCGAACCAGCTCCGATGGGACAACATTAGGTATGGAGGCGAAGCGTATGTTTTCCGGCTTAGGGTCGGAGCCGATGAGGCCGAGCCATTCCTCGGTGACAACGAAGGTGACGAGAATGTCGGCCTTCTTCGAAGCTAGTATCTTGCAGAGGTTCATCATGGGGTTGATGTGGCCGCGACCCGGGTAGGCCATGGTCACCACGTGGCAGGCGGTGGTTGGTGCTGCTTTGACTGAGCCCATGTCCAGATTGCTGATATGATCGCCAGTACTGAAGCTCTCGGAGAAGGGCTTTTACTAAGATCACAGTTTCACCCGGAACTTTTTTTTTTTGATGAGCAAATACAAACAGAAGGGAAGGGTTATATAAGGGATCCTTCCCGATATTAATTCTAATGGTAATGGAAGATAAGATGAAAGAGGAATTGGAAATGCTTTCAAATACAAGATTGATAGCGACCCATTTGGCGAGATGGTGCACATGAAAGTTTGCACTTTTATAAATTTTTGTAGAATTATAGCATTCCAAATTTTAAAATGCTGAAATTTCAATTGAATATCGGCAATGAAAGTTTGCACTTCTAGAAATTTTTGTAGAATTGTAGCATTCCAAATTTGAAAATGCTAAAATTTCAAATGAATATCGGCGATGATTGGAGCAATGGTCCATTCAGTAAAGAGATTATGATGCATGTGTAAGTTTGACCGTCAAATAGTGCCGCATGCCATGACATTAGGAACTTGTCCCAGCCCGTGATAAAAAACAAAAACACGAACATCAAATTCAAACATTAATAAGGACTTGTTTGTGAGGTCATATTATAATCAGGGGCGGATCTGAAGGTGGTCATATGCCCACCCTTAACTCCTAAAAATCCCATTTATCATTGTAAAAAAAAAAAAAAAATTGTCCTTACTATGTCCTCTCTCAACCATGATTATACCATCTATCTTCATGCTTAAGTCATATTATACTTAATAAGTTCAAATTTGAAAAAAAAATTAAAAACCTCAAATTTTCAGATTTTCAACTTTAGTTTCAAAAAAACCAAAGAAAGAAGAAGATGAATAGTATTTCTATCTAAATGGTGAGTTTTATTAATTGAGACGTGAGAGTCGTGAGACCAATGGTAGTGGGGGTGGGTGACATGGGTCCCTACGATAAGGGAAAAAAAAAGGCATTGAGCCTTTAAAAAGTTGGCACTTTTTTTTTAAAAAAAAAAAAAAAACTAAAAAGGCATTAAAAATCTGGTGGTGGTGGTCATTGGTCAACAAAAAAACAAAAAAAGCTTTGAGCTTTTCAAAAGTTTCCTTCCGCCGCCAGTAAACACAACGAAAGGATTTCTACCTCTTTTCAACTAAATTCCAATCTTCCCTACAGTAAATTATAAATCCTAAGAAAAAAAAAAGGAAAACTTTAGTTGACCCCAACTTGCACCTAATACAAAAGTGGTTAAATTTTTATTTTTTTTAGACGTCTAATTCTCTTATTTTTTAATTTTAACAAAATTACGCCTCAATTTTCTTTCTTTTTTCAACTTCAAAGAAAAATTAAGGAATATAAATATATAATTGAATTTTTAGATTTAAATTTAAATTATTCTTTTAATTTAATTATTTTAATATTATATTGCTAATTTGTTATTCAGGAATCAGGATTTAGTTTATTCAGTTATTCTTAATAATAACTTCAACGAAAAATTGAGGTATATAAAATTGTAAATATATAATTAAATTTATATTGCTATTAATTCAGCCTATTCTTGATAATCGTTTTTATATTTAATTATTTATGAATTTATATAGTTTTGTTTCATATTTTAATTATATAAATATATATAATTTGTAGTTTTATGAGATTACGAAGAAAAACAACGATTCTATTGAGATAGAATTAAATTTTAAACGACTTCATGTTGAAGTAGATTTAACAAATTTGTCTAGAGATCCCAACTTAAGAAAAAAATATACCCGCTATAGATGAAATTCCTGGATCCGCCATTGATTATAATGTTGTTTTTGTCGGGGGCTTTAGCGTCTAATTTGAGATTAAATCTAGAATACAATAAGAGTGTAAGAGTGGAAGAAGAAGGGTAAAAGCTATGTGGCTAAGGATTCAGAAGATGCGTGCGTGCAAGAGGAGTTGTGAAAATATCTTGCATTGGTGGGTCACGTGTATGACTAGGTAGTTAGAAGAGAATAGTTGGCAAGCAATTCTTAATAATGCTCGACAGCTGGCCTTACTTTTTTTTACGTGTCTACAGAAGAGGAAGATGAAAATTCGAACTAATGACTTTCGTTTTATTAAGTGTCTGCACTTTTAGGTTGTTAATAAGTGGGCTTGTTTGTGGGTTGTTAGGAGTGAATTGTTAGCAGTTGGGCTTTCTGTTAGAGGGGTTGTTGGGCTTTTACGAATTGACCTGAAGCTTTGTTTACAAATTGTAACCTGGAAATTCATTGAGTGTCTCGAATATCTCAATACAAGTATTCTTGAATTCGTCCAAATCACTCTCTCAGTTCCTATCCTTCTCTCTTATCTCTCCATCACTCTCATTCATTCATATCCCATATTCTATATACAGAAAATACATAAAAGAATATCAAAATTCTTTATAGTTTTGCAGCGGGAGTGAACATATTATAATTTATAATAGCAAACAAAGCTTTGTATTGAAAATATATATATAGGAATTTTTATATTGCTAGTGGGAGTGAACGCAAACTAAAGGTTTCGGAGTGTAGCGTCCGGGGCCACCTTTTGGATTTTATATGTATGTTGAAGAGATTTGCTATAATACATTTCCCCACCCATCTCCCCACCACCATCTTCCCTCTTTTAATATATTGATTTCTTAAAAAAATAAAAAATAAATACAAAAGAGAGAAGATGGTGGGGAGATGGGTGAGAGAATGCAAAAAGACATTTGCCAATATTGTATTATCATCGATTGAACTACCTCTTGAAGACCGGTGCCCCCCTTTTTATTTTTATTTTATATATATGTATTTTATTTTATAAAATCGATAATTTCATGAATTATTTCATTTCATGTCATGATTTATAATGATTAAACTACCCATTAAAAACATGTTGTGTTTGTTTTAAGTAGATTTCTTTGCGCAAAAAAAGAAAAACATTAATGATTACCGTAAGAAAGATTTGCCTAAACTGTCTCTCTTTTCCTGTTGAGAAGTTATATTTAAGATGATTTTTGTCTTTTTACTTTTTTAAAAAATAAAAATACATTTTTATTATAATTAATTGGATATTCTCGGATTCCTAATTTTGTTGTACCTCAGTCAAAAAAGAAAAAAGAAAAAAAGAAAGAAGACATTAATGATCATGTGTCATACATTCCAACAGTCTTTTTCAATCCTAAGCTTTGCTTGCTTTTCACGGGAAAATTCTGTTGCGGTGCGCAGAACATATTTCCCTAGTGTAGCTTCTGCTTGATTCTCTGCTAAAAAGGCTATTTTGGTGAGCCTATTTGAGAATGCTAAGGAAGGCATTGATGTTAGTTGCAGATGAACCCTTCTCGGCAATCGCATGTTGACATGTCTGTTGGAGTTCACTTGCTCTTTTCCTCATTTCTATCACTTGTTCACTCCCCAAATCCATGAAATTCTGCACCAGCACTGCAATTTCCTCCCTTGTGACCAACTTGTCCACTTCCACATCTTGCTTCACCCTCCACCCAATCCTCCAATCCTCTGCAATTAGCCTACTGTTTTGGGGTTGATCCATGACTATGGGGAAGGTGAGAAAAGGAACACCACAAAAAACACCTTCTTGAGTAGAATTCCACCCACAATGGGACAAAAAGCCCCCTATTGAAGAATGAGACAACACCCTTAATTGGTCGCACCATGGCACTACTAACCCCTTATCACCACAAATCTCCTTCAGCCTACAAGCCTCACCACGCGCCACCCACAAGAATCTGACACCACTGTCTCGCAAACCAGCTGCAAGTTCATCCATTTGAGCACTAGAAACTGAGAGGACGCTTCCCATTGAAATGTATAACACAGAGCTTCTTGGCTGGCAATCGAGCCATTCAAAGTAGTTGAGGTCACTGTCGTCGGAATTCGCTTGTGAGAAATTTTGTGCAAGATCCAAGAAGGGTATGGTTGGGCCAATGGCATAGACAGGGAATGAGAACTTTGCTTTTAGAACATCGATTACTTGAGATTCGAGCTCGTAGCTAGGTGGAAGTGAATAAGAGATATTGTGCCTTGGTCACCCACGGAACAAATTTTTGGATCCTCTGCAACATTTGTTGTTTGTTCCCATCAATAAATGGAAGATCTACCAGACGCGTGGACGAAATTCCAGGGACATAGTCGACACGCTCATCGCCTTTTGCTGTTGCATACAAGTATACATACAAAAACCAAACTTATATCAAGAGAGAGTGGCACTTTTTAAGGTAGTTTTTATTAATACTTTTTTTTTTTTTTTTTTACTTATCAAAAAAAGTATTGATAAGTAATACATTATACAAATGCAAATAAATAAAATTATTTTATAAAATAATATTTACTTGTTACAAATTAGGGTGACTAATTTTTATTAAATATCTACACAAGGGAAGGAGAGCAAATTTTAAACCCTAAATTTCTACTTTATAAGACATGATCCAACCAATTAAATTACCTATCGAGACTTGTTACTATTTTTTAAACAGTGTTTCTTAATTTTTGTTTGAATATGACATAAAGGTAAAGATAATTTTAATTATTTTGTATCAAGCAGAAGAAAAAACAAGCACGAGAGAATCAAATGAGGGAAGATTAGACTTTGATTAAACATTCTCGTAATTACAATGAAAGCCAAAAGTGCATAATATACTAAGCTTCAAGTTAAACAGAAAACTAACAAAGTCTGTTTTAACATCGGCTGTAATTTTGGTAGCATAGCGTCATTCATTTTTTTTTTTTTTCTAAAATAATAAAATAAAATTGAAGAGTAAAGAGATTAAAGGGAGAAAGCGCTTATCAAATTTAAAACTAATAATCATTGATAAAAAATTGGTCAAATTATATATCAAATTCATTGGCCTCCATGAATCACTGATGAGAAATTAATATCAGTAAAAAATATATAAAATCGAGATAACGTTTTAAGGCATTAACACCAAATTTAGGATAACTAAATTCCTTTAGAATGATATAATTATAAATGGTTAACCTTCCATCTGTAGGTTTTAATTTTGAATTTAAAAACAAGTTTTGAGGTATTAAAATCAAAATATTAGCTTATAAAAATATAATTAATATCACTCAAATATCTCAAAATATAACCTAAAAAACTTGTTCTTTGAAATTTTATCAAACATATAGAATGCAAAAACAGAAACATAAACACCAATGACAAAAAAACAAAATCTTTATTCTCGTATAAACAAGAAAAGAAGAGTGGCATACGCTTTGGCAGCCGGATAGCAGGACTCGTATAACCAATTTGAACTAACTCACTTGTTTACAACTGAAAGTGTGTGTTTAAGATTTTGTTCGTTATTTGTTTTTGAAAAAAGAAAACAGGTGTAAAGATGTAGTCACCTGAGATGTCAACTGGGAAATGTTTGTTTTGGGCAAAAAGATCGAAATGTTGGAAGACTGAGAACACCGCCGCCGACATGGTTTAAAACGAAGCCACCGGAATATTCCTGCGGTTCCCGACGCTGACAGTCCAAAACAGAAACGTATCGGCCACGATAATCGCCGGCGGCGTCTCAAGCCGGTCCAGCAGCCTCTCGAATGGAGCTTCCATCTTGGTCAAGACGGCTTCGACGAATGAGATAATGTCAGCGGCGCGAACCAGCTCCGATGGGACAACATTAGGTATGGAGGCGAAGCGTATGTTTTCAGGCTTAGGGTCGGAGCCGATGAGGCCAAGCCATTCCTCGGTGACAACGAAAGTGACGAGAATGTCGGCCTTCTTCGAAGCTAGTATCTTGCAGAAGTTCAACAAGGGGTTGATGTGGCCGCGACCCGGGTAGGCCGTGGTCACAACGTGGCAGGCCGTTTCCGGTGCTGTTTGACGGAGCTCATGCCCAGATTCCTGATGCGATCGCTGCTCAGCCTTGGAGAAGGGCTTTTGGGTCTAAATCTAGACACCGGAAGTTTATAATGTTTGACCGTTAAGTAGTGTCGCATGCCATGACGTCAGGAGTTACGTAGAAACACTGAATTCTGGTTCATATCTCTAGGTAGGGGGTATTGCACCGAACGGCGAGTTCTCCAAAAGCTTTTGTTTTATGTTCACGGTCACACCCCCACAATCAATATAAAAGCTCTGCTTCTTTTTTTTGGGTCAAGTATAATGTTTTTTTTTTTGCCTAAGCCTTCATCGTGCAGTGCACTTGCCACTTTGAGTAGCAGTAGAACAGTATAGGGCCCCGCCGCCCGCTAACAAGTCCTAATTGGACTTGGACTTAGATTGATAAAATGGGGAGAAACAAATTAGTTGCTTTTAGAAAATAACTTCATCATTTTAAGATTTTTTGTTTTTCATTTAAACAAAAATATCATCTTAAAACAACTAAATGGATCCCCTCTATTTCAAATGAAATAGAGAGGATCCTTCTCCAATACAATTCTCTAGGTAATATGAAAATTAAGCTTGCAAGTCTCTTTGTCACGGCTTGAAATTGTGATTCTGTTTTAAATTCGTGTTTTCTTAAATAAGTACTTTCTAAACTGTTTATAAAAGCTATAAATTTTCTTTTTATATGGTTTTTAAATCACAATGTCAAACGTTTTATATAACGTTTTGCAATATTTTAAAAAAACATTGATTATTCTTACGAAATCACAATCGCAAACGCACCTTAAGAAGAATGTCGATAGTGTGAGAGTTGTAGTATCCCAAATTTTAACAGTCATATTTTGAGAATATTTATTTAATAGAATTAAGTAATGATATTTATTCTCGAGAGTTTAATAGAGCATATGAATAAAAATTGATGTAATAATGAAGTTTGATGTTATATGGGAGATTATATGTTGATTATTTTATTTGGGTGATTTAAGATAATTGATAAATGTTAGAACCTAGAAGATAAACGAATGGTTTGGAAGCCTTCGGCACACCCCCTTATCCATATGTAATGATATGGTCAAGAAAGGGAACATAGAATGATGGAATTTGAATGATGAGAGAATTTGTCATGATGAGTGAGGTTTCAAAATATTCGTGAAGTTTTAATGCATGAAGCTAGCAAATAAGACAATCAAAGTTATGAGTAGTTAGGTGGGGGAAAAGTGATGAATATTGAATGATGAGGAAACCTTCATCATGAGGGGTGAACAATGCATGCTTTGTTCTTAAATAATTGTGGAAGTAATTAGTTAATGAGCTAGCCGACGACTATCGGCCAAACTATCTTCATATTTTATACTAGATTTTCTTAATTCATTTAATGAGATATGAATTTGATGATAAGATTTATTTTAGAGCTGATAATTATTTATGAGGAATTTAAGTGAATATTGATTTCATATTTTTATGTATGTTAGTGGGAAATCATTAGGTATCTTTTATTTCTTATTAAATCAACTCAAACCCCACGTTCAACACTCATTTCCACCATCTCCCTATTCTTTTCTTTCTTTATTGTTTTCTTTCCATTTTCTTTACTCCAGCCACCCGACCCACCATACATGTCTCCCACATTCAATTATTATGTTCTTTCTTTTCTTTGTTTTTTTCCATTTCTTTGCCAGCCTTATTTCTTCTCTCTTTCCCCATTCACGCCAACTTTCATTCTCCTCCTTTTTTGTTGCTTCTTTTATTTTTAAGCCAACTCAGAGTAACAGAGAGAGAATAATAGTATTATTAATGAGAAGAACATGAGATTGACAGAGAGATTGAGAAAGAGGCAAGGGGTGAGAGAGAGAGGGCTGGTAGAGAGAGATTAAAAACTTATAGAGCAGAGAGGGAGATGAGACAGAGGACAATTAGAGATTTTGGATGAAAGAGACAGTGAAGAACATGAAAGGGAGGAAGACGGAATTATGTTTACATGAATGATATATTATTGGGCTTTTACGAGGTAAAACCACTTCATTGTATTTATAATTAAATTGATTAATTTTAGTTGGAGTTTACGTTAAGTTGTTAATTTTGTGATGGATAAACAGAATGGTAGGGTTATCAAGATGATTAAATTGCAATTTGAAAGATTGTTCATAGCTACAGTCTAGAGGTAAGGGGATATGATTACATTCATGATTTCTTGCAAATGTAAATGTTATATTTTCTAATAATGGTTAAAATGTCAGCCTTTCTTTGATAGCCCCTTTTATGCATCCAAAAACTATATTTTTAGAAAATGAATCAAATGTAAATAATGATGCATAAAACTATATTTTGGAAATGAATCAAATGGTAAACGGTCTTTATGAAAATGCTTCCGTTATATTATAAAATGTTATGATTATGTTACGAAAAAGAATGGAAGGATGAAGAATGACAAGAATAAAGAAAGGAAATAATGATGAATGAAAGAATAAAACTGAATGAATGAATGCATGAATGCTTTAAGATACTTAATGGCCTATGTATAAATGAATGATGGTACCAATTACGAGTGCGGAGGCAGTCATCTTGTATGGTCCGCCAGGTATGGCTCACTTGAGTGCACCATAGTTATCGAATGAGTGCATATGCCTAACGCGGTTCCACTTGCGGCCGCAGGAATGAAACCAAGATCTTAGTGATCGTCAACCTTCACACACAAGGCATAAATGTGTGTTAGCCACAATGTTATTGAACTAATAATTAATGATGTATGAATGATGTGATGTTATTATTATTTGATGAAAACATTTTCTTAATATTGTTTAAAGGATATTGATGATGTATTTTTGAAACTAAATGTTATTTCCAATTTTACCTACGGTATGATGTATCTACTTACTAAGTATTCGACTCATCCTTTTTGTATGTTTGATGATTTTAAAAAAAACAAGGATGAAGTTATGGATGATGCTGCAAGGCAAGAAAATTAGTGGCAAAAGCTATTGCTTTACGAGGAAAGGAATAAATCTTAAGTTTGTTAGTTATGTGGTGATTATTTTATGAGACTCTGATTTTAATAAATAGTTTTGTTTATGAAATTCTTATGACCTCAAAAGAAAAGTATAATACCACCTTTCTACGGGATGAAAGTGTTACAAGAGTAATTCTAAAAGTCTATCTTGTCTCACTTTTGTATTCATCTAAGAATGATGTAGCTTTTAAAATGATCACTCTTTGATAAAAATCTAATAATGATTAATCACAAGCTCAATCATAATTTTAAGAGTCGCATCATTCTTGGAATGACAAAAAAAAAAAACTTGTAACATAACTTGTAATGGGACTATTAATGAAATTTAATTTGAAATTAATTATTATTAAATTTTGATTTAAAAATAATTTTAAGAAACACATTAATATTGCAAAAAAAAAAAAAAATTATTTAGGGGGAGCGTTACAATTAACCTACTTCGCATATATATTGTGAATATATAGTTCCAAAATTATATTTACCCTACAGGGGAAAAAAAGAAGAGGCCTTTCTTGAGCCAGAAATGCCCCTTATAAATGCATCAAGGTTTGTGTGAGATGATCCGCCTTCTGCAATAGCTTGGTGACAAGAATCTTTGAGTCCTCTTGCCCTTTCCCTCAATTCTTTCACCTCTCCACTTTCAAGATTCATAAACCTTCGCACAAGCTCTGATATTTCTTCTTTGGTTACCAAAATGTCATCATTTCCTGCCTCTGATCTCTTTACCCTCCACCCAATCCTCCACTCTTCTACAATTAGCCTTCTATTCGCAACTTGGTCAAGAAACAAAGGGAAGGTGAGCATAGGAACGCCGGCGAAAACAGCTTCTAGAGTGGAATTCCACCCACAATGCGTCCAGAAACCTCCTATGGAAGAATGGCACAACACCCTCAATTGCTCACACCATGGCAGCACTATCCCCATGCCACCACATCTCTCTTTCAACTGAGAAGAAGATTCTCCACGAGCCACCCACAAGAACCGAACACCGCTATCACGCAGCCCTGCTGCAATTTCATCCATTTGGGCGCCTGAGACCGAAAGGAAACTTCCCAGTGAGATGTACAAGACAGAACCTGCGGGCTGGGAATCTAGCCATTGGAGGTAGCTGGGCGTGTCGTGGCTTCTTGCAGAGGAATTATCTTCAAACTCCAAGAAAGGTACGGCAGGGCCAATAGGGTAAACAGGAAAAGGGAAAATTGCATTTAAGGAGTCAATGGCTTGGGGTTCAAGCTCGTAGGCAGAAGTGAACAGAAGGTACTGTGCTTTCGACACTGTTGCAATGCATTCCATTGCAAGCTGCAGTACTCGGAGGTCGTTCTCATGGAGGATTGTTTGAAGGTCGGCTACTTGTGCTGAAGAAAGTCCGGGAATGTGATCCACATGCTTGATTTGATCAATTTCTATCACAAACAGGCAGACATACACAAAGTTTGATAAGACCACGTTAAATAATTAAAAATATATAAGATTATATTATGTACACCATTAAATAAAATAAAATTTTGAGTATTCTTAAAACTTAAAATAAAAAGAGTATTATAAATATTATAATTTTTACTTTTTTTTAAAAAAAATCATATAAGGGAAGATGGGTTACATGGGATGAACACCCCTACAACAAAAGGTTGGGCACCTTACAACAACCTAATTTTTACTGTAAAGTTGTTTAGAACTGGCATGACAAATAATAATTTGTGAAATAATTTTTTTTTATAAAAAAAAAAATCAATCATACTCTTTATTATTTTACAAATTATAAATTATCACATTAATCTATAATTGTTACATTATTATTATTTGATTAGATCAAATCTCTCTTCCCTTCTTACGTAAATATTTTTTTTTAAAAAAAAAATCCTTAAAAGTTCACCTACCCAAACAAATAAGTCGTACAAAAACTCTCTTATTTGCAAACATAATTGATATCAATATGCACAACAATTAACAAATATGTTAATGAAATATTTAGACAGATAAATATATATTAAACACACCCACCAACCCACCCACCAACTCCCACATCCACGGTGTATAATATATACACCTATGTTTAATGGGGTACTTACTTGGAAGATCGAGCGGTAAATTCCGGCTTCGTGCGAAAAGATGAAAATGATGTAATATTGAGAAAAAAGTAGCCGGCATGGTCCAAAGCGAGGCCACTGTAATATTCCTGCGATTTCCTACGCCGATCACCCACGGTAGCTAAACGTCACCTAAGATGGCACGGACCGGCGGCTGAAGCCGATCCAGGAGTTGCTCAAAGGGAGCTTCCATCTTCGTCATCACGGCCTCGTAGAACCCAGGGAAGTCGACGGCTTTTAGACGCTCGGGGGGGACGAAGCCGTTTGGCATCGTGGCGAAGCGTATGTTTTCGGGCTTGGGATCGGAGCCGATGTAGCCGAGCCACTCTTCGGTGACGACGAAGGTGATGAGAAGGTTTGGTTCTTTTGAAGAGAGAAGTAACTTGCAGAGGTTCATCATGGGGTTGATGTGGCCTCGGCCTGGAAATGGCTTCGCAACCAAGTGTTGGACGGTGGTTGGTTGTTCAACCACAGACATGGCGGAACTCAAAGAGAGTGGTTCACTTCTGATGAACTTTTGGGATAAGAGTATTATTGGGCTGATTAAGCTTAGTGATGACTTTTTCTCCTGCCCTTTTCTCTTTACGGTGTTCGAATGGACAATTAATATAAATAATGATAAGCAGGGAGATAATATAGGAATAGAGAAACAATTTTGACAATTATTAAAATAAAAAAAAAAAAAAAATTGTTCACATGCAGCGGAGAGCCACTACACAGTCTACACCTAAATAAAGGTCTAATATTTAATTATTTTTTAAAAGAAATAGTTTTTTTTTTTTTGAAAAATGTGTTCTCCGATTTTTGAAAGTTTGCCAAACCTACACTTGGCGATGGGTTTTGTAACAGCTGTTGCTTCTGTAAGGCTTTCGGCCTCCAGGCGTTACTGTAAAGATCCTGTGGAAGACAAATTTTAAAGTGAAAACAGTAAAAAGCATATAATTAATTCGGAGTAATTTTTGTTCAAACAAAGAAGATCCTCAATTAATGGCTGTGGCCATCCAAGAAGTTACAAATAAATGCATCAAGGTTCGCATAAGATGATCCACTCTTAGCAATTGCTTGGCGGCAGAGATTTTTCAGCTCTCTTGCTCTTTTCCTAATCTCTTTCCCTTCACAACTTTCAAGGTCCATGAACCTTTGAACGAGCTCAGATATGGCTTCTTTTGCCACCAAAATTTCACTTCCTACCTCTGCTCTCTTCACACTCCACCCAGTCTTCCAGTCTTCTGCAATCTGCCTGCTATTAGGGATTTGATCCAACAACAGAGGAAAAGCAAGCATTGGAACACCTGCATAAACAGCTTCTTGGGTGGAATTCCACCCGCAATGGGACCAAAAACCGCCGACGGAAGGATGACACAGCACCCTCAGTTGGTCGCACCATGGCACAACCAAACCCATATCACCAGAACTCACTTTCAGCCGATAAAAGTCTCCACGCGCCACCCAGAAGAATCGAACGCCACTGATACGCAGCGCTGCAGCAAATTCATCCATTTGGGCGTCTGGCACAAGAATGAAACTGCCCAGAGAGAAGTACAGGACAGAATCTTTAGGCTGGGAGTCCAACCATTTTACATGGTCATCAACAGGGCAAATTTTAGAGGAAGAATCTTCAATCTCCAAGTAACGGGTAGCAGGGCCAATAGAGTAGACAGGGAAAGGGAAGATTGCTTTCAAAGTGTCGAAGGCTTGGGGTTCAAGTTCATAGACAGAATTAAGTAGAAGATATTGTGCATTGGATGCCTTCGAAATGCCTTGGAAGATCGTTTCCAAAGCCTGTGGGTCGTTCTCACGAGTTACTGTTCGTAGATCTTCTAGTTGTGTTGAAGTAATTCCTGGTATGGTGTCCATTTGCTCTTCTCCATCACCTATATAGCTCACCCAATTGCATTATTTCAGTCTTTTGCATTTGAAATATGTTGGCTCCATCAGTGCAAAAGCAAAGAATGAGGGTTGCTCTTGCTCCACTTATATATATATATATCCCTCATGGTCATTCCATTGTCACATTTTTTATTTATTTATAAGAAACAACCCATACTTTTCAAGTTCCCCCCATTGTACGTGCAGTAGGCATAGTAAATGTATAATTACATTTTTTTAGAATATCATCTCTAAGATATTATATATTTCTTAATTTGTTAAGTTATACACTGAAATAGCAAAATCTAAACTATTGATTAATTAAAAATACTAGTTAAGATTAGAATTATCAAAAAGATCTGGAATAATATCATGATCTATAAAGACAACCCAAATTTTGGTTATTGTCTAAATCTATAGTTGATCATATAATATATGGGTAAACATAATATTCCATATTACTCCCAATGGGTATTTATACTTTTAGGAGAATGCTAGAGACATTCTCGATCATTTTAATTTCACGGCGACATTCCTAAAAAGAAAATATTTGTCTTGCCTCTCTTAATAGTAAGAATGGCTGACCACTCAAATCGAACCTTTGAAATGATGTTATCACGGAAAGTTGTAATTATCAAATCTCTTGAATATAAAATTTTGAATATAAAATTGTGGTTACTTGATCGAGTACTTCTGACCAAAAGATGGGAACAATTTTTTTTTGAAGGATTGAAAAGGTACAGATCGATCAAGATCTATTAATAATTGTTCATTTCTCGTTACCAAAAAAAGAATAAAAATTGTTCATTTCTCAGATATAAAAGTCAACTGTTCCACCCAAAGAAGTTCAATGAAATATAAGCTAAAGCTCTAACCCATTTCAATGAAAGTTCTACTAATAATATATAATTGTAACGAAAATGAATAAAGGCGCATGCTAACCTGAAACGTGAAGCGACAAATGCCCATTTTGTCGGAAACCAAGGGAATGATGGAGCAACGAGAAAAAAGACGCTGACATGGTCCAAAGGGATGCCACCGGAATTTTCCTTCGAGACCCGACGCCGATAGGCCACTGAAGCTCAAAATCAGCCAAGATTCGAGCTGCCGGCGGCTCGAGCCGATCCAGGAGCTGCTCAAAGGGACCTTCCATTTTGGTCATGACCGCTTCGTTGAAGTCCCCATAGTCTAGTCCTTTTGCGCGCTCGACGACGTTGGGGATTAAGGCCAAGCGGAAGGTAGCTGGCTTGCGCACGGAGGCAATGCAGCCGAGCCACTCTTTGGTCATGACGACGAAGGTGATGAGAAAGTTGTTTTTCCGTGAGGATAGTAACTTGCAGAGGCTCAGCATGGCGTTGGTGTGGCCTTGACATGGGAAAGGGATCGCCACCACGTGGAGGACGGTTGGTGGTTCGACGCCGGTGGGATCCATGTACAACTGGAAACTAAGTCTTATGCGTTTGATGAATCTCCGGGAGAGGAATCATCTGGGTCGCATGGCTGTTTGGCTTGGTGCTTCCTTTTTGAGTTATCTTGAAATGAGTTTTATTGGGGGTGTTCAAACCGGTAGTTAATGGTTATAACCGCTCCAAATGCCCCACCAACCGCTTATAATCGTTAACCATTTTGGTAAGTGGTTATAAAAAACCGCTAACCGTCTAGAACGGTTGCGGTTAACAATTTTAAAGGAATGAGAAATCGGTTAATACCCGTTTACCCTTATATATATAATATAACATAAAAAACGACGTCGTTTTGGCCGTGTATGGCTGTATATATGTGAAATATAATGTGGTATGTTATGTTTTGGGGCCAAGACTTATTCAAAAACATTGTGTGGCCTAAAAAACAGCATTTTCTTTTCATCTTTTTTGGAACACTTTGGTTAAAAATACTTTAAAAGCCCAAAAAATAGGCTAGTGATAGCCCAAAACACTTTAAAAGCCCATATAAAAAAGCGGTTATAAAAATAGGTTTGTGCAGCCGTAAGTTTATCTTTTTGTTTTTTCAAGCGTTTAAAAATTTCTACAGTAAAAAAGTATTTAAAAAAAATCCCAATCAAAAGGATTTTCCATCGACATCAAAGATTAAAGTGCACGAAATTCACATGAACTTATTGAAATTATCGATCGTTCGTTACAATTAAATCATCGATGATAAGCTATTTCTCACCAACTAGCTAGTTAGACATAACACATCACAATCTGGTTAATAGATGTGGCCTTTCGAAATAACCCTAATGAAAGCATCAAGAATTGTTTTTGATGACCCACCTTCAGCAATTGCACCTCGACAGGCTTCCTGAAGTTTTTCGCTTTTTAATTCGTTTCGTTACCCTCATTACTTTTTTGATCCATAAACCTTTTCACAAGCTCAGATATTTACTCCCTCATCACTTAATTTTCAAATCTCACATCTTTCTTAACCCTCCAACCAACCTTTCAATTCAGTCGTCCACAACTAGTTTACTGTTTGGGATTTGATCCCCTAATAGAGGGAAAGTAAGCATAGAAACACCAGCAAAAGCAGCCTTCAGTGTAGAATTTCATCCACAATGTGTCCAAAACCCTCTTATTGATGGATGGCACAATAACTTCAACTGGTCACACCAAGGCAACACTATATTGATGGATGGCACAATATATGACTGTTAATTAGGCTTTTTGCCGTTATGTAATTAAGATCCTGTGGAAGACAAATTTTAAAGTGAAAATAGCCAAAAGCATAGAATTGATTTGGAGTAATTTTTGTTCAAACAAAGAAGCTCCTCAATGGCCGTGGCCATCTAAGAAGTTACAAATAAATGCATCAAGGTTAGCATAAGATGATCCACTCTTAGCAATTGCTTGGCAGCAGAGATTTTTCAGCTCTCTTGCTCTTTTCCTAATCTCATTCCCTTCACAGCTTTCAAGGTCCATGAACCTTTGAACGAGCTCAGATATGGCTTCTTTTGCCACCAAAATCTCACTTCTTGCCTCTGCTCTCTTTACACTAAACCCAGTCTTCCAGTCTTCTACAATTTGCCTGCTATTAGGAATTTGATCCAAAAACAGAGGAAAAGCAAGCATCGGAACACCTGCATAAACAGCTTCTTGGGTGGAATTCCACCCGCAATGGGACCAAAAACCGCCAACAGATGGATGACACAGCACCCTCAGTTGATCGCACCATGGCACGACCAAACCCATATCACCACAACTCTCTTTCAGCCGAGAAGCGTCTCCCCGCGCCACCCAGAAGAATCGGACGCTGCTGCTACGCAGCGCTGCAGCAAATTCATCCATTTGGGCGTCTGACAGAAGAAAGAAACTGCCCAGAGAGATGTACAGAACAGAATCTTTAGGCTGAGAGTCCAGCCATTTTAGATGGTCATCATCAAGGCAAATTTTAGAGGAAGAATCTTCAATTTCCAAGTAAGGGTAGTAGGGCCAACAGGGTAGACAGGGAAAGGGAAGATTGATTTCAAAGTGTCGAAGGCATGGGGTTCAAGTTCATAGACGGAATTAAGTAGAAGATATTGTGCATTGGATGCCTTTGAAATGCCTTGAAAGGTCATTTCCAAGCCCTGTGGGTCGTTTTCACGAATTACTGTTCGTAGATCTTCTAGTTGTGTTGAAGTAATTCCTGGTATGGTGTCCATTTGCTCTTCTCCATCACCTATATAGCTCACCCAATTGCATTATTTCAGTCTTTTGCATTTGAAATATGTTGGCTCCATCAGTGCAAAAGCAAAGAATGTGTCAATTTGGAAACTATGAAATAGGAGTGAGGGTTGCTCTTGCTCCACTTATGTGTGTGTATATATATATAAAGTCAACCCAAAATTTGGCTCTACATCTATATATAGTTGATATAGTTAAACATAGTACTCCATATTACTCTCAATGGGTATTTATACTTTTAGGAAAATGCTAGAGACATTCTCATTTTAATCTCGTCCCCTATATTTCCAATAGACACTGCTACATTCCTAAAAAGAAAATATTTGTCTTGCCTCGACTAAAAGATGGGGACAAATTTTTATTTTTTGGTCAATTGTCAAGAGAGGAGGGATTGAAAAGGTGCTGATCAAGATCTGTTAATAATTGTTCATTTCTCATTACCAAAAAAAAAAGAATAAAAATTGTTCATTTCTCAGATGTAAAAGTCAACTGTTCCACCCAAATAAGTGCAGTGATATATAAGCTAAAGCTAATCATAATTGTAACGAAAATGAAAAAAGGTGCATGCTAACCTGAAAAGTGAAGCGACAAATGCCCATTTTGTCGGAAAGCAAGAGAATGATGAAGCACCGAGAAAAAAGACGCTGACATGGTCCAAAGGGAGGCCACCGGAATTTTCCTTCGAACCCCGACGGCGATAGGCCACTGAAGCTCAAAATCAGCCAAGATTCGAGCTACCGGGGGCTCGAGCCCATCCAGAAGCTGCTCAAAGGGAGCTTCCATTTTGGTCAAGACCGCTTCGTTGAAGCCCCCAAAGTCTACTGCTTTTGCGCGCTCGACGATGTTGGGGATTGAGGCGAAGCGGACTGTGGCCGGCTTGGGCTCGGAGCCAATGCAGCCGAGCCACTCTTCGGTGACGACGAAGGTGATGAGAAGGTTGTTTTTCCGTGAGGCTAGTAACTTGCAGAGGCTCATCATGGCGTTGGTGTGGCCTTGACATGGGAAAGGGATCGCCACCACGTGGTGGACGGTAGTTGGTTCGACACCGATGGGATCCATGTACAACAGGAAACTAAGTCTAGTGTGTTTGATGAATCGCCGGGAGAGGAATTAACTGGGTCTCTTGGCTGTTTGACTTGGATTGGGATCCTTCAAGTAGGGCTGCTCGAAGAGGGTGTGATAAAGACGAAACTTTTTTGCTTAATTTTTATCTAATTTTTGTTTTTTTTTTTAAATAAAAAAAAAGTGTTTGAAACAATAATATTTTTTTTGTCCTTTTAATTAGTGTTTTAAAAGAAAAATACATTTTTTTTTTTCATAAAAATGGTCATTTTTCATAAAAATTGACCATTTTTAAGAAGGAAAATGCTTTTAAAAAAAAAAACCAACTAAAAGAATGACAAAATATATATATAATTATTTCAAACACTTTTTTTAAAAAACTTTATTTTTAAGAAAAAACAAAACAAAACAAAAATTGGACCAAAAAATTGAATCTTTAACATTTTCCCTGCTCGAAAGTCATTCAAAATTCCAGCAGCCAATGAGACGGAGGCTGCGGAGCACCGGTGAAGTTCAGGCAGCTTAATATATATATATATAACTTAATTTAAGGATACTCATCCTTTGGACTTTTTGTTCACCGAATAAGTCTGGTAAGCTGTCAAGCTAGGAAGATAAATTAATACTTCGTGGCACATACGTGCTTCCTTTTGCATTGTCTAAAAATGAGTTTTGTCTTTTGTTTTCTCAAGATATTTTGTTTTTAAATTTCTACAGTGAAAAAAAATATTTAAAAAAATCCAATCAAAATGATTTTTCAACGACAATAGAGATTAAAGTGCCCGAAATTCACATGAACTTTATTGAAATTATCGTTCATTGGCTACAAATAAAATCATCAATGATAATTTATTGCCTCACTAAGTAGCTAATCAGACATAACACATCACAATCAGCTGATTAATAGTCGTGGCATTTTGAAATGTCTCTAATAAAAGCTTCAAGATTTGTTTCGGATGATCCACCATCAGCAATTGCGCCTCGACAAGCTTTTTGAAGTTGTTTCGCTCTTTTTTTCATTTCATTACCTTCATTGCTTTTTGGATCCATAAACTTTTTCACGAGCTCAGAGATTTCTCCCCTTGTTACTAACTTTTCAGATCCCACATATTTCTTAACCTTCCATCCAACCTTCCAATCCTCCACAACTAGTTTACTGTTTAAGGTTTGATCCCCCAATATAGGTAAAGGTAAGCATAGGAACACTAGCAAAAGCAGCCTCTAGTATAGAATTCCATCCACAATGTGTCCAAAACCCTCCTACTGATGGATGGCACAACACCTTCAATTGGTCACACCAAGGCAACACTAAGCTCATATCACTACCGCCAGCATCTTCAAGCCGATCAATTTCACCACGTGACACCCACAAATACCTAACGCCACTATCCCGTAGCCCACCTGCAATTTCATCAGTTTGGACACTTGAAACCGAAAGGAAACTTCCTAACGAGACATACAAGACAGAGCTTGTAGGTTGACAATCTAGCCACTCGAAATAATTTACGCCATTGTGACCATTTGTTATAGAGAAATTCTTTTGAAGTTCGAAGTAAGGTATGGCAGGACCAATAGGATACACCGAAAGAGAAGTTCTGCTTTTAAAGTGTCAATGACTTCAGTTTCAAGCTCATGGGCAGAAGTGAATAGAAGATATTGCGCTTTAGAAACCAGTGAAACACCTTCCAAGTTTCGGTTCAAGACTTTTAGTTCATTTCCATACATAACAGTGGGAAGATCTACAATACGCATAGTAGACACCCTGGAATGTAGTCCACAAGCTCATCTCCACGGTCTTAATTAAACACATGTCAGAGAAAAATATAAAAACCAATGTAAGTGAGAATTATGCATGAGGGGTGACTAATTAAACACCCTAAAGCTAGAATTTAGTAGCAGCTAGCCAAACTATCACAAAGACCGTCAAAGTAGTTGAACACTTCAAAAACCGGTCAAAAGTGGTAGCTGGCCACCCCATTAACCTGTGGGCTATGGTTCGATTCAGTCATTATAAAACAAGGTTTTTTTTTTTCTTATATATAATTTTTATTTGAAAGTAAAATTATAATTTTATAAAGATTCTGCCAATTGTGTGTGTACATATATAGATTTATAAACTCAATTTGAAATGACTATATTTATTTTTTATGAGGTAAATCATAGAGCCAATTTGACAAATATTTTCTTTTTTTTCTGACAAAAAAGCAATAATATTTTTTTTTTTTTTTGGCTCTTGAGGTTTAAAGTCGTATAGGAAATTGTTGCTGGCCAAACCTTCTCTATTTTTTATATATCCTTCATTAACCTACGATCGGCTGGCGGACCAAACATAGAATAATGCATCCACGTGACAATCCATTTCTTCGATAAGGCCGATGGCCCTAGACAATATATAGAAAAAGAAATTTGGCCTCGTTGCTGCCAAATAAATTTTCTATAATTTTATTTTTGGTGATCTCAGATTTAATTACAATTTTTAATTTTTCGATGGTCTAAATTTAATTTTAAATCTTTTTTACGGCACCTAACTCAAATAACAAAAAAAAAAAAAAAAAAGAGCTGATTGAGAAAAGGTTTTTAGACGCACCTGACACTTCAATCGGGAAATGGCCGTGCTGCACGAAGAGCTCAAAATGGTGAATCACAGAGAACATCGTCGCCGACATGGGCCATAGCGATGCCACCGGAATATTCCTCCGATTCCCAACTCCGACAGCCCAAACCACAAAAGTGTCTGCCACGATGGCTGTCACCGGCGGCTCAAGCCGGTCCAGGAGCTCCTCAAAGGGCGCTTCCATCTTCGTGCTTACGGCTTCCACGAAGCCGGAAAAGTCTTTGGCACGACCATGCTCGGAAGGTATGACGTTGGGTACGGTGGCAAAGCGTATGTTAGCCGGCTTAGGGTCTGAACCGATGAAGCCAAGCCACTCTTCGGTGACTACGAAGGTGACGAGAATGTGTTGGGGCCTTTTCAAAGCTAGGAGCTTGCAGAGGTTCATCATGGCGTTGATGTGGCCTCGACCGGGATAGGGCATCGCTACCACGTGGCAGATAGTGGATGGATACGTTTGGGCGGGATCCATTCCCGGAAGTTGATCGTTTACCATTGATGGAAAGCTCCTTTAATGGGAATAACGCAGAAGCATGCAAGACGAACTGAGATGAGAAATAGCTTTATATACCTAAATCGATAATCTTTGGCTTTTTTCAGTCTTTGAGTACGTACGTGCTTACGTCATCGCATTTGACACCTTTGACCTGTGGAGTGACTCGACGAGGAATGCTAAAATGCATTCTACCCACCATCTTCTTTTTTTAAAGAAAAAAAAACAAAAATTCAAAATGCAAGTGAAGAGATGGTGAGTATCTCTTCACTTGCATTTTGATTTTTTTTTTAGAAAAAAAAGAAGTAAAGAGATCAAGAGATGGTGGGTAGAATGCAAAAAAAGCATTTCCCCATGAGGGGCCAACAAAATTTGTCATAGATAGAGAATGGAAGGGGAAAACCCCGGAATGTATCTTTGATATTATTGAGCAGGAAAAATCTTCCCCCGCTCAAGATTGATTCAATGATGGTCAAATTTTCCTTAAAAAAGAGAAAAGAAAGGTTAAGGGTCAAAAACAATTGGCTGGTCAAAGAATCAGTTCAATACACGAAATGTTAAAAAGAAGAAGAAGAAGAAAAATAACATACGTCATGTAGGAACACATAAGATATAATAAAATAATAGACCAATCATAGGTATCATATTATTCCAAAAAATAACATAAACAATTAATTCCAAAGCATTTGATCACATATTAACAACATCAGCTCCTTCCGTCAACGCATGTTGATGGCCCCAACACGACGAAGCTTTGTAACAATGCAGAGCAAGACAGATTTAGTTGAGAAATGAGCTGCTATTTGATCAAAGCAACCTTAAGTTCTAGAATTAAAGGGCAAAATTTGAAGTGTTAGTTTGTGCAAATTTGCTTTTGGAAAGCTCCTTTGATCGTGATTGATTTCCTCTCAATTAGCAACAACAAATATTAGATGAATATTAGTGACGACGATGATTGCTGTCGCTAATATGTTTAATATTCACCTAGTATTTAACTTAATATATTAATACATATTAGCACTGATAGTGTCTTTACTAAAAGAATAGATATCTATGACAAATTATTGTCGTGTGTGCTAGGGGTGCTTAAAAGGTTATAACTAGCGGTTATTGTCAATAACTGCAACCGTATTAAGTTATTGCTTTTAATAACAACCGCTTAAGCGATTATGATTATTTTATAATTGCTTAGCGGTTATTCAATCCAATAATCGATGGTTTTATAACCGCTTTCTTTATATAGGCTTTTGAATTTTTTTAAGTGTTTTGGGCATTTAATGGCCTATTTTTTGCTTATTTTAAGGGTTTAAGGCCAAAATGTTTCAAAAAAAATCAGGAAAAAAAAAACATGCTTTGAATAAGGCTTTAGCCCAAAATATCACATATCACATTATATATTTCATATACATATTCATAAATAGCCAAAATCCATTAATCCAAATATAAATGAAAAAAATTAATATATATTCTATTAATATAAAATATTTAATATATATTTATATTATTTTATATAAATGAAGGCGGTTAGGTTATGACTACCTTGCCCTACCCCCTAAAACCGCTAACCGTAACCACCCTAGACGGTTAGCGGTTTTTAATTAACCGTCCACAAAAGCGATTAACGTTATAAGCGGTTAGCGATTTATGAGATTATAAGCGCCCATTTGAGCTGCCCTAGTATGTGCTGACATTTTAGCTATGTTTATGATGTATCTTAGTACATATGATGAAATAGTGGTGTTGAGGGTGACACAATTTTTACTACAAAATATTTTACAAACCGGCGGAACAATCCATAATTAATGAAATAATTATAGTGGCTAACTTATCAATTATATAACCTTAATTATTTCATAAAAAATTCTATGACATTAACTTGAATATTAGCATGCATCCTCCTGCCAGATCTTCTCCATTTCAAGCTTTGAAGAAACTACCCTACAGCAGAACCTCGAAAAACAATTGAGGCAAAAACATAAAAGAAATGATATGTCCGTAATTCACGTGAACATATTGAAATTATTAGTCATAAGCTATAAATTAATTCATCAATGAAAAATAACACATCACAATTTGCTTAATGACCCTGGCCTTTTGATACAATATCTCTAATAAAGGCATCAAGATTTGTTTCAGATGACCCTCCCTCAGCAATTGCACCTTGGCAGGCCTTTTGAAGTTGTTTTGCTCTTTTCCTCATTTCATTCCCCTCATTGCTTTTTTGATCCATTAACCTTTTCACAAGCTCTGAAATTTCCCCCCTTGTCACTAAATTTTCAATTCCCACATCTTTCTTAACCCTCCATCCAACCTTCCAATCCCCAACAATTTGTTTACTATTGGGGATTTGATCCCAAAATATAGGGAAAGTAAGCATAGGAACACCAGCAAAAGTAGCCTCCAATGTAGAATTCCAACCACAATGTGTCAAAAACCCACCTACTGAGGAATGACACAACACCTTCAATTGGTCACACCAAGGCACCACCATACCCATGTCACCACCACAAGTATCTTCACGCCGACCAATTTCCCCGCGTGACACCCATAGGTACCTCACACCGCTATCCTGCAGCCCACCTGCAATTTCATCCGTCTGGGCGCTTGAAACTGAGAGGAAACTTCCTAATGAGACGTATAAGACAGAGTCTATAGGTTGACAATCTAGCCATGGAGATAGTTGACACCATGAATGTGGTCATCTGATAAAGAAGAATTCTTTTGAAGTTCAAAGTATGGTATGGCAGGGCCAATAGGGTACACCGGAAAAGGAAATTTAGCTTTTAAAGTGTCAATGGCTTCATATTCAAGCTCGCAAACGGAAGTGAACAGAAGATAATGCGCTTTGGACACCAATGAAACACCTTCCAAGCATCTGTGCAAGACTTTGGGAGTGATAACTTTGGGAAGATCTATAACGCGTGTAGCAGATACTCCCGGAATGTAATCCACAAGCTCATCTCCGTGTTCTTAATTAAATGATAGAGAAGCAAACAAAACAATGTAAGTAAGAAATTGGCCAAACCACTCCGGAAGAAAGATTCTGGAGGGAGGGGAGGGACAAATTAATTACCACCAAAGGCATTGGGAATGGTCGTTGAGCACCCGAAAAGCCGGTCAAAAGAGGTGGCTGACACCTCAAATAGCTTTTGGGGGTGATTGGTTCAACCCTTGCCAAACAAGTTTTCTTTTTATAATTTACTATATGGTTAAAACTTTAATTAAACTAGCCTATATAACTTGGGTCATGCACATGTTTTCCAATATAATTTAATTTTTCGAAAATGTCTTTAAAAGAATATAAGCAAAAAATATAAATAATAATAATAGTAAAAAAAAAATTATAAAACATGCAACCGTTGATTTTTGCCGAATGAAGACAATTGAGTGGATCGAATAAAACAACAACAAAAAACATTTATAAAATGCAACTTATTGTCATAGATTTAGCCATCCTAAATTTTATATATTAAATTTTAGTTCTTTTTCATCCTACTCTTTAATAACTATTGTTAGTGAAATTTTTGCACAATTATTAAACTTGTATGCACCCAAATATAAAACTTTTTGAAACTTTTGATCTGTTAGTGTATATGTGGGGCTTGTCCCACATTACTAAGATTGAAAACTAAGGCTCCTTTCTCCCTCCTATATAAGGAGGTTATTGTATTCATTCTAATATATCTTACATGCTATTCAATACAATGTAGTTTACTATATGTTTCCGCTCTCTCTTCTCTCTCTCCTTCCGCTCTTTATAATATATTCTACAATATATTCAACATGGTATCAGAGCCACTTTTCTGATAGTTTCCAGTCGTCTACGCACCCCCAAGCAAGTTTTCCGCTCCAAATCTCTTCCACTCCTTCAGATATACAGATCTGTGGAAGATCCGCCGTCATCGGCTCTCCGAGCTTCTCTGGCAAATTGCTGCCCCAGCCAATTGCACCACCACCGTGACCCCTCTCGGCCAAAATAGCCACCAGAAGTTGTGTCTCGGCCACGGATCCGTGGATCTGTGCAGTCTCAACTAATTCTAAGCTTCCACGCGCCAACACGCGCCCCTAGACATTGTTGCCGTTTGCCCACGCGCACTGCAGCACCGCCACGTCGGCCCGATTAGGAAGGTTACCGGTCCATCTTACAGATCGATGGCGCGGTCATATCCCGCCAAGAACGCCCATCGGATACTTCACGGCGCTCCATGCGCGCGGTGAAACTTGCGCGTGGGATCCACGCGCCTCCGACGCCTCTAGCTCTTTCGCGCGTGTATTACATGCGCCTGGGTCTGCTTCCTCGACATCAACGAGCCACGTCAGCCCTACGCAAGTTGTTCAGAATGCCACGTCAACCCTAAGTCAGTACGTCTGCCACGTCATCACATTGACTATTGATTTTGACTTTTCAAGAGTTGACCGTTGACTTTGACCGGGACTCCAAAAGTTGACCAGGTGTTTCCGACTTAATTTTTCGTCCTGATTTCAAATTTTTGGTCTATTTTTTGCTTCTGGCATCTCTATATGGCAGAAAACAAGATTCTTCTCCAAATTTAGGCATTTTTTGCGGTTCATGTCGATTCATGCATTGGTCATTTCGGTTCCACAGCCTTTTTTCTTTGGCGCAGTTCAATCCGGTTTATTCTTCTTGCGGTAGGCACTCTCAGGTCAGATGATTTTTTTTTTTGGCCAAAGAAGCCCTTTCAACTGGCCCACTTATGCCTTGTCAAATGCCGCTATCACCGGACACTGCAGCCTCTCCTAGGCCATTGATCCATTACTAGTAAGAATTTTTTTTGGATTAGACTTTAGCTCAGCCAACAAGGCAAGACGGTCCAAGGGTTTCAGGCATGTTTAGCCTCTTTTAACCGGCCCTTTTTTTTTTCTCCATGATTAGCCTTTTCAACCGACCGAGTCAATCTACTAGTTAGAATTTTTGGGTCAGACTTTAGCTCAGCTCACTAGGCGAGACGATCCATGGGTTTCAGGCATGATTAGCCTTTTAACGGCCGAGTCAATCTACTAGTTAGAATTTTGGGTCGACTTTAGCTGACCCACCAGGCGAGACGGTCCATGGGTTTCAGGCATGCAAGTTTCTTCATTACTAGTATATGGTTTGTTTCCGCTCTCTCTTCTCTCTCTCCTTCCGCTCTCTCTAATATATTCTACAATATATTCAACATGATCTATTTAACAATTTTAGCCACCCTAAAGCCATTCAAAATATTAAATTTTAGTTAATTATCAAAGAGTTAATTATATTATTATTTAACAATTTTTTCTTTAGTAAATTAGTGATGACCCTTATTAGTGTCAGTTGAATATTTAGTCATCTTTTGTCATCAACAAGGTCAAGCTATGTCCTAAGAGTAGATCAATCAACTGTGAATCACACAAAAATAATAATAAAAATAAAAATTACACTTTTTCTAATCTTTTTTACTTCTACACAAAGCAAGAAAAAAAATTTACTTTTTTTTTTTTTGTTTTTTGCGCTCGTGCGGCTGCTGGAGTCTGGACCATTCATCGACTTGACTATCAGTCTAGCCTTATCTTCGTTAAGGCCTTACGCAGGAAAAAAGAAAAAGAAAAAAGCGATTGAGATCAGGGAAATAGACGCACCTGACACTTCAATCGGGAAATGGCCGTGCTGCGCGAGGAGCTCAAAATGATGCAACATAGAGAATAGCGTCGCCGACATGGGCCACAGCGATGCCACCGGAATATTCCTCCGGTTCCCAACTCGGATAGCCCAAACCACATAAGTGTCAGCCACGATGGCTGTCACCGGCGGCTCAAGTCGGTCCAGGAGCTCCTCAAAGGGCGCTTCCATCTTCGTGCTTACGGCTTCCACGAAGCCGGGGAAGTCTTTGGCGCGACCCAGCTCGGAAGGTATGACGTTGGGTACGGTGGCGAAGCGTATGTTATTCGGCTTAGGGTCTGAACCGATGAAGCCGAGCCACTCTTCGGTGAATACGAAGGTAACGAGAATGTGTTGGGGCCTTTTCAAAGCTAGGAGCTTGCAGAGGTTCATCATGGGGTTGATGTGGCCTCGACCGGGATAGGGCATGGCCACCACGTGGCAGACAGTGGATGGATAAGTTTTGGCGGAATCCATCTCCTGAAGGAGATCGTTTACCGTTGATGGAAAGCACCTTTACTGGGACAAACAAACCCTAGAACAGGACGAAGTGAGGTGAGAACAGCTCTGACTGTAAAGGCTTTTCCAGCTACCGAGATAGTGCGATGCAGTGGTAGGTAATTCAAGTCTTTTTATTTTCTGAATTTGTAATAATATTTTGTAGTCCCTAAAACGCCGTCGTCTTCGTACTTAGAATATTCTAGAGCAAGTGAACGTGGCTACGCACTAGTGGGTCAATTCGAGAAATGCTCGGTTGCAATAAAATATCCATGTGGAGACAGTGAAAGGAGAATGTGTTGCCTGAAAAGGTCAAAAAAACAAAAAAAACTGATGTAACATTTTTTACATAGGCATTTATGGTTAAAACATGAATATTTATAATAAAAAACATAAATTTTTTATTATAACTAAGCATTTCTCGGGTCAATTAAAAGGTTTTTGGTCCATTGTAGACATTTTTTTTTTAATTCAAATGAATAATAGGAAAAAAAAAAAGGAGGAAAAACATTTTGTAAGTCTAAACATAGATTTACAAACTCGGGTTATTCCATAACTATTGAATTTGTTGGGAGTTTGAACATCATTTTCTGAAAGCGAGCTTCCCAACCGAGCTTCCCATGCTACAGAAAAGTGTCATACAAAATAATGGATACAAGTCCAGAAATTTGCATATGACTTCACCATTTAATCTAATAGCCCTCATTTTTAGTACATAAATGATGAGATAATGGTATTAGTCACATTACTCTCTTTTCTTTTCTTTTTGTCATGTCCACACAAGAAGAAAAACTTGATCTAGTATCCACCACTTTATGAGGTGTAGTACATAACCGATTAAGCTACTTCTTGGAGATGTCGTGTTACAATTTTTACTACAAAAATCTTTACAATCTGGACAAATATTTTTGTAGAACCAAAGGTTTTAATACACACAATGAAAATGGTGTTTAACCGAGATTCATATAAACTTCTTGAAATTACCAGTCATAAGCTATAAATTAAAACATCACTGAAAATAACACAACACATCAGCTTAATGATCATGTCCTTTTAAAATATCATTAATAAAAGCATCAAGGTTTGTATTTGATGACCCACCTTCAACAATTGCGCCTCGACAAACCTCTTGAAGTTCTTTTGCTCTTTTCCTCATTTCATTCCCTTCATTGCTCTTTTGATCCATAAACCTTTTCACAAGCTTTGAGATTTCTCCCCTTGTTACTAAATTTTCAAATCCCACATCTTTTTTAACCCTCCATCCAACCTTCCAGTCCTCTACAATCCACTTACTATTTGGGATTTGATCCCAAAATATAGGGAAAGTAAGCATAGGAACACTAGCAAATGCAGCCTCTTGTGTGGAATTCCATCCACAATGTGTCCAAAACCCTCCTATTGAGGGGTGGCACAACACCTTCATCTGGTCACACCAAGGCACCACTAAGCCCATATCACCACCACAAGCATCTCTAAGCCAATCATTTTCCTTGTGTAACACCCACAAATACCTAACACCACTATCTCGCAGCCCACCTGCAATTTCATCCATTTGGACACTTGAAACCGAAAGGAAGCTTCCTAATGAAACATACAAAACAGAGCATATAGGTTGACAATCTAGCCACTGAAAATAGTTGACACCATGAATGTGATCATCTGGTTGAAGTTGAAAATAAGGTATGACAGGGCCAATAGGGTACCTTACTGAAAAAGGAAGTTCCGCTTTTAAAGTGTCAATAACTTTAGCTTCAAGCTCCTGGATGGAAGCGAATAGAAGATATTGCGCTTTAGACACCAATGAAACACATTCCAAGGCTCGATGCAAGGCCTCTCGACCGGCTCCATACATAAAGGCGGGAAGATCTACAATACGCATGGCAGACACTCCAGGAATGTAGTCGACAAGCTCATCTCCTCGTTCTTAATTAAACACATGGCAGAGAAACATACAAAAAGCAATGTAAGTAGGAATTTTGCATTAAAGGTAGCCATACTACTCCAAAGTCAGCCTTCAGGGGGGGCGTCCAAACTATTAACAATGACCTTAGAGATGGCTGAGTACCCCTATGAGATGACTGATCATCTTGAATGGCCTTATGAGGTTGTTCAAGTTCAACTATCGTGGAACAAGTTATTTTACAGTAAAATTGTAATTTCATAAAGTTCTATATAAAATAAAGAGTGATTTTATTACAAAGTTGTACATAGATTTATAAGCTCATTGAGAAACTTAATCCCCATTTTACATGTTTTTCATTTACATTAACACAAAATTCTAATGCTAAGGGGTGAAAAAATAGGCTCGACTTTAATTGGTTCGACTCCTATTTCATGATTTTCATCATATTTTTATAATTCCAAATAAAAAATGTGGTTCCCTCCTTAATCATCGTAAAAGTTTACACTTTTTCTAATATTTTTACTTCTTAAGAAAGCAATAAAAATTTACTCATTGTTCTATTCTTTTTTGCTCTCGAGTCTTGACGTTGAGACTCTTGCGGCTTCTGGACCATACATAGAATAATTCGTCCACGTGACCATCACTATCAGTCTATTCTTATCTTAGTTCCGGCAGATAGTTTGGGAGGATATATATATATTTTAATTTGAGTATGTTTGAAATTATGTTTAAAAAATAAAATTTTTCAGTAAAAAATTTTTTTGACAAAATTTTATTTTTAAACTTTTGTTAAAGTGTATTTGGATCATTTGAGCCTTTCTAAGCTTTAAAAAGGGCTATCAATTATTTTTACTAAACAAACCGATTTACTTTTTGATGTTAAATGCGTTTTTAAACCCTTTAAAAACACACTCAATCTCGCCCTAACACTTAGGCTCCGTTTACTTCGACGTAAAATAATTTCTAGAAAACAATTTCCGTATTTTACGCTGTTTACTTCGACATAAAACAATGGTCAAACTGAAAATGATTTCCCTTTGACTAAAATCTTTTACATTTTTTTGGAAAATGGTTTCCACTTTTTTAATTCGTAAACCATTTTCCCCCAGCACCCCAAAAAAAACCCGACTCTCTGCTTAGAAAAAAAAAAACGCCCTCGACCTCACCTTCACGCACACAGCTGCAGCTGCAGCTTCGATCTCCTTCACTTGCAACTTCGATCTCCTTCGCCTGCACAACTCGTCTCTCTCTCAATCGAGCTTCACTCTTCAAACCCGACGCAGGTACTCTCATCTCTCTCTTTCTTTGTTGAACCGTATGTATGGAGCGATTCAAATCTATGAATTTCTCTTGGTAATTTTCGTTTAATTTTGGTTTCTTTCTCTGTTGGGCAACTGGAAATCATGAAGCATTTTGATTTTGGTTTCTTTCCCTATTAATGTATCAGATCTGCGATTTTTTCTGAAGCTTTTCAAGATAAAATTGTTAGGGATTATAGATCTTGTTTATAGAGAAAATTTCAGATATGCGATTGTGTTTTACTCCATATCGATCAGTTGGGATGGATTGGGTTTTGGATCAGGTGTTTAGGTATGATGACCAGTGGGTGTCATACACACTCACTTGGTGTTGTCTGTAAAGTGATGGTGTCATTATGAAGAGATTGAAAGAGTTCAATTCCACTGCACATATTGCCTTGCCCCCTATGTAGCGCCAAAGCTTCAAAGTCCATGCGCTTTTACTGGTGCTAGCTTCAAATTGTACAGGCATAGTGTTAAGCATGACAACTGTTCGTAAAAATGTGCCGCACAATGTAATTATTGCTTCGTCATGTTTTCCTTATTGACAAGACATGGGAATGGGCCGTTTTCATGGGATAAATGTTAAAAGTGCATTTTTTTTAAACCGGAAATTATTACTCATTATATTCTCCATTCTCCATATAGTTGTTAAGTTACTCAAATTCGTTCAAAATCAGTGGAGCATAATATATATTGTTGCATAACGCAATAAAATGCAATATGGAATGCATGAAAGAAAGATGATGTGTGAGTGGCTATGATCAATGCTAGGCCTTACAGCAGGCCCATTGGCCAACCTTGCCAATGAATTGGGACAGCTTCACAAGTACCATCCTTTGGAACCTAGATTTAGCCCCTAGCCCATTTTGGCAGAAATGGGGTCTATAGAATTGAAGCATAAAAGAACATATATATATTTGATGGGTAGAAGACCTTTGGTTTTGCCAAGTCTGGTTTGATATCTGTTAGTTCTTTAAAAAGCTAAAGAATTTTGGGATGGTTTGGACTTTGGAGTTAGACACCGACGCCCACCACATATAATTAATTACCTCAAGGGCTACGTCTTGCTCTTATTAACTTAATTCTTGTTTCCAAGCTACTTCTCTTTTTCTTTGGTTATTAGGTTCATAATTCCTACCACTTGTCATTGCTTTCTGTTTGTTTATGTTAAAATCTGACTATGATAACAGTCCTAATAGCTGAATGGGAGACTATATGCAATAGAAAAGAAAACGTTAACAATTAACCCAAGTGTTAAGAGCACAACCCAATAGCATCAAAGTGAACTAAACAACACATTTACATGCTTTCATGAGCTTCCCACAAGTTTCTGCACTTCTGGTTTACTTTCAAAATAAAACAAACCCTTTTCTGTATTGAGCAGTGTCCATCATCTCGTATCTGAATATATATACCAGAAACCGTTTTGGATACATAGCCATTATTCCCTTCGTGACACTTTTTTTTTTTCTTCACATGTTTATGATTAAACCAACGCCAATCTAAACAAAACAGCAGCAAGTAAATCGAAATATATATATATATATACATGAACTACAAGATGTTACAAGACTCCCCAAAATTCCCATAACTACCACAGAAAATGGCTTAGAAAGAGCTTGCTGATGAGCATCAAACTTCTGAGCCATCGGATTGCAAAAGGGTCTAGAATGATGTGGTCGGTTGCCATTTCAATCCTTTCTTGAGTTCTTCTATTTTGTTGCAGAAAATTATAGTAAATGCTTCAAGTAATGTAGATTATTGAGCTGGCTTCCAAAATACCCAGTGAGGTTAAGTCCTTGAATTTTCCTGCAAAGTGTAAGAAACAAGTCGGTTTTGAGCATTTTGGCAATGTGGTATTATATATAATAGAAATAGTTCACAAGCTAGATAGGTGCATTACAGGTATATAACAGATGACTAAAAACATGACACTCCTGTCCATGATTCCTCACATGCTTGTGATAGTTGTCTCCTTCTGTGTTGTGTTATGAGAGAATGTTGTAATACCATAATCTTTGCTGTTTGTATTGTCAAATGAATTGAAATTTATTGTTTCATTTTATGTTGTTTGTAGATGGATAACACAATTCTTTCGGCAACTATGACCACTTGCAGCTATATTGCTTTGTTGGCTTGTAATCTTAAATGATATTAGATCTAGGAGAGTATTACGAGGGAACCTCATGTTAATCGAGAGTATGAAAGAGGATTTATATGGATAGTATTCTCTATGGAAGCAAACAAGATTGTATTGACCAAATAAGAATGAGTCCTGTAGCTTTCTTTGAATTATGTAAAATTCTTCTGAGAACAACCTTATCGTGAGACCATTAACACGTCTATTAAGGAACAAGTGTTGATATTTTTACACATTATTGGGCATAATGTGAGGTTTGAGTGGTTGGTGGAAGGTTTTATAGATCGATTAGGTCTATTCATCGATATTTTAAGGTTGTACTTGGAGGAGTCTTGCTATATAAACATTTAATTAAACAACTGATAACTCTACTGAAATAAGGAATAGAAGGTTTTACCCATATTTTAAGGTAAGTTTTAAAATTTGATTTTTTTTTTTTTTTATTCAAGTAATTTGTCAAATTAATGCAACTTGTATTGGTCTTCATTAGGATTGTGTTGAAGCAATAGATGGAACTCATGTTCGGGCATCTGTTCCAGTTGAAATCCAAGGGAGGACATGATGAGTTTATGCTTGCATCTGCGTTCGACTATTTGAATAGAGATGTGAGGGAAGTAAGAGGATTTCTAGTGAAGAATGCTAAACTTAGAAAGTTTTGGTTGGACAGCTTCTTCAAAAACCATGGAAATTAGAATTTGCGTATTATTGATATGTAGTAAGATACTAATTAACTTGGATGGTAGCACTTTGGCCAAAATATTGTAATATTTGTGGTTGAATTTTAGAATTCATGGTTTTTTTTTCAAGCAAGATGAATGTAATTTTCTTGCCCTTCCATATATATTAATCTTCCTAGATGTAATATTCATAATATTGATGTATTGAAGTTCAAAAACTATGGAAATTAGAATTTATTATTATTAATATGTAGTAAGATATTAATTAACTTGGATGGTAGCTCTTTGGCCAAAATATTGTAATATTTGTGGTTGAATTTTAGAATTCATGGTTTTTTTTTTTTTTTCAAGCAAGATTAATGTAACTTTCTAAAAAAATGAAAAATCCAAAAATATTCTAGATAGTGACTCTTTTTGTTGAATTTTAACAATCAAACCTAAATTATTTTATATTAATATTTTTATATTGTGAATAAAAATTACATTTTATAAGTTAATATAATTAAATTAAAATATGAAAAAAAAAAATTGATTTTCACGTAAAAATGTTTTCAGCGGAAAATATTTTCAGGAAAAATGACTTCCCTGAAAATATTTTCCGACATAAACCATTTTACGTCGAAGTAAACGGAGCCTTAATTCAAAATTTTTAAATTTTATTTAAACTTTAATATTTTTTAAACAATTTAAACATAATCGCAACTCTTTTTTCTCTTATTATATGCTATTTTGAATTCAGGTAAGTAAAATAGAGAAAACAAAAAAGAAAAAAAAATGAGGAGATTGAGCAAAGGAGACGTACCTACCACTTCAATCGGGAAATGGCCGTGCTGCACGAGAAGCTCAAAATGGTGAAACACAGAGAACACCATCGCCGGCATGGGCCACAGCGATGCCACCGGAATATTCCTCCGGTTCCCAACTCCGATTGCCCAAGCCAGATAAGTGTCAGCCACGATAGCTGTCGCCGGCGGCTCAAGGCGGTCCAGGAGTTCCTCAAAGGGCGATTCCATCTTCGTGTTTACGGCTTCCACGAAGGCGGGCCAGTCTTTGCCGCGACCCAGCTCGGAAGGTATGACATTGGGTATGGTGGCGAAGCGAAAGTTAGCTGGCTTAGGGTCTGAGCCGATGAAGCCAAGCCACTCTTCGGTGACTAAGAAGGTAACGAGAATGTGTTGGGGCCTTTTCAAAGCTAGGAGCTTGCAGAGGTTCATCATGGCGTTGATGTGGCCTCGACCGGGATAGGGCATGGCCACCACATGGCAGACAGTGGGTGGATATGTTTTGGTGGAATCCATCTCCTGATGTAAGATCGTTTACCGTCGATGGAAGGCACCTTTAATGGGACAAACAAACCCTAGAACAGGACGAAGTGAGGTGAGAATAGCTCTGAAGTCTGAAGCAAGGGCGTGGATGTACGAAAGATGTCGTGCTTCTCTGAACATTATATGTATAGGCTTTTCCAGCTACCGAGATAGTACGGTGCAGTGTAGTTAATTCAAGTCTTTTTATTTTCTGCATTTGTAATAAAAGATAGGCCTTTCTAAAAGAAACTTAAGAAAGGCCCTATCTTTTAGCATTTTGCAAAAGATACCATGAATGAAAATTACCCTTCTTGATTTTTTGTTCTCTTATTTTGAACACTTAAACCCAAGGCTTTGTTTGACAACATGTGGTTATTGTACATGTGGATACTGTTTGGGTTTTTTTGTCAAAGTGTAAAAAGATAATTTTACCCTCAATTTTTTCCCTAAAAAAATCGAACTCCTCTACATCCTTGAATCAGTCAGATTTGGGGCTTCGTTTGCCGAGGAGTTGGGAGGACACAAAGTTGCTTTGGGTGACAAGCAAAAAGGGGCCAGAGTCAAGTCGTCGAGTGAGTGGATACGGTCGAAGGGGGCACGAAAGGTAGGCACGGTGAGGATGGGGATGGTCGAGAACCCCCTCTTCGATTTCTTCTTCAAGGCCTCGATCACTGACTTCCGCGACCTACCATGGCTCTTTCGGAGTTGAGGAGTCACCGTCAATTTTTACGACGAAGAGACATAGGACGAGTTGAAGCTGCTGCTCCCGTTGTGGTCCAAGTCCAATGTGCCCAAAACAGGGATTTCCAGAACGCCTCTTGGGGACGTGTCGTCGTCGTCAGAAAGTTCTAACTTTTAAATATCAACATGTGGTTCTTGTTCTGACTCTGGCTCTGGCTCTTGCTCTGTTTCTATTTTTGGGTTTTCCTCTATTTTGCCTCTGTTTGTCTCTACATGAGCCATAACATTAACACGAAAGAGCAGCTTCAACAATGGAAAACTCGGACCCTTTGTTTGGTTTCCGAGAAAACAAAGGGAAAGAAAACTAAATGTTGCTCTTCAACAACCCCAATAGTTATATTAAACATTGTTTCAGTTTCAGAGACTTTTGCTTCCCCACCTTTTTTTTTTTTTTTTTTTCTTTTTTTTCTATCGTTCGGGTGTGATGGGTGTTAGTGTTGGTTTGGTGACGATTTGAGGATGGATTTTGAAGAGTGAAAGAATGGGTTTAGAGAGAGCAATTATGAGATTTAAGAGAGAAAGATTGGTTGGGAGTTGGAGAAAATTGAGGGAGGAGAGAGTGGCGGCGACTCTGGCCACTATGTGCACCACCAACGGTGCGATGGGTAAGTGGGGAAGGTTCAGAGAGAGATGAACGCGTTTGGTGAAGAAATTTGGTAGGGAAAGAAAGAGGTATTTCGGTCATTTCGCATAATGGGTGTACTTTGTAGATTTTTTAAGAAAAAGACAAAAAATATACGGTAACTACCTACACAGTAACAACGCCAACCCCGTTGTCAAACACCACCTAAATTTACTGTTGAGCTTCAAAATGACACCGTTTTTAAAACGGTTATTTTAGGCATTAAATGATTCAAAGTGAGAGTAAACAAAAAATTCGGAAGGGTAAGTAAGAAAAATTTTCGTTCATAAGTATCTTGTACAAATTGTTGGAAGATTGGGGCTTTACGAAGTTTTCCATACTATTTTGTATTCCCTAAAACGCTGTCATCTCCTTGCTTATAATATTTTAGAGCAAGTGATTAGGTTTTGTTATTCTTGATTTTGGACATTTTTTTTTTCAAATGAATAAAAGGATAAAAAAATAAAAAAAAAGGAAAAACATTTTTTAAGTTGAAACATAGATTTACAAACTCTGGTTATTCCATAATTATTGAATTTGTTTGGAATTTGAACTTCATTTTGTGAAAGCCCTCCCAACCGAGCTTCCCATGCTACAGAAAGTGTCACATACAAGAATGGACAGAAAGTCCAGAAATTTGCTTAATGCTTGTGGCAATATGAGATCTCACTTATAAAAGCATCGATGCTAGCATCCGTTGATCCACCTTTCTGTATTGCCTGCCCACAAATCTTTTGAAGCTCTCTTGCTTTCCTTCTCAGTTCTTTCCCCTCATCACTTTCCGAATCCATAAACCCCTTCACAAGCCTCGCAATCTCTTCTCTTCCCACCAAATTTTCCGACTCCACCTCTTTCTTCACTCTCCACCCAATCTTCCAATCTTCCACAACCACCTTACTGTTTGTCACCTGATCCCAGTATATGGGAAAAGTAAGCATCGGCAAGCCGGCAAATACAGCCTCGGAGGTGGAATTCCACCCACAATGCGACCAAAATCCGCCTATGGAAGGATGGCAGAGCACCCTCAATTGATCACACCACGGAACCAGCAAGCCCATTTCCCCACAGAGCTCGTTAATCCGAGAAGTCTCCCCACGAGTCACCCAGAAGAATCTAACGCCGCTATCACGCAATCCAGCAGCAATCTCCTCCATCTGAGCATTTGAAACTGAATGCAGACTTCCCTGTGAGACGTACAGAACAGAGCCTCTGGGCTGCAAATCTAGCCATTCTAAGTAGCTGGCGTCAGTACCGGAGCTTTTTGCAGAGGAATTTTCTTCAAGCTTGAAGTAAGGTATGGTAGGGCCGATATGATATATTGGCACTGCAACATTTTGTTTCAAAGCATCGATGACTTGGGCTTCAAGCTCGTACACAGAAGGTAAGAGAAGACAATGTGCTTTGGGCACCCACGAGACGGCTTCTAGCGCTCTATGCAATACTTTTAGGCCTTTCCCATATAAACACGTCGGAAGGTCTGCTATCCGTGTTGAAGAAACTCCGGGGATATAGTCCACATGCTCGTCTCCAATTGCTGAAAGAACCAAAATATTTCCGTTCAGTATGGAAAGATTTAGTGCATCCAGCAAATGAAATGTGGTAATCTAGTAATGTTCTCGTATCCAGTATCCACAAATGGTTGTGCACTAAAGTCATCATAAATATCTATGATGCCGAAAATTTCACTGTCGTAATTCATTTCATCATAATCTATTATACCATTCAATGCGCTTATAATATTGCTTAGTCCAAACTATTATAAGATATCAAGATATTTATATATATATATATATATATATATATATATTAATCAATTTAAAAGTTCAAATCAGATTTGAATCTAATTTTATTATATTAATCACAATTTTTTATAATACTTCTTCCATAGGGGACTTTTTTTTTTTTTTTTTTGGCGCTTACAATCAGCAACTTTTTTTTTAAATTTTTTATAGAGAAATAAAAAAATGCCATTGAAGAACAACTATATAAAGTCTAAACTATACTCTTTTGCTGCGGATTTGAATCCACCAAAACGGAGCAGCATGCAGTAAGCCACGTAGAGAGGATAATGTTACTATACGTACAGCTGTTTAGCTTGGTCCTCATCCGACAATACAACAACTATTACAATTTCGATATCTTTTTGTTGGCTTATAGCAGCTGACCAAAAAGATAAAAATAAATAAATAAATAAAGTTGTTTGTTGATAGACTTAAAAATAATCTTTTTGGTTTAATTATTATTTTATTTTCAATCAGACCTTTTTACACTGAAATAAAATAGTCTTACACTAAAAAAATATATGATTATTATGATTACATTTAAATTGAATACACACTTACCAGCAAAATCAACCGGAAAATGGTGGTGTTGAACAAGGAGATCAAAGTGGTGGAACACCGAGTAGACCAACGCCGACATGGTCCAAAGCGAGGCCACGGGAACGTTCCTCTGGTTCCCAATATCAATCGCCCAGTTCATGTAAGTGTCAGCGATCATAATAGTGATTGGGCGCGGCTCAAGCCGATCGAGGAGCTTTTCCACTGGAGCTCTCATCTTCCTCAGAACCTCTTCGTAGAAGCCGGGCGAGTCGGCGCCGCGGCCGACCTCGCTCGGGATCACGTTGGGGACGGTGCTGAAGCGTACGTTGTCAGGCTTGGGGTCAGAGCCGATGAAGCCGAGCCATTCTTCGGTAACAATGAAGGTGATGAGAAGGTCGCGTTTCTTTGAGCTGAGTGACTTGCAGAGATTCATCATGGGGTTGATGTGGCCGCGTCCGGGGGAAGGCAGTGCCACAACGTGGCAAACGGTGGTTGGCTCGGAATTCTTGAGGTCCATTGCAGTTCCTAAAGGTAAAGGCCTAAAACCTTGGTGTAAGCTTCGCCAGAAGCCAGGAGGAGAAAACGAGGCAGAAGGAGGATCAGGACGGAATATAAAGATCAGTATTATTATATTTATGTAGCTGGTGGTGGGCCAATAATGGGCTGGATTTTTTTTCTTTCTATTTGTCGTATCTTTGTATTTAATATTCGTAATGTTTTGTCAATGGCTAAATAAATTAATAGGGATAGGCTGCTTTAAATATTATTTATTTTAATTTTATTTCTGCTATTAAAAAAAAAAATTGTGCAAATCACATTTTTAAATAACACATTATTTTTATAGAATAAATTTTTTAAAAAAAATTAAGTTAATTTTTTTAAAAAAATCTGTTCTTAAATTAATAGGGATAAAAGAAGCAGCATTATTGTGAAATGTCTTATCACTTTTTTGTATTCATTTTTGTATTATTGTGAAATGTCTTTTCAATTATTGTGGAATCAAGTAATTGAAAGAATAAGGATAATGTTTTGCAAAATTGGGAAACAACGTGTCGAAGCATAATAATTTGTCTCTTACCAAAACACTCTACAAACTATGGAATGGGAGTATGGGCTCGGCCCACCAAGTTCACAGACGAATCTATAACGCTTGATTTTTTATTTAGCTATACCGGTAGCCCAAGGAAAAGGGGCAACTAAAATGAAAGTACGGAGCTTAGCCTGTCAAGCTCCACCGGACAACTAGCCTGAAAGCGGTGTAATGTAATGTTAAAAAAAAAAAAAAAGGAAGAAGAAGAAAAAAAAATAACACACGTCATGTGGGAACACATAAGATATAATAAAATAATAGACCAATCATAGGTATCATATTATTCCAAAAAATAAAACAAACAATTAATTCCAAAGCATTTGATCACATATTAACAACATCGCCTCCTTCCGAACTTTGTAACAATACAGAGCAAGATAGATTTAGTTGAGAAATGAGCTGCTATTTGATCAAAGCAACCTTAAGTTCTAGAATTAAAGGGCAAAAATTGAAGTGTTAGTTTGTGCAAATTTGCTTTTGGAAAGCTCCTTTGATCGTCATTGATTTCCTCTCAATTAGCAACGACAAATATTAGATGAATATTAGTGACGACGACAATTGCCGTCGCTAATATGTTTAATATTCACCTAGTGTTTAACATAATATATTAATACATATTAACAATGATGGTGTCTTTACTAAAAGAATAAATATTCGTGACAACCTATTGTCGTGTATTAACTAACGAGTTATTGTCAATAACCGCAACCATTTTGGACGGTTATTGCTTTTTAATAACCGCAACCATTTAGGCGATTAGCGGTTATTTTATAACCGACAGTTTGTGGTTATTTAATCCAATAACCGATAGTTTTATAACTACCTTTTTTATATAGGCTTTTGAATTTTTTTTAAAGTGTTTTAGGCCTTTAATGGCCTATTTTTTTTAAGGGTTTAAGGCCAAAATGTTTCAAAAAAAACATGTTTTGAATAAGGCTTTAGCCTAAAACATCACATATCAGACCATTCACAATTAGGGTTGGGTACGGGTCGGTTCGGCGGGTTTTGGCCCGTTCGACCACCCGACCCGTCATCGGTATGAATTTTCAACCCGTAATAGTAATGAAAATATGCAAAACCTGCAGGTATCGGGCGGTTTAGATCGGGTTTCTTTTGTCGGGTTGGTCAGATCTGGTCAGGGACGATGAGAGACAGACTCGGAGAGACTCTCTGCCAACAAACCAGAGGATTTTTTTTTTTTTCATTAGTTGAATCAAGAGGCCAAGTTTTCATGTACAACAGAGGAAAAACATGGAAGAAAAAGCCAGATATGATCTCACTATCAAAGGAAAGAGAGAGAGAAAAGCTTGGATGACGCCGGAATCGTGAGCCTCCGTGAGGCTGTGGAGCCAAATTAAAAGGATGCAACTTTGTCGAGGAGAGAGCAGTAAAAAATATCATTCATGGGTAGATTGAATCGCCCAGCACAGACTTTCATTAGTCCTTGTGACCTTGTCAGACTTTCATTTATTGCCAGGCTGGTGAGTCTAATGACGAGAGCAAGAAATATCATTCATTGGTAGACTGAATAAAAGTTTAACAAGGATCAAATTTTAGTTTAATTAGATAGATATGCATGTACGGTTAGATAAGTATATTGATCCTACGGTTAGATCTAATTTATAGACTAAAGGAGGCAAATAAATATATATATTTTTTGAATTGAGTTTTTTTTTTAACGAATTTAATGTAAATGCACGTCTAGTCAGTGTCTCCTCTCCTTTGCTTATTGCATGTATTTTATTTATTTTTTTCTTAATTGTTTTGGACTTCGAAATTTATATTTTACCCCAAGTGTCACAAGACTCACAACTTATGTTGTATGATGTGCGTGCCAGCTCACATCTCATTAAACAGCACGATTATCTAAGAAATTTTTAAAAACAAAACAACCAAAATGACCTGCAAAGCCAACAACCCACCGCGTCCATGGCCATGAGCACCAGAAGAAGAAGAAGAAGAAGAAGAAGAAGCAGCTCCAGCCTCCAGCTCATTTTGTTCCCTTTCATCGAGAGTGAGAGATCGAGAGATTGAGAGTGAGAGGCTGAGGGTCTTGCGGCTAGTCGAAAATAAGGAGGGTGACTGGGTGAGGGTCTCGCGGCTTCTAGCCAGGTAGGTGAAGGACGGTTGTTCAAAATCAAAAATACTTTTCAGACACTTCTAGGGTTTGTTTAAGGTAAGTGGAATAGCGGGTAGAAACGGGACGAATCAGGTATCCGCATATATTTTTTTTATTAAACCGAGGCCCAACTAGATCCGAGCGAATTTGAGAAATTTCAACCCGTACCCGCGGAAAAAGGCACAAAAACCGCTCGGATCGAGGGCGGTTCGGAGCGGGTTGATCGGATTGGACGGATTCTGCCCACCCCTATTCACAATAGAAGAGTTAAATATCATTTTTATCTAAAATAACTCTTTAAATTAATAAAATACCATTTACATTGGATAAGCTAAAAAAAATGTATAATAAATTTTTTGTTAAATGAGTTAAAAAAAAAATTACATGTAACGGTAATATTGAAAGAGCTATTTCCTTACATTTTCTCACACGTCTGTTTTTTCTCCCACTATCTCCCACAAAATTTTCTTCCCACATTTTTTTTTATTGTTTCACTTGTTTTCTCTTTTTTTTCAAAATTTTCTCATACTATTTCTCTTTCACATCTCATTTTTTTCAAAATTTTCTCATATTATTTCTCTCTCCACATCACTTTTTTCTCAAAAGTTGAAAAAATAAGATATTAAGAAAAATACAATCATTATAAAAATAAAAAAAATAATTAAAATTAAATGATATAGATAAAAATATAACTAATCGGATGTATGATGTCCTTAAAAAGTTATTAACTGAACTAGATAAATTGAGTTTTGAAGAGCTATTTTACATAAAAAATTAGCCAATCCATTGTGAATGCCCTCACATTATATATTTCATATACATATTCATAAATAACCAAAATCCGTTAATCCAAATATAAATGAAAAAATTTAATATATATTTATATTATTTTATATAAATGAAGATAGTTAACAGTTATGACTACCTTGCCTTATCTCCTAAAACCGCTAGCCGTAACCGTCCTAGACGGTTAACGGTTTTTAATTAACCATCCGCAAAACCAATTAGCGGTTAACAGTTAGCGGTTTATGAGATTATAACCGCCCATTTGAGTAGCCCTAACGTGTGCTGGCATTTTAGCTGTGTTTATGATGTATCTTAGTACATATGCTGAAATAGTGGTGTTGAGGGTGACACAATTTTTACTACAAAATATTTTACGAACCGGTGGAACAATCCATAATTAATGAAATAATTATAGTGGCTAACTTATCAATTATATAATCTTAATTATTTCATAAAAAAATTATATGACATTAACTTGAAAATTAGCATGCATCCTCCTGCTAGATCTTCTCCATTTCAAGCTTTGAAGAAACTACTCTACTGCAGGACCTCGAGAAACAATTAAGGCAAAAACATAAAAGAAATGATATGTCCGAAACTCACATGAACATATTGAAATTATTAGTCATAAGCTTCAAATTAATTCATCAATGAAAAATAACACCACAGTTTGCTTAATGACCCTGGCCTTTTGAAACAATATCCCTAATAAAAGCATCAAGATTTGTTTCAGATGACCCTCCCTCAGTAGTTGCACCTTGGCAGGCCTTTTGAAGTTGTTTTGCTCTTTTCCTCATTTCATTCCCCTCATTGCTTTTTTGATCCATTAACCTTTTCACAAGCTCTGAAATTTCTCCCCTTGTCACTAAATTTTCAAATCCCACATCTTTCTTAACCCTCCATCCAACCTTCCAATCCTCAACAATTTGTTTACTATTGGGGATTTGATCCCAAAGTATAGGGAAAGTAAGCATAGGAACACCAGCAAAAGTAGCCTCCAATGTAGAATTCCAACCACAATGTGTCAAAAACCCACCTACTGAGGGATGACACAACACCTTCAATTGGTCACACCAAGGCACCACCATGCCCATATCACCACCACAAGTATCTTCATGCCGACCAGTTTCCCCGCGTGACACCCATAGGTACCTGACACCGCTATCCTGCAGCCCACCTGCAATTTCATCCATCTGGGCGCTTGAAACCGAGAGAAAACTTCCTAATGAGATGTATAAGACAGAATCTATAGGTTGACAATCTAGCCATTGGAGATAGTTGACATCATGAATGTGGCCATATGTTAAAGAAGAATTCTTTTGAAGTTCAAAGTATGGTATGGCAGGGCCAATAGGGTACACCAGAAAAGGAAATTTTGCTTTTAAAGTGTCAATGGCTTCATATTCAAGCTCGCAGACGGAAGTAAATAGAAGATAATGCGCTTTGGACACCAATGAAACACCTTCCAAGCATCTGTGCAATTGTTTGGGATTGGTAACTGGGGGAAGATCTTTAACGCGTGTAGCAGATACTCCCGGAATGTAATCCACAAGCTCATCTCCGTGTTCTTAAGTAAATGATAGAGAAGCAAACAAAACAATTTAAGTAAGAAATTGGCCAAACCACTCCAGAAGAAAGATTATGGAGGGAGGGGAGAGACAAATTAATTACCACCAAAGACATTGGGAATGGTCGTTGAGCACCCAAAAGCCGGTCAAAAGAGGTGGCTGACACCTCAAATAGCATTTGGGGGTGATTGGTTCAACCCTAGCCAAACAAGTTTTCTTTTTATAATTTACTATATATTAACAAAAATGAAAAACGGAAGTTGAATTATACAGATCATTGTTAAAACATTAATTAAACTAGCCTATATAACTTGGGTCATGCACATGTTTTCCAATATAATTTAATTTTTCGAAAATGTCTTTAAAACAATATAAGCAAAAAATATAAATAATAATAATAATAGTAAAAAAAAAATTATAAAACATGCAACCGTTGATTTTTGCCGAATGAAGACAATTGAGTGGATCGAATAAAACAACAACAACAAAAAACATTTATAAAATGCAACTTATTGTCATAGATTTAGCCATCCTAAAATCATTTTATATATTAAATTTTAGTTCTTTTTTATCCTACTCTTTAATAACTATTGTTAGTGAAATTTTTGCACAATTATTAAACTTGTATGCACCCAAATATAAAACTTTTTGAAACTTTTGATCTATTTAACAATTTTAGCCACCCTAAAGCCATTCAAAATATTAAATTTTAGTTAATTATCAAAGAGTTAATTATATTATTATTTAACAATTTTTTCTTTAGTAAATTAGTGATGACCCTTATTAGTGTCAATGGAATATTTAGTCATCTTTTGTCTTCAACAAGGCCAAGCTATGTCCAAAGGGATAGATGTGAACCACGCTTTATAAAACAAAAATCACAAGTTCAAATTACCCTTCTCCTTTCCTTATGTGGAGATATAAAAAAAATATAATAAAAATAAAAATAACACTTTTTCTAATCTTTTTTACTTCTACACAAAGCAAGAAAAAAAATTTACTTTTTTTTTTTTTTTAAGAAAAAGAAAAAAGCGACTGAGATCAGGGAAATAGACGCACCTGACACTTCAATCGGGAAATGGCCGTGCTGCACGAGGAGCTCAAAATGATGCAACACAGAGAATACCGTCGCCGACATGGGCCACAGCGATGCCACCGGAATATTCCTCCGGTTCCCAACTCGGATAGCCCAAACCAGATAAGTGTCAGCCACGATGGCTGTCACCGGCGGCTCAAGTCGGTCCAGGAGCTCCTCAAAGGGCGCTTCCATCTTCGTGCTTACGGCTTCCATGAAGCCTTTGGCGCGACCCAGCTCGGAAGGTATGACGTTGGGTACGGTGGCGAAGCGTATGTTATTCGGCTTAGGGTCTGAACCGATGAAGCCGAGCCACTCTTCGGTTACTACGAAAGTAACGAGAATGTGTTGAGGCCTTTTCAAAGCTAGGAGTTTGCAGAGGTTCATCATGGGGTTGATGTGGCCTCGACCGGGATAGGGCATGGCCACCACGTGGCAGACAGTGGATGGATAAGTTTTGGCGGAATCCATCTCCTAAAGGATATCGTTTACCGTTGACGGAAAGTACCTTTACTGGGACAAACAAACCCTAGAACAGGACGAAGTGAGGTGAGAACAGCTCTGACTGTAAAGGCTTTTCCAGCTACCGAGATGGTGCGATGCAGTGGTGGGTAATTCAAGTCTTTTTATTTTCTGAATTTGTAATAATATTTTGTAGTCCCTAAAACGCCGTCGTCTTCGTACTTAGAATATTCTAGAGCAAATGAACGTGGCTACGCACTAGTGGGTCAATTCGAGAAATACTCGGTTGCAATAAAAAATCCATATTTTAGCCATAAATATCCATGTAGAGATATTTTAGCCATAAATATCCATGTGGAGACAGTGAAAGGAGAATGTGTGGCCTGAAAAGGTCAAAAAAACAAAAAAAAAAACTGATGTAACATTTTTTACATAGGCATTTATGGTCAAAACATGAATATTTATAATCAAAAACATAAATTTTTTATTACAACTAAGCATTTCTCGGGTCAATTAAAAGGTTTTTGGTCCATTGTAGACATTTTTTTTTAATTCAAATGAATAATAGGAAAAAAAAAAGGAGGAAAAACATTTTTTAAGTCTAAACATAAATTTACAAACTCGGGTTATTCCATAACTATTGAATTTGTTGGGAGTTTGAACATCATTTTCTGAAAGCAAGCTTCCCATGCTACAGAAAAATGTCATACAAAATAATGGACACAAGTCCAGAAATTTGCATATGACTTCACTATTTAATCTAATAGCCCTCATTTTTAGTACATAAATGATGAGATAATGGTATTAGTCACATTACTCTCTTTTCTTTTCTTTTTGTCATGTCCAAACAAGAAGAAAAACTCGATCTAGTACCCACCATCTTATAAGGTGTAATACATAACCGATTAAGCTACTTCTTGAAGATATCATGTTACAATTTTTCCTACAAAAATCTTTACAATCTGGATAAATATTTTGCAGAACCAAAGGTTTTTAATACACACAATGAAAATGGTGTTTAACCGAGATTCACATAAACTTCTTGAAATTACCAGTCATAAGCTATAAATTAAAACATCACTGAAAATAACACAACACATCAGCTTAATGATCATGTCCTTTTGAAATATCATTAATAAAAGCATCAAGGTTTGTATCTGATGACCCACCTTCAACAATTGCGCCTCGACAAACCTCTTGAAGTTCTTTTGCTCTTTTCCTCATTTCATTCCCTTCATTGCTCTTTTGATCCATAAACCTTTTCACAAGCTTTGAGATCTCTCCCCTTGTTACTAAATTTTCAAATCCCACATCTTTTTTAACCCTCCATCCAACCTTCCAGTCCTCTACAATCCATTTACTATTTGGGATTTGATCCCAAAATATAGGGAAAGTAAGCATAGGAACACCAGCAAATGCAGCCTCTTGTGTGGAATTCCATCCACAATGTGTCCAAAACCCTCCTATTGAGGGGTGGCACAACACCTTCAATTGGTCACACCAAGGCACCACTAAGCCCATATCACCGCCACAACCATCTCTAAGCCAATCATTTTCCTTGTGTAACACCCACAAGTACCTAACACCACTATCTCGCAGCCCACTTGCAATTTCATTCATTTGGGCACTTGAAACTGAAAGGAAGCTTCCTAATGAAACATACAAAACAGAGCTTGTAAGTTGACAATCTAACCACTGAAAATAGTTGACACCATGAATGTGATCATCTGTTACAAAAGAATTCTTTTGAAGTTGAAAATAAGGTATGACAGGGCCAATAGGATACACCGAAAAAGGAAGTTCTGCTTTTAAAGTGTCGATAACTTTAGCTTCAAGCTCTTGGACGGAAGCGAATAGAAGATACTGCGCTTTAGACACCAATGAAACACATTCCAAGGCTCGATGCAAGGCCTCTCGACCTGCTCCATACATAAAGGTGGGAAGATCTACAATACGCATGGCAGACACTCCTGGAATGTAGTCGACAAGCTCATCTCCTCGTTCTTAATTAAACACATGGCAGAGAAACATACAAAAAGCAATGTAAGTAGGAATTTTGCATTAAAGGTAGCCATACTACTCCAAAGTCAGCCTTCAGGGGGGGCGTCCAAACTACTAACAATGACCTTGGAGATGGTTGAGTACCCCTATGAGATGACTGATCACCTTGAATGGCCTTATGAGGTTGTTCAAGTTCAACTATCGTGGAACAAGTTATTTTACAGTAAAATTGTAATTTCATAAAAGTTCTATATAAAATAAAGGGTGATTTTATTCCAAAGTTGTACATAGATTTATAAGCTCATTGAGAAACTTCACTTACTCCTATTTTACATGTTTTTCATTTACATTAACACAAAATTCTAATGCTAAGGGGTGAAAAAATAGGCTTGACTTTAATTGGTTCGACTCCTCTTTCATATTTTTATAATTCCGAATAAAAAATGTGGTTCTCTCCTTAATCATCGTAAAAATTTACACTTTTTCTAAAATTTTTACTTCTAAAGAAAGCAATAAAAATTTACTCATTGTTCTATTCTTTTTTCTCTCGAGTCTTGACGTTGGGACTCGGCTTCTGGACCACGTGACTATCGCCATCAGTCTATTCTTATCTTATTGTTTGGGAGGATATATTTTTTTTTATTTGAGTATGTTTGAGATAATTTTCGAAAAATAAAAATTTTCAGTAAAAAAATATTTTTTTGACAAAAAATTTATTTTTAAACTTTTATTAAAGAGCATTTGGACCATTTGAGCATTTTTAAACTTTTAAAAGGGCTATCAATTAGTTTTATTAAACCAACAAATTTACTTTTTAATGTTAAACACGTTTTTAAGCCCTTCAAATTAACCCTGCCCCAACACTCATCTTAACTCAAAATTTTTAAACTTTATTTAAAATTTAATATTTTTCAAACAATTTAAGCATAATAACAACTCTTTTTTCTCCATATTATATGCAATTTTGAATTTAAAATAGAGAAAAGAAAAAAAATGAGGAGATTGAGCAAAGGAGACGTACCTGACACTTCAATCGGGAAATGGCCGTGCTGCACGAGAAGCTCAAAATGGTGAAACACAGAGAACACCATCGCCGGCATGGGCCACAGCGATGCCACCGGAATATTCCTCCGGTTCCCAACTCCGATTGCCCAAGCCAGATAAGTGTCAGCCACGATAGCTGTCGCCGGCGGCTCAAGGCGGTCCAGGAGTTCTTCAAAGGGCGATTCCATCTTCGTGCTTACGGCTTCCACGAAGCCGGGCCAGTCTTTACCCCGACCCAGCTCGGAAGGTATGACATTGGGTATGGTGGCGAAGCGAAAGTTAGCTGGCTTAGGGTCTGAGCCGATGAAGCCAAGCCACTCTTCGGTGACTGCGAAGGTGACGAGAATGTGTTGGGGCCTTTTCAAAGCTAGGAGCTTGCAGAGGTTCATCATGGCGTTGATGTGGCCTCGACCGGGATAGGGCATGGCCACCACGTGGCAGACAGTGGGTGGATATGTTTTGGTGGAATCCATCTCCTGATGTAAGATCGTTTACCGTCGATGGAAAGCAGCTTTAATGGGACAAACAAACCCTAGAACAGGACGAAGTGAGGTGAGAATAGCTCTGAAGTCTGAAGCAAGGGCGTGGATGTACGAAAGATGTCGTGCTTCTCTGAACATTATATGTATAGGCTTTTCCAGCTACCGACATAGTACGGTGCAGTGTATTTATTCAAGTCTTTTTATTTTCTGCATTTGTAATAAAAGATAGGCCTTTCTAAAAGACACTTAAGAAAGGCCCTATCTTTTAGCATTTTGCAAAAGATACCATGAACGAAAATTACCCTTCTTGAATTTTTGTTTTCCTCTTATTTTGAACACTTATACTTTAACAACGGAGTTTGCATGGTTACTGTATGTGGATATTGTTTGGGTTTTTTTGTCAAATGTAAAAAGATGATTTTATCCTCAATTTTTTTCCTAAAAAAAACTAGACTCCTCTACCTTTCTGAATCAATCAAATTGAGACTTCGTTTGCCAAGGAGTTGAGAGGACGCAGAGTCGCTTTGGGTGACAAGCAAAAAGGGGTAAGAGTCGAAGTCGTCGAGCGAGTGGATACGGTCGAAGGGGGCACGAAAGGTAGGCACGAAGAGGATGGGGATGGTCGAGAACCTCATCCTCGATTACTTCTTGAAGGCATCGATCACTGACTTTCAGTGCGACCCACCATGGCTCTCTCGGAGTTGAGGAATCACCATTGGTTTTTGTGATGAAGAGACACAAGACGAGTTGAAGCTACTGCTCCCGCTATGGTCCGAGTCCAATGTACCCAGAACAGGGATTTCCAAAACGCCTTTTGGGGACATGTCGTCATCATCAGAAAGTTCCAACTTTTAAATAGCAACATGTGGTTCTTGTTCTGACTTTGGCTCTGGCTCTTTGGGTTTTCCTTTGTTGCGCCTTTGTTTGTCTCTACATAGGCCATAATATTAATAGGAAAGAGCAGCTTCAGCAATGGAAAACCCAGACCCTTTGTTTGGTTTTCGAGAAAACAAAGGGAAAGAAAACTAAACATTGCTCTTCAATAATCCCAATAGTTATATGAAACACCATTTTAGTTTCAGAGACTTTTGCTTCCCCACCTTTTTTTTTTATTTTTGATTTTTTTTTTTTCTTATCATTCAGGTGTGATGGGTGTTAGTGTTGGTTTGGTGACAATTTGAGGATGGATTTTGAAGAGTGAAAGAATGGGTTTAGAGAGAGAAATTATGAGATTTAAGAGAGAAAGATTGGTTGGGAGTTGGAGAAGATTGAGGGAGGAGAGAGTGGTCGACGACTTTGGCCACTGTGTGCACGGCCAGCGGTGCGGTGGATAGGTGGGGAAGGTTCAGAGAGAGATGAACGTGTTTGGTGTTTGGTGGAGAAAGAAATGGGTATTTTGGTCATTTCACATAATGGGTGTACTTTGCTTGTAGATATTTTAAGAAAAAGACAAAATATATACAATAACTACCTGCACAGTAACAACGCAAACCCTGTTGTTAAACACCACCTAAATTTACTGTTTTGAGCTTCAAAATGACACTATTTTTAAAACGGTTGTTTTGGGCATTAAATGGTTCAAAGTGAGAAGAAACGAAAAATTAGGAAGGATAAGTGAGAAAAATTTTCATTTATAAGTATCTTGTACAAATTGCTGGAAAATTGGGGCTTTATGAAGTTTTCATACCATTTTGTATTCCCTAAAATGCTGTCGTCTCCTTGCTTATAATATTCTAGAGCAAGTGGACGTGGCTATGTAATTGTGGGTCGATTAAAAGGTTTTGGTCCATTCTGATTTCTGGACAATTTTTTTTTTTTCTTCCAAATGAATAAAAGGAAAAAAAAAAAACGAAAAACATTTTTTAAGTCGAAACATAGATTTACAAACTCTGGTTATTCCATAATTATTGAATTTGTTTGAAATTTGAACTTCATTTTTCTGAAAGCCCTCCCAACCGAGCTTCCCATGCTACAGAAAGTATCATACACAAGATTGGACAGAAAGTCCAGAAATTTGCTTAATGCTTGTGGCAATATGAGATCTCACTTATAAAAGCATCAATGCTAGCATCCGTTGATCCGCCTTTCTGTATTGCCTGCCTACAAATCTTTTGAAGCTCTCTTGCTTTTCTTCTCAGTTCTTTCCCCTCATCACTTTCCGAATCCATAAACCCCTTCACAAGCCTCGCAATCTCTTCTCTTCCCACCAAATTTTCCGACTCCACCTCTTTCTTCACTCTCCACCCAATCTTCCAATCTTCCACAACCACCTTACTGTTTGTCACCTGATCCCAGTATATGGGAAAAGTAAGCATCGGCAAGCCGGCAAATACAGCCTCGGAGGTGGAATTCCACCCACAATGAGACCAAAATCCGCCTATGGAAGGATGGCAGAGCACCCTCAATTGATCACACCACGGAACCAGCAAACCCATTTCCCCACAGAGCTCGTTAATCCGAGAAGTCTCCCCACGAGTAACCCAGAAGAATCTAACGCCGCTATCCCGCAACCCAGCAGCAATTTCCTCCATCTGAGCATTTGAAACTGAATGCACACTTCCCTGTGAGACGTACAGAACAGAGCCTCTGGGCTGCAAATCTAGCCATTCTAAGTAGCTGGCGTCAGTACCGGAGCTTTTTGCAGAGGAATTTTCTTCAAGCTTGAAGTAAGGTATGGTAGGGCCGATATGATATATTGGCACTGCAACATTTTGTTTCAAAGCATCGATGACTTGGGCTTCAAGCTCGTACACAGAAGATAAGAGAAGACAATGTGCTTTGGGCACCCGCGAGACGGCTTCTAGCGCTATGTGCAATACTTTTAGGCCTTTCCCATACAAACACGTCGGAAGATCTGCTATCCGTGTTGAAGAAACTCCGGGGATATAGTCCACATGCTCGTCTCCAATTGCTGAAAAAACCAAAATATTTCCGATCAATACGGAAAGATAAGATGATTATAGACATATGCTGCATATAGTCATCATCTGTTGGACCATATTTTCCAGCAATTATCCTCGGATAGGATCCTCGGCCACAAAATCCTCGGCTCTAGGGCATACTATGGATCCTCAGCAAAGCATCACCAGCTGCTACCAAACCCCTATAAAAGGGGTCTTTCACATTATTATTCGGTACATTCTTTACACACTCTCTTACCCTCTCTTGTATAGTTATCTAAATACCAATTTCTAACAGTTTGGTATACTCGACCTTTATATGATCGTTGATTTATACATCAGAGAGTCTTTTAGGCGTCAAGCCCGAAGACCCTTTGACGCTCTTGCCATTTTATAGGAGATCAAAGGCCAATAATCAAAGACATCTTGAAGAACAGAGATCACACCATTTGGAGATTGTTACACGGGCAAATTGTATTCTAACATCTATGATGCCAAAAATTTCATTGTAATTCATTTCATCATAATCTATTATACCATTCAATGCTTATTGCTTGGTCCATAATATTATAAGATATCAAGATATATATATATATATATATATATATATATATATATTACTCAATTTAAAAGTTCAAATCATATTTGAATCTAATTTTATTATATTAATCACTATTTTTTATAATACTTCTTCCATGGGGGACTCTTTGTTTTTTTTTTTTTTTTTGGCGCTTACAATCAGCAACTTTTTTTTTAAATTTTTTTATAGAGAAAAAAAAAAAAAAATCGCCATTGAAAAACAACTCTATATATGGTCTAAGCTATACTCTTTTACTTGCGGGTTTGAATCCACCAAAACGGAGCAGCATGCAGTAAGCCACGTGGGTGGAGAGGATAATGCTACGTACAGCTGTCTAGCTTGGTCGTCATCCGACAATACAACAAGTATTACAATTTCTATATCATTTTTTGTTGGCTTAGAATCCGTGATCTCTTAATTTTCTCTTGAAATAGCAAAATCTGTTTTTGTTATTTTAACGGCCCACCTTTTTATATAGCGCTTTTCAAACCTCTACTTTAACAATAATCTTTTACTATTTTATTAAAATATTATTTTCATAAATTTGTTTATTCTTTTGTTTTAAAATATTTTATTAAGGGTTGAGGACGGCTGGGGAGCTTCACTTCATGCGCTCTCCTCGGTTCACAGCCTCTGAACTAGCATGGCTTGTGGCACTTTTCGAGTTAAGACCTTGGGTGGCGTGTTCGATTAAGAGCTTTGTTGAAGGAAGGTGAGATTGCCATTGTGAGGTGAGGAAGGGTTTGCGATTGTTAAATCGATTCGATGGAGGGTTGCGGAGCGGCGCCGAACTCGTCGACAGATTGCAGTGGAGGAGCTGGCGTTTTAGACTCCATGGCACAGGTCGTCGAACTCGAGAAGTCGATGAAAGAAATTTGGCGTTTTTATTGATGCAGGTCATGAGCCACTCGATTTCCTCGCATAAAATTGGAGGAATTTGAATCCATTTTGGTTAGGTTGGGGCCGTTGGAGTTGGATCGGCCAACTCACCTCCTTAATGGCGGAGAGATATGGCGTTGAGAGAGGAAAGAAAGGAGAGGAAAAAAAAAAAAAATCTGAAGGGCTGGAAGAAAAAAAGGAGAAATGGAGAGAAAAAAAGGAGGAGGAGAAAATATAGTTGTTTAATGAATGAAGAGGAATAGTAAATGTTAAATATGAAGAATCTTCATCTTGTTAAGTTTTTGGTTAAAATAGAGAGGCTGAAAAGTGGGGTTTTAGGCTTTTTTATTAAATTGGCTCTTCAAACTAACCAAAATTGGGTTTGAAGAGCCTGCAGTGAGTGCTCTTATAGCAGCTGACCAAAAAGATATAAATAAATAAATAAAAGGTTATAAAGTGAAAGTCACAATTTCAAATCTCCTCTCCTTATTATATGTTTACTGTGTGGACATATATAAAAAAAAGATATAAATAAATAAATAAGAAAAAAATATAAAAAAACCTTCTAAATTATTAATCGTTTATAATTTAACCCTAATGTTCAAAAAGTAACCATCCAAACTATAAAAATATAACAAAAATGTTACTTATTTTTTTATATTTCTATAATACTCATATTTTTTTAACAAATAAAATAATAAAATAATTGTAAAAAAAAAAAAAAAAACCAATGAGCTAATAAATTAAAAAAAGTTTTTTGAAATAAATAAATATTTGCCCATTGATTTTTTTATGCGTTTTTCTTTTTTACAATTATTTTATTTATTAAAAAAATAAGAATATTATAGAAATATAAAAAAATAAGTAACATTTTTTGTTACATTTTAGTAATTTAAAGAGTTACTTTATTATTTTTCAATATTAAATAGTTAAATTGTAAACCATTGATAATTTGGAATGTTTTTTTATATTTTTTTCAATAAATAAAGTTGTTTGTTGATAGACTTAAAAAAAATCTTTTTGGTTTAATTATTATTTTAATTTCAATCATACCTTCTTACACTGAAATAAAATAGTCTTACACTAAAAAATATATATATATTATTATGATTACATTTAAATTGAATACATACTTACCAGTAAAATCAACCGGAAAATGGTGGTGTTGAGCAAGGAGATCAAAGTGGTGGAACACCGAGTAGACCAACGCCGACATTGTCCAAAGCGAGGCCACGGGAACGTTCCTCTGGTTCCCAATATCAATCGCCCAGTTCATGTAAGTGTCAGCGATCATAATAGTGATTGGGCGCGGCTCAAGCCGATCGAGGAGCTCTTCCACTGGAGCTCTCATCTTCCTCAGAACCTCTTCGTAGAAGCCGGACGAGTCGGCGCCGCGGCCGATCTCGCTCGGGATCACGTTGGGGACGGTGCTGAAGCGTATGTTGTCAGGCTTGGGGTCAGAGCCGATGAAGCCGAGCCATTCTTCGGTAACAATGAAGGTGATGAGAAGGTTGCGTTTCTTTGAGCTGAGTGACTTGCAGAGATTCATCATGGGGTTGATGTGGCCGCGTCCGGGACCAGGCAGTGCCACAACGTGGCAAACGGTGGTTGGCTCGGAATTCTTGAGGTCCATTGCAGTTCCTTAAGGCCCTAAATTAACCTTGGTGTAAGCTTCGCCAGAAGCCAGGAGGCGAATACGAGGCAGAAGGAGGATGAAGAGATTATAAAGATATGTAGAAATGCTAGAGATCCGGAAAATTTTCCCGAAATTTCGTTGCCGACTGACGTGGTTGTAGTTAAGTAAACTACAGTTAAGTTTTTTGATTAATAAAAAATAAACCTCACTCACCCACCCACTCCACCCACTGACCCACGCATGCCCTATCCACTGTAATAAAAAAAAAAAAAAAAAGGTTGAGAGAGAGAGAAAGAAAGGAAAGAGAGAGAGATTTGGGTGATTCAAGAATGCGCATTCGCTAATTGAAGAGAGTGAAGCTTTAGGAGACAAAAGCGTGGGAGAGCAATGATTCGAAGTAAAAAAAAAAAAAGCACCCAGCTGTAATACTCTCAACAAAGGAAAAGCTAGAGAGTACAGTAAAATAACACTAGCTTTTTGTGCTTGTAGTCTCACTGTGTTTTTCTTTTTTATGAGGATTTTAGGAAAATTCAAGTCCTCCGTTGGACTTTTCAGTCTGGATTCAAAGATCTCTCCCTCTACCAAAAGAATGTATAAGAAAGAGCAAAGAATATCGGATTTCTCTCTCTCTCTCTTCTTCCTGGTCTTTGTATTCTCAATTCAGGAAAATGTTCGGGATACTTAGCAGCTCTCTTATTATATCTACGTAGCTGGTGGTGGGCCAATGGGCTGAAATTTTCTTTCTCTTTTCCGCCTTCAGTATGGGAAGCAGCCTATTTGTAGTATCTTTGTATTTAATATTCATTATGTTTTGTCAATAAGAGATAATTCAATTGGTTGGGATCAGCGAAAATCATTAATTCGAATCTCTCTCTCCCTCTTATGTGGACATATCAAAAATATATATATTCATTTTGTTTTGTCAATGGCTAAATAAATTAAGAGAAATGCTATCTACGGGTGTTGTCGGTCTTCTCACAATTACAATTATGATATAATTTTTAAAATTATTAATAAATTACAAATTAATAATAATTTTAAAAATCACATTATAATTGAGAAAAAAGAATTATCTCTAATTTGTTTGAACTAGAGCGGATTTAATCCTTGTATTATTAAGGGAATAACTGTCCAAAAAAATTTGTTGGACAATTATGCTCCTGATAATACAAAGACTAGATCTCATCTAGTCCAAACAGATTAGAGAAGATCTCAATCTATAATTGAAGGGATATCAAAATATACATTAAAAGAATACCTGACATTTATCATAAATTAGTAGGGATTGAAGAAGCAGCATTATTGTGAATTGTCTTATCATTTTTTTGTATTCTTGTAAATCAAATAATTGCAAGATTAAGGATAATATTTTTCAAAAGAGAAAACCTTAAATCTAGACAATCTGTAAAATACATCTTTTACAGCATTCAATGAAGCATTGCCACTTATGCAAGTTACAAACTTAAAAAATAGTAACACATTCACCTGATTTTGAACTCACATACAAAGCCACAACACTGCCTACACAGAGATCAAAGCCACAGACCAAAGCCATTGTCGCCCATCACTGTCAACGCAGCCGGCCTCTGCCCAGCATCACCGTGGAGTCATCTTCTCCGGCGACGAAGCCATTTTTCCGGCATTATTTTTTTCGGCGTTAGGATGATAAAATCCTCTAAGGGTTAACCTCTCCTCCTAAGTTTTAGATTTGAATCCAAAAATGATTTTTATAGTATTAGAAACGATTTTTGTGGCATTAAAAACGGAATTTGGGCATTAGAAATGAGTTTTTTAGGCTGGATTTTGTGGGTTTTTTGAGTTTTCCACCGGATGTGGTGCTGAGCAGCTAGATCCCCGGCGGAAGAGAGAGGAAATCGTGGAAGAGAGAAGGGGAAGAGGTGGAGGAGCCATGATGCTGTTCGCCGGAGCTCGCTCGCGCCGGTCCTCACCGCCCATGCCTGGGTCTGACGAGACCCATAAGACCCGCGCTATTCTCCAAACCCACGCCAGCGGAAGAGAGAAAATCGTGGTTCGCCAAAGCTCCCATTCTCAAGACCCACGCCGTCGGAAGAGAGAGAAGATCGTGGGTCACCAGAGCTCACCCTGATTCAGACGAGAAAATTAAAAAGACAAGAAAATGGAAACGGACCTGTTGGGGATCGGAGTTGGATTGATCATGGCCGGTGCGAATGATCTGCCGAGGAGGTTGACGGGAGAAATCATCTTCCATCTTCTTCTTGGATATGCTGGCGTGGGTCTATGGCTAGACTCCGGCGTGGGTCTGGCGAGGCCCACGGTGTGGGTTTTGCCAGACCCAGGCAGGGGTATTTTAGTCATTTTATTTTGGGGGTTGATTTGCTAGTTTTGTCTTATTTTAATTTTTTATAATTGGTTATGTATTAAAATGAGATTGGGTGTTGTAAAAAGCACATTTTGCAGATGATCTGTACCTAGGAGCTCTCTTTACAAAATTGGGAAAAAACGTGGAAGCGTAATAATTTGTGTCCCTTACGAAAACACTCTACAAACTATATGGAATGGGAGTATGGGCTCGGCCCACCAAGTTCACAGACTAATCTATAACGCTTGATTTTTTATTTACCTATACCGGTAGCCCAAGGAAAAGAGACAACAAAAATGAAAGTACGGAGCTTAGCCTGTCAAGCTCCACTGGACAACTAGCCTAAAAGCGGCTCCAAAAGGACAAGCTAGCTCACCAAAATCCAATATTCCGTGAAGCATACGTCTAGAAAGAAAATTCCATATTACGCCAACTCCATTCTCTATGGAAAGCGATGAATGTACCCTCTCAAGAAAGATAATTTGCTAAAGAGAGTGGAACAAAATCACTCACACATATTACACAATACTTCTCTTTCAAACCGTCTGTCGGTCATTCTCCTTTGAAAACAGTTTTGAGAGGTGAAAGAAGCACATCTGCTTCCTCCTTTTCTCCCCTTCCCCTTCTACTCGTCACTCCTACACTCCTCTCCTTCCGATTTTTTTTTTTTTTTTGGTAGGCATTTTTCGGCTAGATTAACAACTTCGTCATCTCCGCTATGCATCCATACACCATTTACTATGTTGTGCCATTCATCTTTTCTCCGGTCGTTGCTTGTTGGTTGTTTGTTAATGTTTTTTGTTTTGAATGAAGAGCTTCTTCTCTTTAGGTCTACCCTCATGAGTAAAGAGTAATAATTAGATATGATGAGTTATTTCTCACGGCCTGTATAATTAAGTGTGAAAGGTTTTCTCTTGTGGCCTACTATAAATAAATTTTGTTATGAAATTTAGCCACACATGTCTTAGATCTATTCTACTCGGAGCAGATATGCTCTTTAGCAATATTTGTATATAGGTAAACGGAAAATTGATGTTATAAATAGCACTTGATTATAATAATTTTTGTTTGTATTTATGACTTTGTAATCTTATAGCGTGTAACTATGATTTTTGCAGAACCTTATGCTGTGTTGTAAAAGCTTTTTGCTCGGCACTGTAAAAACTTTATACTCGTAATCTTTAATCAATGAAATCAACATAGTTCCGTTCAAAAAAATAGACAACCACCCGCACAATTAAAAGTCAAATTAATAGCTGTTTCACAACAATTTTCTTATGAAGGCACACAACATAAATGGTATCTAGTCTATAAAAGGTCGGTAGAAGGCTATACACAAGTATGTTTTCCGCCAACTGAATTAATTTGAAGCACACCGATTTTAAAATTTGCAAATATTCTTACCTTTTTTTTTTTTTATATCAATCAAATTTACTATAGTTTCGGTTCACTCCATCTATCAAGTCGTTTCACAAACACACAAGATAAGAGTTTTGACTTTGAGTATGTGATCCCCATGTAATTAAATAGTCCAGAGATCAGTTCTCATCAGCCGGCCGTGGCCGGAATGATGATTTTTGCTGCATTCATTTCATTTCATTGTGGCTTTGGAGAATGTTAGGGAGGAAAAGTCTTTGGAGATCGGGTGAATGAGAAGTTTTGGCTGAGGGTCGACGGAGAAGAATGGTGAATGAAAATTTCGACTAACGTGTCGCATTCTAGTCCGTCCATTCAAATGGCCGACCACCACAGAATCCCCTTTGTAGGGCTGTCTGAATTACAATCAACCGTAGGAGATATTGCATGATTGCTTTTTCTTTTTTCTTTTTTACTTTAAAATAAAACAGATAGATATGTTCTTGCAAGTTGAGAGTTCAGTTGAAGGCCGGTGCAACTAGTGACAAAACCACGCCATACACATGATTGAACATCACGTGGGTTCAGATCCCAGAAGGTTTTTTATTATTATTATTATTTTTATTATTTTTTAATTCCCCTATAGAAGAAGTTTGTATATTACTCATGTAAAAAATTTCTTTGAATTGAGTTGAGTTGGAGAAAATTATATAAATTTTCTATAAAAGATCAATGTGTTCTTTAAGCATGTAAATGCTTTTATAATAACAGATTAACAGTAAAAGAGATAGAAAAAATTATATTAAAAACACATGTATTTTTCACATATTAATTATTAGGGTTTAGGGTTTAGTATTTTTCACGTGTATTTTTCACATTTCTACTAAAAATTCGATTATTTTCACATATTATCAAATAAGTTACGATTTTTTGTTTGAATCACTTAAGAAGCGAGCTATGAACTAGATTAAAACGTCTTGATAATCTAATAAGCGAGCAGACGATATTTTACGATCCCACATGACATAAGTGCAAATAACATCTCCTGGGATTGAAAATATTTCAATCAATATTATGAAGAAAAACTTTGTGCATCGCCGACAATGCCATCACCATCCATCATTTTCTTCAAAAACACCACAAAAAGTTTGGAGCACACTCGATAAGTCACTATACGTAGTGACCACCTAAATATTGGAAAGAAGCAAAAGGCCCCCAATAAAAAGTGGAGCTGAAAAAGTGCCTCACAAAATATCTTCGAAAACTTTACATCAGCGGTAGATAATGGCTGCCTTCTGCCATATTCTATAAGGTATTAATACCATTGCCCACGTTTTATCACACCATTGATATGAAAAAAGAAAAAAAAAGAAAAGAAAAAAAAAGGCGCTAATCTAATCAGCAAATCACTCAACCTTCACAATCACACCTTAATTGGATTATCTTCAACTTAATTTGCATCTGTTATTAATCAAATCATCGATCTTCGTATTTGATCAGGGCCCTTCACTTCAGTCTTATGTCAAGAAATCACTTTCTGATGTGAGAAATGTGATTATACGACTACAACATTGATTGATCAATAAATGCTTGTCACATTCAAAAGAAAGTCATTAATTCTTCACTTTGGATGATCACCATGTGGCATGTGCTATATGCTGCAACTTGGTATTGATCGATTGGTGTCCTTTCCATAGCAGTTGAGCCTTCTGGATCCTGGTATATTTTCTGGCAGTAGCAGACTTTCAGCAGCCTCAAGAAAGACACCATACGGCATACATAATTAAAGAGGCCCATAAAGTGGGGGAAAGAGAAAGACGGGGTCAAAAAATGTTGATGAACATAAAGGAGGACCACCGTATAGGGTATATACATATGATAAATGCACCCCATATTTTCTTTCCTTAACGAATCCCTCGGACTGTTGACGTTTGATCTTGCCCAATAATTCTCTCCAAGCCTTGTAAATAATTGTGATGATGTCCATGGCCTTAAGTGATGGAGGGGACCTTGAATTTCCAGGCATTCGTATAGGTTTTCCGGTAGCTTAAGTGCAGGATTACCAAATCAAATCAAGACCTTAGATTTTTGAAGTTCTCTTTGTCATTTAAATTTCATGTCTAAATTCCTAAAATTCTTTTACCCAAATTTCGGGAAATCTCAATTCTAGATAGACGAAGCTATGCTAACGGTTGAGTAATAAGAGATTGATATTGGGTGTGCGTCGATCATATGCCAAGATAGTATAAATCATGACAGCAAGGAAATTTTTTTTTTTTTTTAAATTGCTCAAAGTATTAAAGGGTGGTTCGAGCATTTTCAAACCGGTCAATAGGAGTGGCCGAGCCTCCCCTCCTTCCGACTGCTAAGATGGTTCGGTCATACTCAAATTGATCAATATAATGGCCGAACTGCTCATTTTAACTAAAAAAATAATAGTTTAGCTACCTTCAAATTGACTATTAGAGACGGTTGAACCACCATTTCAACCATCACAACAATTACAAAATCAACTTTACTTTTATTATTGTTATTATTTATTATTATAAACTTTTTTTTTTTTTTTTTTTGTGAGTAGTCATAATCTGAAATATATATAATTTTCAAACAAATGGGTCCAGAAAAAATGCATTGCAGGGTAGTATTGCACCGGATCTAATAAGCTCAAATACGCTTGCCGGACCTAAAGACTAAAGTCCACGGCATAAAGTTCCACAAAAGAATGCACATGCAGAAAGTCTACTGAATAAAAATAGATATTTTCATTGAGAGATAACCACAAAAGCATACGCAACCCAACAACAATTCCACAACGATATTTTGCCAGATATTTTTAATTCTCTTGTCAACAAACTCTCTTCACGAATCGCCCCTGCATCCAGAAATATCGTATCCTTCAATTCCAAGTTTAAAAATCATACTCTATACAGAGAGATAGAGACAGAGACAGAGACAGAGACAGAGAGAACAAAAACCTTGAGTCTGGGTCTTTTATCTGCGTTGAGTTTTCGAACTTGGTATCTTATCTTCTTGGAGAACAATCTAGTCTGGCGCTTCTCTTTGTACCTTAAAACTCTTGCTTCCCTTCTGGTTCTCTCTTCTTCCATCACTGGCACCTCTCCCATCTAAACATCATTTATTAATAAACAGTAACTTTAATTATCTATATATGCAGAGATGAATAAAAAAAAAGAGCTGGAAATCAGAGAAATAAAGGTAATAAAAATAGCACTAACATAATAGCCATTGCTGGGCATAGAAAGAGAATAGCCATCGCCATAGCCATCGGCCCAAGGAGACCCCCGGTTGGACCATGCATCCAAGACTTGTTCATAATTCAAGTTCAAGTTCAATGATGTCGGCATCTTTTCATCATCATCATCCCAAAACCCAATATTTTCTCTCTTTACTGCAACCTTGATACTGTTGCTGTAGTAGCTTTCTTCTTCAAAAAAGCATCGGTTTGTGCTGTCGAGCACCTTCTGCTCTTGCTCTTCTCCTTCTCCGTTCGGAAATTCTTCCCAATCCATGAAATCCCAGCTGAGTTGACCATACTTCTTGCTGTCCTTTGCTAAATTTTCGTCCTCTTCAATGCCCCAGATGCCCTCCAAATCATCCATAATATGGAGTTCTTCTTCATCGCCATAACCAGTTTTTGTGTCGGAGAATTTTGTAAGAACACTACTGTCTGGCACCTCTTGTTCCTCTTTCTTTGGACTTCTTAAGAATGAACTGTACCCCATCTTATGATAAGATGGATTCTTATCTCCCTCTTTCTTCGTCTCTCTTTTTTTCTTCGAGAACTATTTATGCATGCAAATTCGTACATATAACATATACATGAGAGAATACAGATGTTATTAGAATATTCTTTTTCTTCGTTTAATTTTGCTGCTTTTATTATTGTCCTACATCGCACCTTATCCTCCTGCTATTGGTTTGTTCATGGCCTACTTTCTTGTGATTGGCTGAAAGAGTCCAGCTTTGGAGGGAGATAGTGGGGCCCACATGCCCTTTCCAGGGCCTGTGACTTGGGATTTGGGGCCAATGCCTTGATTGAGTATATATTGCATCACAATCCACGTGATGAAAAGGGTTGATGATAAACAAAGCTCAGTGGGCTTTACAAACGATCAGCCGGTAAAGAGAGGCCCATCCATATAGATGGGTTAGCCTAAGCTTCTCTTGGGAAAACAATCAAACAGCAGTTGGGCCAGGCCTACACTGGAATGGGCAGGGTAGATATCTTTTGTAAAGCTAACCCACCAACACCAAGTTGGGCTGACTTGATATTTTAACAATTTTTGTCCAAAGTTTTGGAGAGAAATTTTTTCAAATCAATTTGAATAAAATTTTCTTCGATCTACTTTAATAGGAGACAAGTATTATATCTCACATATTTTGTTGAAAATATTTTTAAGAGTTATTTATCTTCATTCTACTAATCTAAGAGCCTAAACATTAATTTTTAAGAAATTTAAAAGATGTTGAATAACACTTGTCGCTTATTGAAATAGGTTGGAGTAAATTTCCTCCATGTTAGAGGAAATTTGTGTCTTTTTTTTTTTTTTTACAAATTCAAGTAATAAAAACATGTATGGGTAAAAATTAATAATTAAACAACAAGATTTAATTAATAAATTTATTTATTTAGTTGCTTAACCTAAGAGTATTCCAAATAGATGAGCCAAATGATATTTTTATCTAAAATGGCTACTTAAATTTGTAAAATACCCCTTGCATTAGAAAAGCAAAGCAAAAAATAAAAATAAAAATAAAAAAGGAAAACGGATATTTTATTAGATTAGCCCAAAAAAAAAAAACTACTTGTAGCGACACTTTTGAATGAACCATTTCATTTTTTTTATTGTCGTTTCTCATACTTATTTCTCTTTTTCCCAAAAATTTTCCTACTATTTCTCTATCACATCTTCCATTTTTCAAAATTTTCTCATACTATTTTTCTTTCCACATCTCTTTTTTTCCAAAAATTAAAAAATATGATATCTTATAAAAAAAATAAAAAAATTAATATTTAAATGATATAGATAAAAAATATATATAATTAATTGGATATAGGAGGCATTAACTACAATAAATAAAGTGAATTTTTAGAAGTAATTTTGCATAAAAATTTGACTCCTCTATTAGGAAAGATTTAACAAGGTACATTAATTTCCAAGATGATGTTATACTAGCTCCAAACCTTTTGATCGAAAATCACATTCTACAAATGATCAGGGCAATGATATTCAAAACGAATTTTCCGGTCATATTATTACTTGACTTAATGTGCCAGTTCTAGAGAAAATAGGAAACACCACTTCCAAAGGCTGATTCGAAGATGCCTCCGCCGCTCCACGCGCGTCAATTGTCTCGCTTCCCATTTTCAAACCAAACACACAGACAGACAAAAGGAAGGACGTTTGAAGGACACTTATTTATTTATTTATTTAATATTAAAAAAGGGAAAGCTGGAGAAATCAATGATAATTATCCTATCTTGACGTAACTATAATAACACCTATCCAATAGAAAGACTTGAAGGAGAAGAGAAGGCCTTCTTAGCAAACCGTCATCAAAGGGAGGAAGAAGAACTTATATATTAGGGTTTTTTTTATTTTTCTAATTATATGTTGGGGGTCTTAATTACACTGATTCACTACGCTTTAAACAGTAGATATAAATACACCGAGAGATGTTGATACAATTGTAAAGAGCAAGAGATTAATATTGAAAAATCAACTAATTAATCTTCCTTATATTTATGCTCAAAGATGTTTTTCATAAATGGCGCTTAATTGTCTCCAAGAGGTAGCTTAATTGACTGAAATCACGCCGAATGAAGTGGATGTCATTAGTTTGAATTCCTCTCCTCCTTTTGTGTGGACATGTCACCAAAAAAAAAAGCACTTAATCTGAACGATGGTACGTAAAAACAATTTTTGTCCAAAGTTTTAGACAGAAATTTCATTTAAATCAGTTTGAATAAAATTTTCTTCAACCTACTTTAATAGGTGACCAGTGTTATCTTTCACATATTTTTTTAATATTTTTATGAGTCATTTATTGTCATTTTACTACCTATGAACTTAAACATTAATTTTTGAGAAACTCAAAAATTTACCCCAAAAAAAGACAATATTACCTTCCTAAATAAACTAAATGGATACTCTCAATTTTCTAGGATGGAGAAAATTTCCTCTAGGTTAAAGGAAATTAATTTGTGTCCTTTTAAAAAAAAAAACAAATTCACGTAATAAAAACATGTATATATGGGTAAAAAATAATAATAATTAAACAGCAAAATTTAATTAATAAATTTATTTATTTAGTCACCAACAACGTACAATATTAATTTCCAAAATGATGTTATACTAGCTCCAACCTTATACAAATGAGAGCAGTGGTATTCAAAACGAATTTTCCGGTCATATTATCATTACTTTGACTTAATGCGCCAGTTCTTGAGAAAATAGGAAACACCACTTCCAAGAGGCTGATTCGAAGATGCCTCCACCGCTCCTCGTAAATTATCTATGCTTCCCATTTTCAAACCAAACACACACACGCACAGACAAAAGGAAGGACGTTTGTTTTGAATGATTTTTTTTTTTTTTTCTTTTCCTTTTTTAATTCAAAAGGATAGGCCGGAAAGATCAATAGTGACTCTCATACCTAGTCATAACCATAATAACACCTACCCAATGAAAACTATATAGAACATTTGAAGGACTTAAAGAAGAAGATCTAGAAGGCATTCTTAACGGACCGCATTGAAGGGAGGATGAAGAACTTATATATCTGGGTCTAATTACGCTGATTCACTACCCTTTAGACAGTGGAGATAAGTACGCCGGGGATACAATTGTAAAGAACAAGAGATTAATATTGAAAAATCAACTATTACTTCCTAATTAATCTTCCTTATATTTCTGCTCAAAGACGCTTTTCATGAACGGTGCTTAATCTGAATGATGATACGTAAAAATGGCCGATAAATTTATGTTCGTTTGTCGGGTTCAAATCATGTCAAGAAATTAATAAAAAGCTATATATAGGTTTATCATAATCTGATCAATTTAATTAAATTGATTATATCTTTCGACTTTAACCCGTTAATTTCGTATCAAATTTACAAAACGTGTCAAAAAAATTTCACTGTCAACTGAAGTGAAATATAAGGTTCATCTCCTAATATATAAAATCTGTGCTGCTAAATCGTACAAGGGCATATCCCATTCAAAATTAGCCTCAGAACTCAAGACTTGTTGTCATGGCAGCATAATCATAGCAGGTGGGGGCCTGGGGCAGAGATTATTTCTCTAGCTCCACCAGGAGGTATCCAAATCGCGGTGAAAGAGATGGGAGAGGCTTGCCACAAACAAAACGTCTGAAGCAAGAAAGAAAAAGTTGACTGTCAACCCTACCTATTTTACTCCAATCCCACATGCAGGGTTGACCCATAAATCCTGGCCCCCTTTTATATTTCTTTCTTATGGCTCAACTTCCTTTTTGCAACGTAAGACAAATTAAGCCGCTTCTCTCACTCTCCCTGTGTCTCGCATAAAAAACAAACAAATACACAAGGAGAGAGAGAGAGAGAAATAAAGCAAAGTTGGAAAGTGACTGGATTTCATTAAATCCAAAGAGACTCTCTCTTAAGAGGGTCTTGGATTACATTGCTAGAAGAAGAAGCAAAGTTGAAGCACTGGGGAATGTTATTGAAGTTGGTGGATAAAAGAAGCGACCGCTCGTCTTGGTCCATCTGGGTAATTGGTAAGTTTGGCTCTTGCTGCATCTGGATGCAAAGTAACTCTGCTTGAGCAACTGCAAGCTGCATTTGCAATTGCGACACTTGATTCTGCAGGTAAGATATAGCCCCAACACATCCGTAAACAGGGTCTCTCACTCTTGCATTTGCTTCGTAAACTAAACTGCTCACAGCATCCGCCCTCTGATGAATGGGAAGCTCCTGTTGAAATCAAAAGGAAGGTAAAGAACAAGCTTAAACTTGAGTGAAACTTTCAAATATATATATATATATAGAGAGAGAGAGAGAGAGAGAGAGACCTGCAACATTTTGCTGACATTGCTAGCACCAAAAACCTTGTGAACAATGGAAAACTTGTGAGGGTCGTCAGAAGGGAAGTAAGGAGCAAAGATGCAGTCCTTGGCGCAGCGGCGTCTCAACAGCTTGCAGGAAGCACAGGGTGAAGACCCTCCCATGTAGACAGGCACTCAAGAAAAACCCAAAAGAGAGAGAGAGAGAGAGAGAGAGAGAGAGGCTTTTTCTTTGAAATGGGAAGAGGGAAGGAGATGGAGGAAAATTTTGAACAACTGCAGGCTTAGTGTTGAAGGTGAGAAAGGGCCTAATATGTGTATTTATAATAGCTCAGCTGGAACTAGCATAGCGTAGAATAGATCCACATGTTCCTGTATTAAAATATTAATAAAGTATAATCATAATCAAACAACAGGAAATTGCATTTTGATGGAATACGCTATTCCTCAGCGTACGTAGAATAAACCAACCCATATGCTATACATGGTTCAGACACAGTTTTACAATTATAGCCTAGGTAGAAATTAATTAAGACCTCGACACAGAATTAGCAACCCATATAATTAATAAAGACTTTAATATAATAGACATGAAGGGCATTGGGGTCATTTGAAGTAGTGGAATAGACTATTATCAAACAATGGGTGTGAGGGTTGACCACCGCCTAGGCGCGTGATAGGTTGGCAATGCATGCAGGTTGTGTAGTTTTCACGTTCTGCTGGTTTGACTCTTCTATTTCGGTGTTAATGTACTTCCTACAGCTCTAATCCTCTAAGATATATATATATATATATATATATATATATATAGAGAGAGAGAGAGAGAGAGAGAGAGAGAGAATAATTAGTCAGATATACATATATATATATATATATATATATATGAGAGCAATTAATTTTAGAGAGATGGAGTAAAGAGAGGGCTATAATTAGTGTAAAATAGTAAAATAGTAAGGGAGACGTGAAACCCTAACTTGGACCAAGACCCCGAAAGAGATGGCTTTCAACGTGAATGTTTGTTGGCGGACATTCACATGGAAACATACATCAATCTCTCTCTCTCTCTATGAAATTATTTGAACTGGCTCGCACGCACTAATACCTACGATGTAGGTGGAAACTTTGATCAACGTTCGTGCACCAACTCCTAAACTCAAAATTATTCAATTTAACCAAACCAACAAATTAATGCTTTGCTAAAATATCGAGATGACCACCACCAACTTCTATGCTCTTGTGTCGTTTTCTATTTTTGGCTCATCCTCCCTCGAGCTATATAAGTTACATATATATATATATGTGAGATAGAGAGAGACCGGGGGAAGAAGAATATCTTGGGTGTCTTAAAATTTCAAGTTAGTAAGAAATGATGAATTTAATTATTTAATTAATATTTTAATACTTATTCTAATGTGTGAGTTCAAACTTTCATGAGGCCTAACGAATAAAATATTTAATTAAAAATTGAGGTAAATTATTGAGACAGAATTCAAACTCATTATCTCTACTGTAATAGTATGTTAAATCACTAGTTATCCCAAAAACTTAAATAGATAATAAATAATAAATTTAATCATTTAATTAATATTTATCACTTACCATTGTTGATTATCTATGCCATCCGAACTAGCTAGCACTAGAAAGGGGTAAAGTTGAATTAAAAAATGAAAAAAAAAAAAAAAAATTCTATCAATAGTGCTAAGCAACATCCTTTTTTTGGACTTCCCTAAATGGGTGAAATTATGAGTGCCAATTTGTGTTCATGTGTCGAGTTCGAGTCCTATCGATGTAGGTGCATGTATAAGATTATATAAGTTAACCCTAACTCAATACATTTAATTAAACAATTTATACCCCTCAATCCTAACACACTAATTTCATGTTGAATTCATGTCAGTAGGTCATATTAGAAATTCTAAACCTTTACTCTGCGTGTCTGATTCAAGTTATGTTGAGGCATTGATTACAAGTATAAGACTATATAGGTCAATCATAACCCGACTCATTAATTGAACAAGCTATATCCCTTAACCCTAACTAACCCAATAATTCTGTGTTGGATTCGTATTAAAAATTCTCAAGTGAAACTTATTTAAAGAACTGAAAATTTTATAAACAAATTAAACCATCAAGTCTCAATCAGTTTCTTTAACCTTAGGGAGCTGTGCGGATAATAATACCAATTGACCTTAGCTACACCAAATAATTCAAGAAAGATCAAGTGCCGCACTCTGAATCTGGCTTCTTCTCGATAAGCATATATAAATATTAATGATAAATACTCAAAAACTCAACAAAAAAAAAAAAAATCTGCTTTACAGGAAGCTTTATATGACCAGCTTAATTACAAAAAATCAAATTATCCGCAATGAAATTTTGGTAGCATCCGCAATGGGTACTACTATAGATAGTTTTGGCAAATAGTTGGTCACTGATAACCGACTTTCTTATAGCAATCTTCGTCAAATATCCCCATCATTTTTGTAGACACCATTAACGTATGGGTCAAGAAGGTTACAGTAACGAAGACATGTATCAACAAAATCCATTTGTTCAAGTCTCACACGACATGTATCTGGACCTGCCCCAGGTGTGAAAATGCGTCGCCGAATTGCACACCAAACCTAAGACCTTAAATCATTCCCGCATGTACAAGCAAACGGTGTAAATTAAAACACATGCATATATATATATATATATATATATATATATGACGATCAAATGCAAGTTTTGAGTGTGAACAGCAACCATGCACCCACATGCATCATTATATAATGAAACTTCAGAGCAGCTTAAATTATTTCAGATTCTCTATCGATCGTAGTAGCCGATCGATAGAGGCCTTTATGACAGATAGCTAGCATCTACATTTAATCAGCTTAAAAATCAACAAAAATGACAGTTATAACGTGAAAAAAAAAAATGATAGATGTTCCAATTAACAGAAGAATAAAGTTTTTTTCAATAAAATGGATCAAAATATGTCTAATATGCATGTAAAAATCACATATTTTATTAAAAATAGGACACAAATTTTCTCGGTCTATAAAATTAACATATATCCCTTGAAAATACAAGTACATTTTTTTTTAAAAAAGTATGTTATATATTTTCACATGCCAAAGAATACATGACAAATTTATAGGCTGAGTTCGAGAAAATTTCTTCAACCTAGTTTGGATAAAACTTTTGTCCTTAAAAATGCATGTGAGAATTAAAAATACACGTACAATCACATTGCATTTTGACCACAGATAAGCTTAATAAATTGAATTAGAGGAATTTCATGTATCCTTAAAAAATTCTACTTGCAAATTAATTTTTATTTATATTTTTGAGTGAAGGTTGCGCATTAATTAGTACTGCAGTTATAGACAGCATTGTTGCACTTGCATAACAATACGCATCCTTGGATTCTTCTTTTTCTTTAAACTCGATTTAAGTACTTCTTATCTCTTTGTATAATAATCGTAACGACACCCCACCAAGAATTTCTTAATGTGAACCAGTTAATGAGATCCGACATGTAGCTAAGATCTAATTGTTATTTAAAAGAATCCCAATTCGAGAGAGATTGAAACTAAAATTATTTGGCTTTGTGGAACCCTAAGACCCTTTTCTCTCTCTAGCATTTAATGTTCTTCACATGACTCCAAGCTTCTAATCTTTTGTTCCGAGGAAAACTGCTCTCTTTCCCTAGTTGTCATGTCATATTTATATATATGAACATTGTCTTATAAACTAAGTTTATGTTTTCTGTTAGACTTTCATCTCATACTATACTAATTAATAAAAAAATGGGACCACTCTTTTGAATTTATTTAATTGCATTACCTCACAAAACGCGTACTTCACTTCAATTTCAAGTTTCAAACACCTAAGCTCTAGAAAGAAGGAAAAACCCTCCAGGGTCTAGAAGGGTGAGAACCTTGTAATCTTTGTTTTAACGTATTTTTTTAAGCTTATGAATAAAGTAGAGAGAAAAACAGACATCTCTCGTCATCTTAGAGAAATAAAACATGCGAGGTCCAATGCAAAACATTGAATGCGCTTGGTGATATGGAAGATTCGATTCTTGAGATGTGCAAGGATTAGAAGTAATCTTTGAACATTGGCAACCTCTAAAGTTAGGGGGGCGAGGGGCTTAAGTAGCAACCGACCTGAAATTCAACTTGCTTGAGCAGAGAGATTTTGGATTTCCAATGTCTGTATTCAAAATAAAAGTCTATATTACCAGCTCAGTGCAAACATACAACTAAGGACATTGGGTTGTGCAGCTTGTAGCCTTGTGCTAATTACTCCATCCTTTAGGTTTACGTTTTCTACATATCAGCCTTTTGTAACCTGGCCCGTAATTAAACGGGCCTGGTCAAACCATATAGGCAAATAGGGCTCGGCCTGGCTGATACTCTGGCTACTCAAGTCCTGCCCAGATTTTTTTTTTTTTTTTTTTTTTTTTTCAACTAATAAAATAACCTCTAGACACCACATATCTTGAAGACTTGAACTAATGGTAGGTTAATCCCAGATTGAATTCCCTCAAATTTCTTACCCGAGTTGATAAGGGAGCAAGTGCGAGCAGGCCTCACACCTGCCCTCTATATTGGGCTGCCCAAATTGTGTAAAAGGGGGCAAGTGTGAGCAGGTCTCTGGCTACTCAAGTCCTGCCTAGATTTTTTTTTTTTTCAACTAATAAAATAACCTCTAGACACCACATATCTTGAACTAATGGTAGGTTGATCCCAGATTGAATTCCCTCAAATTTGTTACCCGAGTTGATAAGGGAGCAAGTGCGAGCAGGCCTCACACCTGCCCTTTATATAGGGCTGCCCAAATTGTGTAAAAGGGGGCAAGTGTATTGAAGGCCAACCTGTAGTTCGTATCTAGTCATAGGGGCTTGCGAAACAGACTTTGAGAATAATAAAACTGGCAATTCTGGCTCCAAAATAAAAACTAAAAACGAAAACAAAAACAAAAAGAGAAGGGAACAGAGAGCAATGACCTTAAAGTTGAATGGTGTGTGATGCACTGGTAGTTCGTTGCCGCAGCTCGTGCAATTTTTGTACATTCCTCCTCTTAATTCCATTTCTGAACATAGTGCTTGCAACACACCGTGTCTCTGTACAAAATGAAGGATTTATTTTGCACTTCTCGGTGCTCTTCTTTTTCAAGTACTCTGCAGCCTGCGCCTGAACTGATAGGAAAACAGAATTTACAGTGATCAAATGACAGCATCTGGCCCTTAAATCTGATTTTTAGGAACAAGAAATTGATTTTAATTGCCAAATATCAGAACCAAGGGAAACAAAGAACCGTATAGCAAACCCTCAATAAACTCAGAGCACCTCATTCTGCGTCCTAATATTTAATTTGTCATTTGCTAAAGATACTTGTGTAAGTAAGCAACATGATTAGGTGGTCAGTATCACAACTTCATGAGCCTTTAGTTACAAAATGATCGATCATGTGCCATTGCTTCTCTAACCATCAATGACTCAGACAGAAATAAAGGAAAACCAAAAGAAATCTACTAAATGTGAAAGCTAGCATCTTCTTTTCAATAAATAAATTCAATATGACAGTACACGGGGTTCGATATAACTATTTATATGATTCTCTAAAGGTATATTATTGGCAGCAAAACTAACATCTATATTTGGTTTGCAGCGTTATCACGCAGATGGCGTACCATCTAGGCAGTTAAATTGATCCTAAAATAACTAAGTTAATTGCCAGCTTGGTGACTGACCACTTTGAGGAGGTGAGATGGATTCAACAAATTGACACAAATGGCTTTGCAGCATATACATCTAACCATACCAAAAGACTCTCACAGCTGGTCAGGGCTATCTTATGTTCAAATCAGTTGCAATGTAAATTTTAAACTTTTTGTTTCTCAGAGAAAGCTTTCAAAGAATTTACACAAACAAAGAAGACTTACCAGAGCATGAAGCAGCTGATGTCATTGCAAAATCTTTAAGTCTCTTTATTTTTTCCAAAACTTGCACATTTTCAAGGAATTCATCTACTTGGGGGTTTGCAATATCCCTTTTAAGGCATAATAGTGCATTTTCACATGCCTGCAAAGAAAAAAGTCAACAAGGAAGACTGGGATTAGACTAAACAACCACTAAGCTACCGTGATTTCAAACCAGAACAGCTGATATGTCAATAAGAAAATAAAGTCACAAGATTTGGTTGTATGAGACAGCTTGATCTGGCAGAAAGTAAGGTAGAAATATATCAAATATAACCAATCAAACGATGCAATTATATATGTACAGGTTACATTGATGATATGATCAATATACACAGGACTTTAGCACCAGAAGTGAGGAAAAAGTTCGTCTAAAATGGAAAGAAAAAGAGAATCCCTTTGACACAGAGCTCTAGCCACATGAATATACTCCTATTGAAAGACACTGAATAAATTGGTAGAGATGAATATATCATCGCCAAACCAGAGCAAACCAATGTCAATGCATCTCAACAAAAACCACATTAGACTATTACATAAACGTTATCCAGACTAAACTCACATCAAGGTTAAGATCGATAGCTTCATTAGATATGTTACTTGCATGCACTAAAATCAAATAACAAAAGGAAAAATAAAATCAATTTTAGTCTGAACTCATTGACTCGGGGCTAATTTGTTAACCTTTCTTTAACGACCATATCAGGCAAAAGCATTGTAGAAATATATGATGGGATGATATGAGAAAGAGAAGAGAGCAGAAGCGAAGAAAGAAACGATGAAGCATTAAGGCTTCATCTTGTATATTGCAGTATGCTATACATGTTACAATAGTCTCTATTTATAGAGAAACTAGGAGTGGTGAACAATTGAACTTAGGCTGTCAGAGGAGGCTGCCGAAGTTGGCCGGAAAAAGGCTACCTGAGTTGGCTGAGAAAAGGCTGCTGTAGGTTACTGGAGGAGAACTGAAAGTGGCTGCCAGAATATGGCCGGAGTGATACCATGTAGAAATATATAATAGGATAGTATGAAAGAGAGAAGAGAGCAGAAGCAAAGAGAAACAATGAAGCGTTAAGGCATTATCTTGTATATTGAAATATGTTATAGAGAAGTTATGAGTGGTGAACAAGTAAAACTAGACTAAATAAGGTAGGAAATAAATCCTATAAAGAAATAGAACATTAGATAATATAAAATATTCTAACAAGCATTTCTTTAGTACAACTCTGGCATACTCTACGAGGTTCAGTGGACCATATATCACTTCAATAGTGATATTGCCTTACTGATTTTTACACCTAAACTTTATGTACATATCCATCTTCATATGTTGGTTTACTGCAGACGTTAGTAGACATCACAACAAATCATTAGCAGAAATTTAGCAAACAGCATTCACGGACTCCTAAGACTAAATAGACAACAATGCTCTTCAAAACCCCATTCTAGTTTAAGGATTTGTAACTCCAAATACCATGTAAAATAGAAAGTAATACTAAATGCATCATAATAGTGAATGCAGCTTCTCATAATAAGAAAACAATAGTTTATGACTTATAACTTCACTAGCACCAGAATAAAAGTAAAATTAAAAAAATATATAGAAATGACCTTTCCAGCAATAGAATAGAATCCATTATCCAGCGAGTGTTCAGCAAAATTTAGCCATTCCAAATACGAAACTTCTAGCCATTGGCAACTTGCAGACTCGAGTTCCCGCATATGCAAGGCCTCGTATCTCAAAGCCAAACAACTCTGAAAACATTGAGTGCCCCCCAAAAAAAAACGTTATAAGGGTGGAGCATTAAAACAAAGCTTCTCTACCTAAATAAACTGCATCAACAATATCAATGACCCTCTAATACAGAGCTAGCCTAGTAATTCCATGACATTATTTATTATTTGGGATAAATATTTTTCTGAATTTTCAATGTATTTCTATATTGGAGTTCTTAGAATCTAAACTATTTTTAATGAAATAATTCAGATTTTTCCACTCCAGTATAAAACTTAGTAAGATACAACAAATTTAGAAAACAAAATAATAAAATCCTCTAGATAATACTGAGGTGACAAAATTCAAATCATTTGATTAAAAATAATAGTTAAAATTTTAAGAACTTCACATTGAAATTACCATGGAAAATCGAGAGGTTCATAATCTTAATCCATCTATTTTACAAAATCATCTTTTAAAATCTAAAAGAAAAAAACTAGATCATAAAGTTTGGAGCAACATAATTAGGCTCTTTCAAAAGTTAATTAACCAAACACAATGTTACACCAAATAAACCTCAACTAATCAGGACAAAATTCCAGGAGTACTAAAAGGATTTCACTCAAAAAACCGAAGCAAAGTTTTATACATCTCCTGATTGCAGCAATCATATTAAGCCAGCTAGCTCGGTAAACCAAAATTAGCTAACGTAATTACTGCTAAGCATGCTTTCTCATGCAAGTAAATGATATTAACTCTACAAATTACGAGGCAACGAAGAGAACGAAAGTTGAGATTAAATGCCTCAACATCGGCTATTAGAGCGAAAGCACGGACGAAAAATTCAAGAACCAAAAGCTTCTGACCAACAGGTTTCTCGACGATTTCGCGAATGGTGGAGAGAGATTCAGATCTCAAAAGCGCTCTCAAGCTCGATTCGACTTCCTTCAGCGATTTCACAGATTTGGAAACCAGAACCGATTCGAGAATTCGAAGAGTCGCGTCGTCTAATCTGAGCAAAAAAGGAATTGAGAGCTTTGGTTACAAACCAAGAAATAGGATTGAAAATATTGGAAATGGAAATTGACGGGAATGAATTGGAGTGGAACCTTCTGGTTTTGATTAGGGAGCGGAAGAGGGAGATTTGCTGAGAAAGAGCGTCTGACATTTTTGGAGGGAATCAGGAACGAGATTCTCAAATTAGTTGGGATTTAAATCCATGTGATGTGGTAAACTATATATATATCGGTACTACATCAATATTATAAAATAATTATAAGCCTCGTCGTTTTATGCATCAAATTAAAACAAAGGCCTTGGGCCCAAAGCAAAACTTACACCCAGAAGCCCAAACGTATAGACAAAAGGCTAGTCTCAGCTTAGCTTGCAGAGGTGAGAAAGCAAAAGAAATGGCCGGACGCAGCCACGCCTCGAGAATGGACGACTCTCGCCTCCGTGAGGTCCGCCATTTCTCCCTTTCTAGTAGACCCCACAACTCACGCTCCGTCGTCTTGGAGGACCGCATCGCCATCCAGCACCGCGAGATCCAATCCCTCCTTGAGGAGAACCAACAGCTCGCCTCCGCCCACGTGGCGCTCAAGCACGAGCTCGCCGTTGCCCAGCGGGAGCTCCGCCTCGTGTCGGCCAAGGCGGCAGATGTGAAGGCCGAGAGTGACGCTCACGTGCGGGATCTCTACGAGAGGTCCCTGGTGATGGAGGCCGAGGTACGTGAGATCGACGCTATGAGCGCCGAACTCGCTCAGGTGCGCTCTGACGTGCAGAAGCTTGGCCCAGCGCCCCAGGAGCTCGCGGCGCAGTTTCGAGCCATCGAGGATGATATCGCGAGGGCACGCTCGGAGGTACAGCAAGTCCCGGCGATCAAGTCCGAGATTGAGAGGACGCACAAGGAGATTCAGAGAGGAAGGTAAATCTTATTCACTTTCACTTTATATTGTTATGGTTATTTGATATTCTTTTTGATGCAATTCAATTATTTATGCGTCAAATTTGTTTCTGTAAAATTGTTAGCGTGTTTTAGAATCTGTTTTGGATAAATAGACTGGAAAGTTAGGAAATTTTGAAATAGGCTAATTTTTGGTTGCAGAAATATCAAAGAAATCACTGAGAAGACTATTATAGAATCATTATCTGGCCAGAACTGTGTATAGATACTGATTTGAATTGACAAAAAGGATTGAATTAAAGTTAAAAGGAAAAACAAATGCACTTTTGTGAAGAAGTGGTTTATTTTTTATTTTTTGGAGTGACTTGATTTTAAGTATTGATAGAAAACTGTTTAGATATTACGTCACTTTCTTTTTAAAAAATTTTGATACGAATAGGGCTGCTATCGAATACGAGAAGAAAACACGCGCTCATAATCTTGAACAAAGACAGTTAATGGAGAGACATAAGACTTCCATGGCTGGTGAAATCGAAAGACTACGAGCGGAGCTGGCGAATGCAGAGAAGAGAGCAAGAGCAGCAGCAGCTGCAGCCAATGCGGCAAACCCGAGTAATTCACCTTTAACTTAATTGTTTCTTCTTGAGACATGGTTGATTGAAAGACCTTTGGAGTGGTTTATATTCAGGCACTGGATATGCTGTAGGCTATGGCAATCCCGTTGTGGCATATCAAGTAAATTCATATCCTGACCCTTATGGCACGGATCTGGTACGTACCCTCATGTGCTCATCAATGCCTTCTAAAAATTCTAAGACTCCCTGTGCGTAATGATTATATATAGTTTTGCTGATGCTACCACTGTCTAGATATATATATTAATGGAAATTTGACGCATAACATTTGTGTCTAAGGTGGTAATTGCTAGAAACAAACATGCTGAAAAAACTAGTTCTTCTATGATGGTGCCACAATAACATACGTGTATAGGGTTTGGAATTTCCTCATCCATGTTACTTTTGATAGTAGGCTAGATTTAAACATAGAGAATAAACAGTTTCTGATTGACCCATGGGCCATGGCCGATTATAGTAGATTAAGTTTTTAAACTGATAAATGGACTGGGTTTCCTAATTCACAAGAATGGTTAGTTTTTCTGAGCTCTATCTTCTAAAATATCCCCAAAGGATTAACTTTGCTTTTAAACCAAACTGATTCTGCATTGTCATTGTGTTACCTTGTGCGTATTGCACTGAGCAATTGGAAGCTGATTGAAAAGAAACTAAGAACATCATTGGATCAGTATCAACTGAGCTGAAAATTGAGATGTATCGGGCTCAAGGAAAATTTGGAAGCTGGTTTGGTTAACATTTTCTCCTAAATCCTACCACAGAAACCTATTACACTTTCATATTTTTACTTACTCATGAAACTGCAAGTAGGCAGTTATACAACACCGCATATATCAGGTTACAAAACTATTATTGGGAAATTTGTCTATGCATATATTCTTTATAGTGTTACTTATAAAAAAATAATAATAATAATAATTCTTTGAAGTGTAAATGTTAATTTTAGTTATATTATTATTTACGGAAACCCTCTTAGTAAGTAGTACCTCCGGTTCTCAGCATATGAAACTAGAATTATCATATGAGTAACACATTAGCTGACACCATATCAAAGATGCCGTATTAATTTGCTCTTCATACCATGTATGTAACACTTCGGTTAGAGATATAGAAAATAATGATGAGATTGAAATTAAAATAATGGTTAGTTAGTTTAGTTAGAATTAAGTAGTTAGTTAGTTAGTTAGTAATAAATAGATAATAAAGTATAGGGTGTTATGAATAAACCCTGAAATTTATAGATGTTGGGGGAGGGTTTTGTGAATAGTTAACAAAAAAGATTAAGCTACTTACTTTTAAAGCTTAATAGCATAATTTATGTACGTAAATTTTTCTTGAAATAGATAAATGTTAAATTTTGTAGCATTCTCTGCTGCAAGTTTACAGTAAAGGAGTAGCAGCGGCGCTTCAGGGCAATTATAATATTGTATAATTATCGTCACGTTGGGGGGTGTCGATGGCTTTTATTTGATGCCACAAAACTTTGTGGCTCTTCATTCCGATAGTTCCTAAACTGTGTACTGCATTCAGGTCCAGGTCGTTGCTGATGCTGGTCCTCAATATGGATCTGGAGCTATGCCGCATGGCACTTATGACATGCAAGGAACACACGTATATAGATAGGATCTCAGCAAGTTTTGGCATAACCATATGATTTAAACAAGTTCCTTTTTTGGCCCTCTTTTGCCACCGAGGTTAAATGGCCAGAAAATTTCGAATAATATAGTTGATATTGTTTGTACTGTTTCTTATCACCTAGTATATTGCATTTCTTCCTAAACTGTAGCTTTTATCAAGATCATCTCATTCTTTGCCGCTCCATCTTTGGTCGTTGTTTGCTAGTCATGCTAAAACTCACTTTTATTTCCACCACTATCCATTCTGCTGATGGAGCAGTGTCAATTCACCATTGGACACTATTCATTATGATGATGGAGCAATGCTAATCAACCCTTATTTAAAAATAAATAAATAAATAAATCTAAGGGCGGATTGACACTACCATGTCAACATAGTAGAATAATGGTGATATGAAAGTGTGGTTTTTGGCCATATGTGTTGTTCACATACCTCACATTGGGATCGTTTCATTTTTTCTAAAAGCCCTAGTTAGCAAATTGCAATAATGCTCTTTACATTCTGATGTTGAAGCTGGCTATAAAGGACTTTATTTGGTTGGCTTGTTATCTCACTTATTTGGGGGTGACAGTGAGATCACAAGAGAGGTATATCCTCTTTCTTTGCCTAGTACAATGCACCGCCATCATCCAAGAGAGCTATGACTTGACATTTGATCAAATTTCATCCCATTGAGATAGTACAAACATATGGAAAAACAAAACTGATGTCTACTTGATTGACGCTCTAAAAAGCCGTGTTCAAACATTTCTAACAAGAACAAAAAATAAGAATGAAATAAGGCCGCACTTCAACCTTTGTTTTTTTTCTTCTTTTTGTGCACTTCAACTCGTTCTTTCCTTCACAACTTTTCTTTGGCGTCTCTCTTTTCGTCGCAGCTTCATATTATAAAAAATATATATGATCAGTATTAGTTTGATTGCATATTTTAATTCAACATAATTTTTAAGTTGATTTATATTATTGTTTCTAATTTCGATTAATATTTTCACATTGTAATAAAAGTTTATGTATATATTAATATAATTGAAGAAAAATGTATAAATATTTCTTGATTTTTCACACAACAAAAACATTTTTCAATAAATAATATTTTATACCGAAGCAAACGAACCATAAACAAAACCTCATACCCAGAAACTTATCCAGGAGAACTCAAGATAAAAATGATCGAGCCAGCCAATTCTGCCTTCCATTTACCCTCTACGCATTTCATTTATTCATACAGCAAGAGAGAGTACCAAGGAAAGAGGGTTCATTACAAAGAACAAATTGGAAGAATCATTTTTTTAAGTCTTGGAAGTGGAACCATCATGAGTATAAAAGAGATTGACGACTTTAGGCAGCTTGTAAACGAGTTGCTCTGTTAAGGTGGTGATATTGCTTCCTTCAGCTACATACTGGGGGTTCAGCAGCGTCTCCAAAATCTGATTCTGAACGGTTTGAAATAAGGGGGTGTCGCACACTCCAAGCATTGTATATTCGGACCCTCAAATTTGGACTGAATAGTTGTAGTCGAAAGAAGCAAAACTGCACATTTTCCAAGCGAAAGCATCTTCTCAAGACAGGATGCAAGGCTCAAAATAGCCCAGCACATCGAATACTAGCGTTTAATGCCAATATAACTGGACCTTATAAATGGAAAGAAAATCTTGGAAGCAATAATATATTATCATAATATATCCCAATGCAAGTTATCAATCTTCTTCTTGTTCAACTTGCTCGGCAGGTCCAGCATTCAAAATACCGGATCATAGTTAACAAAATGAGCCACAAAAATGTGAGCACTAAAACTGCTTGGAAGGGTGGGAGAATTCACTTCATCCAAGGACGAATTAATATTCCAGTGCTCTCCAGCTAGAACATACTAGCTAGCATAGAACCTATTTACCTAGTCAGGACATTGCATAAATGACATATTACATGCATTCACATGCTTGTATCAGTCACATTAAATGCGACGGATGCAAGCAAATCCACATTAAGATACTTGGTTCAAATTCCAAGCAAGGATGAAAGCACAATTTGAAAAAGGCAGCACTCACCTGAAAATATCAACCTACCTTAGCAGCAAGCAATTTGGAGATTATCCACTTGCCTCTAAAAAAAATTCACACAATTAAAATCAAAATCCCATGTCTAAAAATAAAAACCCCTCCAGTTAGCGGCGAATGGAAAGGAAAAGGAGAAAAGAGGTCTTGCTCAGAGTAAGTGAACAACCTACCTCTTAGTCTCCAGTTCAAGTATCCCGCGTTGGGAACACAATAAAATCTCTCAGACCATAATTCTTAGTTACATAAAATGCTTTATGCTGAGATTCCTTTAGTAAGGACGTGATCGATTTCCACCATGCTGATGTCTGTCAGGCCCAGACCCATCTCTATAATTATCCCTGCGCCCGCCTCCATATCCACCTCTACCACCACCCCTATTGCACAAAATGACAAGTTAATGATTATGCTCCACAGATGCAGCAAATTTTGAATGCTAAATCAGTAAACCAAACTGATAACTCGAAGCAAGTTTTGAGATTTCCACTTACAAGAGTAAATAAATATATAACTTCAGAGATACAGGGAGAAAACCTTGTTAAAGGTATAACGATATCCATAATAAACGAAAGAGAGAATAAAAAATAAAAAAATAAAATAAAAAGCTCCTAGCCATCTAAAAATCCAAAAGTTTTAGTTTGAGTTTTCCTTTTCTTTCTGTAAGTGGTTGAGTTTCTGCTTCCCTCAATAGAGTCGGAGATCATTTTTCCATCTATTAGTACATTTCTCAACAATCTCGAATCTACCTTAAAAAGAAGAAGAATAATAAGTTACACTAGCCAGAATGTAAAACGTTAATATATCATAACTTCTTGCACTATAAGCCTAATGTTTCTTTTGATATGTAAACATCACAACCCTTCAATGGTATTTGAGCTCAACTGTTGCATCACATGCATATATTTGAAGGTACATTCAAAAAGTTTCAGTCAGCAGAAACTCATTGCATCCTAAAATACAGCCATGAGCAAAATATTAAGAGCCCAATTATGTGAGAACTTGAAATCAACAAGAAATTCTATAAAGTTTTACTTTTTACACTGACACACAACAAGAAATTCTGTAAAACAAACAATAAGACCTTAATACTTCACAAAAAAATGAAATAGCAGGATCACCAAAAACATCAGTAATCCAGGCCCAAGGAAAAGCACAGAAATAATAACACAACATTAGTGAAAAATGGCATCAGCAAACAGTAGACCTTATAACAGCTAGACCCAAGCACACCATCCACCAATGATCATAAAAAGAATCTGTAATTCGTTATGAGACTTACAAAATTGTCGAGCGAGCATTAAGAATACTGAAATGAAGTTACAACACATTTCTCATGCATGTACATATATCATAAGTAAAACAAAATGAATACATCAGTCAGGGAGATACCTGTGGTCAGGCGGCGCCTTTGGTGCAGACATCGCCGCCATTGCAACATTGATTTTATAACCCCTCATATCATAATCTGCGAAGCAAGCTTCCAGGTCAGTACACTCCTAAAAAATGATGATATCATGCTAAATCCAGGAAAGTTGTAAGTAAGTACTATTGAAAAAACCGCCAGCGGAATGTGCAGCAGATGGATCTTCAAAGGACAAAACTCCATCGCCTTTGTTGTTTCCCATCTCATCTGTGTATAATTTTATATTCCATGGCCACTGATCCTTATATCCCCTCTTTTGCTTGATTCTTCCAACCTAATAATGCATGTATCATTAGCATCCCATTCAAACATCACCATCAAGAAGGAAAATGCCTAGATAGATTTGTCAAACATTTCCACTGTCTTCTCTATCACAGTTGACATTGAGGACCAACAACAGGAAATTCATCCTCACCCATATGCAACCAAGATGAAAATTGTTTTAAGTTAATTAGGTTCAACATTATTTTCTTTGAATCCTGCAACACACACATTGCATGCGATGCTACCTAGTTCTATGGGGTTAGTTTTGAGTTTTCCCTCCTTAGGGATGCCTCCCTGAGGACATGAATAAAAAAAACTGCTGCACACATTTTCTGCAAAGAGCACACAGGTGCAAAACAATCTCCAACTTCAAAATTGGAAAGTAAATTCTTAAAATCAAGGAGTACAAAAGAAAAGATGAGTATATTACTTGTCCAATGCCTCCAAAGAGTTCCCTTAGTTCTTCAGTTGTCACATCTGGCGGCAAATTTGATATGTAGATTCTAGAGTTATCACAAGTATCATCACAATTCTCGTCACACTGCCTCACCTTAGTTGGATCCTCAGCAGGAGCACCACCATATCCACCACGACCACCAGAACCACGCCCAGCATCATATCCACTGGGTGGGCCGGCCCGACCCCTTCCATCCCCAAAACCATCACCACCATAACTACCCGGAGGGGGACCCCCATAAGATGGGGGATATGATGCAGCCCCTCCAGCAAAGTTTGTAGGTGGCGGAGGAACTGCATCCAGTCCATAATTTGTGTTCTCACCATATGAGTTATGAGGCGGTGGATGGTTCCCACCAGCCCCTCCATAATAAGGTTGGGGTGCTGCTGGAGGAGCCTGACCATATCCACCATCTTCTTTTCCATAAGAACCACCCCTACTGCCTCCCCCACCTCTACCATCGTTACTACCACCTCTACCACCATTATACTCACCACCCCTACCCCCTCCATAATTTCCACCTCGATTACCACCATATCCACCACCACCACTGCTGCCTCTATTATAACCGCCACCACCACCGCCACCACCACCACGATCAGCTGCACCCGCAGGTGAGGGTGTACCACATTTGTTACATTCAACTCTTCTTGCAAAGTTCAAATTCCCGCAACTACATTCAATTATATACTAGTTTCAATCACACAGCGAGTTTGTAAAAATGGCAGAGGTTAAATTGAGTGTTCAGAAAATCTTAAACCCCAAAACCGTAAAAACTTAAAGCTACTAAAAATAAGGGCAAGAACAGTGAAACAAATCGTAAATCAGAGAAGAAGAAAAAAAGTCACCCTGGATTGGGGCAAAGCCAATCGCCGTCTCTGCCGCTCCCACCACGCCCACCTCCACCTCCACCTCCACCTCGGCCACCGCCTCGGCCACCACCACGATCTCCTCCTTGGTATCCACCGCCACCTCCTGCAAATAAGATCCAATCAATCAGATGATAAATAACTAAGCCAATAATTCTAACCCTAGGTCTAAATCAAAAGAAATCAGAAACAGAACAAAGGCGAACAAGAAATGTATAGGGTACCTCTACCACCGTATCCTCCGCCTCGAGCTCCTCCGCCACCGCGACCGCCACGACCCCCATAGCCACCGTCGCTACCGCCTCCTCCGTAGCCACCACCAGAGCCGCCACTTCCTCCGTATCCACCCCCACCACCATAGCCTCCTGAACCACCGTAACCTCCAGCACCGCCATAGCCACCGCCGTCGTACCCTCCAGCGCCGCCGCCGCTAGCTCCGTAGTTTGGAGGGGCGGAATCACCGCCTTCTTGCCCGTACATCCCAGACATGGTCTGAGTGTTTGTGTTGGAGCTTGTTGCAAGAGATCTAGGGTTTGTCTGTGTGAGAGAATCAGTTTAGATGCAAACGCACGAGTTCGGCTTATATAGCGAATAGAAGGAAGATAACTCGGCTTTCGCTCTTTGTTCCCTTTTTTTTTTTTTCTTTTTTTTTCTTTTTTTTTTCGTTTTTTCATTCGTGGGTTATATTTATCCTTGCCGACCTAAAGTACACTAAAGAAAGTGGCCTAAAAAAAAACAAAAGTACAACAAAGAAGTTTGGCCTTTTTTTTTCTAGATTTAAAAAATAACTTAAAATATCACGTAAATAGTATACATGATAAATATTTTAACATCTCGAACCTCTCCAAAATCTTTGAGGATGGTTTGATAACCCATTGATTAGGGGTAAGTAGATTAATTATTTATCGCTTATCGATGTCACTGAATCGTCATTAATCGACAACTAACTTCTGATAGTTGGTAAGTAAAATAAAAATATTATTTCAACATCAATTTTGTTAGGAATGGTGGAAGAAAAAAAAATTTATCAGTTAACCGACGTAGATTTTTCAAGTAAATTTTGAATTTTATCTAATAACTTTACTTTGTTCAGCTGATTTATGATTGTCATTTTGGTCCATGTTTCATAATCTTAACTGATTTATGATTGTCATTTTGTCCATTCTATTAAACACATATTAAATGCTCTTTATGAAGGTAGTGGGAAATTAACTTATATGTTTTTTAGAGCATGTGATTATTAATATTTAATATACATTTTTCAATAAGATTTATAATGCATGTGGTTTTTATATGTATTTTATGCATTTTTAAAAATGCAAATAAAAATTCCATATTCTAAAGACATATAACAATTCAATAGGCTGAATAAATAATTTGAAGAAAATAATATTGTAATGGGGTCATCTTAACCAAGCAACAAAAATTAATAAATAGATTAATTTTCTTATAAAATATGAAAACATTTTTAACAAAACAATAAAAGTTTTAGGTTGAAACAACGACAACCTTGTTTAGTGGTAGTATTTTTATTTATTTTTTTCGAGGCAAATACAAGGGGAAAAAAATGAAGCGAAGAAATGAGATCCAGTGCGAAATGAGAGAAGCTGAAGATCCTACGCATGCAGTGGCGGCAAAGTTGGAGAAAGGTAGTCGCGGAAACCAATGTAGGCCGGTGAATCTAAGGGGGTGGTGTGGGCAATGGAGGGAAGGGAGATGTGGTAGACTTGGCTTTCGAGTTGTAGACCCCAAAAAAAAGGGAAAAAAGAAAAGGAAGGGAGAGGAAGAGGGAAGAGCTGACTCAGGTCCTCCTCCCCGGTCAATACTCACAAGAGGAAGTCAAGATAGTGAGGACGAAGAAAGAAAAGGTCTATGAAGAAGAAGAGAACCAAGCTCTGTGAAAAGTCTTTTGTTTAGTAGCAGTTCAGTAGAAATGAGATAGGCCCTTCGGCCCACAAAAACCAGAATTTTAAGCTTTTCCTGCTGATATGGTTTACAAGATGATCAAATAACAACGGATAACCTAAATTTAAATTATCAAGGCATTTGGATCATTAAACCATCCAAAAAAGAAACATCAACAATAGAAAATTAATTTCACTATGATCAAATTAAACCACAATATATCAATAGCTTGTGAGGAATCATTGTGACAGCCAACAAAAACTTAGTCCTGTTTTATAAAATGGGTCACCAAGACCAGAAAGGAATGTGGGACGCCATCTTCAGCTACATCTAATAACGTGTTCTTAATCTACAAGTAATATCAGGGTTCCACTAGTTATGAAGAGCATGACTGCGTACTTCAGTTTGAATGGCATAAAAAGGAGACATGTCTAGGGTCCAATCATCAAAGACCATGATTCTAAATTCAAGAAACAGCTATCTCATTCTAACTAGGAACAATCAGTCAATCACAAAAGTTTGAGATGAACAATCAGGAAACATGAATGGACCCTGAAGTCACAGAAGAAATCTTAGGAATAAACATAACCTTGTCCAATGACAAGTAACCACAACATTATATCTGGGGAGACAAAGAGCAGCAAAAATTCCCCCCAGATATCTATTGACTATGTAAATCTGAGCAAAAATACTGAAGTAGCTGTTAGCCAGGTTGTCCAGAGGAAAAAAAAGGACCCATGAAGTGAATCTGATTGCGAAGTGCGAAGTTCAACTGAAAATCTGCAATGATCAACCGATGGATCAACAGTTGTGATTAAACCCAAATTTCCAAAATCACAGCTGTCTGCCCTTTGATCATGCTGCTGATAGTAGCTATTAAACGCATATGATATATTCCCGGGCCAGCTAATATTAGAACAAGACCCACCGGGGGAGAGAGATGTGCAATCAGCAACCAAACATGCTTCTAATGCACGTGCCGTTGCATTAGACAAGTCTTTATTATTGTTCACAACGCACCACTTGGATGGAAGATACTCCACATTTTGAGCATTCACAAGGTTTTTTGAACCCAAGCCAAAATCAACTGGATACTTGGCTTGACCATCAAAAGTAAAAATACCCCAATGTCTCTCAAAATTTCCAGTGGTTATGCTTCTTTGGTCCTCATCTAAAAGGCTAAATATGAATGTTTCAATTGGTGGATTCCGAGGCCTAAGTGGGGTACCCAATTTGCTATGAAGATGGTTCATCAGGCCCTTCATGAAGGTCTCTGCAATGGATGGGGTCGCATTGGTTGCTCCATCCGTAGGCCAACCAATCTGTGCCACAACAATATCCGTGTTGGGAAATCCTACTGTTGCTAATGCACTAACCACGGTATCATAGCTTAAGTCAAAGCTGTTTTTGTATGTTCTGTGGCTGTCATTATGAGGGTGTGCAGTTTCTTTGAAGAGAGAAAAGTCAAGGGAAATGTTCTTGTTTTGGTGGAGAGTTACAAATGGAGAGATGGTCACAAAGAATGGTGAGCTATGCTTGCTAAGAAATGTGAGGAGATGGATCATGGTTCTGTTGAGGTCAGACCTGAAGTGTCCTTTTGAGGGCAGGCTGGATTCTGACTGGAAGGTATCGTAACTGCAAGGGACTACAACCTTCACTTTACTTTCCAAGTTTGCTCTGATCAAAGCTTCCTGGATTTTTGTGGCTGCCCCAATTACGAAGGGATGGAACTGCTCACCGTAACTTTGGAGAAATGGCTCGTCTCCAACAGCAACATACCTGTAGATAATCTGGTTAGTAGTATACATAGAATGAACTCACACCCCTAAGGATAAGCAAAATCAATTTGGCTTTTGATTAGCCTAACAAAGGAAATAATTGAAGCTACCGGTTTCATATAAGAGTCTCAAATTGGTCCCATTCAAGATGATGTTAATTAGATTCTATACACAGTATGAATAGGAACATTCAATTTCATAGGACAATTAAAAAGGACCTTAATAGTTTGTCCTCAACTTGCATTGCCAACTGAGCATGAAACACACAGAGATAGATGCGTCTTTCTATCCCATCTTGAAGCTTGCTTCCCTAATAAACACCAACTGACTCATTTAAATTAGTGTCTTGTCTGGAGCTGATACCATCCAGTCCTGTCCCAAGTAGTTTGCTATAAGCTCATTCTTCTAACACATTTATTGTGAAATAATTGTCCACCAAGATGATAGTGACAAAACGAGGAGCACAAATGCAAAATCATCATGGAATCATAATTCCAACATGAATCACAACCAAATCAACGTAAAACCCATTCACAAAAAGAGTGAGGTGCAGAAACTTGGGCATAAGTTGCGAGTTGGATTTCAATGCAATCAATCTTAAAACTTCATTACACAGAGGAAAGCTTGTGTCTTAATAAGATAAGAGTTCCACAGGACCAAACTAACGTTGCAAAGGGACAGAACAAAAAGAATGGCAGCATGGTTTAATCTGCCACGATACCAAGCATAAACTTTCATCAATTATTTCTAAATGGCGCGGCTCCCAAAGTCACAAACAGCTTTGTGCACCTAAGATGCAAACACCAAACATGGCATTTTCATGCTCCTAGCATGCAAAAGACACAAACCATTCTACAAATACCCTCTGCCAATATAGCTGACCCTTAAAAAGCACCAGGACCTGTATCTACCAATGCATTCATTGTAAATCTAACAAGAAAACTTTCACACAACAGTGTCCTGCTATCTAAGCATCTTTTTTCCATTTCAAATGCAGTATAATGAAGGCAAAGTACCAGGTGAATGCAACTTCGCATTAAAAATTTGAATGTCCTCTCCTCATATTGTCCCTCATTTACTCAACATAAGCCCTAGCACGTCCTTTGCTTTATTCTAAACAGATCAATGCAGCAAGATGGTAGATACTGCTAAATTCTGCATCTGCACATCACCCTTGAAGAAACTGACGGAATGTATCATGCTTTCACAAAACAGGTTCACCTAAAATGGTAACTGAACTAGAACTAGGAATGACAATTTGCAGGCACGTATAGATTTTCCAGTTGGGTTCCGTACTTCTCAACCGCACAATGTTGTGATTCATATAGTTTGCTTGCAAATTGCAATGTCTAAAATATAACCAAAATTAACTACCAAATTAGGCTAACTCATAGGCTGCTTTGCAAATTCAATGGTGTGATAAAAATTCTAATTGCTAACCATTCGATTATCAAAAGAGAAGTACCAAATTGGTAGCTTCAATTATTTGGTCATTTACTTTTCTTTTCAGATGACATTGTATCACTCAAGCCATTGACTAGAGTGATAGCGTGACGAATGGTGCTTTAAGTTCATCAACCATTTCGTCTGCAACAACTGCGTCAATTTGAACTTTAACTCCCACGGTCTCTTTTTAATCAACCAAGAGACAGAACCAATGGATCGATCCACATTTCCACCCCAAAAGCCCAAATGGATTAGCACAGTTTTGTCCAAGAAACTAAACAAAAAACAAAGCAACCATAAACAGTGATACATTTACTCAAAAGATGACAAACCCAAGTCATAAAAAATGATGAACAAATAGATGCTGAAGTACATGTGCAATCAGAAAAACAAGCAAACAAAAGAAAACCCAGATATCCATGTCACATAACAGGAAAAACAAATCATGATCCGGAAATCTAACTGGGAAAATATAAGTAAACACATTAAGCAAAAAATAAAATAAAAGATGCAGAAACTTACTCAATTCGAACTCCACTGCCTCCATTGGAGAAGTAGCGAGTGACATTATCGTGTACCCAACTCTCGGCAGCCTTTTTGGAAGAGTTGAAGCTTTTAAGCATACTATTTGGAATGCCCACAATGACGCCAATGTTGGACCCGGAGAGTGCTTGGAGAACAAGTGGGTCGGCATCAAAGAGCTTCACTTTGGTGATGTTGTTGGACTTCAAGAGCTCCACCACCACGGGCGGTGGGAGAGGGTGCGAGGCAGCGGTGCCCCAGTTCACGCCTACGGCTCGGACCCTTGAGGCCAGGCCCAAGATGGCGAACAAGAAGAGGAAGATGATTGAGCAAAGATTCGGAGGCATTTGGTGAGAGTTTGCTTATGGGACTGGTGCCTGGTGAGTGAAAGCCAGTGAGACTGTGAGAGTGTCTTGGGGGTTTTGGTTTGAATAACCAAAAACAGAGAAAGCAAAGCTGACGTGGTACCACTGTTTTTTTTGTTTTGTTTCAAACTTTTTGGAGCCTACCTGATTTAGAATATTTTTAACGGGGAATATTAGTGCCAAAATTGGGAAACGGGCTGACCCTCAACAATTCTTCCCTATTTTACGGTTTATATTTTATTTGCCATTATATTGAGTAATCCAGCTCTCGCAATTAAAATTATTATTAAATTTAAGATAAATTATTAATAAATTTTAATCTAATAATTATTTTAAAAATATGACGGTGAAATTATTGTCATATTAACCCAATAGTATATATCATTATTAAAAAAAAAAATCAAAGGCTAATTAATGTCACATAAATAAAGTGAAATAAAAATATGATATGTAATTGTTATGACGATCTTCTAGGAAGTAAATATGATATATAATTTGCATGAGCGACATTAATATTTTCTTACAATACAATTTAACAAAACTAAATAAATTAATAAAAAATATATATTAGAGATAGTATATACTGAGATATAATAATATGAATCATTTTAAGAATTTGAAATGTGGATTTATTAAAAACAAATCTAAAATATAGATTCAACTTCATTTAAATTACCAACCCTCCTTTGTAGCCCTTTGGTTGGTGGCATGTGTTGACTTTGTCACACCAGTTATTCAAAGGTTCGTAGAGAGAGAAGAAGAGAAAAACCTTCATTTTAATTCACAATTTTATTTATTTTTCTAGCTTCAATTTAATTTCAGTTGGTAAAGAGGTGAAATAATCTAAAGAAAAATAATGCTATAAGTATCTCTCTTGTGTCACTTTACGACTCCTTTAAGTTTGCAAAATAGATATTATATTAGAAAAATGAATAGGTATTACTAAGAATAGAAGAGGTTGAAATGAAATAATTATTATAATTCTTTGATTTGATAATAACATATATTTCATAATTGGAATTGATCAAAATTACTGAAAAAACTCATTTGACTTATAATTTTTCAAAACTCAATATTTAAAAAAAAATGGTTGAACATGTGATGGCTGACCACCCCAATGGGTGGCCGCCACCCAAAGGACCTCTTTGTGGCCCATTGGGAGTGGCTGCAGCCACCTCCTGAAGCCGTAGGGGTGTGGTCGCGACCACTCCTTATATGAAAAAGAAAAAGAAAAAATGATTTTTTTGGAAAACCTTGTCCATTCCCTCATGAATAATTATTTCTCTCTTTTTTTTTTGAAAACTTTGTCTTAATCATAATTATAAAGTATTCCTCTTGAATGATGGACAACTTGAGACCCCCCCTGGCTTTGGGAAGAGACACTCATGGCTTTCAACCCTCCCCAGTGGTGAAAACATTTGCAAACCATTGCCAACTGCATCATGATGGTGTCATTGGCCTTTATTAAGTGGTTTTTGGCATCATTGGAACCTGCATGCTACAACTCAATGGATTTTACCAAACCAGAAGTCAGGTAAAGGAAGTACAATTATAGAAACTACGGGGCTCTCAGTCCCAAATTATAGCAATATCAAGTATTTAAGCTCAAACTTTAAAGACAGTTTTGGTACAAGGATGATCTTTTTAGACGGATTTTCATGTACCAGAATTTAAATTCGATGGGTTTCAATAATACTAATTGTTGGATGATTTTCTTTTTATAGTAGTTCCAATCAACCTTTAAAATTATTATTATTATTTGTTTATCTAGAGTTGATCCAAAAGTTATTTAAAACTGTCACATTAATATTATAGAATAATTATAAAATTAAAATATAATTTCTAGAATTACTCTTTCTTCCAACATTCATGCAAGCTCCAATTTCATTCATAGGTAGAGAACCTCACCAGAACTAAGCAAACTCTAATTCAAGTTTTTAAAATTGTTTTTCCACTTTTCAGTTAACAATGGCGTTTCAATTAACAATGCCAACGCCATTAACGGTTCATGCAGGTGATATTATGTACAAAATGAGCACACTGAATATTTAACAGTACTCCCATAATTAAATTACAACGATCTCCATGCCTTTTCAGGCTGAGTTATCACATAAAAGCAAGTTGACAACATAAAACACAGACGACAGCAGCCTGTCCATGTCTCCATCAAAGAGAATGAATGCCAGCAAAATTCCATATATAGAGATTGCCTTTAACAAAATCTGCTAAAGGGAAAATTTAAAATTCACATAAACAGAGTAAGCTCATCAAACTGGTTTGATATTACTCATTCTAGTGCAAACAGAATTAAACAACAGTAGTGAAACTCACTCGCGAAAACCAGTACTACATATTTAAACCAAAACATGAATCCTCAAATGGCAAAAAATAAACTTCATCTAGGTAATCTTCTAAAGCCATAACTAATACACAATACTGGTTTTAAGCAGCTGTGAGTGGTTGGCCTTGGTTCCGCTTCCTTGCCTCTTCAATGATGGTCAGCTTGATACCCTTGCCCTTGGGCAGAGAGACCCATGGCTTAGTACCCTTGCCAATGGTGTAAACATTTCCAAGACGGGTTGCAAACTCATGACCAGTGGCATCCTGGATGTGAACTGTCTCGAATGTTCCCTTATGCTTTTCCCTGTTCTTAATGACTCCAACACGACCTCTGTTTCTACCACCAGTCACCATGACAACATTCCCAACATCAAACTTGATGAAATCGGTGATCTTGTTGGTCTCTAGGTCCAGCTTGATGGTGTCATGAGCCTTGATAATTGGGTCAGGGTAGCGGATAGTTCGCCCATCGTGGGTGTTGAGATATGGAATTCCCTTCTGCCCAAACTGCACAGACCGGACCTTGCAAAGCTTGAACTGCAAGAGAAATTAGAAGATAGGATCATAAGTTAGCTGTTTATCCGTAAGCAAGCCAATAACTTGGCTCAAAAAAGTATCATTGAAACCCACATTCTCCCACTCACTATATATTACCAAACCGAAAGTCAAGTAAGAGCTTACTTGGAATTCTCGTAGAGACCTTAAAAAGTCCTTGTAATACTTAAAAAAGTTATACCAAACAAAAAATTGGTCTATTTGGTAAAAAACTCCGAAAGTACTCATTTGACATATGTTTGGGATTGCGTTTGAGGGGTCTGAAAGTACTTTTAACACTCAAAAAGTCAATTTGAAGAAAAAATTGCTTGTTTGATAAAAAAATTAAAGCGCTTTTAAAAGTCAAAAAAACCTAAAAATAGCCAAAATGCACTTTTGGCAAATAAAGTTTTTGCCCAAAAGCACTTTTTAACTTAAAAACTATATTTCTTAAACGTAATCCCAAACAAGCTCCAAAAAGAGCCAAAATGCATTTTTGAGAAAAGCTTCAAAATAAAACCTTTTTTGTTTTTTTTGGCTTTAAAAGCTACATATCCAAATGCAATCTCAAGCCTGCTCTAAATACAAAAATATAAACCAGCGGGCTCTCCTATGGGGTTCAGCCATATTAAAGGTGGTATTACATAATATGGAATTTTCAACCAAAGGCTTTTTTTTGACTGATTTATTTTTCATGTATCATAAGTTCACTCTAAACGTGGTTTTTATAAGTAATTGTTTGTCCCCAATGAGAGAATAGACGGGGAGACTCAAATTAATGACCTCCATTTCATGAGACATAATCCCTAGCCAATTGAGCTAGCCCTTAAGGACCATTGTAAATGCATTTTAGAAGATAATATAGATGGTACCCTTTGTAATCAAATTGAATTGTGCTAGTGAATATGTTTGACATTATTACTATTGTAGTTGCAGATATGGCATCATTGTATCAAGGAAGATAGTTTGATACTACTCCCATTAAGCAAAAGAGTGGTAGAGAGTAATCAAGTAGTTAGGGCAACAAACCTTTGCCTCTTCATCCCTAATTGAGTGGAGACGGAAACGACCCTTGGTATCATAAAGGAGACGGAAGTTCTCATTTGTTTTTGGAATTGATACCACATCTGAAAATGAAAAAGATTGAGTTTCAAATTTCAATGAGTTCCCAAAAAACAAAGATATGACAGAAATCAAGTTTAAGCAGAAGAAACAAGAAAGCAACAAGACTCTGCTTATTTTTTTTATACAAGTAAATATCAACATGATTTATTGTAGCTACCATAAAAGCTCAGTACCTCACAACCTCCCGTGGGTACAACTTTGCATTGTGATATTGCTATTAATAATGCAACCAACTTGTAGCAAATTAGTCAGAAGTGTACATACCCATGAAGCCTGAAGGATAGGTCTTGTCAGTCCTAACCTTCCCATCAACCAAAACATGTCGCTGCATCAGAATGGCAATGACCTCACGGTATGTGAGGGCATACTTCAACCTGTTCCGCAAAATAAGGATTAATGGCAAGCACTCCCTGGATTTGTGGGGGCCAGATGATGGCTTAGGAGCCTGCATTGAGAATTAGAAAACATCATACACCACTGGGAGGAAGACCAAAAACAGAGGAAACAAAGTTCCAAATATCGAAAAGTTATGCAGAACATTTCACTCACAAATGCGCCCCCAAGTTTGTCAAGCATCCAATGTTTAGGAGCATTGAGCCTCTTCAGATGTTTCTTCAAGCCCCTAGCCTGTAATGTAACATAGTAAACCAAAACTCAGAACCAGAAGAATCCAAAATAAAGGGTAAAAAACGCATAATAGTACACATACAACACTGCAATTTAAAAGCAAGACACCATACATGATCAAAATCATTCTCTCTTTTTCCTGATAAGTATAATTAAAACCATTTTCTCTCAACCCATAACCTTGTACGGTTTCCTGAATAATACAATTTTCATATACAAACCGAAAAGACACTTAGAGTTGGACTAATAACAAGCATCCCACCAAAAAAAAAAGAATAACATCACCAGAATCATGACAGTTTGTTACTTCCAGATCCGAATGCGCCAAAGCATAAAAATGCCAACTTGACCAACTAATAAATCAGTAGGAAATTATATATATAAATTGCCTTTATGTATAACAATCTATTCAATTTCTTTCAAAAGAAGTACCATGAAACAGTTTTAGCATCAAAATGGAATCCAAAACCCACATATTTGTGGAATTTTTCGGCGAAACCAATCAGCAGCAGGCAAAACCCAGAACTCGTAATCGAACAATAACATCATGGCAAACCCCAAAAGCTCAAATTGATCATAGTAGATATGATGAAAGAAAATTACGCTTTACATGTAAAAGTATATTCAACAAGCAGATCCAAATATTCTAATTCATGTGAGGATTATGGAGAACATAGTGAGAAGACAAACCATCTTGGAGTCGTCGGAACGTAGATGTCTGAGCCGACGGCGTAGATGGTCCTCGGCTAAACTGCCAAAAACAATAGCTAGGGTTTATGCAGCTATCTTATATATATATACACGTGCACGAACCTGGTGCAGCCGCGCTTAGTCTATATTGGATCGGGCTCCCCAGCTAATTTCCCAACAGTTTTTCTTAAAATCCTGACCCTTCAATCTCATCCAAGGGTTTAGAATTCGCCACGTGTCCTATTAATTAAAATATAGCATTTTATTATTTAAATTTTAAAAACAAAATAATTTAAAAATTTTAAAAAAATTTTAAAAAGTATGGGCCCCCACAAATGGCCCTCTTGGTGGTGGCCGAAGCAAATCCAATGGCCCTAGGCCACCCCCAACTGGCCCATGGGGATGGCTAGGGTGGCCAACTACCCATACTTTTTTTAAAGTTATTTTTTTATATATATTTTTAAATAATAAAATAATATATTTTAATTAATGAGACACGTGACAGCTTCTATACCCTTGATGAAATTCAATGGCCAAGATTTTAAGAAAAACTTATGTGAAATTCTCCGGCTATTGTTGGGGATCCCAATCTGTTTATATGTGCCATAAGTAAATGCAACATATAAGCTTTTAAAGAATTGACCAGCTGCCAAATTGATGCAGCCTCGCATCATCCATAAATTTATTTATTTATTTATTATATTTTTTAATATGAAAAATAAATATTAGCTAAATTTTTATATGCTAATATTAGGTTCTCCAAACTTGTTTATGCATTCAAAACTAAAACCTAAAGGTGAAAAATTAACTTTTTTTTTTTTTTTTTTTGAAAAATTAACTCTTTAAGGGATGGTATCACCATCCTAAATTTTCATGAGATAATATTTTGGTTCTAATACCTTAAAACTTATTTATGGATTAAAAACTAAAACCTATGGATTAAAGGTTAACCCTTTAAGAATTGTATGACTCTAAATGGATTTGGTAATTCTAAATTTGGTGCTAATGCTCCAAAACACTATTTCAGTTTTATATAGTTTTGTTGATATCAATTTTAATTAGTGATTAATGAGGTATAAATTTGATATATAATTTAATCAATTTCTAATAAATGATTCTCGATTTTAATTTTGTCTGACCTTTTTCCTTTATCCTCTTTACTCTTTAATTAAAAAAAAGAAAAGAAAAAAAGGCCCTCTTGGCAGCCGGAAATCTCTGCTCATAGTTCTAGTACCATAATTTTAAAAAAGAAAAACACATAAATTACATAGTTCTACACACGTCATTTTTAAAAACGGATTTATAGTAATTTTTTCGACTCAATTTATAAGAGACTAATGCTTTATAACATTTTCACCCCCGCATCCCGCGATATTAAGCGACAAGCAACATCGCACACGCATAATTCTTGCACCCCAAGTTCCGAAAGGGCCAAAGTTAGTGCCAACTAGGTATTCCCCTCGGCTGGACTCAATGAGCTTCATAAAGAGCTTCATAGACTCACTTCTGTGTACTTCACTGGCGGCGAGGCCACAAAGCCTCCGTGACTCATCATCTTCACCACCGCTCCTCTCGCGCGCGCGCGCACACTCAAACACACGCTTTTTTATTGTTATGCCAGTTTCCCGCTTCGATTCGATCTACTCCCATGGCTTCTGGTACGGGAAATGAATCTACGAACGGTTCCTCGATCCCAAAAGAAGCAGAGAGGCCTCCGATTGAGCCCATAAGATTACCCACTGCCGAGGAAATACGCGGCCAAGATATTTGGAACAATTGCGCTGTGCGCAGTGTTGTCAGCGGAGTCATGGGTTAGAACAAACCACCCTTCAGTCATTTTTTTTTTCCTTTTTTCCCACAAGTTTATTTTTCCAATTTACATTTTTAATCTGTTTGGTAGCAGAGAAAATGCGGGAAAAGCCTTTTTTTTTTTTGTTAATTCGGTTGGTTTATGTTGTTATGGTATTTTGGGGCGGGAAATTTTTCCCATTACCTACATTTTTCTGCAACCAAACCAATGGATATTAGGAATTTTGTTGAAAATGCTGAAGTGAGCAACCTCCCCCCCAATCCTCCCTTCAACAGGAAGAAACGGTAGACTTGAAGTCTTATATTCCCAAGAGAATGGACAAAACTCTATTTTAACTAAACCAAAGTATCTTAACTTTCTTTTTCACTGTCTTTGAAAGCAATCAGATGGATCTTCCTCTATTTGTTAGGTTTGTGGCTTCATCTAGGGGTTTGGGAGGTTAGAGCACATTGGCTAATTTGTTTTCTATTGTGTTGTGGAAATGTTTATAGGAGGTGGCCTTGGGCTGTTCATGGGTTTGTTTCTAGGGGCATTGGACAACCCTATAATGCAAGAGGAAATGACTGGTAAGCAGCAGTTCATTTATCAAGCAAAGCAGATGGGGCGGAGGAGCTGGAGTTCCTGCAAAGCATTTGCAGTCATGGGCTTGGTTTTTTCAGCAGCTGAATGTGTTGTTGAGAAGGTATTATAGCAAATCTAAAACAAAAGGATATGGTTCTGTCCTACTTATTCGGTTCAATATATCTTTGCATAAAAAATGATTCTTGATTATTGTTTTCAGGCACGGGCAAAACATGACATGACAAATACAGTTGTTGCTGGGTGTGCAACTGGAGGTACACTATCAGCAAAAGGTAACCCCTTTCTCAATCACTTGAGCATTATTTCTATGTACGAGTGCATAACAATTGTTGACTTGCAGTTAGAGAAGAGTATATTGCAGATATCATCTTTGAGTCCTATACTTGAGTTGACATCATTAAAGTCAAAGGCCTTTTATATTTCAGATTACCACCGTATCCTTTTGTTTTCTTCATAGTTTCAACTTTAACTTTATAGCATGTATGGATTGAATTACAATGGTCATGGGTTCAGCTGCTTATATGATTTTTGCATTTCTCACGATAGACAAGGGGTCACTGTTGAGTGGCTTAAGTAAAATAATGGTGGGTTGCTCTAACTAGCATTTTGCTCACTCATCTCGTGGAAAGCCTAAACTTACCTGCCAATTTTTATGTAATGACATTTAGTCCAGGGGCTTGGCCGTATAAGGAGTCTTATTAGAGCACAGAAATTATGATCCTGGCACTTGTGACTCTCATGCCTATAGTATCTTTATCGTCAAACTTAAGTCATTATCTAGATAATCTTGGTGGCTGCTATATCTGGGTACTATTATATTTCTTTGAAAACATTGGGTTCTATAAGGTTATATGATCTATTGTTAAAGAGCTTATTTCAAGGAAACTAGTCTATTTGAGCACAAGTGCGGGAAGCTTTGCGTTGAATATAAACATATTTTGATTAGTTGTTAATTGCAAAGCAGATGAGATTTTGATCTGCCCTCTTTTTGAGGTTTATTTAGTGCTCCAAACTCAGAAGCAGGAATTTGAAGGCTGGTGGATAAATATTTTAGTTTGTCGAAGAGGAAGTTCTGGAAGGTGACTCCTCTTTGCTTATGAGCAGTATAGTTAGGAAGAATCTAGGCTTTTAGAGAGGTGGGCTACTATTAGGAGATGACTAATGCAAACAGAATCTATTGAGAAAGATCTTCATGATTTCTAGTTTTCTAGATGAGTTTGAAGGAATTCACTTTATTATGAAGAGTGTTTGTCCCTGTTCTTGACTATATTAATTAACCCTAAATAATCTCTTTTATCCTATTTTCTTAATAATATTTAAAACTAAAAAGAGAAAAAAGAAAAATGAAATAGCACAGAATGGCGTTAGAATAGAGCTTTCTGGAACACTGTCATGGAAATCAACTAATTGGGTGATGTATGTGTACAACAACAGAGGTGTTGTGAATGCGATGAATTTAATGACGGGGTGGTGAATGTAATGAAATTGGACATAATGTGAAAAAAATAATAATTGTAAATAGTTTTCCCCTATTTTCTAGATAGTGATAAGACTATGAAAATTATCTTTGTTTTGCCGGAGTATCAAAATCTTCATTTATTAGGGTTGATTAAGTTGAGATATACAGATGTATGGATGGGGAAGACAAAGGGAATGCTCTTTCCAACAGCTTTAACTAGAGTTTAGTAGCTTTGCAGATGCATTTACATGACATGTATGCCATAACATACTTTAACAAATACCTGGCCAGAGATGCCCACTTCTGGACCCGATTGTGTTTGGTCCTCCTGAAATATTGGGAAACTGCTTAGTTTGGGCTTATCTGTTAAGCTTCACATCAACCTCGGGAAGCTGTGCCTTTGAATATATGAATTTTCTTATAAAAGCTGGGAAAGGATTCATTAGCAGCCAACTAATTCATTGATTAGTAACTGTAGGCTGACCTTATGTGGTTTATGTTTCATTTGGACTCATTTACAGTAGGAAATTGGCTTAGGTGCTGTAAAAAATTATAGGAATTTTTTAATTTTTTTTAATGGGTCAGATTTAATTTCAATTTTTTAATGAGAAAAGAGAGAATGAAATTAAATTTGAATTGCTAAACAAACTACATGAAATATTCAGATTTGGATTTCCTACAATCTCAAAGTGTTAAATTGTTAATTAAGTGATTAAATTTATCTTATAAATAATAAATCTCTTCTCACAATCCCCTGCCTAATAAGAAGGGGCAACAGTAATAATAGGGATCCCCAATGGTAGGGGATCCTTATCCCCTTCATTTTACTCTCTCAAAGGAGCAAGTTTCTTGTAATTTGGATTGAGGTTGGATTCTTTAGTAGATCCTCTTATCATGCCTACATGCAATGCACTTTAGCAGTTCTTTTACTGTATCTTGTTGCTTTTCATGATCTTTTTTTTCCTGGTTCTGCCCTTTTACTTCCCATGTAACATCTTACCCATCTTCTGTTGTGTGGTGGTTCTTAGGTGGTCCGAAAGCAGCGTGTGTTGGTTGTGCTGGTTTTGCAGCGTTTTCAGTCCTGATAGAGAAGTTTCTGGAGAGACATGATTGATTTAGTGCTGTGCCTGCTCCAATTTTGCAAGCATTAGTTATTAAGAGAAGAGATAGCTCCTTTACAATTTCACGATATCTTATTTTGAACCTCACTTGATCATAAATTATTCCGTTGAGGAAGGATGCTTTAGCAAAAATTCAAGTTTTAAGATTTTGTACTATTTCTGTATTTTTTTCATGATGGTCACATTTTCGGATGTATTCTTCAATCTGAGGAAAGTTTAGTGGGTTATTTGATACTATACATGCTGTGTTATGTGGATGTATTCTTCAATATCAGGACAGTTTGGGTATGTAAGTTAAAATGTGTTTTGGTCTGAAAAGTTATTCTCATGCCATGCAAAGGTGAAAACTTTTTTTTTTTTTTTTCATCAAGTATTCTAGGCTGAGGAATGCTAGGTTTACAAATAAATTTTACAAACAATTTTTTACAACATGATTGAAAATGAGATAAATTTAACAGGATTAATGTTCAATTTTAACTCTTAGATTAGTTTCAACTATGTTAGAAATTACATTTTTATTTTCCAATATTGATAAAGTAGTTCCAATTAACTCTTAAATCTGTAATTAAGAAAGAAAAAAAAAAGATTTAGCTTATTTTCTGTTAAAATAATACAATATACAACTATTTAGATTTTAAATTTAAGTGTTCTTTTGAACAATGATTAACCAAAGCAAATTTTTTCTCGGCATTATAAAAATAAAAATATAGCCCCTTTATTTCTTTTGGGTGAAAAAAAAAAAGAAAAACACCAATAAGATATCTTCGAACAAAAAAAAAAGAGAAAGGATAAATGCAAAATAGGTCATTGTGATTGACTTAAATTATAAATTATTCCTTATGATATAAAAAATAATTTATAAGTCTTCAAGGTAGGCCAAAATTATAGTTTACTTAATGAAATCAAATTTTCAATGCAACAAATGATAGTTTAATAAAAAGCGTAACTCAATTTTTTATAACTTAATTTGAAGGAAAATTTTTTCATAATTTATTTACTTGAATATTGTTTTTATTTATTTTTCAATGGTTAAAAGATGTAACCGCCAAATTCTCACAAAATGCTCCCAAATCATGGTAAGAAAGATAAAAATGAGAGTGGGTTATGCACATAGTAAAATTTTGAGAGTATATCTTACCAAAAAATAAAAAAATTGAGAATATAAGAGATTAAATTACTAATATGACTTGGAGTGAGAGTTAATGTACAATCTTAGTTGGTGTCTTAAAGTGATGTGAAAAATTATAATTTGTCATTTTTTAAATTAAAAAATTAATAATAATATGTATTGCATTTTTATTGGGTATGATGTGACAAACCGATTCTGTTAAGTTACTTAATAGAAATTGATATTAGAAAGTAAACTAGTATTTTAACATATCCTAAAAATTTATAAATTATTTTTTATATAATAAAAAGTGATTTATAATTTAGACTAAATACATAAACTTATAAATTATTTTTTATAATATAAAGAGTGATATATGATTTAAACCAATGACGTGGACAAATATTACATTTACCCATAAAGAAAAAAGCACTACTACCAATGAGTATTCCTATCTTGCCACGTAGTTAAAATCCGAAACCAGCCCAGCGTTCCACACTTCAGTGATCGTAGAGAGAAACTGTGGGATGGCGAACGAGGGTGAGGTGGTGTGCGTCACCGGAGGCAGCGGCTGCATTGGATCCTGGATCGCCCGTCTCCTTCTCGACCGTGGCTACACCGTCCACGCCACCGTCCAAGATCTCAGTTAGTCCACACACTATTTTTCCTTTTCAAAAAATGCTCATACTCTTGCATTTATCTATGGAAATGCCATCTCCCCGCTTAAATTCGTTCCCTATTTGCAGAGGACGAGAGTGAAACGAAGCACCTAGAAGCCCTAGAAGGCGCTGAGACTCGCCTCCGTCTCTTCCAGATCGATCTCCTTGATTACGGCTCCATCGTCTCCGCCGTCAATGGATGCGCTGGAGTCTTCCACGTCGCCTCTCCCAACATCGCCCATCAAGTCCCGGATCCCCAGGTTTTTTTATTTGTTTAATTTTTACACAAGAACTTGAACTTATATATATTCGTTATAATTTAACCGTTATTCCAACAAAATATGTAAATTGATGCCTTTTGTAGAAGCAACTTCTGGACCCGGCGATCAAGGGAACTATAAATGTACTGACGGCGGCGAAGGAAGCTGGGGTGAGCCGTGTAGTGGTGACATCATCGTTGATGGCCATTACAACGAGCCCTAATTTGCCAGACGACATTGTCGAGGCTGAGGATTGCTGGACCGACATTGAGGACTGCAAGAAGAAGGGAGTGAGTGCCCCTATCGTATTATATGCAAAGTGCACGTCCATTTGTGTAGCTTTTGAGCAATTTGAGTATAAATGTGTTACTCCCGATTGGGTGATCTGGCATTGCATTGACGTGAACTGAATGTTTGAATTATACATGGGATGTTACAAACGCTAATGACAATTTTGTTTGTTTGTTTGTTTTGTGGTGTAGTTATGGTATCCGGTTTCTAAAACACTAGCCGAGAAAGCGGCTTGGGATTTTTCCAAAGAGAAGGGTTTGGATGTGGTGGTGATAAACCCTGGGATGGTGTTGGGCCCTGTTATTCCTCCCAGACTCAACGCAAGCATGTTATTGTTCTGTAACCTTTTCCAGGGTAGTGCTCTATTTGTTCAATGTGGCTTTTTAGTTCATTATATTGTTATGGTACTTATATGTCTAACTTGTACTTGAATTACCAAACTAGAACTCAAAGGGCCAAAAGGGTGTGTGTTAGGCTTGCTCAGAAAGTTACAACTTTGTTACTTGGAAGATTTTGTAGTGACCGGTGTAATTATAAGTTTTCCTCATTTTATATTACCCCCATAATATCATGGGTCCTTTTGATAAAGTTTTTTTGGATTTGCTCTTTTTTAACAAATAACTCCAGACACAAAACTCTCTCAAAACACTCATAACTACTTTTACTTTTATGTCACACCAGAACACATTTTTAACAAAAGAAAAAATCAACGTCTAAAAAATTTTATCAAACAAACCCCATCTTCCTCTTTACTTTTGTCTAATCTCCATATGATTAAGGCTTGAGTGGAACAAGGAATAGAAACCAAGTGGCTGCCTTAAATAAATGTTTAAGAATTTGACACTGTAAATGTTAAGTTTGTTAACATTCTTCAAAACAAGTATTCATTTTTTCCTTGGAGGAGATTAAGTATTTTTTTCTTTAATATTCTGTATCTTTGGACAGCTTCTTTTTTTATCACCAGTGATGATTAGTTATCATGATTTCCTTATTTTGTTTTCCTCCTTCTAGCTATATGTTTTTTCTTGTGTACTTTGTGTATATGGGGTGCCCAACACTTTTAATGATAATTCGATTACTTATAAAAAACGTATTCATTTAATACTCTTAATATGATATTTAGGGTCATATACGTGGGTGGTCCCAAGCTTGGAAAAAGGGACAGTCCTCTCATTCTGCAGGTGTGCAGTGATATGCTGCTCTCTTGGCTACCGTAGGGTCAGTCTTGAGAATTTATGTCCATAAGGGTTTCACTATAGTTACTTCTTGGGTTGTCAAAAGCATGTTGCCCTTTGCTGTTCCCCGGGTTGGGAAATAGCCATGCTAAAAACAAAAGATGCTAAAGACAATGCATGCCATGTAGTAAGCAGCTGGCAAAATCGAGGTAGTGTCAGCTTCCAACAAGTTTTGTCATTCTACCTTTATATAGAAGATGAGCCTTATCTGGGTCAATGTTGTGAAACCCCTGTCACACCTTTAACTGGATGTACTCTGTGACTTTTTAAGTCAAGTTTCTGATATTTGAGTTAACAAAAGAACTAATGATGCTATTTTTTTTATCCTTGCTGCAGAATGCACTGAAGTACCTGAGGACCTTTATATGGGATATGTGCATTTTAAAGATGTAGCCCTAGCACATATCATACTGTATGAAAACAAATCAGCAACTGGAAGGCACTTGTGTGTTGAATCTTTATCGAATTATAGTGATTTTGTAGCAAAGATTGCTGAACTTTACCCCGAATATAAGGTGCCAAGGTAATAAATTTTACATCCAGCTACTGCAAATGGATTTGAAGCAGACACTCTATACACATCTTGTATATAGACTTAAACATCTGATAACCATAAAAACAGCATCAGAACCTTAAGTCCAGAAGATGGTGGAATTGGATTGCATTCCAAGGATAATTGTGATCTAGAGATTATAATGCTTAATGATGAAGAAGATATCTAACTACTGTTTGTTAAACGAGCTTTGTTAAGTTTAACATTGATAATGCATTCTCTGCTACAGGAAGTACATGGAAGCGTATCTTTTATTTTGTTTTGATTTTAACTGTTTTTAGGAGGCTATAAAACAACCATGATTTTTTTTCCTTGGGTTGACCCCACCAAGTCTCACTCCAATCTTGGGATGGATTAGAATACTCTCTATTTCATAGTCAAGATTTTATTTTGCTCCATTTAATGGTATACATGATACCAAGTTATAAATTTTTAAATGATGTGGCAGTATATCTATTATTTAGCATCATATACATCGTTAAATGTAACAAAATAAAATTTTAACCATAAAACAGCTCTTTAATATTTCACTTAAAATTGTTGAACTGGGCGGGATTGGATATGTGGATGCGATCCTCTTGATGATGTTCCATCTTTCACTGGTTAATTTAAGTTCTGTTTATACTGCCATGCATCATATGTTAGTCTTAGATTTTCCAGTCAAGAAAGTTATGGCCACTTGAATATATCTGCTCTATGGAAACTTTAGAACTTAAATGCAATAGAAGTGGTTGCATCAATTGCCGAAGTTATAATGTTCTTATATATGTAGGTTGCTCAAGAATACCCAACCTGGGTCATCGCTCTCGACGCTTGGATCCAAGAAGCTGTTGGACTTGGGCTTACAGTTCATTCCCGTGGAGCAAATTATCAAGGACGCTGTTGAGAGTTTAAAGAGCAAGGGATTTATTTCTTGACTGCGGCACGCCGCACCAGGTGTGAGTAAACACTTCGAAGGCACATCTAGCTGCAAGTGCTTGCAAACACTTGGGGACCCGTCTGTCTCTTGTCTGATGAAGTGATGAAGTGGTAAGAACTTTTACTCTGTAGCATGGAACAGCTGCTAAGTAATTTTTATAGTAAAGACTAGTGAGCTTTGTAAGTCATACTTTTGACCAAACAAATGTATATCTATATATATATATATATATTATGTTGTAAATAGGCTAAATAATAATGCAATTCTCTCTTTAATTGTGAAGTAGAGAGAGATTTATGGATCTTGCTATTTAATTTGTTTGCCGTTGATTGAGTTATGCTTATTAGGATGGGAGAGAGAGAGAGTTGATGATGAGTTGGGAAGGTCAGGTAGGGGAGTCGTGACATTTTGGAAGTTGGCTTATTTATGTTTAATGTGGTGTCTTTGGAGAAAGCAGAATGCACAGGGTATTGAAGTTAGCGAGACTTCTTGATAGAACTGAAAAGATTATATTTAACTCCCTTTTTACATGGACAACAACATATAATATTTTGCTTTCTTTCTTTTTTTCTTCTAGTTTTTCTATCTTTTTGAACCTTTGTTCTTCTATTTCTATTGAATATGTTTTTATTTTTATTTTTTATATTTCATGTATACTATGGTTGTGCTCCTCTGTGTTTTTCAGTGAGATTAAATTACATATGAAAAGGACATTCAAAACGTTTTGCCTTTGATTTCAGATTTTAAAACATTTTACTGTTGTAACGTTTTTCTATTGGACGCAAACCTTTTAAAGCACTATGAGGTATGAGGTTTGAAAAGTATCTTAAGAGAATCCTGCTAATAAGATTATCACAAGTTCTTTCTTTGTTGTACCACTTAATGCATTGCAAATGTGGTACTAATTTATATTTTTTAGGTAATTAGTGTGTGTAAACCGGAGGTTGATCTCATTTAAGCTTAGTGAATAAGATAACAACTTTTTAGGGTGTGTTGGTTGTGCTGGTTTTGCAGCGTTCTCAGTCCTGATAGAGAAGTTTCTGGAGAGACATGATTGATTTAGTGCTGTGCCTGCTCCAATTTTGCAAGCATTAGTTATTAAGAGAAGAGATAGCTCCTTTACAATTTCACGATATCTTATTTTGAACCTCACTTGATTATAAATTATCCCGTTGTGGAAGGATGCTTTAGCAAAAATTCAAGTTTTAAGATTTTGTACTATTTCTGTTTTTTTTTTTTTTTTCCATGATGGTTACATTTTCAGACGTATTCTTCAATATGAGGAAAGTTTAGTGGGTTATTTGATACTATACATGCTGTGTTTTGTGGATGTATTCTTCAATCTTAGGACAGTTTGGGTATGTAAGTTAAAATGTTTTGGGAGTATTTTTAAGGGGAAACTACCTTTAGTCCCCATGAACTATAGAGCTTTAGCCATTTGCCCTCATGAACTGCTAAGTGTGATACCTAACCCTATCAAACTACCTAACCCAAGCTATCAGCCCCTTTCCGTCAGTCAGCTTTGTTGGAATAGATGGTCAACGGTACATTTGCCGATCATGTGTCACTTTAAGCGTTTTTTTCCATTTTTGCCGTTCATTCTACATAACAATATTTCTATATCTAAAATACCCTCAATATATTTTGCTTTCTCCCAAAATATCCTCAACATATTTCACTTCTTTCCTTCACGCCGACGCCGCCTGCTGGCTTCTTACCTCATTCTTTTCTCTTCTTTTGTTTCTTCTATCTCCATTTTTCTCTTCTTTTGTTTCTTCTATCTCCTTCTTCCTAAAAAACGGGGGGACATGAGAATGAGGGTGGGAGAGAACAAGAGAGAGAAAGAGAGAGATGTTGTGCGACAGAGGGCAGAGACAGAGTGAATCAGAGAGAGAGGGAGACCTAGTACAGAGTGAACCAGAGTGGATTTTTTTTCCTGAATAAAACCCACCAATTTTTTTCCATGGGGTTTCTTTGTTTTGATTTGATTATATTTTTTGTTCATTTATTTGTTAGTGAATTTTGTGGGTGGATGTGGTGGATGGAAATGGCAGAGTTCCGTTTGGATACCCGGCGAATAAATAAATAAATATATATAGAAATTAATTAAATTAACCTTCCACAAAGGTGATATTCTTGATGGTTCCAGGCCATCAATTTCCTCCAACGTTTTCAATGTTGCTAATAGCTTGAGGTGTAACCTTTGTGATGAGCTTATCGCCATCAAGGACATAGGACTTGAACAGCCTAGCCGCTGGGATAACAGAGGGGGTCTCAGCATCGTAATATGTTGAGGGTATTTTGGGGGAAAGTGAAATATATTGAGAGCATTTTGGGTATAGAAATATTGTTCTGCAAAATGGAGGGCAAAAATGGAAGAAAAACGCTTAAAGTAGCACGTGATTGGCACATGTACCGTTGACCGTCTATTTCGACAGAGCTGACTAACGGAAGGGGATTGTTAGCTAGGGTTAGGCAATTTGATGAAATTGGGTATCACACTTGATAGTTCATGGGTTCATGGGGGTTAAAGGTAATTTTCCTTATTTTTAATTCTTTGGTTTGAAAAGTTATTCTCATCACAAGGTGAAAACTTCTTCTTTTTAAATGAGTATTAAGGGTTAAGGAATGCTAAGCTTACAAACAAATGTACAAAAAAACTTTTATAACGTGATGTAGCACAACATAATTAGAAATGAGATAAATTTAACTCTTGAGAAATTTAATCATATTGTATAAAATTTGTTTGTAAATCTATCATTTTTCTTTTGTGTTTTGAGTTGTATGGTCTTATAACACAATGATGATGAAAATGGATTAAAAACATGATTAATGTTCACTTTCAACTCTTAAATCAGTTCCAACCAATATTAGAAATTATATTTTTATTTTACGGTATCTCTTCTATTTCGGGTTCATCTAGCCCCTTTATCTCTTTTAGGTGGAAAAAAAAAAGGGGGAGAATGCCAAGTTTACAAATACATTTTACAAAAAAAAATTTATAAACTAATGTGGCACAACATGATTAGATATGAAATAAATTTAAATTTTAAGAAACTCAATCATATTGTATCACACTAGTTTGTAAAAAAATTTTACATTTGACAAAAAAACTTTTACAAACTGATGTGGCACAATATGATTGAATATGAGATAAATTTAAATTTTGAAAAATTCAATCATATTGTATCACATCAGTTTGTAAAATTTTTTTGTTAATAAAATTTATTTATAAGCATAGCATTTTCAAAAAAAAAAAAGGTAAAATATTTTACTTTGGTGTATTAAACTTTCATTTCGTTCTAATTATCCAATTCCACTAAAATTTAAATTTAAATCATAACGAAGGTGTGGAATTTTAGAAATATAAAAATCTTTTTACTATTTTTATCGTTTCATTTAACCTTAATATTTAACAAAATAAAATAATTAAAATAAAATAAAAATTTAATACAGCAAAGTGAGATTTTAAAAGTTGAAGAAATGTTTACAAAACCCTCGCATAGGGGATAAAAAAAAAACCCAGTAAGATATTTACGTACAAACAGAGAAAGAGCACTGCTGCCACTGCAGCATTCCTATCTTGCCACGTAGCTAAAATCAGAACCAAGCTCAGAGTCCACCTTCAGTGATCGGATAGGGTAGCTGTGGGATGGCAAAGGAGGGTGAGGTGGTGTGCGTCACCGGAGGTAGCGGCTGCATTGGATCCTGGGTCGTCCGTCTCCTTCTCGACCGTGGCTATACCGTCCACGCCACTGTCCAAGATCTCAGTTAGTCCACACTATTTTTCCCTTCAAAAAATGCTCTTACTCTTTCATTTATCTACGGAAATGCCATCTCCCCGCTTAAATTCGTTCCCCTATTTGCAGAGGACGAGAGTGAAACGAAGCACCTAGAAGCACTAGAAGGCTCTGAGACTCGCCTCCGTCTCTTCCAGATCGATCTCCTTGACTACGGCTCCATCGTCTCCGCAGTCAATGGATGCGCTGGAGTCTTCCACGTCGCCTCTCCCAATATCCTCCATCAAGTCCCGGATCCCCAGGTTTTTTTTATTTGTTTAATTTTCACTCAAGAACTTGAAATTATATATATATACGTTATGATTTAACCATTATTCCAACAAATATGTAAATTGATGCCTTTTGTAGAAGCAACTTCTGGACCCGGCGATCAAGGGAACTATAAATGTACTGACGGCGGCGAAGGAAGCTGGGGTGAGCCGTGTAGTGGTGACATCATCTTTGATGGCCATTACTACGAGCTTTAATTTGCTAGACGACATTGTCGAGGCTGAGGATTGCTGGACCGACATTGAGGACTGCAAGAAGAAGGAAGTGAGTGGCCCTATCGTATTATATGCAAAGCGCACGTCCATTTGTGAAGCTTTTGAGCAACTTGAGTATAATTGTGTTACTCCCGATTGGGTGATCAGGCATTGCATTGACGTGAACTGAATGTTTGAATTATACATGGGATGTTACAAACGCTAATGACAATTTTGTTTGTTTGTTTGTTTGTTTGTTTTGTGGTGTAGTTATGGTATCCGGTTTCTAAAACACTAGCTGAGAAAGCGGCTTGGGATTTTTCCAAAGAGAAGGGTTTGGATGTGGTGGTGGTAAACCCTGGGATGGTGTTGGGTCCTGTTATTCCGCCCGGACTCAACGCAAGCATGTTATTGTTCTGTAACCTTTTCCAGGGTAGTGCTCTATTTGTTCTATGTGGCTTTTTGGTTCATTATATTGTTATGGTACTTATATTTCTAACTTCTACTTGAATTACCGAACTAGAACTCAAAGGGCCAAAGGGGTGTGTGTTAGGCTTGCTCAGAAAGTTACAACTTTGTTACTTGGAAGATTTTGTAGTGACCGGTGTAGTTACAAGTTTTCTTCATTTTATATTACCCCCATAAAATCATGGGTCCTTTTGATAAAGTTTTTTTGGATTTGCTTTTTGTTAACAAATAACTCCAGACACAAAACACTCATAACTACTTTCACTTTTATGTCACATTAGAACACTTTTTTAACAAAAAAGAAAAAATCAACGTCTAAAAAGTTTTATCAAACAAACCCCATCTTCCTCTTTACTTTTGTCTAATCTCCATATGATTAAGGCTTGAATGGAACAAGGAATAGAAACCAAGTGGCTGCCTTAAATAAATGTTTTAAGAATTTGACACTGTAAAAGTTAAGTTTGTTAACATTCTTCAAAACAAGTATTCATTATTTCCTTGGAGGAGATTAAGTCTTTTTTCTTTGTATTCTGTATCTTTGGACAGCTTCTTTTTTATCACCAGTGATGAGTAGTTATCATGATTTCCTTATTTTGTTTTCTCCTTCTAGCTATATGTTTTTTCTTGTGTACTTTGTGTCCATGGGATGCCCAACACTTTTAATGATAATTCTATTGCTTATAAAAAACTTATTCATTTAGCACTCTTAATATGATATTTAGGGTCATATACGTGGGTGGTCCCAAGCTTGGAAAAAGGGACAGTCCTCTCATTCTGCAGGTGTGCAGTGATATGCTGCTCTCTTGGCTACCGTAGGGTCAGTCATGAGAATTTATGTCCATAAGGGTTTCACTATAGTTACTCCTTGGGTTGTCAAAAGCATGTTGCCCTTTGCTGTTCCCCGGGTTGGGATGTAGCCATGCTAAAAACAAAAGATGCTAAAGACAATGCATACCAAGTAATAAGCAGCAGGCAAAATCGAGGTAGTGTAAGCTTCCAACAAGTTTTGTCATTCTACCTTTATATAGAAGATGAGCCCTATCTGGGTCAATGTTGCGAAACCCTTGTCACACCTTTAACTGGATGTAGTCTCTGACTTTTTAAGTCAAGTTTCTGATATTTAGAGTTAACAAAAGAACTAATGATGCTGTTTTATCCTTGCTGCAGAATGCGCTGAAGTACCTGAGGACCTTTTTATTGGATATGTGCATTTTAAAGATGTAGCCCTAGCACATATCCTGTTGTATGAGAACAAATCAGCAACTGGAAGGCACTTGTGTGTTGAATCTTTATCGAATTATAATGATTTTGTAGCAAAGATTGCTGAACTTTACCCCGAATATAAGGTGCCAAGGTAATAAATTTTACATCCAGCTACTGCAAATGGATTTGAAGCAGACACTCTATACACGTCTTGTATATAGACTTGAACATCTGATAACCATAAAAACAGCATCAGAACCTTAAGTCCAGAAAATGGTGGAATTGGATTGCATTCCAAGGATAATTGTGATCTAGAGATTATAATGCTTAATGATGAAAAAGATATCTAACTACTGTTTGTCAAACGAGCTTTGTTAAGTTTAACATTGATAATGCATTCTCTGCTACAGGAAGTACATGGAAGCGTATCTTTTATTTTGTTTTGATTTTAACTGTTTTTAGGAGGCTATAAAACAACCATGATTTTTTTTCCTTGGGTTGATCCCACCAAGTCTCACTCCAATCTTGGGACGGATTAGAATACTCTCTATTTCATAGTCAAGATTTTATTTTGCTGCATTTAATGGTATACATGATACCACGTTATAAATTTTTAAATGACGTGGTAGTATATCAATTATTTAGCATCATATGCATCGTTAAATGTAACAAAATAAAATTTTAACCATAAAATAGCTCTTTAATATTTCACTTAAAATTGTTGAACAGGGTGGGATTGGATATGTGGATGCGACCCTCTTGATGATGTTCCATCTTTCACTGGTTAATTTAAGTTCTGTTTATACTGCCATGCATCATATGTTAGTCTTAGATTTTCCAGTCAAGAAAGTTATGGCCACTTGAATATATCTGCTCTATGGAAACTTTAGAACTTAAATGCAATAGAAGTGGTTGCATCAATTGCCGAAGTTATAATGTTCTTATATATGTAGGTTGCTCAAGAATACCCAACCTGGGTCGTCGCCCTCGACACTTGGATCCAAGAAGCTGTTGGACTTGGGCTTACAGTTCATTCCCGTGGAGCAAATTATCAAGGACGCTGTTGAGAGTTTAAAGAGCAAGGGATTTATTTCTTAACTGCGGCACGCCGCACCAGGTGTGAGTAAACACTTCGAAGGCACATCTAGCTGCAAGTGCTTGCGAACACTTGGGGACCCATCTGTCTCGTGTCTGATGAAGTGATGAAGTGGAAAGAACTTTTACTTTGTAGCATGGAACAGCTGCTAAGTAATTTTTATGGTAAAGATTAGTGAGCTTTGTAAGTCATACTTTTGACCAAACAATATGTGTGTGTATATATATATATATTATGTTGTAAATAGGCTAAATGATAATGTAACTCTCTCTCTCATTGTGAATTAGAGAGATTTATGGATCTTGCTGTTTAATTTGTTTGGCATTGATTGAGTTATGCTTATAAGGATGAGAAAGAGAGAGTTGATGAGTCGGGAAGGTCAGCTAGGGAAGTCGCGACATTTTGGAAGTTGGCTTATTTATGTTTTAGTGTGGTGTCTTTAGAAAAAGCAGAATGCACGGAATTTTGAAGATAGACTTTTTGATAGAATTGAAAAGATTATATTTGAACTCCGGACATGGACAACAACATAATATATATATATATATATATATTTTTTTTCTTCTAGTTTTTCTATCTCTTTTAACCTATTTCTATTGAATAGGTTTTTTTTTTTTTATGTTTCATGTGTAATATGGTTATGCCCCTCTGTTTTTTTCAATGAGACTAAATTATGTATAAAAAAGACATTCAAAACGTGTTGCCTTTGATTTCAGATTTTAAAACATTTTACTGTTGTAACGTTCTTCTATTGGACGCAAACCATTTAAAGTACTACAAGGTATGAGGTTCAAAATATCTTTAAGTGAATCATGCGAATAAGATTACCCCAAGTTCTTTCTTTGTTGTAACACTTAATGGATTGCAAATCTGGTAATAATTTATATTTTTGAGATAATTAGCGTTTGTAAACCGGAGGTTGATCTCATTTAAGCTTAGTGAATAAGATAACCATTTTATTCCAGATGTCTTATAGAAAGGAATCTTATTTAGGCAATCACAAATATCATTGAAATTCAACTTCTAGGGTCTCTTTCTACTTTTCTTTAGGGTCCCAAAATGAATTATTTTCCCAAGAGTTGTAAAAGAATTATTGTGTAGCATTAATCACTCTTCACTAGCTTTCTATTATTATATCTTTGGTGAGAATGAGATGGGATTTGGATTAGATGTTGTAAAGATAAAAGCCTCTTTTTTTTTCAATTGTCTAAATTTAATTTTTTTCATGAGAAAGAGATAGTAAAATTAAATATGGATTAATGAAAAAGAGTAATGCTATATATTATTACCATTTCCCATAGCTTATGTTGCATGAAACCATAATATTTGGTAAATAAATATTAATTTCACGTCATACTTTAAAGATTTGGATATCGGACAAGAGTGATGAATATAGTTACGCATTCAAAAACTACAAAAGGTATACTGTAATTTTTTTTTTACCACCTCAACCAAATCTAAAGAAATGAGGCTATAAAATTTGGATTGTCTAAGAGTATATACTAATTTCTTCTATTTTAGCCTAATTTAGCCCCCTTATCTCTTTTGAAAAAAGAAAAAAACACCAATATTAGAGCACCCACTGCAGGCTCTTCAGACACATTTTTTTGTTAGTTTGAAAAACCCATTTAACAAAAAGAGCTAAAAACATTACTTTTCAATCTCTTCATTTTAACAAAAAACTTAACAATGTGAATAGTATTATTTTGAACTTAATAATTACTATTCCCTCTACTCTTTAAACAATTATATTTTATCTCTCCTACTTTTTCCTTTTCAATTTCTCTCTCCTTTTTTTCTTTCTTTCCGCAGACCTTTTTTTTGTTTTCCCTCTCTCAGCTTTCTTCCTCTCTATGTTTGGCGCCATTTTCTCTCTAAGCTCCATGTTTGGCTTGGCGTTTGTTTCTTTTTTTAGTTTTTTGGTTTCTTTCGGCGAGTGTTTGCGAGGGAGGGAGAGAGAGAGAGAGAGAGAGAGGTAGAGGTCTGGGGCATGGAAGGGCTGGCCATGCTGAGGCAGCTCATCGGTCAGCTTCAGGAGCTCTTGGAAGTTTACGGCTCTCATCCTCCTCTTCTTCCTTATCCTCCCGATCCTCCTCCTCATTTTCTTCAACCTCTTCAACGTCCATTGCCTCTCTCCGACCTCCACTCTCAACAACCCCAAAGTTCCGCCCCTCTCTCTTTCTCTCTCTTTAGATCTTTGTTGGGTTTTTGGAAATCTGTACTGTGGATAGACGATATATTTAAATATGTATACTGTTTTTAAACAAATATAAATATTCAAAAACATAAAAGTTAAAAAAAATAAATAAATATTTGAAAAATAATATTTTAATAAAATAATAAAAGTGAATTATTAAAGTAGAGAGATTAAAAATGTGTCCCAAAAAATGAATTATCAAAATAACAAAAAGTTTGAAAAGAAAAATTTAAAGAGGCGATGTTGAATGCTCTTATATTCTCGGACAAATCAATAAAGAAAACCGCTACTTAACAGCATTCGTATCTTGCCGCGCACCAAAATCCGAACCCAGCCCAGAGTTCCAACACTTCAGTGAGCGGAGAGAGTGGGATGGCGACGGAGGGTGAGGTGGTGAATGTCACCGGAGGTAGTGGCTGCATTGGATCCTGGCTCGTCCGTCTCCTTCTCGACCGTGAATACACCGTCCACGCCACCGTCCAAGATCTCAGTTAGTTCACTCTTTTATCTTTCGCATTTATCTACGGAAATGCCATCTCCCAGCTTAAATTCGTTCCCTGTTTGCAGAGGACGAGAGCGAAACGAAGCACCTAGAAGCTCTAGAAGGCGCTGAGACTCGCCTCCGTCTCTTCCAGATCGATCTCCTTGACTACGGCTCCATCGTCTCCGCCGTCAATGGCTGCGTCGGAGTCTTCCACCTTGCCTCTCCCAGGCCCCAGCACCATCGAGCAAGTCCAAGATCCCGAGGTTTTTTGTTTTTCAATTTTCACACAACAACTAATTTTCCTAAAAGTCTAGTGGATGATAAATAGTGAATTTTATGATTTGACCAAAATTCTAAAAATATATATAATTGATGGCTCTTGTAGAAACAACTTCTGGACCCGGCGATCAAGGGAACTATAAATGTACTGACGGTGGCGAAGGAAGCTGGGGTGAGCCGTGTAGTGGTGACATCATCGATGCTGGCCATGACTACGAGCCCTAATTGGCGAGACGACGTTGTCTAGGCTGAGGATTACTGGACCGACATTGAGGACTGCAAGAAGAAGGGAGTGAGTGCCACTATCGTATTATACGCAAAATGCACGTCCATTTGTGTAGCTTTTTACCAATTTGTTAAGAGTATAATTGTGGTACTCCCGATTGGGTTACCAGGCATTGCATCGACGTGGACTGAATGTCTGAACCATACATAGGATGTTACAAACGCTATTGACAATTTTGTTTGCTTGTTTTCTGGTGTAGTTCTGGTATCCGATTTCTAAAACACTATCCGAGAAAGCAGCTTGGGATTTTTCCAAAGAGAAAGGTTTAGATGTGGTGGGGGTGAATCCTGGGTTGGTGTTGGGCCCTGTTATTCCTCCTAGAATCAACGAAAGCATGTTATTGTTCGGTAGCCTTCTCCAGGTTAGTGCTCTATCTGTGTAATGATCACTATATTGTTATGTTCTTGAATCACCAAACTAGAACTCAAAGGGGTGTTAGGCTTGCTCAGAGAGTTAAAACTTTGTTACTCGGAAGATTTTTTAGTGACCGTTGTGATTTTAAGTTTTCTTCATTTTATATTACCCTGATAAAATCATGGTGTCTTCCTCTGTTCTTTGGTCAAGTCTCCATTTGATTAGGGCTTGTGTGGACCAAGGAACAGAAATCAAGCGGCTTCCTTCTATAAATTTTTAAGAATTTGTCACTGCAAAAGTTAAGTTTGTTGACATTCTTCAAACAAGTATTCATTTAATACTTTTAATCTCATATTTAGGGTCATATACATGGGTAGTCCCAAGCTTGGAAAAAGGGACAGTCCTTGCCTTCTGCAGGTGTGCAGTTATATGCTACTCCTTCATCTCTTGGCTACCTTAGGTCGGTCTTGAGAATTTATGTCCATAAGGGTTTCATTATAGCTACTCCTTGGGTTGTCAGAAGCATGTTACCCTCTGCTATTCCCTGGGTTGGGAAGTAGCCATGCTAAAAGTAAAAGAAGCTAAAGACAATGCATGCCAATTGCCAAGTAATAAGCAGCAGGCAAAATCGCGGTAGTGTAAGCTTTCAACAAGTTTTATCATTCTACCTTTATATAGAAGATGAGCGCTATCTTGGTCGATGTTGCAAAAACCCTGTCACACCTTTGACTGGATGTAGTCTGACATTTTAAGTTTAATTTTCTGATATTTAGATTTTACAGCTAATAAAAGCACTAATGATGCTATTTTATCCTTGCTGCAGGACGCACTGAAGCACCTGAGGACCTTTTTATGGGATTTGTGCATTTTAAAGATGTAGCCCTAGCGCATATCTTGGTGTATGAGAACAAATCAGCAACTGGAAGGCACTTGTGTGTTGAATCTTTATCGAATTATGGTGATTTAGTAGCAAAGATTGCTGAACTTTACCCCAAATATAAGGTGCCAAGGTAATAAATTTTACTTCCTGCTACTGCGATTAGATTTCAAGCAGCCACTCTATACATGTCTTGTATATAGACTTGAACATCTGATAACCATAAAAGTAGCATTAGAACCTTAAGTCCACCATTCGATGGAATTGAATTGCATTCCAAGGATAATTGTGATCTAGAGATTAACTACCGTTTGTCAAACGAGCTTTATTAAGTTCAACTTTAGTTTTTTCCTTGGGTTCACCCCCACCAAATCTCACTCCAAACCTTGGACTGGATGGGGTTGGCTCTGTAGATTCAAGTGATGAGACTTTTATTCTTGCCTCTTGATGATGTTCCATCTTTCACAGGCTCATTTAAGTTCTCTTTGTGCTGCCATGCCCCATTAATTTTAGATTTTCCTGTCAAGAAACTTGTGGCCACGTGCATAAATTGCTGAAGTTATGATGTTTCTGTATATGTAGGTTGCCTAAGGATACCCGACCCAAGTTGTCGAGTGAGATGCTTGGATCCAAGAAGCTTATGGACTTAGGTTTACAATTCATTGCCGTGGAGCAAATTATCAAGGACGCTGTTGAGAGTTTAAAGAGCAGAGGATTTATTTCTTGACTGCCGCACGCCGCACCATGTTATCATCCAGCTCAATTGGCAAGACAGCTTATTTTGGCAAAAATAAAGTATGTTCATTAGCAACAATAAAATATTTTTCCTTTCAAATCATGTAGTCTATTAGGAAAATATTATAAGGAGTATCTTACTTCTCAAAATAATGTAATCTTATTTGTAAGGTAGTGTCTTTCCTTCTACATTTAAAAGATTAGGGATATATTTCTTAATTATCCCTAGAACTTGTAAGAGTATCTCCAGCAAGGCCTTCAACCACGTGTTTTAAGTTAAATTTAGTTATTTATGTATTGTTTTCATCATCCAGTAGACCTTTCTAAATGAAAAATTTTCAACAATTTGTTTCAATCCATTTCACCTCTATTCCTTTAAATTCACAAAAAAAAAAAACGGAGGAGAAGAGACGGGTGCTGGAGGCGATGACCGGCTGGGAAGGAAGGAAGGAAGGGTCTGTTCAAGCGTAAGAGCAAAGTCTGGCATTTCGGAGTTTTGAGGATTTTTTAATTCATTCACACGGATTGCTGAGGTAGTATTGTACGTGGCTATTTTTGATCCGTTCGATTTAAATAAACGGTCTGGAATGTAGCTATCGTGGATATGTCATAGCTTGCCACGTACCTAAAATCTAAAACGATTCGCCTTCTCTATCAAATTGTGGTCCGTACTGTAGGCACTTCAACCAGTTCAGTGAGCGGAGAGAGTGGGATGGCGAAGGAGGGTGAAGTGGTGTGCGTCACCGGAGGCAGCGGCTGCATTGGATCCTGGCTCGTCCGTCTCCTTCTCGACCGCGGCTACACCGTCCACGCCACCGTTCAAGATCTTAGTTAGTTCACACACTCTCTTCTCAGCGTTTATCTGCGTAAATGCCATCTCACCGCTTAACTTCGTTTCCCTATTTGCAGAGGACGAGAGTGAAACGAAGCACCTAGAAGCCCTAGAAGGCGCAGAGACCCGCCTCCGTCTCTTCCAGATCGATCTCCTTGACTACGGCTCCATCTTATCCGCTGTCAATGGCTGCGCCGGAGTCTTCCACCTCGCCTCTCCCTGCATCGTCGATCAAGTTCAAGATCCCGAGGTTTTTTTTTAATTTCATACCATGCATAGATGTATACATAAGTCTAAATCAATGAGAAATAGTAAATTTAATCGTTGAACCATTTTGGCGCCTTTTGTAGAACCAACTTCTGGACCCGGCGATCAAGGGAACTACAAATGTGCTGACGGCGGCGAAGGAAGCTGCGGTGAGCCGCGTGGTAGTGACATCGTCGATTTCAGCTATTACTCCAAGCCCTAGTTGGCCCGGAGACGTCGTCAAGGCTGAGGGTTGCTGGACTGACATTGAGTACTGCAAACAGAACGGAGTGAGTAGTGTCCCAATAGTAGTATATATTCAAAATGCACTTCAATTTTGTGTAGGGTTTAGGCATATTAGTTTTAGAGTATAAAAATGATGCATGTGTTTGTTTGGTTTGGGGTGTAGTTATGGTATCCACTTTCTAAAACACTAGCGGAGAAAGCGGCAATGGATTTTGCGAAAGAGAAGTGTTTGGATGTGGTGGTGGTGAATCCTGGGACGGTGATGGGTCCTGTGATTCCTCCCAGGCTCAATGCAAGCATGTTAATGCTTGTCCGCCTTCTCCAGGGTAATGCTCTTTCTGCATGATACGCCTTCTCCTGTGATTACATTAGAATATAAATCGTGATGCTTTGCTGTAATAGGAGGTGGGGTTTTGATCAATTGAATAAATGTCCTTATATCTTTTAAGTTAACTGTGGTGTTTCGTAACTTCTACTTGAATTAGCAAACTGAAAATCAAAGGAGTCTTAGGCCTGCAAAGAAAGATCCAACTTTTTTACTTTGAAGAACTTTTCACTGGCCGGTGTAATTTGAAGTTTATGTCATTTTATATTAGCATGATATAAAATGAAGGTTTTCTTGGTCCTTTGTTCTAGCTTCCGTATGTATGATTAAGGCTTGAGTGGAATGAGGAATAGAAATCAAGTGACTTACCTTAAATAAAGTTTTAAGATTCTGCACTGTAAAAATTTTTTTTTTTTTAATATCTCATATTTATTATTTAGGGTCATATAAATGCCGTGATATGCCACTCTCTTCATCTCATGGCTATCCTAGGCATGTCGTGGGAATTTTGTCCGTAAGGGTTTCACTTTAGATACTCCATGGGTTGTCAAAAGCGTGCCACCCTTTGCTGTTCTCTGGGCTAGGAAGTAGCCATGCTGAAAGGAAAGATGTTAAAGAAAATGCATGCCAATAAATAAGCAGCAGGCAATCACAGTAGTGAAAGCTTTCAATAAGTTGTCATTCTCCCTTTATATAGAAGATGAGTCCTATCAGGGTCTATGTTGCAAAACCTGTCTCCTCTCTAATTGGATGTAGTCTGACTCTGGGGATACTCCACGAGCTCCCTGACTTTTTATTATAGTTGATTCTTGTGGATTTGTAATTCCCTCTACTTTTTATTTTTTTGTATAAGTGAATATTAATTTCAAAGAGTAACAAAAAGACATGAAGGTGGGCATGCCCCAGACGATGAACCACTCCTAGAGAGCGGGAACTAAAGAAGAAATTAATCATACAAGCCTAGATCCTCGGACTATCCTCAGAGAAGCCCCGTAGTATGAACAACTATTCTCTTTAGTGTGATCAAGTCATTCTAAAGGGTTGACTCTTATCCTGACTTAGAAAATTTTGTGGAATAGTAATTTTCTCAAGTCTAAGTTTATGATATTTAAGGCAATAAAAGCACTAATGATGCTATAATATCCTTGCTGCAGGGTGCACTGAAACATATGAGAACTTCTTTATGGGATCTGTGCATTTTAAAGATGTAGCCCTAGCACATATCTTGGTGTATGAGAACAAATCTGCATCTGGAAGGCACTTGTGTGTTGAAGCTATATCTCATTATGGTGATTTTGCGGCAAAGGTAGCCGAACTTTACCCCGAATATAAGGTGCCAAGGTAATAAATTTGGCTTCCTGTGAACTATGTACATGTCTTGTCTTGTAATCTTTAAAGCTGATAACCATAAAAACAGCATCAGAACCTTAAAATCCACAATATTGTGGATTGCATTCTAAGGATAATTACGAAGATAAATAATATCTAACTACCATTTGTCCAATTAGCTGTATTGAATTTAGCATTGCTACTGAAGTGTCTGCTACAGGAAGTACCATAAAGATGTACCTTTTATTTTGTTTTGATTTTAACATTTTTGGTAGGTCGTAAATCTGGTAGGATTATTATTATTCCACTAATTCAATTTCAGCATTTCCTAAGGTACCCAATCTCACTCCAATCCTTGGATTGGGTGGGGTTGGATCTCTAGAGGCTGACTGATGCATCTTTTCTGCTTGCCTCTTAATGATGTTCCATCCTTCACTAGCTTATTTAAGTTCTCTTTGTGCTGCCATAGATCATTGATTTTAGAATTTCCAGTCAATAATTTATTTTTTGATATATTTGGTAGGTTTTCCAAATCTTGATTTGATTTCTGTTTTTCAATCTTCGGAACATTGTCGCATCTGCTTGGCGGATATTTTATAACTTAAATGCAATAGAAGTACTCACAAAAAAATTAATTAATTAATTAATGCAATAGAAGTAAATGGTTGAATGAATTGCTGAAGGTATGATGTCCCTTTATATGTAGGTTGCCTAAGGATACCCAACCTGGGTTGTTGAGGACGCCGCTTGGATCCAAGAAGCTGATGGACTTGGGCTTACAATTCATTCCGATGGAGCAAATTATCAAGGAAGCTGTTGAGAGTTTAAAGAGCAAGGGATTTATTTGAGTGCCGCTCCAGGTGTGTTGGTAAACACTGCAAGGACCCATCTAGCTTGGGTAGTAGGCTCCATGAAGGTTCCTCTCACAATTGACAGTCCGGGATTGTGGGGGAGCAGTGGAAAATAGTTTATGCAAATAAAAAATGTAAATTATCGGCATCCTTTTATATGTTTTGTTTGTTGCTTGCTTGTGGGGGTACCGGGTGTCTCTAGGTTTTGCCTTTGTAACTGCTTTTAGCGGCCCTTTTGGAGAGACTTGGGTCATTCATGACCATTGCTTACTATTTGTGTGTATTTTCTGCACTGTGCTTTTCGTTTTGGGTGTATTGTTAGAGAGTACACCACTTATTTGGTGTTTTAATCCTTGTATCCACACCTTTTTTGCTTTAAAAAAAAAAAAAAATTGCATTTAAACAAAGTTGAAAAGGCAAAACAATGTTTATAACATTCAAAATGGTGGCTTTGGATTTTTTTTTTTTGGACATGTTTGCACAAGAGAGGAGAAATAGATTCGAATTAGTAACCTTTGATTAGGTGTAGTTTCAATCGATTGAACTATATCTTGGAGACAAACCTTTTGCCTTTTATTCCTAATTCTAAACTCTAAAAACATTTTTATTCTTGATTCTAAACTCTTAAAACATTTAACTGCCGATATGGAGGCAAATATTTTCCCATTTAGTCAGAGGTTTCAAAATCAAAAGTATATTACCAAATACCACCCCTGCCCTGCTAATAAGTTACCTAGTTCTTTCATTGATCTCTACTACGGTTGTGGTAAGCTTAAATTCAATCCACTGCAAATGTGATTCTTACCTACTTTTTTGTGGTAGCTAATCTGAAAACCCGAGGTGGATCTCCTTTAGATTATCAATTCAATTCACCCTTAAAAGTGACAATTAATTTTTTGTGTAATGAATAGATTTCTCCATACAATTTTTGACAATTTCTCCGTTGGGGTCACCATGAGACTACAATTATAAAAGAACAAAAATTAGAAGAAAAAAACAAATGGCACCGGCTGGCCAATCACCCCATAGCTATCATTTTATTATTATTATTATTATTAAAGCTAAATGTGTAATTTCTTAATGACCGGACAGAAAAATTGTGAAATACTAAATCATCTACTCTTATAGCCACAAATATTTCCATGCTGAGCAGTTGGCTCAAGTCAGGCTTTAAGGAGCAACATGACAAATTGTATATAAAAGGGTGCAGACAAGCAGCTTCTGGTCCCAATATTCCCACCGCTTCGAACATAGACAAGCTTTGAGGGCAAATGAATTCTAGTTTCAGGAGGTTTGACCGTTAATATCGATCCGTTCTGCCTTATCTTCTCCGCTTTCAGCTGCAGCAAGATCGGCTCAAAACCAACCCTTTCCTTCTTGCTGATCCACAATCCTAAATATCTCACAAACCTTAAACCGTGTCTCCAATGGCTTGTCGTCCTGTAACTGCCCTCTTTCTAATTTTCTTCTTCTTATTCACATCTTCCTCAGCTTCAAGAATTTTACTGTCGCATTCTCAGAAAGTTTCGTTGGGTCTATACTATGAATCCCTGTGCCCCTATAGCGCCAACTTCATCGTCAACTACCTGGCCCAGCTCTTCGAAACTGACCTCATCTCCGTCGTTGATCTCAAACTCGTTCCTTGGGGTAACGCCAAACTCAGAGGCAACGACACCTTCGATTGCCAGGTTAGTACTCTTCCCTTTGTTTCTTTCTCTAATTTACTTTGTGGGGTTTTCTTTGATTCAACAAATTGATCGCCTTTGTTTGATGATGATTGCAGCACGGCCCATCTGAATGCTTACTGAACACTGTGGAAGCCTGTGCAATCCATGCCTGGCCTGACCTGGTAAAAATTGAGACAATTTAGAGGAACCCATTGCTAAATTAATTTAGCTAAGCTTATTTTCAGATAATGGTGTGTGCACATTCTTGTAGTCTTTGTAAAGTCATGTATCATGATATTTCATTATGTTAAATTTATTTATTTGTGTTAGAATTCTTTATATTGATGAAATTATGTGTCCTAGTTCAAGCTTGGAAAAAAAAGGAAGTTCTTAAGGTTGTGGAGTTGTTTGGTCAGTTTTCAGAGGTTTTAAATAAACATGCAAGTGTGGATGCTATGTTTTCATTCACCTCCGTGTTTTGCAGAGCGAGCATTTTCCTTTTATTAATTGCGTCGAGACTTTGGCCTACCAACACAAATACCCTGAGTGGGAATCATGTTTTGATAAATTGAACTTGGATTCAAAACCCATTGCAGATTGCTATAGCAGCGGATACGGGAAAGAGGTTGGTTCAAAACCCATTCTCTTTGGAATTAATTGTCCTCAAGTTGTATGAGTTGTCTTTGTGAAGATATGAGTATTCACGCCATGGTTTAATGATAATGTCATCCTATTACGAATCAAAACATATCGAAATTACAGTTGATTGTACCATGTATACCACCTTTGTGTAGTAAACTGAATTATACAAGCTCCACAGATTATCCTCTGGAGAATAACTGAATATTGTCTACTTACATGAATCAAGATACCTTATTTAAGTCATGTATAGCCTTACTGGGCATACACCTGGTGGAGTAGTTATTATGTGATCAGTTAGTATAGAATAATCTCCACTGAAGGAAGCGCTTTGGCCATTAATTTTCAGAATAATTGCTAGCCTACTAACTTCTCTTGTCGACTTGTAGTTTAGATTATCACAAGAGAGGTATATTATGTCGTAATGCATTTTTTGCATGGATTCTTTCTTGTTAGATCTACCTTACAGACAGATTTTTTTTTTTTTCTTGATTCGTCCAAGGAGCTGTAAGATCTGTGTATGCAAGTGCATGCAAGGTGACCTGTCATAGAAACATAGATGAGAGAAAGTTTCCGGCTAACAAGAGTTTGGAATCATGTTAATTTTTTGGGAAAAATTTACTTTACCCCTCTGAAATTTATGGAGTTTTTCAATTTTAACATCAAAGTTTAGAAAGTGGCAATGTACTTCCCTGAAGTTTCAAAAATTGGCAATTTTAATCCCCGTTAGTTTTTTTCGTCAAATTGAACGGAAAACTATGAAATGATGAAACTGCTCTCAGCCTTTTTTTTTTTTAATTTTTGTCCATTTTGACGGAAAAAACTAACAAGGGGTTAAAATTGTCAATTTTTGAAACTTCAAGGGGGTACATTGCCACTTTTTAAACTTTGAGGTTAAAATTGAAAAACCCCATAAATTTTAGGGGAGTAAAGTGAATTTTTCCCTAATTTTTTTGTTTAATCAGTTCTTAAACTATTTGGTTTTTCATTTGTAGTAAAGTAAGAGTGAGTGATAGTGAAGTAAGTGGAGAAAGAAAAAGGCTAACCTTTACTGGGCTTGGTGAAATTGGATTTAGCTAACACTATGGTCTGCTTTTGCAACAGCATTCATTTGAACTTAATTAATAACATGGCCAGGAAATGGTTGGAGGTTGCACAACCACCAAGTACTTGTATATTGAATGTCATAACTAGAATAATGAATGGCAAAACTCCGAAATAAGAGTTTCTTGAATATAGTGGTACTGGAGTGCAAATACCTTGGATTGATTGAACACTAAAACTGACTTTTCTGACATTTGATTGTTTGTAAAATCATGCCATCTTTGAGATGGGACTTGAAATTTTGTTTTTTTTGTTTGGGTGCTTGTGGTTGCCTCATTCATGAATATGTGCTGTTATTCTTCACTGAAATCAAACCAGTCGCACCATTTTTTTTCCTTGAACCTTTTGTTGCTTTTACATTAGTTTATCAAAAGCCAAAATTTTCTCAATCTATAATTGGCTGGGTTTATAATTGGATTTGTATTTCTTTATGCAGCTTGAATTACAGTATGCAGCTGAAACAAATTCCCTTGAGCCTCCTCATGAGTATGTGCCGTGGGTAGTTGTGAATGGAGAACCACTCTATGAGGTTTGTTCTTTTGACCATATCATAGTGAAATGTCTACTGTCTTCCAATATCATTCACCAAGGCCATATGCATATAATGAATGGATTTCTATTTCTAGGACATATGCACATGGACACATCATTTTTGAACAAGGGTATCTGAAACTTATTAAATTCTTGTTATTTAATCGTTATTGCTATCTTTTAGGAATGATATATTTCTCTGGCTGCAGGATTACGAGAACTTTGTAAGCTATATATGCAAGGCGTATGAAGGCACTGCTGTGCTCGAAGGCTGTAGCAGTGTATCCCTGAATACCATACAAAAAGGGAAAGCAAAGCCTATCCAACCAGATTGCTATGAGAATGGAATGCTGGCATTTGCAGCAAGAATAACATCAGCCATAACATCATGGATGGACCGGATAAACATGATGGCTTCAGTATAGATGTCTCTGCAGCTTCATATTCTTCTAGATTGTTTCTTCACTGTTCCTCTGTATCTAGCTTGTGTATATTTGCAGCCTTCAGTTAAGGCATCTAGAAAATAGCGAATTGGTACTTGACAAAGAAAATGAATCATGTTTGTGGTGTATCATTAATTTTTAATTATGACAAATAATTTCAAGTACGATGATGCATCAGTGTAAATGTATATATGATTATATTCACATGCCATCCAAGTTTTTTTAATGGTGTAAGTTTATTTGTCTAAGGCAAGCCGGGAAATTAGAATCCTCTTAATTTTTTTTTATTGAAGGTAATGAAAACAATCATGTTAAATACAGATCTGTATAATTAGTTAGAAAAATTAAAAAGTAATCAATGAAAAGATAAAAAAAACTCTCTTTATAATTTTGGAGAGTATTTTTGCTAATGTTAGTCTCAGTTAATAAATTGTAATTAATGACTTTAAAATTTAATGTGCGTTTGAAATATTTATAGATACTTGATAGAATTTTAAATGGGTTGAATAATATTTTCTCCATATTGATTTTGAAGAAATTTTTATCCATATTTTTTGTAGAGAGATCCATTCATATGATTGTTTATTTTTTGCTTTTGGTTTCAAAAGATATAAATGTGAAAATCATTTTTAGAAGTATTTTGTGTTTTGAGAACATGCACAAAACAGAAAACAAATAAAACCATTTTCAAGTAAAGAGAATCATTGTTTACTCGATTAAAACGTTAAAATGGGTGTTTGATAAAATCTCAGCGGCAGTCGTCGATATGTCCGAGTGGTTAAGGAGACAGACTCGAAATCTGTTGGGCATTGCCTGCGCAGGTTCGAATCCTGCTGTCGACGATTTCAATTTTTTTTTTTTAATTTTTCCCTTTTATTTCATCCATTGGAAGACCCATAAAGAGAGTGTCACCCAAACTTTGCAGTGTCGCTATGGAAACATCACCTCTTCATAAGGGGTCTTTAAGAATCCATGGATCTTTCTATATAACTCCGAACCTAATGGGTGACACAGCATGCCCCATCTTCCTGATGGACCAGCAATCCATTTCTTCTTGGGCCCAAACTTTGATTTTGGATGGATTTAAAATGAGAGAGAGAGAGAGAGAGAGAGTTCCACCAAGTTCAGGCTCAGTTAAAGCTGAGCCCGAGTTTATAACTAGCTAGGTCTAATTGCATTTAATTGATTTGTGTTTTCGATTCCTATAACCCACTTCCCTTTATTTAAATAATAATAAATAAAAAATTGTGTTGGAAGCATATTTTCATACCGGTGGATCTCTCAATAGGTTAAGAATCAACTACACCTTATGAAGCGATGATCACTAGTTCGAATCTCTCATGTGCAAACAAAACTAATTTTAATTTTCTATTACAACACTTTTTTTCCTTTTTTTCTTTCTTTCTCTCAAAATTTTTTGTCAAACAACTTTGACTCTCACTTGTTAGAAAGATGGGTTTTTATCTATACGTGACCATAATAACACTTACACGTTAAGAGCTACATAAGAGAAGCTTAGATGATGAGAACTGTGGACGTTCTCTCAAATCTAACTGAATTATAACCTGATCCAAATCCATCAAGACATTAATAAAAACCAAAGTGGCGAATTTATGCATCTAGTATCCGGCCTACCCCTTTCTAATAAAAAAAAAAGAAGATGCAAATGATATAAAGCATGTATGGCTTGAAAAACAAGTTATACACAGAAAGCGTGACATAAAAAAGGCTTTGCCAATTGCCACTTTGTTCACGCAAGAGACGGCTGCAGTGACACTTTTGAAAAAATTGACTGATTGATCGTTGCGTTTTGCTTATGATCATAATAATTTGATACACATCATCATCGTCATCATTCCCTATCAACTCTCCAAAGATAAAAATAAGCCCTCAATCATCAGACAATCATGCCAAACCTCGCATTTACCGTCTTTTACTTTCTCTTTTCGTATTGTCTGCTTGTATAGCCATGACATTAATTGTTTACTAATAAATAAATATAAGACTATATCTACTCCTCATCGACCCAAAACGGTCAAAAACACTACATCATTCTCCTTATAGATCGCTCACAATAGCAGATCTAAGAAGAAAAAAAAACTCTTATTCAAAACAAACAAAACAAGAAACACAATCATCAAAAACAGCATTCGAGTGAAGGAGATGATGTGCACTGGCTAGTGTTGACACATTCTGTAGGAGATGGGTGGCACACACCTTGGCATGTGGATAGAAGTGGCTGGAGTTGTTGCATATGGCCAAAAAACATCTAAAAAAACACAAAGAAAATAAGGAAAAATAGGTAGAAGAGAGGGGAGAGGAGGGATGTATGGTTCTTTGATGGCTAGGTTAGGTACGTATAACTTAATCTATTTAATTAAACAAATTAAACTCTTTAAAATTAATTTTTTTAATTTTACATTGGGTTTATGTTGAGTTGTATAATTGTGTAAAAAATTGTCAGTATTATTTTTATGTACCAGCATCTCTCAAAATTTGAGCAAGAAATAAAAAAGAAAGTGTTAGGTCTCAAGGCATTCAGACAACCGGGTATTATTCATATATTTTGATTTTTTTAAAAAAAATAATAATAATGATTGGAATATAAAAGTGAAGAAAAAAAATTGTTTTATAGCATTTTTTTTATTTGAATTGTGATAAAAAGCAAATTATGTGATATATAAAAAAAAAAAATGAGAAATCTGATATTGATTTTATTTTATTTTATTTTTAAAAGATAAATAGTGTTTAGGGAAAGGGTGGTGGTTGTCATTCAAAATTCTGGTGGAAATTTTCAAGAATCTTAATTCAATGCGTTGTAGACTTTGTACTGTACTAGGTGTACGTCGTCTTTCCCGGCTGGCTACCACCATATATTTTCTGAGGTACAGCAAAAATAAAAGGTAGAGTCTGGCAAACGCTCTGTTTGATATTGGAGTGGACAGAAATAGTAGCAAAAATTAGTTGATATATGAAAAAAAAAAAAAAGCAAACAACTTCTATTTTGTTGTGATTATTTTTATTTAAATAATAATAATAAAAAGTTATTAATGTAACGTAAAAAAATAAAAATATTAGAAAAAATAATAATGAGTTGTAGCCAAAACGGTACAAAGAAATGGAAACGAAGGTTACGTTACGTATGTATCTATATATCTTGGTGGGAATCCAAGAGCGAGAGAGTGACCGGCGGGATGGGAAGAGCAGCATCCATCACGCACCGTCTGTCAGAAATCTACGCTCCAGATATCTTGTCGGAGACTAAAACTACAGTTTGTCAAAGGAGTTGGGGACCCATTTCACTTATCTTCGGCTTTCGGCTTTACCAGTTTTTTCCATCACTGTAGGGCCAAGAAGGCCAAGAGGGCCACCGTCTGTTTTCTGCAGCCCAGCTAGCGTTTGGATCAGTAGCTGTCAATCCCCTTGATTGCCGATTCAAATTCATGCCCTCTGCCCAAATTTCTCATTCCATCATCTCACTCTTCGCGTTTTATTTGAATCCTAACCAATGATTTTATTTCTTTTTTTTTTTTTTTATTTATAAATTATAATTGTGATTATCAACAACAACAATTCATATATTCAAAGATAGTTTGTCCATATAAAATCGACGACATATTAATTATCAACGATGGTACGTCACCGTTGTTGATATGTTACGTATCGATGACAACTACCACACGTCGCTAATAATTATACATATACTTGCAACAATATGAATTTAAAGTTTATAACAAGATATTAAAAAATAAAATAAAAAAAAAAAAAAAAGAAGAGAAAAGAAAAGCGAAGTAGTGGGGGTGGAGGATAATGGGTTATATATATATAGAAAAGGAAAAAAGTGCATTACGTGAGCAAGGAGTTTATTAGTGAAATATTATTATGTGGGATTAGGTTGGAAAACCCAGCTACCTCATTGGAGAGATGAGTGGGGAGAAGAGACAAATTCACTGGGGGATATATATAAGGCTGTCCCAAATAATCATACTATCTAATAATAATAAGCACCGTGTGCACTACGACATTGTGGAGTAGCCGCCACCCTCTACAATGATTTCATACCCATGCTAATCATATTTTATTTATTTATGTTTTTTTATGCATTTAAATATTTCCCAAACATGGTTGACACGCAACACACATAAAACAAAACGATGCAGTTTTGCTTATTAACATTAAGTAAACCGACAACCTTTTTTTTTTCTATTATTTTAAATCAATATATTAAAGCACATGCATGATTCTGAAAATTGCAAGATTACAAGATCTACGAATCTAATATAATTATTATTTTTTTTTATAGTTTCATTAATTGATGAAGGATACATCACAGACCAACAATTCTTAGAAAATTATAGCCGAAGTTACAAGGTTACAAGTTATAGATATATACATAACAATCTGACATTCAAGACTTATGTATGACATCAATATCCGCTAACCCATGACTAATCTTCAGTTGTAACAACATATCTGTTCCAAACATACTTAACTCAACATATCAATAGCTCATATTCCTTAACTTGGCTCCGGGAAGAGAAAACTCAATGCCGAAACTCATCATTAATGGGTTAGGATCGAAAGTTAACCTATATAATTTTATTTTTACATTCGTCCATCGATACCACCCAAGCCCAACATATGACATTAAGGACTTACAAATTTTTACATGCGCACAAATTTGATATGAACTCAAACATATCTAACATAAGTTAGCAACCTATGAATCTAATGTAAATGAACTAATGAGTAAGGATTGAGGGTTTACTTTTATAATTTTTTACTCACATTTTTAAACACGACCCAAACTAAATATCTTATATTTAAGGCTGAATTTTTTTATAACATGAACTCGAACACTCGATTAGCGAATTAGGGTTTACAAGTTTGAACAACTAAAAATATATTCTAAAAATATATGAAGGCGGTTGTTACGTCTACTCTACGGCAGCTTCATTGGAGAGGTTGGTTTATAAATTGTGATAAAACGGAGGAGCGAAAAATAGAGCCGACACACCACGCAATAGCAAAACAAGAAAAATTCTGTTCTAGAAGGAGACGTCATCATTGATTGTGATCTCACAGCTTTGGGTGTTTTTTTTTAATTTTTAATTTTAAATTTTTGGAGCCGTTGATTATTCCTAATAATCTCGTACGTACAACAACAAAAAAAATATTTATTTATTACGTGAATCTCTCTCGAGTCTGTTTTCCACGACCCAGCCAATGGTTTTAGGATCGGGGGTGGCTTGTTTTGTGTTGGGTCATCAAGCCACTGTTTCGTGACAGCACTGCAGTGGTGTAATTATTGGGTACTCTCTCTTTGCAGGCCTCACAGCCAATGGGAGCTCCCCATGTGTTCCTCATCATCTGCTATCGTTTCTTTCTGGGTCTTCCTTCCAACGCACGATCGACTTCGACGCCCACTGCGAGCTAATCCCTTTCATTGACTTAATTGGGGGGATTTGCTGATTATCAATTTATCATTTCTTGGCGTCGTACACAATCACACCCCACATTTAATCATCAGCTAATCCTAATGGATCGGGTACAAGCCAGATCCCAGCTAACCAAAGTTAAAAGGACATTTTTGGGTCCAGAAATTAGCCATCAACCTATTTTGTTTTAGTGTCCTTTTTAGGTATTTTCGAACCATCAAGTCCCAACAATGTTTCCACACACATCACTTCATTGCTCCTTCAACAATTCTCAGCCTCAACGGCTGTGTTTGTGAACAGTATCATTTACTGTTTATGAACCCACTCCATTCTCTAAAATTTTTTCTTAAAATCAACTCTAACATTATTACTTTTTACATCAAATCATTCACTTTTTATTACTTTTCAAATAAAAAAATTACTACAAAACAAAATTTTCACTTTTTTTATATAAAATATCATTACTTTTTTTTCTCATATTAATCACATCTACTACAGTACTGTTCAACTTCTCATCCCAAACTATTCCCAAACATAGTTGTTTACTTCAACTCTCCCAACTTCCCATCAAATCATATTCTCTCCATTTCATTGTCTGTATTATCTATTTCGTTGAAAGAAAATAACTTTCAAAACACATGCCTCCCGTTCAAAAATTGCAAAATAGATCAACCTAGCTACCAAAAGATATTAAAGCATATTCGGATTTCTAGTAATTTGCTGCTGTTTGAGTAGTCTCAAACAACCCGTTATCATGTTCGAACAATTTAAGATATTTACTGTCATCCAAATAACAAAATTATTAAAAATTTCTATCTTATTAGATCTTGGCATCTGCCCTTAAGTTTGATCACTAGCAAATGCAAGTGCAAGAAGGGCTAGCTAGTTATAAGCATATTGCAATTTGCAGGGCCCTAGTAAATACCATCCACCCACAAGAGGATCCATTTATTAGGAAACATTAAATACCATCCATATTCCATACATGTTCTATTAATGTCTCCATGATGTAGAAGACAATCCTGATAGTATGATAAAGGTAGGAGTTGGATGAGATAGAAATTGTCTTTCGGGTCTATTTATTTAGAAGGATTTAGATTCGTGCAACAAAGCTATTCATTGTACGATCTTATTGCACGATACAATGAACGAACTCATGTGAGAGAGTAGGCGGGCTCCACGTGATTCAAAATGTGTCCATATAGTGAAAAATGGTAGATGGGAGGGAGTACATGTCCCACATGTAGAGGCCGTATACTTCTTTAGCCTTCGACCAAGGGCATGTGGGTTCTTCTTTCTTTGGAAGCCAATTGAGAGGGGGTAAAATAAATTAAGCATATATTCCTTTCAAACCATACGTCAATAATATCACTGCCTCCAGTTGCATTAGACAAGACCACACAGTGCAGGTGCTTTACAAAACCCCACTCCAAGCCAAACCATTTCTCTCTCTCTCTCTCTCTTTACCTACCATCGCACCTAAATGAGGACTATGATATGAATGCTCTCTAATGTAACGACAAGAGAGCCCAAAGATGTTAAAGAAGCTACTCATCTCTCTGTACAATCTCTCTTGTGACATTACCTCTTTTCTGCACTTAACTACGCTCAGAATTCCCTGCCCCACGCACTGTAGTATGCAGGGTACAAAGATGATCAAACAAGAAAAAAGAAGAAGATTAATAATAGCTTTTTGTTTCACATTTGATGTTGTTGGTTTCGTACATTCAAGACCGAGTATCTTTTTTTTCTTCTTCTTTTTTATGTCTTCCCAGAAGAAAAAGAGAAGTTTTGAAGATCGAGGAGGGGACTGGAGGAAGAGGAGCATTTTTTAACCATCTTTCTTTTTGACCTTTTTAAAGGGATTAATTAAAATGGTTAGGAGTAAAAAGAATGGATAAATGGGAAACATAGAAAAAGCCAGAAAGAGAGAGGAAAGTTCCTGGAAAATATTAAAGGATGACTTTATTATTATTATTATTTAAAAAAAAAAAAGGCAGGAAAGAAGAACCGAACAAAAACATAATACTAAAAATTGCTTTAGCACATCATGTGTCGGGCAATAAACTATAAGAATCATGATGAGTAGGGCAAAAATTGAAATCCAGAAATGGGGTTTTGTTTTGGAGTGTCTGGTGGGTCTGCGTGATCATAACAAAATTTGAATGTATATTATAATATATTTGCAGATATAATAAGAAATACAATGGAATGGAAGCAAGGGTTTGGCTATCAGTCGTTTTCATACTGAGGTGGTGATTACTTAAATAAAATAAGAGCAGCAATCAAGAGGGATTATTTTTTGTTTTTCATTGATGCTCAGCTCGTAGCCTATTATCTTTTTGTAGTAGTTGTTATCCCAGAAGGAAATCACGTTGTTATCCTAATCCAAATTACCAAGAGCCCCAAATCTTAATATCTGAGAAAACAAATCTGAGATGAAGATATAAAAGATGGAGCATGCACCTGAAACAGAAAGCGCAAAAATGTCTAAAATCAGATGCGCACGTGTGCATCAGAAACAGAGATAGAAGCACAGCAGGCAGCAGCAGATGAAGAAGCCGGGGACCAGATGAACAGTTGCTGGCATGGGAACTTTAAGGTTAATTTAGGCCACGCTCTCTAGAGTTGGTGTACTAGAAACCACACAAGCAACAGTTGCAGATATATGGAAAAACAAAAATAAATGAAGAAGTGGACAAGAACAAACAAGGTAAAAAGAAAAAAGAAAGATGGCTTAATTATTGGTTTGTATAGCTAACTGGCCATAGGGGTCAATAATCTGATCTATAATAATCAAGTGTGAGTGCTGATATCCAATGGAAAGAGATATATAATAATAAAGTTATATTTTGTTTCCCATTTTCTAACTTATAATAATTTTATACGACTGTGCGCGCGGCCTTCTTCTGATTGGAATTTACCAGGTCAAGAGAAAAAGGAAAATGAAATAAATGCTGGCTTTTTTGGTGATTTAATAAGATCTTGACCAGCTTGTGTTTGAAATTTTGAAATGAGGAAGACGAAGTGAAACTTGATAATTAGTACTCCTTGCTTGCAACTGTATGTGTATGTGTATGTGTGCACTTCTTTTAAATGATATCGATGGTTTAACAAGAAGGAATGACGGATATATGCATACTACTTTCAAGAGATGCAAAGAGGAAAGAGATTTCTCAAGTTCTAAGAGAATTGGCAGAGATATATATAACCTCATAATAATCACAATTAAACGTTAAAAACAGATATGGATTTTTTTTTTTTTTTTCTTAAAAAAAAGTTTCTAGGGGAAAGAAAAAGAAAATAAAATTGGTAGAGCTATACGGTGGTAGTTGTTGCAGTAGTTGTAGTAGCTGTTTGAGCAGCAGCACTACTACTAGTACTAGCACTTCCCTCACCACCACCACCGCCGCCACCAGCATCAGCTACTTGACTCACCGCTGCCACAGACACATTCTCCGGCGCCGTTGCCGCTGTGGGGTTGGGCCTTTTTCGCTTCTTCTTCTCATAAGGAATTCCTCTGGCTTTGGCCTGACTTTCCCTCACCTCCCTCAAGTAAATCCTCACCGCCCTTGCTCCGAACGGGTTCGACTCCGGCCGCCCGCCGTTCTCCTCGTAGGCTGCTCTCAGACGTCCGATCAGCGCGTCCAGGCTCCCCCAAGCTTGCTTTAAAGGACAAGCACATGGGGCGGGAGGGGTCGGGTGCCCGAAATAAGGACAACCCGTGATATGCACCTTGGTCTTCCCGAATTGGTCCAAGTACTTCAAAAACTCGATCACGTGCGCGCCACTACACCGGGCTAGAGTTAACGGCGGCTTGTGGTTCTTCAGGTACTGTAAGAAGGTATTCCAGTCTCGCCGCTTCTGCGACTCGTAGCGGCTGGGCGGCGCTGGCGATGACCCCTCTGCTGCTGCTGACCCGGTTGCCGACGGACCCTCTCCTACGCTATTCGGGTCGGACGCTCCAGCAGCTGACGCTGAATCCATGATCAAGAACCAAATTTACCTATTTTCAAAAACTGGGATGCTATTTTATTTTTTGTCTCTTCTGTAATATTACTCGCAACCTCAATTTCTGTAGATGGGGTTTCCCTCTCTCTCCAACTCAAAGACCATCACTCTCTCGCTCCTTATGGGTGTTTGATCGTTGATGGTATCAAGATTTTGAAGCTTGGATCCTTTCACGGGAAAGAGTTTCCTTTGTCTTGCTTCCTTCATGAGAAAGAGTTGGTTTTAGGAAGAGAGAGAGCTTGATGATGGGACGTAAAAAGTATGGATGAATGAATGAAATATGAAGTAAGACTCTCTCCTCTCACAAAAGAGAGAGAGCGAGAGAGAGGAAAAAAAAAATAAAGGGAAGAGATCAGCTATAAAGAGAGAAAAGGGAGTAATCTGTGTGATAAAGAAACCATTTTAGAGAGAGAGAGAGAGAGAGAATGGTGGAAGACTTCACAATACACGTGGTGGCCCCATTTGACATGACATGTTTACTATTCATCCCAGGGGAGCCCTCCACTCTCTCCAAAAATATATAATTTCAACTCGCGCTTGGGAGCGCCTGAGATACGCCGTTGTTTTTTCACTGCTGGGGTACGGCCCACTAGTACGGGACTATCGGAGTGCGTGGCTTGCCGTACCCGTGGCGGAGCGTGGGTGTAAACACTGGCCGTGACTCGGGTGGCATTTCGGTCTTGCTGAAGTCAAACGTTTCAAGGTGAGTCATCCTATCCAAGGTTTGTTTGTTCGGTCGAAATACTTTTCTCGATAATTTTATTTTACATGTTTGATGTACGTACCATATGGTTCATTTAATAAATCCTTTGCTTAAGCTTATGGATTGTTAGTTGGAAAATCATTTTAACGAAATATATTATAACATTATTTAACACAAAAATTTAAGTTGATGGATTTGAATCACACACATATATTATATCTTTTAATACGAGATTTAATTATTTATTTGTCACTTACCCATCATGCCACATTCGTGAGTTCACCACCACATCAACTATATTTCCCTTTGAACGAAAGTGTTTATATAGTGTCACACGTTATGATCGCCTAATCTTTTAACAAGCATGCATGTAAGTTATGTGATTCTTTAGTTTATTTTACTATGGAAACAACAAATCAATAACCCTAAAAATCCATATCGATATGGTTCAAAGTGCACATGTAATTGTTGACAAAAATAAATAAATAAATTAAGTTGTTAATATACATTAGTGAATTTAAAATCATTAATTAGTTTAAACTTTAAGGTTGGTGTGGTGTCTAAACGTGTATATTGATATGATCTTGGTAGATTTCCTAAGCGAGTCACTCTATAACATATACATTGCATTCAACATTAGTTCACATTGAATTGTAAGTCGATTCTAAAATATGGGTAGGAGATAAATATATTTAGAAGTATTTTAGTAAGATCATAATATAACATATACATTATTGGGACGAGGGGTGGAACTTGACATTTAAGTGCTCGGGGACAAAACTATTCAAAAAATTGACTTTTTTGCGGGAGGGGCAAAAAGGTTCATTTTGGAGGGGATAATACATTAAAAAATAAATAAATAAAATTTAGGGGTAATTTTTATTTATATTTTTTTTAGGGGAGGGGGAGGCATTCCACCCCATTGGGACACTAGTTAATCCAAAAATTTAAACTAATGAATCTTACTGAATTGTATTATTATAAATAATATTAATTAAATAGTTAAATTTACAATTTATTATTAATTTAAGCTTTTAAAATAAATGACCATTTAATTTGTTATTAGAACAAATGTTATATGTTCAAATATAATCTCCGTAATTTACCTTTCATTTTAGTTGATAAAATCTTATGATAAGTAGTCATTTACCTTTCACTTGAAAATGGTCTACCGTACCTTTGGGGAACTGCATAGACCCTTGCACAGTGTATTTGTCGTTAACAAAATCTTCTACAGGAAAATGGGGCTTCGATGATCATGATGAGACCTAGCTTTGCTTTGATATGGAATTATGAGTCTTTAGAGTTGACGAGATTGATGGTGCAAGGCAAACAACAAAAAGGTTTTCAAAATTATTTTCTAAAGGTTTTTGCTAAAATAAATATTAATAATCTTTTTAAAACAAAAAATATATATTTTACACGAGTAATGCTATTTAGTAAAGTACTCTCACATGTCATACATACAACTATAATGATGTGATAGTAAAAATCAACCTTTAAATTAATTAAGGGCTTATAAAATTATAAATTAATGATGACTGATATTCACTGTCACATCATCATAGTTATACGATGGTCATATGAGAGCCTACTAAATATCATCTCTCTTGACACAAACAAATCAAGATAACTTATATTATGATAGAATTTTGTTGGTGTTTGCCTCCAGTTTGTTTTAGTTTAAATAAGTATTTATGTTACACTTAAGTGGATCCGATTTTCATGCAATATTTGTCTTGAAAGGTAATTACCCGTGGACACAAATTTCCTCCAAATCAGTTTGGAAGAAGTTCTATTCAACTCACTCTAATAAATGCTAAGTGTCAATCTTCTCACATATTTGAATTCCTCAAAAATCAATGTTTTGATTCCTAGGTTAGTAAAAGGGTAATAAATTATTGTTAAAAATGTTAAAGAAAACGGATCAAGATCCCCAGCAATTTTGAAAAATTGCTAGTCAATTTTGAAAATCTCAGCCATTGAAAAAATCTAATGGCTTAAAATTAAACACACATTTAATATAGGAGAGATAAACTTAAAATTTTGAATTTTGAAATTCAACCTCAAAATCTATGCTATCCACTAAAAAAATAGAGTGTTTTATTTTAAGCCATTAGATTACTTCAATGGTTGAGATTTTCAAAAAAATTGGCTGACAATTTAAAAAAAATTGCTGGGGATCTTGATCGCAAGAAAACATATGCATCTTACATATATGTTAGAAGTCACTTGGCATTTATTAGAGTGACGGGGATTTTCAAAATTTATGTCCATTACCCCTGTCAACTAAAAGAAATGAAAACTCTACTAAAAAATGGCATGCATGGTGACAGAATATTTTTGTTCTATTTTACACATCATGATAAAGAATTTAGGACATCTAGTAAGGGGATTAGCTAGAAGACAAGATTTTGGATTTGATTAGTGATTTTTAATAAAGAGAAATGATAAACTTAACAGAGAATAAACAATTTTCCCGACAAATGCATGTGATTGGACAAGAATAAAATTCCGCAGGTTTAAAAATATTCTGGTAGTGATATAATTTAATTTGGATTTAGAATTGAACATAGTAAAAGAGAGGAAAATTACTTTTCAGTGTTTATGATCAGTGAAAAATGTTATTCTATGTTAATATATCGTATCCAAGCAAGAACATCTAAAAGTAATCAATAAATCTTGAAAAGTATTCAAGAAATCTTAAAAGAAAAAAAAAAATCCACTCACATATTTTAATAGCAACAATAATCAGAGAGATAGGCACCAGGCATGAGTTTGGTCTGGTTGAATTGAACCTATTGGGATTAAGACACTGTCTCAAGACATAAGTTTAGTCTAATTGGACTGATACGCGTTTTGTAACAATAGACAAGGGACATGCATGCATATTGTATCTCAATCCCAATAAATCTAGTTCTAATTATAACTCAACACAAGGCAAATTTGATAGCATGATTGGTACATTTCGCTAGTAACTTCAACTGCGGATTATGTTTCATTCCTAAAATGAAATAAGATTAGATGAATCACCCAAGTCGAATCAACTCAAATGTTGATCATAAATTTCAAAAACTCAAATAGTTATAGATGTTTTAAGTGTTTGAGTTAGTTTCTACTGAGCGTGAATTTAAGGAAAAAGAAAAAAACGTAAAATTGAGTTTTTTTTACTTTGCCGAATCCTACATTTACATAAAACATTAACAAAATATAACTACCGACACTAAGGAAATAACCGCTTCCATGGATACCGTGGGTCCTATTAATGCATATATCAATACTAAAATATTAATTAAATGATCAAATAAACATTTCGTATTAGCATAATATTTTAGAATGAGCCTAAGTCTGATAAGCATCAGTTACTAAGAGTGAGTTTGAATTAATACGTGAAGGAATATATTAGAATATCAACTAAATAATTGTCCAAGAGGTGATTCGATCGGTACATGAATCACACCTATGAAACGGGCGAAAGTTGAATCTCCTTCCCCTACCCTTGTGCGGACCTATCAAAAAAAAAAAACTAAATAATTAAATAAATCATTTTCCATTAGGGAATACTTGGACTAATTTTGTGAGAATTCACCAATTGCAAGGAAGAAGCAATTATATATATATATATATATATATAGGAATCGATCCCAATCCTTTCAAAAGATGAATCTAATTAATTTCGTGAAGGCCAACCTTTCTCACTTAAACGAGTAAAAAATTAAAGCAGCACCCTTTAGTATTTCCATCCCACAAAACTCTCCAAAATGCTTTCTTCTCCATCTCCACGCACTTGGCTTGGGTGTGTTGCTCATGCAGGGACGACAATGGTGCAGCAACCCCACGAAATCTCTTTGTTTCAGTGTGGCAATCTGCACTAAATTGGGAAACTATTGCTTTGGGACTCATTTTCCCCGATATATATATACACACACGCGATTGTGATTGACAGATATGACCCTCTGAAATGACCCACATCTATTCGTGGATGCCATTGGCGAGCTCAAGGATTGGAGGATTGCCCTCTGGATTCATGTGGGTTTTTTTTTGCTTTTCTTTTCTTTTCTAATTAAGCAAGTACAAAAGAAAATAGGTAAGAGAAAATTATATCAAACAAAATAGGTGGGGCAGCAAACAAATACTCCGGTACAACTAAATAGTGCTTGACAAATTGGCTCCATCTAATGGATTCTTGACTCACGGGTCAAAAGAAAAGAGCCGTTTTAAATGACAGTTTGAAAGAACAGTCGGGTGAAAAAAGTACTTCTTGCGTCATAAATTTTTTTTTTTTTTTTTTTTAATACGTTCACACAAAAATAAGGTTAAAAAAAAAATCAAATTAATGACGTCTGTTTCTTAAAATATAATGTATACCCGATAAACTATCTTTGAAAACAATAAAGTTGTCATAATTATCAACATTTGGCACTAACTACCACACGTTTTCTTGTGTGGGTCCAAATACTTATTATACTTATGTTATATTTGAACTCTGCAATTAATGTAATTTTTCTACAAATTTTTATATTACTCACCTATTTTTTATGTCTAGATGAGTGAAAATATTTAGGAAGATTTTCAATTTAAGACTTTTGTTCATAATTTACTTAAATAAATGATAAAATTGACGTGAAATTTCTTTTTTCTACTATTTGAGTGAAAATTGACGTGAAAATATTATTGTTTCATTCCCACTAAAAAATAATAAAAACAAAACAAAAACTCGTCCGAGAGGAAAGAAATTAAAGAGGGTTAAGACTTAAGAGAGGAAGGGAGGAGAGTAGGAAGGAGGTGGACTCTTCCATGAAAACCCCGCCGATAGGGAGCTGAGGGTGGAGATCATGGCCCACTTCTATATATGTTTCTTTAAGCAAATGAGGGAGAATATAAATTAATCTTCACGTTTAATTTTCAAAATTAAATATAAACTCAACAACTCATGTGGTATGTCTTTATTATTATTATTATTATTATTAACGTACTCGTAAGTAGTAAAATTATATTTGATCGCAAGAATAAAGAGTTATTTCAAAAGTTATATGCATGTATTTTTAGGTTGAGTAACATTATATATAATACATTTTATTTATCTCACAACTATTTTATAATACTGACATAGTATTCACATTTTATTTATCTCACAACTATTCTATAATACTGACATAGTATTCTCAACTAGCCTGTAGATCGGTTTTTGTTAAAAATAATAATAATAATTATAAGGATTCGTTGGGACTGTCGCTTTTAACATTGTGGAATAACTGTGAGATAAAAATGTGTTTTTTATACTTTGCACACCTATTTTGTACCGGCTAACATTGCATGTTTTAAGTTACTTTTCTCAAAAGATTAACTTAATCGGTTATAAACCACATTTCATGAAATGGAGGTCACTAGTTCGAATCTCCTTCCACATTCTTTTAGTGTGGACATGTCAAAAACAAAAAACAACAACAAAAACGAAAACAAGCAAACAAGAACAAAAAGAAAACTACTTTAAACACATCATATCAGCCTCTGTAAATTTGGTGATCTAAAAATAAAGTTTGATACTTTAAATATGGGAGCATTAATAAATGATGAACTATCCGGAAAGATCCATTTTTGATTAAAGATGCTTTTTCGTTGCTTCTTATATATATATTTAAAGCTGATAATTATGGCTAAAAGGAAAAAGGAAAAGAAAACTAATTAAAGTTGGTTTTTATTTAATATGTTTTGAAATGGTGCACGTAACTAATTAGCTTGCTAGATGATCTGCCGATAGTGCTTCTCTTTCAGAATAGACGTTTGTCTGATTTTTAATTTTATATCATCATCAATGGGATATAAGTCATTTTTTTGAAACCAACATTGCTAATATTTATAGTAATGGCAATCTTTATAATCAAAAGCAAATAAGTTCAAGAACTTCCTTCTTGTGCTCTATTCTTTTTTCTTTTTTTTTTTTTTTTTTTTGGTTGAAAACAAAGCTTAATTTTTTGCTTCAACTCTTTGAAGATTGAGCCTGGTTTTGAGTTTGGGAGCTTAAAAATATTTGGGGTAATGTCTAACGGCAATACTTAAAAAGACTAAAATATATCTGATTTTCTTTAAAAAAAACCTTGTGACTATAATTTTTTTTTTTAATTTGGAATTAAGGATAAATTTAGAATTTTATAATATATATATAGGTATAAACGTTATTATTTCACTTTTAACGTTTAAATCTAATTGAATGGTTCAAATTGAGAAGTTTTGAAGTTTGAAGACTTGTCAAATCGCATAGTAATTCTTCAAGGATCAAGAGTAAAGTTATCCCAACAGTCTTATAATACTTAAGGTCAATTTGAGTTTACGATTTCAAAAGGTACAATTTAAACATAGCAATTTTAAAATACGCAGAGTGATTTTAAAAAATGCAGTTAAATGTTTGACAAAATCGTGGTTTAATATTTAAAATTATGTGTTTTCAAAAAATCATCTCCTTACCATTTTTTTTTTTTAATAATTCTCAAGTGTTGAGTCCTATACGCAATCTCGTGAAAGTTGGTTTCAGTGTTGCAAGTTGGAGGAAATCCCGACCGTGAAATGACTATTATCATTTGTGATATACATTAAAATTAAAGAATTTAATTAATGTCTAGTTGATCAACTCAAGGATCTAGTCAAAAGATTAAATCAATATTTGCATTTAATTTGGGGTTTGAATTTCTGGACTCGGTAAGATTTTGAGATATATATATTAATACTACGTTCTGTCCAAGGATTCTCAACACCATCACATGTTTGAAATTGGAGATGATGTTATTCTATAACCCAACTTGACTACTAGCTGTATTCAGTTTACTGTTATTATTAATTAAGATTCTATTTATCACCCAAATAAAATATATAATAATATCTTAATTAAGTTGGTGGTCACTGATTCCCGTGATGCATTGTCGCGAATAATATCAAGCAACTTGTGATATATATATATATATCATCACTTACTTTTCTTCAATTATCGTAATACTCAATCTGATCATAATTAATTTACCTCTAATCCCTACTTATTTCTCTTGAATATATTCAGCCAACGGTATTAAACCCCACAAAGATTCTGCACTAGCTAATACTACATATAGCCTCGTGGTCGTGTTTACAGATCTCCATTAGTTGGCAGCTCGAATTGGAATTTCTGGCCAAAATTCTCATCTAATTTACACGTGGAATCTTTTATGTTCTTCTCTTGGAACTTGGAAGAGTATGTTATTACATCTCACATATTTAGATATTCATGTGAGAAAATTACATGCTACACTACAATTTGTCAGAAGAAAAAATATATATATATAATATTAAAATAAAGAAAGTAAGAGGAGACAAAGGTAATGTGATGGGTGGGAAATGACGTGTTACGTGTGATTCTGATAAAAGCTCTTTGTATTTGAGTGAAGGGACAAAAGGGAATACGAGGACACTGTCCTACTACAGGCTATTGCACAGAAATAATGTTTGAATTTATGACTTCTATTATTATATTGGGCAGTGAGTGCTATCCCGCTGCTAAATTAAGGCTGTCTAGCGTCGTCCAATTCGGTTGCCTCTTAAATTCTGGTGTTTTTTTTTTTAATATAAAAAACACGTATTAGCTAAATTTTTATGTGTTAATGTTGAGTTTTAATGTTTCAAAATTTGTTTATGGATTCAAAATTAAAACATAAGGATGAAGGTTAACCCTTTTAGAAATGGTATCATCTTAAAGAGATTCGATCATTCTAAATTTTCACGAACTAATATTTGAGTTCTAATACCTCAAAACTTATTTCTAGATTCAAAACTAAAACATAGGAGTAGAAAATTAACCCTTTAGGATGATATGACCCTAGAGGAATTTGTTCATTTTATATTTGGTGTTAATGCCTTAAAACGCTATCTTGGTTTTATATAGTTTTGTTGATATCAATTTTTGATTAATGATTCATGAAGGCCAATGAATTTGATATATAATTTAATCAATTTCTAATAAATAATTTTCGATTTTAAATTTGGTAAGTGCTTCCCCCTTTAACCTCTTTTCTCTTCAATTAAAAAAAAAAAAACGTTAGAGGCAGCTAGAAATCTCTACTCTATTATATTATTACGTTAAATTATTATTTATTTTAAAATTTTAAGATAATACAAAAATAATTAATTTAATTATTTAAATAATATTTTAACATGTGTTTAATCGTTATACTTGTTGTTTGTTGGATACAACTTTTCAAGGAGCAGTAAGTGAACTGACATCTATATATCATGGGTGAATTTGATGTGCGAAGGTGCATATTATTATGGTGTGATTATCCACAAATCGGCCGCCAATTGGATCCTTGTCTTTAAGAAGTTTTTTTTGGGTGTTTTCTGATGTAATTATTCTTAAATTTTACTTTTAATTCCTATATTTTTATTGGTGGTCGGGTTGAAACTGATTCACGGGTATGACATGTTATATATTATATTCATAGACTAAGGCTTGAAAAGCCATCAATGGAAATCTTCTTCCATTAGTGAGCTTGGTGGGATCTAAATGGAGCTGGGATCCATCGTCTATTTTGCATTTGCAATTTTTAGCACCAACAAGTTGATTAAGCAAAATCTTGAAATGATTGAGAAAAAGAACAAGATAGATCTAGAGAGAGAATTTCCAACCGCTAATGGATGTTCTATTTGTAAGTTTCTTTTAGGGCCCGCTCAATAATTAAGCGTAGGAAGCCTTTGCTTAAGTCTTATAATTTATAAAACGCCTCAAAAAACACTGCTTGTAGCTAAACAATGCTCTATATATTTAGAAGTTTCTTTTAGTGCCGACTTAATGGTTAGGCAAATAAGACCTCTGCTTAAGAAACATGATTCTCTTCAATTCATTTGAATTAGATAATATTTAGTTAGTTGGAAAAATATTTTTGTCTTTTCATTTAAAGAGCTAGGGACAGTAGTCCCCTTAAAAAAAAAAAAAAATCCTAAATTTTTTAAAATGCCTCTAAATTTTATGTTTTTCTTTTATGGGATGAACTCTCAAAATTAATTTTTTTTACCTATAAAAGATATTTTATTTAATTTTGACCCTCACCTAAAATTATAGTTATACCCCTATTTAAAGAGACCCAATTTCAAGGTTCAAGCCCCCAGTTTGAAATATTATCTATTTTCATTATTCCCAAAAAAAAAAAAAAAAAAAGAATCGGATTGATTTTATTATTATTATTATTATTAATTTAACTTATGCATGTTGAGCTATTTGAAAGAAAAAAAAAAAAAAAATATGAGGATTTCATTAATTAAAGATCATACAAGCAAAAAGCTCATACAGCACAACATATAAAGTTCTACAAAATCATAGTTATATGTTACATGGTTATAAAGTTGTAAATACAAACAAAAAATTTTATAATTAAGTGCTATCTATGACTTCAATCTTTCATTAACTCATGTATAAATACAGTTAAAGAGTATATCTGCTCCGAGCAAATTAAATCTAAGACATAAGCAGTCAAATTTCTTAATAAAATCTATTTAAATCGACCGTGAGAGATAACCTCTCACACCGAACTATTATTGTGGAACTATATTGCTTGGTAAATTTCAAGTCTTTAGCCAATTATTTAGCCAAATTAAAAGCTCCTTTTGGGTTTTTATTTTATTTTTATTTTTTAAATTTTAGGACTAGCCAAAATAGCCTTTTTTGACTAGTTTGGCAGGCCCAATGTGAGTTACAGTTATTGAGGAGCTTAAATAATAATAATAATTATTATTATTATCAAGCTATATATATACAAAAGCATTCCTTTTTATTTTTCTGAGCATAAAGAAGTGATTCATGATAGAGATTTCAGATTTGAGAAAGCTCGTGAAGTTATTTTATGAAGTGTTGTTTGTAATGTTCAAAGGACGTACGGTTGCATTTGATGTAAAAGGGAATAAATTATTCGTTTGATTTAATTAGTTTTTCTTCTTCTTCTTTTTGTTTTCTGTTTTTAAAATAATTAATTAAAAATATAAAATATTCAAAATTACTTTCATTTTTACATCACATCAAAAAATATATATTTTTTAAACAAACAATCAAAATATAATCTAAAAAAAAAAGAGAGAAAACATTAACAAACGGAGCTCATTGCCAAATAAACATTAAGTTTTCACGCTCACAAGTTTTATAGTAGCATTTTCGTCTTATTTTTCCTTTGCCAAAGCTTCCTTGATCTTGATAACGGGAAGGATTCCATTGTAATTTTTCTTTTATTTTCATATCATCTATAAAAAAATAAAAAATAAAAACAAAAAATCTGAATATAGCCAAGTTTTGCTTAGCAAGTAATTTTTCCAGTTTGTGTTTGTACAGCAAATGGTTGTGCCGGCTGGATTTGTTTTATGCTTAAACACTCATTATATATCTTTCTCATGATAAACTCTAAATTGAAGTGGACGTTATTTTACATATATTTTTAATAGAATTGATAAAAAAAATATCAATTTAATACAAAAAATCAACCTAATTTAGAGAAAAACTTAGTCCAGTGCATTATATATTGTCGACATACGGGCCTGGTGGTTTTGATTGATGGTAATAATTAAGACAATCAACTTAGCTGACACTCCCAAATGAAAGCTACTGATCATAGGAAGATGAAAATACAACCTAGGAGGACACCATTGTTGTCGTCATGGTTATCAATATAATGGGACATAAATCTCTTTATCTTTCAATTAAAATACAAGAAATGAAAGAAGAAGAAAAAAGATGGTATTTCAATGGTTTAGCGTAAGGGAAGAAGAAGATAGTGGCTCCGTCGTACGGCCTATGCAACCTTATGCCATTTTTTTAAAAAAAAATAATAATAATAATAAATTAATTTGGTCATGTATGTAAAAGAAAGGGCATCCAATGCCTTCCCTCACAAATTCTTTCTTAACCCTAAATTCAAGACAAATATGTCAATATCGAAACCCCACATTTAAAAAAATAAATAAATAAATATTTTATACTAACTTTTTTCTTTTTTTTCTCTTTTTCTAAGCAATATTTTATAATAACTTGCAAGTGTTTTTCATAGATAGCCATGCCCCCACCACGAAGGATTCCTTTTAATCATTCATCGCCTCTAGCAATAAAAGCTATGCTAAGAAAGTCATGAGACACCCAATAAGAGCCTGTGGCTCAAGATGATTTTGGTTTTCATTATATATATATATATATATATATATATATATATATATATGGATTTAATTCTCCATAATGTTTTCCTAAATTTTTTGCAAATTTACGTAAAACATGATTTAAGAAAAAATAAAATTGTAGTGCTGCTTTTTGGCTAACAAATTAATTTTTATGAGTTAATATTTATGTTTTAATACTTTAAAACTTATTTTTGGATTCAAAACTAAAATTCAAGGGTGGAAGGTTAACCGATTAGGGATGGTATCACCTCAAATGGATTTGATCATCCTAAATTTAATACTATTGCCTCAATTTTGGTGCTAATACCTCAAATTTAATGTTAATGCCTTAAATTTGGTATTAATGCTTAAAAAAATCAGTGGTAGAGCCGCTACAATTTTATTTTTTCTTAAATCATGTTTTATATAAGTTTGGGAAAACTCAAGAGAACACTATGGAAAGAACCCATAGCATTTTCCATATGTATATATATACAAAAAAAAAAAATTTGAAACAATATCATTCAACCCATTTAAAATAATAACAAGTATTTATAAATATTTAAAACGCATATTAAAATTTTAAAATCATTAATAGCAGTTTACTAACTTAGACTAACTTTTTAAATATTTTAGAAAAATTTATGTCATATATATATCTTTTGTTATTGAATTTGATTATCAATATTTTAAATAACATGATGCAAGAGATTTTTTTAATTATTTATGCTTAATTCTTTATTATTATTATCATCATCATTTTATAGTAATTATTGTTATTTAAAGGGTGTATATATCTGAATTATCCCATGGGAATAGTCTATTTTTTCATAATTTATGAAAAGAGATTATATATATATAGGTTTAGAACAATCTCAATTGTTTATGCTTATGCTGGAAGTTCTTAGTAACCAGAAGTATTTTCTGTTTGGTGTTATTCCTTGCAGCTTCTTCAAGGAGGAGAAATCATGCACCCTTTGAGGAATTACTGTTTGCTGACACCTTGTCAGTAGAGCTATTAATTTGATCTATGAAGGCCAAAACTTGTCAACCTCTTAAAATGATTTTAAGAGAATTAAACCATTAAAAACAAAATTTATCATCTGAATTCAAACTGACTTCTTATTTACTCTCTATTTTCAGCCGAATATTGTTTGAAATATGTCTATGTAATTCACCCATTATTTTACTTAAATATTTAATGTGTTGAGTCTATGAAGATAAGTATCAAAATATTAATTAAACACTCATATTTATTGAGATTGAACTTTTGAAATAACCATAATTTAACTCTTACCCTTTATGTTTTCTTATATCTTATGTCTCCAACACATCATTTAATTTTTTTGAAAAAATTCACTTTAAATTCTTAAATTATCACGCGTTTTGAGAATATTCTCCTAAATTTTAACAACTCTTAATTTTGATTCAATTGACTCTCCTTTGTCAAATTCAACTGTTAACCTCTAACAAAAATTACTACAAATACCAAATTACCCTTCAATTTTGTTTTTGTTTTTTTTTTCATTTGAAAAAGTAAAGGTAAATTTGGAATTATATATAAAAAAATTAGGGGTATCAAAGTCATTTTATTATTTTTAAATTTGACAAATGAGATATATTATATCAAATTGAAAGTTCAAAATGTAAAATTGTGAGTTTTTAAAATTTGAAAAGATGTTTTCAAAATAAATAATAGTTCAGCAATAGTGAAGTTTTCTCAAAATTCTTCCCATCCAAGACAAAATTGAATTTAATACTTGGAAAGTATACATGTACTGTTGCTGGTTAAATGAATGGTGTTTGTTCAAAGCATGCATTGATGTTTGAATTGGGAGTATCTTATTTTATTTTGAAAGAATTGGGAGTATCTTAGATGTAGTACACATGTCCTTGTTTTATTTATTACCCCCCACCCACCTTTCATATTCTGTGTTTCCAGTCTGATGTAGGGTCAATATCCTTGTGATGCTGACCCAAAATCTATAAAAGCTTGGCATGACTAATTGGATAAATCCACATAAAAGAATAGGAAAAAAATATATTATTATTTTTTATTAATAAGACTAATCAGATTGGCCCCCACAAGAAAATTTGAACTTTTTATGAGGACATTGAAAAATACAAGCATTATATGTTATTTAAAATATTATCTCTAGGAGAAAAGCTACACATTTTCAATTTAAAATCATTCAACTCATGACTAAAGAATCGTGTGATTGATAAAAAGGGTTAGGGGAGTAATTTATAATGAGTGTTGTTTATTACGCTCTTATTTTATAATTATTTTATGATGTTAACGTGGAAGTTTTTATTGGTTCTTAATTTTAAAATATAAAATTAATCAATTCAATGATTGATTGGAACTCTTATGACAATATTGTGAGGTAATTATCAAATAAAAAATTATTTTCTAACATTACTAATTTATAATTGTATTTTCTCTAAGCAATATAATCACATATTATTTACCAACTAATCTCCAAACCAATATACTCACTCATTTATTTATATTATTTTGTAAGCCAATTGGTGAAATACCCATAATTCAAATCTTTCACACAATGAGTTGTACCACTTGGCATTAACCTCCTCCTTTTGTGAGAGATCCTTCATTTCGTGTTGTCTTTATATAACAAATGACTAATTAGGAATGTGATGTATCTGATTGTTTTGTCATTTCTTGTTTTAATATTAGTTGAGTATTATTAGAAATATTACAGTTTTTACTATAATTTTTTTATAAACTATCGTGACAATTCGTGTACCACTTATCACGTTAATTACTAAAATATAGATTGTTATTTAGCAATACAGAACACTTACCATGTTTGACAAACTGGTTTGGGAGTCATAATCATATGATACTTACCACGTCAGCTACTTCATAAACTAGTTATTGAAATTTTAGAAAAGTTGTAATACTCTTAAGCATTTTTCATATTAGTTTAAATTGCAATTTTGAGTGCTTAAATGGAATTGTGGGAATTAGAACTTAGTCGAGTAGGGTGTAAATTCTCTAATGTATAGAGGGCCAAAAAATTCTATTAATGTTAGTAATTCAGACAGTAAATGTGAGGGAGTTCTTACGATCTCTACTTGTCTAAATAGGTCTCAAGTAGCATTTCCCTTGTTCAAGCAATGAACAAATAACAAATTGTTGAAGATCCGATCCCGCTCTAATAGGTGAACTATTCATCCTATAAATATAATTTGCTGGGAAATGAAATATTAATGTGTATTGAATTACATACTAAGAAATTTTAATAAAAGATATTGGGCTCCACACATGTTTATTGTCGAAGGTTTAGGGCCCTAGAAGGTGGTGGATTTTTAGACCCACACTTGGACTTGTCGGGCACCGGCCTAGTCATCAGAAGAACAAGTTCTCCCAGTTCATCGTTGACAAGAAAAAAATAAAATAAAGCATAAAAGAACCAACAAGCTTCCACCAAAGGGTCATCACAATATTCTGCAACAACCTGTTTATGGGTTTTAAAGTAAACAAATCTATCTATTTGAAAGTTGATCATCCATGTGAAAACTAGAATCATCAGGACCATGTGATTTTGTTCCATAATTGGGTAATCTTCACTGAATTTATTCATTCCGAATTAGCAATTATGGTCAAGTTGGGCCAAATTTGAATAGCATCACCATAGTGAACATATAAATGAATGTTAAATGCAAGAATCCAATTGGTTTGCATGGAATAAGTAAAATCTACCACATGCTTCTATGCCGACATTCACAGTGGCACACACTTTTCCTCTAAATCTGGTAGCATTTTCACTTTTGTGGCAGCTTTATTCGAGCACCATGTAACCGCTTCCACCGAGATTTGAACCCGTGAAAGTTAGGCCAAGGCAAATTCAGTTGAAGAAAACACATGGCAACTTTTTATTTTCCTATAAATGACTATTTCGTCAAATATGCATCCGTGGTCTAATTGGCCAAAGTCCACAAGCTTTCAATCCCCCACAGATGACAAACAAAGACCAAATTGTATAAATAGTAGTAGATGCATTCCAAAAGTATGTAAAGCAGAATGAACCAATTTCATTTCAATGGGATTTCTATATGCAGTCTTATAAAAGGGACAGGATGAAGAAATGGCTGAAATGAATTTCCAGTGAACATAAATATTAGTATACATTGTCTTTGAGAAGATTAATCACATGAGACAACAGAAAGGGCTACCCGGAGATCATTTGAGGTTCCGCATATATACATACGGTATGTTTCGATTTCTTGTTGATAACCCCTAGGAGTAGGGGCTGGGGCTGGGGCTGCATAGTGATTGCCACTCACTCTATCGTGCAGGGAAAATATGATCTCCCTGAGGACTGGTTCATGGCCATTGAGAAGATTGCCCATGCTCAAAACTTTTCTCCATGACTGGTTTGCAGTGGGAAGTGTAAACATATTTGACACAACTGCCCTCTCACGGTTCCTTACTTGCTGTTTCTTGTCAAACTCCTGAGATATTAGATGCAAAATAAATCAGTCAAAGTTAGGGTGTTCTTGCTGAAGGGGCGGCCTAAAGTAAATTTCAAATTTCTGCCGATATGGCATTAAAAGACCCTATGATCTAAGAATCGGTCCCGGTAGAGGCTACCTACCTCATATAGTCAAATTAATGACGCTTTATTAACACCCAGGAGACACGAGGGACCAAAATATTTATCTGCTAGATTGCTACACTAGGAATTGAAATGGCTTAAAGGCATTTTACCTTTTGAACATTCTCCCCTACTGAGCCTGTTCCCATTCTGGGAAGATAATAGTTGTAATAGTCACTGAATATATCTTCAGAGAGACGTGGTGCTTGCAAGAACTTGCAATGAAGAGAAGCTGCAACAGTTAGTAACTTCTCAACATGTTCAAGAATACCACAAAGCCGTCTCAAGTCTCCAATAATCTCACTGCCAGCAGATAAACGATTTGCTGCAAGGCACATTAAAACAGTGAATGTAGATCCCACAACCAAGTCTCTCTCATCCCATTCACTCTTCAAAAGCGTGAACTGGAAGCAGTATGAAAGGAGAAGATAAGTTCTACCTTGCAAAGGTTTCAACACAGATGCCATAGTAAGGTAAAGTTGATCCATTTTGGTTGTCATCTGCTTCAAGTCTCCATAACTAGTCTGGTTTAAAGTGTCCGCCGAAGCTCTGAAGGCAGTGCAAACCATTTGCTCAAGCAACTGATGTGGTTGTAAGGTTTCCAGGTAATGAAGGACCTATGGAATTAAAAAGGTGCCATTAACAGTTGAAATGCAAAAGCATGGGGGAGATACAGGAAGAAATATGAAACCACAAGAACAATTAGTATCACATAAGCATATTGTTTCTGTTCTCTTTACACGCAGACACACAACTAATATGCAATTATAGTTTACAACCATTTATTGAAATACAAATTCAACAACGCCAAGGCAAAAGTCAGAACATATGTCACAAACATGTCTGTTTTTGCATCTACTCTCATTATGATAACAATGGCGTAGCCACATCATAAAACTTTCTGTTCTAGTCCAAGATTGATAATATACATGTATTTAACCATTATCCCAACAATGTAAAATTTTAAGGAACCACTTCCTTGAGAAATGGAGTTTTATACATGTCATTACTAAGAAATGCCCAGCCAGGTACAGTCTCTTATGGGCATGAGAAAACAGTGGTCGAGTAAAATTTGCTCATGCATAAGCACCAGGGGACAGGGTTAAGCCTTGCAATTTGCAAAATTGGTTAGGCTTGGATTACTTTGTAATGAATGTAAACTAAAATAGGTGGCATTTATCCAAACAAGTATTTTCTGGATTATATGAAGCCCGTAAGCAAACAGCGAAAAGTGCCACAGCAATAAACAATTGAAAGATAGGATAACAAGCAAAACATAGATTTCTCAAAAGAAACCTACCTTTTCTCCTTCTCTATTGGGGTCCAGGAGTGGCTTCTGTTCAGAAGCAGGCAAAGCAGGTGCATCATTCCAAATATTTCGCCATAAATTTCCATGCTCGGACATTCTTCTAGAAAGCCGTCCTCGTGGAGGCCAAACATTCTTTGAATCCACTAATGCAAGATTTTTAATTGGTCCATTTTCTTGAGCGTCATCATTCTCCCAATCTCCAGGTGAATGCCACCGAATAAAATCTTCAAAAACGGCATCTGGATTTGCTGCTTTAAAAGCTGACATGTCTGATTAAAACATCAAAGGTTGTCAATGACAAGTATATTGTAGCATTATAAAGAGAAGCTGAACATCTTTTAAAAAGTATTAGCAGTTCCTCATAAAGAAGAAACATAAAATCTGTAGTCATGAGACAATGACAGAAATTGGATTAAATGGGCATATCACTTCTTTGTTAAATCATAGATATTACCTAAACAGCACAAAAAAGAACTTGAAAAGAAAAATGATAAAAACTTCGATATAAGTTCACATATTAATACTTCTAGAACAGCTAGCTGCCATAGAAAGTCAAGCTTGGTTGGTTCACAAAGTATGAGTGCTAAAAAGGTATGCAACTGGATTCAATCAAGCTTGGTTGGTTCACAAAGTAAGAGTGCTAAAAAGGTATGCAATTGGATTCAACAGATACATAATTTTGTCTTAAGATTAAGGATGCTATTAATATCTACAATCAATAGATATATTTGGATGCCATCCGAGAATTCTGAAGCTTATATGTATCTAAATTCGTTTGGATGGCAGCAAGTTTTCAACTCCTCATTTCTGCAGTCCCATGATATAGAGCATCCAAATCCTTTCTAGTAATACCCCTAGTCTTTTTATTTAATTCAGCTCCACATGCCAGAGAATGATCCTTCCAATGATAGCGCTTAAGATGCAAATTGTGTAAAGGTACAAACATGACTACAAATTATTACTATATGACTCAGGATGTTCTCCAAAAAGATGGTTAATACATTAAATGTACTAGTCTATCCCCCCTCGTAAAAGAATAGGACTTGAAGCCTATTACCTGAAGATAGGATATCTCTCTCCAACTGAGCAGAAAAGTTCTGCAATAGAATGATAGACGATGCTTCCTCAGTCAATCCTATGAAATTGGAAATCGATATATTGGACATAAAAAATATAAGCTTACAAATGAATTGCCAAAGGCTTCAACAGCCCGGAGCCGTTCTTCATGCATGTCTTCTGTCATGAGTGGTGCATCCTACAATGATTACCAGAAAAGGGTGAACTGTTATATTCTTTAAATTTTCTGAGCAAAGTACAAATAATAATAACAATAAGATTGTCAAGTAGTCCAAAATTGTCTAGAGAAACCTGAGTGAATGGGGCATGCATTCTTTGATTCGACTTAAGAAGCATCATAGACCCCACTACACCAGCTGAGCCCCTCCTGGTACAGTCTGAAGGTTTTACATCAGACAACACCACATCTTCAGGCTTACTAGTAAATCTTGATACAGTAGTTCCAGAACCGCGTAAATCCTCAGGTGTTGAGGGGCTGCCATATGAAGAATAAGGTGGTTATCCACAAACTTACGTGCCTATGATAAATTTACCATTCTCAAGGTAATAAGCAAACCTAGCAAAGTAGATATAATAAAAATTCATATAAAAAAAATGTATAGAAACTTATATCACAGGAAGTTGTGTAACTAAAATTTTTTTGATAGGTAAACGCAATTCATTAAAAAGAACAAAAGACATAGCATAATCCAAGTAAACAGGAAGTATAATAGAAACCCTAGCTAGTAGAAGAAAAAAATCAAGAAAAACATGAAAGGTAGAAGTGTTTTAAGTCCACGGCAGCTGTCCATTGATAGTCCTTGAAAAAAAAAATCCTTAAATTCTTCCACTGCTCGTTCAGAGTCTTCAAAAGTCTGAAATTTTTATCTCCCTCTAAATACACCACATAAGGCAAGATGGAACCATCTTCACTTCTACCAAAAAACCCATTTCAACAATCAAAAATATCTACCACTCGACGAGGCATAATCCATGACAACCCTACAAGGCTAAAGATGGTGTCACAAAGGGCATTAGGCATTAGCCATCTTACAATGTAGTCAATGGTAATCCACTGATGCCCCACTCTTCTTACACAAACACACCAATCAACCATGATGACATGTTGCTTTCTAAAACTATCCATCATTAAAATCTTCCCTAAGGCAGCCGACCAAAAAAAGAAAACCACTCTCAGCGGAGCCTTATTCCGCCAAATACTCTTCCAAGGAAAGTGAATGCTATTGTGAGGAACAAGGACATTGTAATATGATTTAACATCAAACAATTCTCTCTTGGAATGAGTCCAACAAAGCTTGTCTTCACCACCCTATCACAATTGAGGGAGTATAACAAATTGAAGAATGAGATAAAGAGATCCACCTCCTAGGAAGCAAAAGGAACAAATTTCACAAACGAGAGGAAGGTTCATGAACGAGCCGGAGAGAGCTTAAACGAGAATGTGCGGCTACATTGTTAAAGGACACGCAAAACAGTTTAAAGGATTTTGAGGATATAGTAACGATCGGGCATGGTGGGAAGGATGCTTAGATGGCTAGGATTGTCAAACAGTGGTGCGTCGTGGGGTGGTTATGGTTAGGGGTTAGACCTGTCATTGAAAGGAGGATAGTCTGGATGAAGGCCACTAGGATTAGGGTTAGGTTGGCCAACGGTCAAATAGAGGTGGATTAGGACCATTCCAGGTGGCAATTGTGCAAACAAATGGGAAAGAGAGGGTGGGTTAGAGCAGGCTGTATCTTTTATAAAGCGAGGGAGAGAGGGAGAGAGAGATGGACTAGTTTACTAACACTCTAGTCCCATATTGGGAAGACCATGGCCCAATAACGAGAAAAAAAAAAAAACCCGATTCCTACATCCAAAAGGGATCTCTCCTATAACCAAAATATAACCCGAGGATGCTTAACTTGGAAGAACCCGACTACTACAGCCAAACATGGGTCTTCTCCTCCAGCTCCAGCAAGAAGCATCGCCAATGATGATCAGAAATCACTGACAACCACAACAATGATGTCCTTCGATCCTCTTGTCAACCAGCAGTACGTCAAAATGAGATATATCATTAGAAACAACACAATGAGGAGGGCCTAAACCACCGGGAACCACCGAGAACGTCGATGAAGGTCAGTAAACCAACACAGAAAATGTTGAAAATACCAATACAACGCAGAAAATGCTGACATGGCAGCCACAAAAAACCACCAGAACCACCACCGATAACAAGACAAACAATATTTTTTTCCTTCATGCCGGAGACTTTCAGTCACCAACATCTAGAGCTTCATTAAGGCACTGCCCGTGTGGGCTTTAGCCAACATGGGTGGTGCCACCACGAGGGGGAGATTGACCAACACCAAGATCTGAAAATTCAACCAAATAAGGTTAGAAAAACAAAGACTATAAACAAAAAAGACTAAACAAGAATCCTAAACCAGAAAACCTTGTTCTGATACCATGTTCCCTATGATGAGAATATGTAAATGTATGAGAAATGGTGGCGAATCTTCTACAACATTCATTCCATTCTTCCAAATATATAGGAAAGGTGGTTACGCAATATAGCTCATGAATTGAAAGCTAGTAGGGACGGCCGGTACCTCACCTACAGGTTCTAGAGACTCCAATCATTCTAACAGTTACAATTAACATGGCCTGTATTAGTGGACACTTTCCTTAAGCCTACTACTGCCAAACAAAAACCCAAATTTCCATGGCCCAATAACTGAAAGTCTCCAACATGAAGAAAAAAAAAATTGTTTGTCTTGTTATTGGTGGTGGTTCTGGTGATTTTTTGTGGCTGCCATGTCAGCATTTTCTGTGTTGTATTGGTATTTTAAACTCTAGGGTTTTAACTTTGTTATTACCCTCAAGATTTTTAAACAAATTGAAATCATGTTAAAGGTTCAAAAATTTGCTAATAAAAGTCTCCTATGACTAAAATTTGCTAAGAAGAGGAAAGGAGAGGCAAGGAAGTGCATATCTTAATTTTAGCCATAAGGTAAGGTTTGTGCTTAATAATCAACAATAATGACACCTCACGCTCCCAAACTAAGGAAGATGATAGATGCAGCCTCAGTGCACTTTAAAAGAAAAACTCACGGAAATAAAATTAACAACTGTAACGAATATAATCTAAAACATAAGAAAGGGGGGGGGGTTTAAAACAAAACAAAACAACACAATAACCTCATCTAAGGTCAGCAAGTTGTTAATGAAGAAAACAAAGGAGTTCTCACTTGCTTTAGTTCACCTGTCACGTTTCCCATCAAAATCTTCACCAGGAGTATGCATAATGGACGAGTCTGAGTCCTCCCCAAGTGGATCATCTTCCTGCATAGAGTCAAACAAGCACTTCATGCCAAATACAAGAATGAAAGCAGAGTAGACAATATAAGCACTTGAACAACAATGTAAACAAGGATACCATTGTGACCTTAATACGAGGAGAAGCATTATCCATGCTTTCAACACAGTCTTGATAGTCTTCATTTAGTTCACGCTTCCTTTCAATGCATATTGCAAGCTGAACAAGAAAGCAAAGAGGTAAAACAATTTTGCTCATGCCATCATATATGCTACCAAAAGAAGTCCACAAGTTACTCTTTTTTTGGTCTTTTTTTATGACAGAAATTTGCTTAAAAGTGCAAAGGAGATACAACAGAAGTACACAGGAAGGCTACAAAGGGAAACCTCTTTCCAAATACAAGAAAGGTAAAAGCTCTTCAAGTCATCACTTTCCGCATACAGGAGAGGCATAAGATCTTCAAGTCATTTTAATCACTTACCATATACAACATTTGTCTCTTAATTTAAAAAGCGAATGCAGCAAAATAACCAATGGTGACCTATTTCCAGCAAAATACATAGCTTATCTATTCCATCACCAAAACTTTATCACACAACAGCTAATACTGATAATGACACATAAGCTAATACTGATAACAGGACATTAAGCAACCCCTTACACAGAAGATGTGTTTACATTCAATATTGTTGATATAAAGCGTATTAAATCTAAATACTGGAAAACTAAATAGCAAAGCAATTAGGTAGCAGCATACGTATAGTACAGACAAGAAATGCAGCTAAGTACTTGTTTGCAACGTCAAAGACTTTCATGTATCACTTCTTTTAAGTATATAGATAAAAGAAGAATCATATAATCTCAAGTTGAGAAGATCAAGAATAGACAGTACCAAAAATGTTACTGCTTACATATCACATCAACTCAAACACCAGTTTATAGATAAGAGATATATTGAAGGATGCAATTTCACTGAAACAATGTCTTACAATCTAATAGTCATGCATGCTGCTCAATAAGATTGCCAGAAATTGCTGGCATAAAGTATGTAACATCTAATATTTGAATCAATGACTGTTAATGAACTTGTTACACGTAAGAACCAGCAAATAGTTCACAGTTTTCAGCACTAAAACCCCTAAAACCTCCCAATTTCAAACAAAGGACAAAAAGTGCAAGGCATTCTCCTTTCTCATCATGCCATATTAATATTATCAGGACTTAAAGTTTAAAATTCAAGAGTTCTAGCCATTTCATGAGCATATAATTTGTCCTAAAGTAATACTTTTACAAATAGTAAGGGGAATGCTGCAACGCATTATAAACTTATATATAATGACTGGCGGGCCAGCAGTGTGCATAAAATTGAGATGCAAAGATTTATTCTTCAGAAAACCTAATTCTCATTAAAAGGAATGGTTTCCACAAAAGTTCATCAAAAGAAATATGCATCTTATTACCATTTGTAGTTTCTGGTTGATCAAACAATTGGATAAGTCAATTGAATCATTAGCCGGCATTTTGGGCAATGGTTGTGACTCTTCCCAACACCACCGTACTTCTTGAACAAACTCTATCCAGAGCATCGCAATAGCTGATAACATGTAAAAATAGTCCGGTTCAAGTGATAAAAATAAAAATAACACTATAATTACAGAAAAAATTCTTAGTAGCTGCCCCCTAACAGAGAACAATTTAACTTTCTTTAAGATGCTTATTCATCCAACTATACATACCACGGATGTTGCAGCTGCCAAACCAAAGAGAGTGTAAACAAAACTGCACAAAAAGAGATCCAAGAGGTGCGCCTTTAATAGCTCGAGAAGACTTATGCTCACCCTTGACAAAATCTGGGACTCCCACTCCTGCTCATACAAGGACCATTAGTAATAATAGCATGGCATTTCAAATTCTCTATTTGGGTTCATATGTGAAACGTTTCGCACTCATATTTACAGGACCAAACAAATTGGAAGTATGGTGGTTCCTTTCTCCATCTCATTTTGTAGCATGTAGTTTTCTTAATTGGTAAGTTACACACATATTCAATGGGTCTTGAACCCACGACCTTACACTCCACCCCACTCTTATGGGGGGAGGAAGTGTCATTGAGTTAAAGCTATTGGCTCAGTCTACTGGCTCAGTTTGTATGCATAATAAAACAAGTTTTCTTCCTAAAAAGATAATATTCTTCCAAATATAAATGGCAATATCTTAATTCTAAGATAATAATTAAAAAATCAAATAAACAGCTTCCATAGAAATGGTTATTGATTGTAAAAAAATATCAATAATCATATTATCCATCAAATGCTAAGCAGTTCCAGCAATCAACTGAAAGTATATTTCAGAACGGCTTCTTTACAGCTGTCTTAATCTCAGCGCTATTCAGTATGCTATCTTTCATTGTTGATTATACTTACATATAACAATCTGCACTACTAATTGATCAGCATATTCGTCAAAAGTTAATGCACCCTGATCAGAAAAGGAAAAAGGAAGCAATTTCTAATATTCTATAGTCAGTGGAAACTGAATGTGAGTCCTAAAATACACCTACTTAAGTTATAAACACGTGCATGTGCATGTGCATGCATGCACACATTTGAAGAATACCAATAAGAACCTGAACACCAAAAACAAAGATAATAGATACTCTTTTGATCCAACATGGATAAGCAGAAGAAACTTTCCAAATCACCTTAGCACAAAAGCAAAAAGAACCTCAGACAATAACAAACAAATATTAATTATTAACTGCTGCAGAACAGGGCAACAGTAATAGGAACTTATGGCCCACTAACAAATCCAGGTTTGTGGGTATTTCATATAAGTGAACATATGATGAATGCTCTCCTCCTTAAATGTCAAATGTCAATGCAAAGTAGAGAAAAATGCAATGAAGTTTAGGTTTATCATAGTATATTCAGGCTGGCAACATGCTACACTTGGGAGAAAATTTATCAATCACATCAACAGAAGCTGAAAATTGTAGAATGTACCCTCATGAAAAAGTTCTTTAAGTATACGATCAATGACTGTTGGTGGAGGTATAACCATTGAGGTCTTCAAATTATCAGGACCTGGGTTTTCAACTGTTACAAACCAGAAAGATGAAAATGTAAGTTGCAATTAGAAGCAATCTGAACATCTAGAAACAAAAATGACCAAAACCTACAAAGCATCCAATATAGTTAGATAATGATTGTGATATAACCAACCAAAAAAAAAAAGGATTCAAACCTGAAACAAAATCTTCCATAAATTGAGCTTCAAATGACATATCTAATGCATCAACCAAAAGATCCAATTGGGAGGCAAATCCAATTTGGTTTCCTTTGGAATCGTCACCTCTGACAAAAAATAATCCTTCTTTAAAGATATTACACATTTCAAAAGAAAAAGACATGCTATCACGAGAAAGTAATCAAAATTAGATTTTGCTTGCAATGCTACCAACCTAAAGTACTAAACATATGCTATAAAATTAGTTATAGATGCTCTCAGTAAATCATTTAAATATGCAAGGGAACTTAAATTCTGAAAGAGCAATGACGAGCCTCATACGGAGTCAAAATAAAATTTAAAAATAAATACATAACAAGTATAAAGTGAAACGAGTTTTGGTGGTGGTGGTTGGGTGGGGGGTATTCTCGTATTCAATCTGACATCCAAATAAAACTTCATGATGAAGTATAACGTGTATGCAAAGGAGAAGTATTTTGCAAGACAAAATCACTTTGTTAGATCAAACAAAATTCTACCAGAATATACAAACACATACCTTATTATACAGTGGATAAAATCTTATTACCAATGGGAAAATATTTATACATGTACCAACAGAATAAGGTACATTAAACTCACTTTATCAACAGTGACTCATGTCTAACAACATTTAATACCAAGTTACAAATTTTAGTTCATGCATAAAAGTTTGTTGAATAGTGACTTACTACTTTAGCAATAGTTTATGTAAAGGATATACAATCTTAGAAGTAAAAAGCAAGCTCGGTTTTTTAGCTTTATCAAAGTTGTAGCATATGGTGAATAGTAAGAACCAACAATAACAAGCGTTTACAATATCACATGCCCAATCACCACAACAAGAATACTTGAATTTACACAAATTACTCTTACCAACGTATTAATACATTCCATCTAACAAAAGGAATTTCTTACAAATTTTGAGAAAAAATTGGAAATAATATCCACTTCTCAGCATCATGAGGTGAATCATTTTCCAATTCAGCCATTTGGAGAGAGCTTTCAATCATCTTCTCTGACCATATGGCAATCAATTCAAATCCTGTAAGCAGTGAATCCATCCAATAATTATCCCCTAGGTAGGGCAGGCTTAAAGTAATAGTGAATCTTTAGAATATTTCATCAAGACAGAAGCTTATATCAGTTTTAAGTTCTTTCAGACCCAAATAACAAGATAAAGAGAACAGGAAAATTAGAAAATAAAGAAAGTATATTAAGTTCATGTTGCATCATTTTAGCATGCAGACTGTTACGCACTTTGAAACACTAATCTTAAATATCATCCCAGACATCATTTTAAAACTGAAGTTAACACAACAGTGTCAAACAGAAAACTGGTATATGATGAAAAATCCTAGGCATAATGTACCTTTAATTGGGTCTTCTGCAGAATACCACTCGTTCCAAGGACAATTTTCATCCCACTGGGCTCTATTATGGGCGTCACTACCAGGGTTTCCTCCAGATTCTGTAATTTCAGTATCAATTCCTTGGATATCATTGTCATCATCAAAGGGAAGGGTTCTGTAGGTAAGCTTCATCGTAAAATTGACTTTGAAAAGATGCACTGAAAAGTCCAATGTGGAGTAGGCCTTCAACATCAGATGAAAAATTATTATAATTAGGGGAAACCAAAAACTATGATGCAATCTTTTTTTTTTCGATAAGTAATCGAGATATCATGAAATCTGAAGAACTAATGCAATTACCTTAACTGATGCATCTGAGGGTAACTAACTTAAACAGAATCTTATATCAGTTTTAGGTTCTTTAACCCCAATTACTTAAACTGATGCAATCTGAAAGTCATTATATGCGCAAAGCCCTTTAATTCTTATACAAATACTCTTCGCACAAAATTTGGCACAAAAAACATGATGTAGCCACAGAGTACATGAAAAGATGCCTATACAATATATTGGAGAATATTAGCAATTTTTATATAATTAGGAAATATCTTATAAACTCCATGACTTACAAAGAATAAGGGTTGTGCCCCCTAAGGCATGGTAAAGTCCAACATTATCAGACTAATAACATTTATCAATGTGTGCGTTCGACCTAGATGCTGAGTTGATGTATGCTTTATTAATCAAAAGACGATAATTATTTATAAAGCGTAAGAAGCTTGCAATAGAATCCTTAATTTGCAATTTCAATAATACTGAAGCTAGAAGTATATCATAAAGAAATATTTTCAAAATGTAAAGTATGGTAAACGCTTACAAACTTTGAAGTAAACAACTCGTATAAACCTTCCAAATGCATAAGTTTCACTGGAACCTGGGTACCCATATGATCTGCCTCAAATCTTCTGGTAAAAACAGTTCCCATATTTTGGATACCAATGTACGCTTTCCTAGAAGGATCATGCACTGGAACAAATGCTGGCAATAAACTGCAAATCCCAAGTGGGCAGGAGATTACAATTCAGTTTAAGTTACCCTCAGATAAATTACAAATACAAATATAATTCTATAGTATCCAATAGCACAGTAAACTGTTCATCAATGACCCTACAAGAAACTCTGTTTTGAATTATTGGAGAAGACGAGGTGCAACACGAAGAAAAAAGAAAAAAGAAAAGAGGACTTCCCTGGAGGTCCCCCAATGGTGCAAGAAAGTAGCTAAACAATATGCCAGTATGCTTTAAATACAAGACACAAGAATGAGATTTTACACAGGCGCATATGTTCTTCACATATTAAAAAAGTGCATGACCAGATTAACACTGAGGTTAATTTGCAATGGGCCAACTCACCCAGCCATGATGCAGAACAGAAGAGAGCCATACTCACAACAGTTACATGGTAGAATTTTCAACTGAGAACCCTACCTTGAACAATTTGACATGGCAATTGCAACTGCACTTAAAAGCTTGCTAGCCTCCGGTGCATCAAGAACTACACCACTAGCGCTTTGAGGAGCAATCACCTGGTGGTGCGAACACAAGGTGTGAAGATAAGAAAAACATTAAAATTTGACATACGATGACACCAGAGCTTCTAGAAGAAGTATACAATTCATCAAAAGTTCTCTCCTTAGAAGCCCAGTAGGACCAATCGCATTGGTCCTTGACAATTCAACCATACCAATCAAGTTCAGAGGAACAGTTTTTGGGTATATTCAAAATAAAGTCTGAGATGCTTTCAGAATTAGCCAGCAAGCCATATGCTATTGGAAAGTTCTATGTCTCTAATTTCCAATGCATCAAACAGTGTGCAATTTGCAGTTTTCTAGGAGAAGTTATGGCAATTTTACTACTAGGTATCTAAGCTGAATAAAGATCTACAGCAATGTTGCTGTCCCTATGGAACCCACCTACCCAAGGAGAAGGGCAGGCTGCCCGAAACTTGCTAGCAAACTGGGCAGCAAATTGTTGTGAATCCAGATCCGTCTGGGCTGCCTGAATACAAAAAATTTTGAAGTTCTTTTGTTTCTAATTATGCCTTTTGGTTTCTCCAGTGCATATATTCATTTTTCTAAATGTCTTTTAAAGTATTGATAGATCTAGTCAAGACTCATTGTTTTAGATTAAATGTTTTGTCTTGAGAAGTGTAAACTTTAATTACCTATGCTTGGAGAGTTGTTCCAAGTTAGTTATTTAAATCCCATAGCATGAATGGACTATATAGAGAGCATGATTTTGAATTAGGATCAGTCTTTGGCTTTTGAGAAGAAATAGTTCTTGTTAACTCTTATCCTTTGGTGGATTCCAAGAGGTGGCAAGTTCCTTGCTCTGTATCTGTTTGGTGGGGTTCCTTAGAGTGGTGAACTTTTCTAAGTCCTATATCCCTTGTTGGACTCCTTCAGGTGGTGATTTTCTGTATCCCATTGGTGTTCTCTATTTGGGTGGTGAGCTTATCTAACCCTAGTGAGTGTGTGCTTGTGTTATCTCCTACCTCACTTAAAAAAATCCGGTATCATATAAAGAGCAAGATGCCAATTCAAAACATACCAAAAACTCCTTGACCCCAAAACATAACTGCAATTCGTGCAAAGTGAAGTTCCAGTCTGAAATTGTACCTGTGTCAACCAGAATTCAAATAAATGAAAGTTTAATAGTATCCCCAATATGCGGATGATAAAAAGAAATCACCAAACAAAAAATATCCCCATACTATCATTGTTGGTTTTCTCAAAGTAGTACTCCATGCAATAACTTTTTGAGGCATACTTCAAGTCAGATTTGACTTTATATAAGTTCTTTGAAAATTCCAAGAGAACAGCACCCTTTTCCTACAACCAAATAACCAGAAAATCCATATTGGAGAGGCAAGAGAAGATTGAGATCTGCTTCACTTAAAAAGAACAAACTACCACACAGCTATCAGTAATAAAGCCAATTTTTTTATCGCCACAATGACAAAATGTCAAAGACAGCTGAGGCATAACAATTCTCTTTCAAATAATCACTTATAACAGATAAGTGGAAGGGAAAAAATCAATGGTATGTTAAAGAAGCATTACTGAAGAACCTATGATTTTCAGCCCACATTTTGGGTGAATTAACAATTACTAGAAAACTACAATTATCTTCAAAGAAAACTCTCAAATACTTCCGTCCAAGGTGACCAACTTGATCAAGTAACTGTATTCTATGAAAGCAAATACCTATTCTTCAAACAATCCATAAACAACTATCCATATGATATTCCACATCCATAGTTTCAAAAGAAAGAGAACTGATTTCCACTTTGCTATCGGTTTAAGGTTACATAGACAACCTGATGCGAAAAAATACTAGAGCAAGAAACCCAGACGGTTTGCCAATGAGGATAGAACAAGAAAACAATCGCATCAACAGGCACAGCAGCAAGTTTTGCACATGTAATAGAATAAACTAAAAACCAACTGGTCGTAGGCCAAGCACTTTTTGATGTTTTCTATCAGAAAGGGAAAAAAAAATGTGGGTATAAATATAAAAAGTATAATGAAAATCTGCTGAGTATGCTAATTACTTGAACCCTGAAGAATTGGACTTATTATAAATGCCAACCAACATTATCACAAAGGCATCGTAACTTCAACTATCCATATCATTCAAAATCAAAAATGCATTAGTTTCTGTGTTCACTACAACGGATATATTAAATTTTCCACATCCAAGAAAGCATACCAACAAATTTCTTGGACCATCAGCCATCCATTGCCGGCAAACCGCCTCTATTTCAGAAATGAACCTAGAAAAGAAGAAACCAGTAATATCAGATTTGTTCCACCCCTGAATTAAGTATAGGATGATTTTTCCATAGGAGCATCTGCATGTTGAGATGTTTATCACCTATAGAGGTCCTCCATTTTATTCTTAATTCATTGTCTCTCTATGTTGAGAAACCAAAATTTGAACCATTTAATATTTTAAGAACTATGCTGCGAAGTCACTTAGGAGATCCTAATCCCCAGTCCGATTAGCTGTTATAATTTACCTTTCCCATGAAGAAGCAAGCGTGAAATCATCAAAATGCTCAACCTGAACCAATATGCAATTGAAAAACGAATCAAAAGGCTAGTAAACAAGAAATGCCAGAACTCGATTTCATAATATCACAATAACTCCGAAATTCAGCTCAATCGGATAAAGCAAATGCAGAGAATTATCAGAATAACTATAAATTTTACTTATCATAGAATAAAATAACCGGAATTAAAATTTGAGAACGGTAAGAATTTTTTTTTTTTTAATTGAATTATAAAAACAATAAGAGTAATTATAAAATGGAGGGAATATGAAGGACATGCCTCCTCTTCTTGAGCTTCATCTTCTGCGTCGGCCTCTATTTTGCTGGTGGACGCCATGAAATCAAAGATCTCAGAGAGTCCAAAAGTAGCTGAAAATACAAAGAGAGAGAGAGGACTGAGATCTGTCAAACGAGGAAAAGAGGAAGGAAAGAAGACTACGCTGGTTTGCGTTTCGTCTTTACAGAGACGTTTCTTCTTCTTCTTCTTTCTTTTTTTTTTTTTCTTTTCTTTTAAGGGTTAAATGCAATTTTAGTATTTAGGGCCAAAAATCAATAAGCATGATATAATCTCAACTTTTTTGCCCTGCCTTTTTTTTATAATTTTAAAAATGTCATTATTATGAAAAAAAAAAATCATTTTTCTTTTTTTTTTTTAAATACCAAAAAAAAGATAGACAAAAATATATATATTATTACTTTAGATTTTTTTTTTTTAATTACAAAAGAAAAGCAAAAGTTGGACATTTATTTGGCAAAAAAAATTGGGCCTTTAACATTTCTCAAAAATCAAATATACTAATCAGTTTCAAAAAGTGTCTCAAATGATACTTGTAAATTGTAATTATTGAAAAAACTCACTAAGTACTTATGTCTAGATTCCATCCAAATATTTAACGGATCTTCACATAGCACTCATAAAATAGTAGCACCTATCCCTAATACTACATACCAAAGCCAAATTAGCAAACCAAATGACTTGAATCGGTACTTATGTTTTTGGTGCCACAAATGCTGCAAACAAATAATAACTCTAATTAAGAAAACTTAAATAATAATAATCTAGAAAATTGAGGTGCCTGATAAGGAGTGGCCGACCACTCCCATTTTAGCTAGGGCCCCCAATGGCCAACTAGGGGTGGCCAAACTACCTCCATAGGCCATGGGACAGTTCGACCACCCCATTTAAGAGTTAGGTTGGTTTGGGATAGTTAAAGCAAAAGCCACCCCCATTTTGCAAGTTGGGGGTGGCTTAAGCCACTCCTTAGCTCAAATTGGGGTAGCCGGTAACCCCCTATGACCAGCCTTACCTAATATCTAGAGGTTAAAAAGTTTTTTAATTGGAGTTACCATTTTTTTTTTCCCGTTTGGTTCGCGGATTAGGTCTTGGATTGGACTAGCTAACACTAGTGTCAACTAGTCCTATGTTTGGTAACATTCTATTCATAGGAGTAGTCTATTCCCATGGGACTACTGATCTTATACACACAGGGTTAGCTAAACCATTAAAAAATGAGTGGCTTATCTAATCCTTTCCTGTGGGATTAAAAATATCATGTAAAATTGCCAAAAAAAAAAACCCTACACTTCTCACACATCTCACGATCTCCATCTCTCAAAGCAAAGTTCTTCATCTCTCAAAGCAACGATCTCCATCTCTCAAAGCAAGGCATCTATATCCCCTCTCTTCTCTTCGATTTATATTTTCTTGGTTATTTATTTATCTGTGTTTCTTGGATTTTTTTCTTCGTTCTCTCTCAATTTTTCTTCATTCTTTCTCAAACAAATTTTTTCGTTCTCTTCTCTCTTAGAGTTTTTTTTTTTCCAAATCGCACACAGTTTTTTTTCTCTCTCTCTCTTTTTTTTTTTGTTCTCTAGTTTTTTTTTCACAATTTTTCTTTTCTTCTCTCAATTTTTTTTTCCTCATTCATATGGAAATCATTGATATAATTGGGTTAGAATCTGAATACGTTTTCTTTTCTTTTCTTTTCTCAGTATTTTTTTTCTTCCTATTCTTGATGTAGTTTTTTTTTTCCCTCTATAATGAATGAATACTTTCGAGTTCAATGGCTTGCAAGCATTTTGATGATTTCCATATGCTTTTATATATGTTATGGGTTTTTTTTTTTTTTTGTCTTTTCTTTTGTGTGTGTCTTATTTTACTAGATAGGGAAAGAACTTTTTGATTCTTTGAAGATGGTGATGCAAAAAAAAAAAAAAAATCCCACATACATGACATAATTTAAAAATAAAAATAAAAATTATAGTAGTTGTTTATGTTTCGAAGAAAAAAAAAGGTCATTAGTAATATAAATTGTATTCGTATTATAAGGGTATTTTAGGAAATAAGATTACAATATGATTCTATTCACCAACATATTGCATTATACCAAACGAATGAATATGATTAGGTACTCTATTCCAGCGTTACAACCAAACAAAGGAATATGAGTAGCTAATCTATTCTCAGTGGTACTTAATTTCAGTAGTAGCTAATCATTTTCCAATAGATTAAACAATCCGCAAACCAAACGAGACTTAAAAGCTTAGGGGTTAGGTGAAACTTAATCCTATTTTGAAAAAGGAAAAAAAAAATCACTTACTCTTTTTTTTTTTTAACATGTCTACACAAGATGATGAGGAGAGTTCAAATTAATAATCTTCGCTTCATAAGACGATCTAATCAATTAAGCTACCTCTTATAAATAAATTGCTTACCTTTTTATTGTCATTCTTTTTACAATGTCTAACATTACTCTTCCCGACAAGGATTCCCTCAAATTTTTTGTCCGAAAATCCTTAGCTTCCTCCATGAGGGGAGGTAAGCGAGTGGGGACTTATCCCTCTTTTATTAATGCAACAAATAATTTCAGGAGACATCATTATTTTTGGTTAGTTAACTAAATAGTTAAAAAATGAATTGTTTTTGACTTATTGATGTGCCGATGTGACATCTCAATAATGAGTTATTTTAATCTAGAGTATTTCTATATATCACATTATTATTTTACTATTATCTTATTATATTAACATAGTGTTGTCAATCTAATATTGATATATATATATATATATATATTTTCCTTTTGACAATAGTTATTCTAAGGGTGCATATTGGTGGTGCTGCATCCACTTGGTGAGATAGTGATGTAGTATATAATATTACTCTTTAAACTATGGACAAAATTCGTAAACTTCTATACATATTTATAGTATATTTAAAAAAAAAATGATTACAATTAGGTTAAAGGATTCATTGAGCATCTAATAATTTTATCTGTAATTGCTAAAATCATTCATCTAAATGTAGCATATAGTAATTTATAATGGATTATAACTTATCATTGTGCTATTTTTTTTTTTTTCTAAACAACTTATCATTGTGATTGATTTTGTATTGTCTATAAATTTCATGGACTACCTTTCTTCATTTCTTTCCTATAAATCCAAATTTATGTAAAAGATTTGAAAAATATATATAAATTATTTGATCAAAAGTAACATGGCTATATATGCCAGATGGGGTAATTGGACCATTTATGAAAGTTGCAACACATTCAGGACTGGGCCTGTGGGTGATGCATTATGCAACTTTGGAGGTAACCTTGGGATTGTGTTGAATCTGTTGATGGTGAAATGCTTAGTAGGGACACATACATCATGGACACCAAAAGCAAGCTCTTACTCTGCTTTTATGGAGGATCCTTTTCATTGTTTTGGGGAGAAAAGTGAGGGGTTGAGGCAGGACCAGAGCTTTGATCAACGCAAAGAACCACTACAATTATGATGTAATCAACTGCAAAAGGACCACACAGCAATTTTCTTAGTTTTTTTTTAAAGAAGTTGTTTCATTAAGGGATTTTATTTATTTTTATTGAAGGAGTAGTTAGAGACATTATCATAATTTAATTGGTAATTTGAAAGAAATATATGAACTTATTTAAAATAAATTAAAAAAGTCTAAAGGCAAAAAAAGAGGTGTGGTAGGGATTGTAGTTGTCATACAAGAGGAACGAGGTGAGTAATGCCGTTAATTAATAGGATGATAAATTAATAGAGAGACTTATTTGAACCCAAGTTATAATTATTCACCCGAAAAAGAAGAAGTTATAATTATCAAAATTAAAAATCTAAAAATTAAATTGAATAGCAGAAAAAGTTAAATATTAAAGAGGAATGATAGACACACAACTTTGGCCAAACTTTTAGATTATGTGGTAATATATATTTTTTTAAAAAAATGGTCATTATTATTAAGAAAAATACATTTTTTTTTTAAAAAAAAAAACCCAAAGAAAAAGGATGTTATTATTTCAAACATTTTTTATTTTTTTTTTAAATGACAACATAAGAGCAAAGTTAGGTCAAAATTGTATCAAAAAGTTGTATATCTATGATTTCTCAATATTAAATTTGGTTTTATCATTTATATTATGTGCCTCGTGGAAAAAGAAAAAAAATCAATCCAGATTATAATATTACAGATTATATCATATAAATCTAACAAGAAAATAAGATATTTACAGTAAAATAATTCATACAGAATCCGGCTAAATCCGCACGAGGTCCCGCTTTGTTGATCGAATGACGACAATCCGTTTAAGGTTGAAGAGAACCATGGTGTTCCGATGACGATGAGAACGAGATTTTCAATCACCGGACCCACTCATAAGAAACCAACCGCATATAAGTCCCAAATAATCAAATATACCCTTCCCCCAATCAACGGCCCTGATTTCCCCAATCAAGAGTCAAGACCAATTGGTTTTTTCCAAATTGGAGTCACATGGCAGACCACGAACTAACATCTGGACCCACGTCCACGTACCCGGGCCCATGTCCCACACCCTCTTGGGCCTCTTCGTACTCTGTAGAGTAGAGACATGGATAGCCCTTTTGGACAACATTTTCTACTTTCATCGTCTCTTGCAAGTAGATTTATTTTATGATAAACAATTGGTCTTAGTAATTTATTCATTTTTTTATTATATTATCCTACAAATTTAACAATTCAATCATTAAATTTTTGTTGGATTCACTATTGACTTGCATAGAATTTATATAAATCTACAGATTTAATAATTAATTTCTAAAATGAGATATAAAAATATTAGCACCAATTATTTTTCTTATTTTTATTTTATTAATTCGGCCGTAATCAATATAAAGAAGTGTAATGTAATAATTTTTATGAGTAAGGAAATGTAATAGTCATCATGAATTAGCTTTTGTTAGAAAAAAAAATTCAATAATTACTAGACCCCGTCACATCATTATAATAATAATAATATAAAAGTTAATGATATATAAGATTGCCCAATAAGAATTAATAGAGAATTTAAGAGATTGAATTAAAATAATTTATTTCAACAAATTTAGAGAAAAACTTTTGTGGGAAGAAAAATTCAGATAATGGATGTCTTTAAACTCTTTACATACTCTACTCTCATGAATTTCTAGATTAGCTAGCCATTAAAGTGGTACCAAAGTTTTAGACTATATGTAGTCCATTATAGTGGTATCATAGTTGTTAGATTATATGTAATGTTATTTTACATTGGTTGTATATATAGTGTCCGTATTATTAGTATGTATATGCCCATTCTGTACATTATTCTGTATGATTCAATATACAATCTTATTTTCAACAATAATAATAAACAATAAAATATTTCTCATAATATTAAAAGACAACAAATATTTGAGATATTATAATTTTTATACAAAATTATATGAGAGTTCATATTTTATAAAAACAAATTTAGTGTAATAGTCAACATTTTAGTGCCTAGCATAATGAATATTACGCGAATTGTCACATCAATTTATGAATAGAATAAGTACACTTATAATCCTTAACATGTAGTCAATGAAATTATAGGAGCGTGGGCAAGAGGCCCATCAAGAGCCTAATCAAGAGCTTCTCACAATCATTCTCAATTGCATGAGCAAAAAAATTATCAAGATTCTCAATGACGAGAAATTTGATATTTAGTTATTCACGTCATGAGTGTCACGTCAACTGCCATACAAATTTGTAAGATATGCATGGTAAATTTTGTATACTCTAATTACCCTAAGAATTCAATAATGGAGTAAATATTCACATCACCAAATTCAAAGTTTTACTCTCCGTTAAACTTTGTGAAATTAACAGATAATCCTGACGGTGAGAAGTATCAAATAATAAAAACCCGGGCCAGTGGACCCCACTGCTGGGGGTATTTACTAGTATTTACGTGCCACCCTCTCGCTGGCTCACCTTCCTAAACAAACAAACTACCACCACCCTTCCCTCTCGGTCTTGCACATTTTCCTGTCAGAAGAAAAAAACGTTATGGTAAAGACTAAGAAATCGTGTCGCTTGAGGTGAGCTCTTCAGCCGTGTGAGTGCCACATTTGGTTTGCGTTTGAGGAAGCGAGCAATGGCTGCGGCGCTAGAGTGCTGGTCGAGCCGAGCCAGTACGGACGAGGACTTGGTGGAGCAGGTGCTGATGAGGACGCAGGACAGATCGGAGGGCTCGCCTCCGGGGGGCTCTGCCGGGGCTGCAGCAGCCGGGACCGGAGCGAAGGAGTCTTCGGCGATGCAGAAGCGCCTCCAGAGGCTGAGCCGGAATGTGTCGGAGGCGCTCGCCTCGCTGAAGAACTCGCTGAATCTCGACTCGGCACGTGATCTCCCACCTCCCTCCTCGTCCTCGTCGCTAAAGATCGAGTCTCAGTCCACTAGAAAGGTCGTGTGGGGCAGCGTCGTTAGAAACCTCACTCAGCTCTACCCCGGTAGCCAGCTCCCGGAGAAGCTCGTCTCCAACATTCGCAGGCATTACGATTCGTTGCCGCTCAGGTTTGGAGTAGTTGCTGAAGCTTGAACTCTGTTTGGTTGCTGAGAAAGTATAGGAAAATGAAAGACAAACAAAGAATGAAAAACTGTCCTGAACTAAACTGAGTATATAATCTTGTTAAGTTCAGTGGACAAATGGGTTTTGTTTCTTTTCGTGTCATTGAAATCGAAACTCTCAGGAGCCAAACAGAGCATTTAGGCTACAAAGATTTGATTCTAAATAATTTTCTCATATTTTCTTATTTATTTATTAAGTACGATTTTGGTTAAACTGACTCTTAACAGTTATGCTCAAGCGGGATTTGATATGAAAGAAGTGTTCCTTCATATCAAGTTGATAGAGGAGGCATCAGGGGATGACCACCCTGCGATGTTGATTCAAGAAGTGTCAGACGATGAAGTTCAAGGGTCTGTATTCAAGCTCACATTTGCATGTAACTCTTCGATTTCGTGGCCGGCAATGTCGGGGGCCCTGGATAGCGCCTCCATTTGCTGCAAGAAGATTCAGATCTTTGAGAAAAAGGGGTTCACTCTTGGGGTTGTTCTCCTTCTGGTTCAAGCTGGGCAAGAGAAATCGGTCAAAACCCGGATTGAAAATGCTCTTAAGTCGGCGATAAAGAAGCCGAAAACCAGTGCGGTGAAGCTCCCTTTTGGGCTTTGTGGGTGTCAGGAAGAGAGCACCAAAGGGATAGACTTCGGAGAGATTGAAGAAGAACCGGGTGACCAAAGTTATAGAAATGGGGTCGAGAATTTGAGCACTAAGATTCAACTTCAGTTGCCATTACCCACATCGTCTTTTGTAGTGTCGGTTGATGAATGGCAGACGATTCAGTCAGGTGGGGATGAGATTGGGAAATGGCTGTTGAACTCGGATAATCTTGAGTTTATTGATCAGATTGGACCCAATTCATTTAAGGGAGTTTACAAGGGCAAAAGGGTTGGAATTGAGAAGCTCAAGGGCTGTGACAAGGGGAATTCTTACGAGTTTGAGCTCAGAAAGGATCTGTTGGAGCTCATGACTTGTGGGCATAGAAACATTCTGCAATTCTATGGTGTTTGTGTCGATGAAACTCATGGGTTGTGCGTCGTGACAAAGTTGATGGAAGGTGGATCAGTTCACGACTTATTGCAAAAGAGCAAGAAGCTTCAGAGTAAGGAAATTATAAGAATTTCTGTTGATATCGCAGAGGGGATTAATTTCATGAATGATCATGGTGTTGCATACAGAGATCTCAACACGCAGAGGATTTTATTGGATCGGCATGGAAATGCTTGCTTGGGGGACATGGGTATAGTTGCTGCTTGTAATAGTGTTGGTGAGGCCATGGAGTATGAAACTGATGGTTATCGGTGGTTAGCCCCAGAGGTTTGTTCCCTATGACATTGGCTTCAATTTACCAAAAATAATTCATAGCAATACAAATGTGTATATAGAATTGATACATTTTATTTTTCAAAGCAATAGCCTAACTAGTTGGAGCATTTCAGGTGACCTGTAAGGATTTTCTTCCTCTCTGTATCGCTAAGCATTTAAAATAACTTAGTCTATAACTCGACCGAGCCATTAAATGCATGGGTGGTGTTTGTGTTTCCAAATGCTGAATGCTGTGGAAATAAAATGCCATCATTGCTTTCCTAAGTATGCATTTGAAACCACGTTTCACTATACTCCTTAGAATTAACTTATCAAAAAAAAAAAAAATATACTCCTTAGGATTTCAAGAAACTTAATTGTCTGATTTTTTATTATAATTTGCTATGATGGAATTACTTTAAATCCCTCCAAGTGGCATCCAATAGTCCAAATGCATGTTAGGACCTTGATCACACATTGATTGTTTTCCTGTGATTTTCTGCTTGCTATTTTTAACAATGTGGTTCGCAAGTTGGTGATGAATTTTTGGTATATAATTTTTACACTGGATTTGAATTAAAACTATATGTTAAGTATTACAGTAAAATATTTATGCTGTTGCCAACGTAAAAATGTAATGCAACTTTACCTAAATAAACCTTTTGGGAATTTTGTAAAAAAATGTTTTTTCTTTGATGAGTGAATGTAAATTTTACTGTGCAAGAAAAGATTACTTAGATCCATTGTATGTGACTTGGATTCTGAGGACCACTCTACACTTTTTTAAAAGAGACTTTATGTCACTTGTCTCAACATCATAGTTGACGCATGCTTAACATGTCTTCATAATTGTATTTGCTTTATACTTCAATATTGTGTTTAACTTTATCTAAGCACTCCAGTATATTCCCTAAACAAATTAGCTTGATCCCAAAGTGCGACTTTCATGACATTTCTTTCAACTAGTAGAGCCCACATAATGGAGCTTTTTAGGTTAAGGCATAATTTTAGTCCGAATGTTAGTAAGTCATTTTCTTAAAAAAAGCAACAAAAAACAAAAGCCAAAGAAGAATGATAATAGATTACAATTTGTAGCACCTTTTCCTAACTTTGTTAGCTACATAACATTTGTGTTGTTGATGTAATTGGAAGCAATTTATGGACTGATAACTTCTGATTAGTGCCAAATGTATACAGCTGGCTTAGTCCTTTATTTTGAAAGAAAGATAAGGTACAGGTGTAGATTGAAATTTTAACTTAATTATCCTTTTCTGGACAGTACCTGCATTAACATCTTTAGACGCTTCCTGTTTATTTCGAAGTAAAACATTTGTAAAGAGTTATGGAACACTTCAAAAAAATAAAAATTTGCAAGTTTTTTGAGTTCATTTCAACTCACCTATATTTGATTGTTTATGAAAGTTTGCCTCTTCTTTTCCTTTATATATTCCAATTCATTGAGTATTGCAAAGCTGAAAATGGTACTTTTCTTTCTTTTTCTTTTTTCCGGGTTGAAAACAGATAATAGCTGGTGACCCAGAGAGTGTTTCTGAGACATGGATGAGTAATGCATACAGTTTTGGGATGGTAATTTGGGAGATGGTGACTGGTGAGGCAGCTTATGCTGCATTTTCACCTGTGCAAGCAGCGGTTGGGATTGCTGCTTGTGGCCTTAGACCAGAGATCCCTAAGGACTGCCCACAAATTCTAAAAGTTTTGATGACAAAGTGCTGGAACAATATCCCTTCAAAGCGCCCTCAATTCTCTGATATTATATCGATATTGCTGCGGCCAAACAACAACAACAACAGGTAAACACCCTTTTAAGTTTACGTGGGACCTGATCTGCCAATACTAATTTATGTAAAACAGGCCCTGGTTTAGGAGTTGCCATGCATTAGCATAAATCCTCAAAGCTTATATAGCAGAAATGAAGATATAATTCCTTTCTTTTGCCATTGCAAATCTATATCTTTATCATATTCTCTTTCTTTAAAAAAATGGTGTCAATATTGTTTTCCTGAAAATGCTTTTGTGATCACATAATTCATGATGGTAATGAGTGGTGGTGGGAACATTAAAACATGTTTTCCATTCGTGTTCTTATGATTGACTAGGTATTCTCCGTTTTCTTGTGAAAAAGCGTAGGATCATTTGATCTAAAGTGTCACATGTGTGTCCTTACGAGCCTACAGGTTTTGATTATTACAAGGCTCTTTATATATGAAGTTATCTTTTTGTTCATGTAGTGGCTATCTATGGGCCCCAAGAGGACCCCCCCTTGTTTTCGTGTCTCGTGAATCATGGGAGGCAAAAAACTATCAAACAACCCCCTCCCTCCATTCTCTCTATGAGGTTCAACTTCTACGGACCAGTTCCTGAAGAATTACTGATTGTTGTGTAAAATAAACAAAATTGACATGAGCAGATAAAGAAAAAGAACACACAAGAATATAAGATTTACGCAGTTTGAATTATGCTTACATGCACAGGTGATGAGAGTTCCTTTACTAACTTTGTGAAAAATAAGTGCTACAAGCTCTCACTCTCCTTTCTTAGCCGAATGCAGCTCTCAGCTATTTCACAATCCAAATAAAACAATAGCTTCATTTTTTCTTCCCTTTTCCTCAGTCAGATAAATAGAGGACTACATAATGCTTGGTAACCGTCACCTTTCCGAATTTCTTCCATTGCTAAATCAAAGATCTCTCATTAGAGGGGAAGAGATGCCACTTAGCTTCTAAGGTTAGTGTTGCAGCAGTTTCAGGTTTCATTGATTATCAATTATAGATGGGGTGGCATCTTAGTTTAATTTTTGAAAGGACAAATGTTAGTTTAATAAACTAGATTCGAGGAATTTCTTCCGACCCATATTTGAGGAAAACTTTGTCATCTCAAAAATGAGATAAGTTATATAATGATTATGGAAATATGGATGACTATATATTAAATGAAGGAATGATGGTTTATCTATCTGTTCTTTGGTCTGAAATGTCTTATTTGTTCATTGCTTCTAAACTTTGTAATGGATTAGATATGCCTAGGAATGAATTTAGGTCTGGGTCGTTCACATGATCTTCTTTTTTTTGGCCAGAAGAAAGGAATCACATGAGCAGTTTTTATCTGGTCAAGCATGAAGGGTGCACATGCATTGAATAAGAAAAAAAAAATATATATAGAAAAAAAGAAAAAAAGCGATCCACATGCGTGGCATGTGCATGTGACTATTCAAGTTCAAGTCAAGGAAAAACACCGAAAGGCCTGCTTTTAGCAAAGAAACAGCTATATTAAAGTAATAATTAAGTTTATTGTATAAGTTTTATGCTTATAGGTCCTCTTTTTGTTTAGTTCATATTCCTAAAGGGCTCTGTAAATGTCTTCAACTTGTAGTTTATAGTTCAATCGACTATGGACCACGTCTTATGAAGCAGGAGCCACTAATCGAATCCATCTCTTTCCTCTTGTGTGAACATGTAAAAAAATATATATATATATTTGTAAATATACCATATATATGCTACAATAAGAGTAGAAGCCTCTTACCTGCCCAATATCTCTCTCTCCCTCTCCCCGCTTGTGTGTGGTTTCCAAAACAACGATTTTTATCATTGTAGCAAAGAAAAAGTAAGAAACTGTGTAAAAGTCCAAATGCGAAGAAATCCTTTAGCATATGGATAAAGAAAGAATCTAATTGATAAAATTTGTACAAACGGCTACGTTTGTTAACGTGTTTCGAGGTTTTTTGGGAATTGATAAGTGGAATGAGCATTTTGGATGGTGCCCAAAAGCCCATCAACTGGCAGTGGGAAAAGCAAGAGCTCCGTACAGCCCACTGGACAGTTAAGCAAGCAGCTTGGAGTGTAGTTGTGGGGGCTTACTGCTGAGCCCATTGGGCATCCCTCCTATATCTTTTATAAGTACAGAGGCGATCTAAAAAGAAAGAGGCAATTGTGTTTTAAGTTATAATTTGTCCTAACAATTTAAGGGAATATAAATAAGTAAATTTAATTATTTAATTAATATTTTAATATTTTTTTTATATGTAAAGATCAACGCTTAGGATATTTAATTAAAGGAAAATGGGAGGTGAATTGTAGAGTTAAGAATCGAACTCATAATTTGTTATACCTCTTAAGGAACACGTCGTCTTAGAAGCTCTTAAAAAAAAAAAACAAAAAGAAAGAAAAAAAAAATACATTTACCCTTTCTAACTACAAGCAAATTATAATGTTTTCAAATTATTATTGAGGTTAAATAGTACCCCTTTTGTGCAAAAAATAACAAAAACATTCCTGATTAAAATTTATAAAAAAAATAAAAAAAGACAACAAGTTACAAAAAGCAAAAAAATTCCTAAAACCATTTTCCTTAAATTTTGAATTTTTGTTAATTTTTTCTAACTTTTTTATGGGATAAAAATATGAAAAAATATTAAAACAATTAAAAATTCAAAAAACATTACAAATTACTTGATATTTAGAAGGGGTATAAATATAATTTGATCTCGAAAATTCTAAACACAAGGTCCAAGCCTACAGTGCGTCGGAGACAACAAGGAGTGGCTCACACACTTATTTTCATACTGCTTCATGTTTTTAATCGATAAAGTGCGATCCTATCAGCAATAATAATTGAGAACTTTAGCTCTTTGACTACCCAATATATTTCTTTCAAAAGAAAAAAACTTGTGTTTTCCAATTGTAGCTCATGGGTGTGGAAGCCAAATTCTTCAAGTTGATGATGATAAGGATGGTAACCAGCATCATATTTAGTGTGCCCAAATTAATCATTATATTTTTAATTGAGTTCCTAAACATGAACGCATACACATACAAATATCTTCTCTTAATAATTTTCAAACAAATTTAAATCATAATCAACCTTTCTTGAATTACTAGTCTTACAAATTAAGAAGATTATCTAAGATTCTAATGATATAAAAATTTAAACAGTTAAAGGCAAATAGCTACAAGATTTACTTGGGGGAATTGAAATTTTTAACAATTTAGACAGTAAATATAAGAGTCTTCACATAAGACTTTTTTTTCGAATAAGTGATCGGACAGTTCAAACTTTATATAGATTCTATTACCGTGCATTATCTAAATTATCAGCAATTTAAACAATAATTTAGTGAAAATTCCCGATAGGTAAGTTTGCAATAACCATGTGAACAGCTCAATAACAGAATACCTGAATCCAAAGCAAAACGTTTGGCCGATCAAATGAACTTCCGTGAGACCCAAGACAGATTAAAGAATCTCGTCAGGAATGACAGCGATAAAACGACGGCGTTTCAGACGATTAGGTGACTTATCCTCTTCACGCGCTCTTCTCACTCTCTCTCTGCGGCCGAAGGGAAGAAATGGTACCTTCCTCAACAAACAGCACCTGTCCTCACAGACCCCTAAAACCCTAGAAACCCCTTCTGACAACAATGGAAATCCATAAATGCCCCTCATCCCTTCTATATGAACCACCACCACCTCACAGATCACGCATAATTCCTCTCCAATTAGCATAAACCCAACCCATCAGGACAAAAGAAAAACTGAAAAGAACCCCCAGAGTAACCCACACAAGTCATTTCTCTCTCCTTTTCTCTCTTAGATTCCATTCTTCTACATCGCAGTTCTAATCGGTACGTTTCTTTTGCTTATTTAAGTCTTAATCTCGTTTGCTTCGTTTGATAACCTTGGAATCATGTTGAGATTAGGGTTATTAGGGCTCATAGTTTCGATTCTGGCTCCGATCGTTGTTGGATTTGTGCTTGGAAACTATTGTGATGGTTATTTCCGGTTCTTGATTGCTTTTCTGGTTCTGATTATCTCGGTAATGGCGTTTTGTCGCGTGTTCAGCAGCTTACTGCACTATATGCTTCCAAGAAAGCGAGCTAGCGAAGGAGTTCTGGTTGTAGAAGAAGACACTGAAAACAACAACACCACCAACACCAACATCAACAGTAACAAGAAGAGCGAGAGTTCATCGGCTTTGAAGAAGATTCGGATCGCCGAAGCCGCAGATTCGACGGGGAAGATCAGCAGCGACGTCGTTTGTGGCGAGAACAACAGCAGCAACAAGAACAACAACTACAGTAGCGGTAGCGTAGCTAGAGTAGAAGAAAAGCAAGAGTTTCCGATCATGGCTTTGGGCGACGCGAATCCGACGGACATCGATGAAGATCTCCATAGCCGGCAGCTCGCGGTGTACGGCCGTGAGACGATGCGGCGGCTTTTCGCATCGAACGTCCTCGTCTCCGGGATGCAGGGTCTTGGCGCTGAGATTGGTATATTTGTCAATGTTTTTAAGCTTCGCTTTGCTTTAACAGTTCTGTTTCTAATATAGTATATATGATTTTCTGCTGTGGTAGATATTGGTTGTGATTTCATTGTATGTTGATAGATTAGGCTGTTTACGTTTGGAGTTTTTTAAATCCACATTTTTAAAGCTCTAATTGATATTGATTTAGAATTTTAATACGATGATTTAGTTTTCATGTCTGATAGATGTTGGTTAGTCTTTATCATAAAATCATTTGGTTATAAGATAGATTAGGGTATGTACTTTAGAGTTTTTCGTACACATTTATGTTATCATTTGGTGATTTTTTTCCTGCTCTAGCTTCTTTGTTCATCAAGGTTGTTTTGCTTCTTCTTATTCTTCATTTTTTTTAATAATTAAAAAAACTATTTACAACAATACTTTGGTGCTTGGTAGGCGTTGTTGTTTTTCCTGTTCTTTTTCATTCACTGAGAGAACCACATGAATGAAAATGATACAAGAGAGAACCTTTTGGTGATCTGAACGCTCTGGATCTATGATTTTTAAGTTGGGAAAGTCTAGTGGCCGTCTCTATCTTCTATCTTTTGGTCTCTAATTTTGTTTTTAAGAAGTTCATAAATAATTTTACCTCTCATCCTTCCCATTTCCATATAAATGTGACTTGATTCTCATTCTTGCTGGTGTTGTAATTCCAAGTTCATTCTATAATCCTTAACCTTGCTGGTGTTTTCAATGTTATTTTTGCTTGATGCAGCGAAGAACCTCATTCTTGCTGGTGTCAAGTCTGTGACCTTGCATGATGAAGGAACTGTGGAGTTGTGGGATTTGTCTAGTAATTTCATTTTCTCTGAGAATGATGTTGGCAAGAACAGAGCACTTGCTTCCGTCCAGAAGTTGCAAGATCTCAACAATGCTGTGGTTGTTCATACCTTAACAACAAAATTGACAAAAGAACAGCTTTCTGATTTCCAGGTACTTTCATTTCTTTGCATTTTTTGTTGATCTATAAACTGCGTGCTTTGGGGTGGGGTTGGTTATATTTGGGAAGAAAATATATTTCCTTACTATTTCTCAATGCATGGTGACTTCTTTAAATCTACTTCCCTTAGTCATATCATCTTGATGGTAGAGAAGCCGAATTTAATTTTATGTTTCAGTTTGATTGAAGGTTCCTGTGTTTCTATGTTCTTTTTTTTTTTTCTGAAACTATATGGATTGCTGAACCTCTTAAGTCATGTTCTGTTCAATCGTAGGGTTTAAATATTAATTATGGTGACCTGTAATCCAAATGTATGGTTACCTTAATTGCTTCTGGTGGATTTTATTTAACATACATTTTTATAACATTTTATGTTATATGTGGACTGCTTTCGAGGTACACTTTGTGCAGGACTTCTCATAGGATCAATACTTTTCAAAACTTACTGTTGTATTATATGACCTCCGCTTGGTCATCATACTTGCCAAGTATTAAGATATTGGAGATTACAAAATATCTCATCTAAAAAATGTTCAATATCTTGCCTTTTTAATGTATTTTAAAAATTTTAAAAATATACTAAAAAAATGATTTTTGGGTTCATAATAAAGGACATTGAATTAACATAAAAAATGGGAGTATGGCAGTTTGGATACAAATGATTGAACTAAGTTTCTATGGATGTTATTCTCTTTCTCCATCTTCAATAATTAATTTGTTTGAATCTTTTGGTATCTTGTTGGTTAAATTTGTGTTGTTGGATTTTGATTAGATCTATAATTTGCTGCTCTATGGTTAGTTAGGCTTTGAGTGTAATTTGTGACTCCATCTCAGTAGTTGTTATGGTTTACTTATTTGATCATCGGATATCATAAGTTGTTTAAATAAGGCACTTGAATGATAATGTGGACAAAATATCCTAATCATTACATAGTTGTTATATTTTAAGTTCTACTTTAGTTTTCTTTTATTGCATATAAACTAGCAACTAAGTCACCCATTTAATATATGTTTACTATAGAAGTTACAGTTGCTAATTCAGTAATTTAGCTGACACTGTGAATACTGTAAATGCCAAAAATATGATTGTCGATATAATGAACTTCCATTGAAAAACTTGTCAAATGTGTGTTAAAAGTTTGGTCTTGTGTCATAGTGAATTTATTTCATCTCATCATTCAATATAATGACAATTTAGCCCATTCCCATTAGCCTTGATTGCTTCACAAATTTATAGAGATCATACTACTAATGTAGAGTTGGCAACACCCTTAATGTTGTAACTAGAGACTCTTGCTTATTTGCCAACTCTTGATTAAGAGTTGGCAACACCCTTAATCAGAACTAGCAGACTGCCAGAATATGGTTTATTTGCCTTCAACTATTCCCAATTTTATTGCAACACCCAACAATCCCCCTGAAAAAGAAATGAAGAAAGAGAAATTGTCTGTTTAAAGCATGAAGTGCTTGCCATGTATTTGCAGTAAAATCTGGCAGTGATATTTTAGGGTTATGGCAATTCAGTCACACAATTCAAATATTGCTTCTTTTGTTCTTTATCTAAAATGGTCCATAATCTAATCGTGTATTATATGCAATGTTTTGTTTGCTCTTGCTCTCTTCCAACATCCTGGTGTATGATTGTACCTTGCTTACTGGACTGTACATGCACATGTTAATTCTCTGGTGGTGCAGGCTGTTGTGTTTACTGATATCAATTTTGAGGAAGCCACTGAGTTCAACGATTACTGTCATAATCATCAGCCTTCTATTGCATTCATCAAAACTGAAGTCAGAGGCCTTTTTGGGTCTGTGTTTTGTGACTTTGGACCTGAGTTCACTGTTGTTGATGTTGATGGAGAGGAACCCCACTCGGGTATTATTGCATCAATCAGCAATGACAATCCTGCCATAGTATCATGTGTTGATGATGAAAGGCTTGAGTTTCAGGACGGGGATCTTGTTGTGTTCTCTGAAGTTCACGGAATGACAGAATTGAATGATGGGAAACCAAGGAAGATTAAAAATGCAAGGGCTTACTCATTCACTCTTGAGGAGGATACCACAAATTATGGAGCCTATATGAAGGGTGGTATTGTCACACAGGTGAAACAGCCCAAGGTATTGAACTTTAAGCCATTGAAGGAAGCATTATCTGATCCTGGTGATTTTCTTCTTAGTGATTTCTCCAAGTTTGATCGCCCTCCTCTCCTGCACCTCGCATTCCAAGCACTGGATAAGTTTGTCTCTGAGTTGGGACGTTTCCCTGTTGCTGGTTCGGAAGAGGATGCTCAGAAGCTTATATCTGTTGCCAGTAACATTAATGAGAGCTTGGGAGATGGGAGACTGGAAGATATTAATCCAAAACTTCTGAGGCACTTTGCTTCTGGTGCAAAGGCTGTACTGAATCCCATGGCTGCAATGTTTGGTGGTATTGTGGGACAAGAGGTTGTGAAAGCATGTTCTGGGAAGTTCCATCCACTTTTTCAGGTTAGTACATGGTCTTCTCCTTTATCATGTTGTGGAGAGTTGGAATATTCACTGCTTTTGACTTTCAAAAGGTTATGGCCTTTCTATAAGGCCTTGACCTAGGGTGCTGATGTTATATACTTGTTTTTTTAGTCGCAATTAGATCTTGGGCACTTTTTGAGAGGTGAGAGGTAGTTGACATCTTATCCTGATTGCTTCACATAACCTAATGTTATTTTACATGTTTCTACAGTTCTTCTATTTTGACTCAGTGGAGTCACTTCCAACAGAGCCACTGGATTCCAGTGATTTAAGACCCTTAAATAGTCGGTATGACGCACAGATTTCTGTCTTTGGGTCTAAGCTTCAGAAGAAACTGGAGGACGCTATAGTGTTTATTGTTGGATCGGGTGCTCTAGGGTGTGAGTTCTTAAAGAATGTGGCCTTGATGGGAGTTTCATGTGGTGATCAGGGGAAGCTAACAATTACTGACGATGATGTAATTGAGAAGAGTAACCTCAGTAGGCAGTTCCTCTTCCGTGATTGGAACATTGGTCAGGCCAAATCCACTGTTGCTGCTTCTGCTGCTTCATCAATAAATCCTCGTCTGAAAATTGAGGCTTTGCAGAATCGAGTTGGCCCTGAAACTGAGAATGTATTTAATGATACCTTCTGGGAGAATTTGAGTGTTGTGATTAATGCTCTGGACAATGTGAATGCCCGATTGTACGTTGACCAGAGATGCTTATACTTCCAGAAGCCGCTTCTTGAGTCAGGAACTCTCGGCCAAATGCAACACTCAGATGGTCATTCCTCACCTCACAGAAAACTATGGTGCCTCAAGAGACCCACCTGAGAAACAAGCGCCTATGTGCACCGTACACTCATTTCCTCACAACATTGACCATTGCTTGACATGGGCTCGATCAGAGTTTGAGGGTTTGCTTGAGAAAACACCAGCAGAAGTGAATGCATATTTGTCCAACCCAAGTGAATATAGTACTGCAATGATAAATGCTGGTGATGCTCAGGCCAGGGATAACTTGGAGCGTGTGCTGGAGTGTCTTGACAAAGAACGATGCGAGACATTCCAAGACTGCATTACATGGGCTCGTTTAAAGTACTTTCCTTGATAATCCTTTCAGGAGCTTTCCTTTTTCTCCTGTTAAAATTATGATACAAGTCCTTTTCTCTTTTTGTTCATTTGCTGATACCATCTGTTAATTTACTCAGGTTTGAAGATTATTTTTCCAACCGTGTCAAGCAGTTGATTTATACTTTCCCTGAGGATGCTGCAACTAGTACTGGGGCTCCATTCTGGTCAGCCCCTAAGCGATTCCCTCGTCCACTGCAGTTGTCATCTGCTGAACCCAGTTACCTCCATTTTATTATGGCAGCATCCATCCTGCGCGCAGAGACATATGGTATCCCAATTCCTGACTGGGTCAAGAATGCTAAGAAGTTGGCTGAAGCAGTTGATAGAGTGATGGTCCCAGAATTTGAGCCCAAGAAAGATGCGAAAATTGTAACAGATGAGAAGGCTACCAGTATGTCTACCAGTTCTATAGATGATTCAGATGCCATTGCTGAACTAATCAAGAAGTTAGAGCAGTGCCAGAAGAACCTGCTGCCCGGGTTCCGGATGAAACCAATTCAGTTTGAGAAGGTACGGCCGAATCAAATTTAAAATATTTATTCTTAGTAGTTTTGAATCAAATTTCTGATTTTCATAAACTTCATCGCATGAATGTGCAGGATGATGATACAAACTTCCATATGGACATGATAGCTGGCCTTGCCAACATGAGGGCACGAAATTACAGCATTCCCGAAGTTGACAAGCTGAAAGCCAAGTTTATTGCTGGAAGGATCATTCCTGCAATTGCAACATCAACCGCAATGGCCACAGGTCTCGTCTGTCTGGAGCTATACAAGGTTTTGGATGGAGCGCACAAAGTGGAAGCCTATCGAAACACATTTGCGAACCTTGCGCTGCCTTTGTTCTCCATGGCCGAGCCAGTGCCGCCCAAGGTCATCAAGCATCAGAACATGAGTTGGACCGTTTGGGACAGGTGGATCCTGAAAGGCAATCCTACTCTGAGGGAACTTCTCCAGTGGCTCAAGGAGAAAGGGCTGAATGCCTACAGCATTTCATGCGGTAGTTGCCTGCTCTACAATAGCATGTTCCCTCGGCACAAAGACCGAATGGATAAGAAAATGGTGGATCTGGCCAGGGAAGTGGCCAAAGTGGAACTTCCGGCATACCGTCGCCACTTGGATGTCGTGGTGGCATGCGAAGATGACGAGGACAATGATATTGATATCCCTCAAATATCCATTTACTACCGTTAGGTGGTTGTTCTCTCCAATCCACGCAGCATATTGGATTGCGATTTTAGGAAAAGATGAAAACAACTCGATCTATTTTTACAGCTCGATCTCCATGACTCTTTACTGTTCATTTGACAATGAGTACACTAAATGGATATCTTTCACAGCAGTTAACATTTCATAATATAAATTTCGAAGTAATAGACATGATATATATCTATATGCTTCTCGGATGTGTGTAATCTTGCTTTGGTTTCACTAATTTGCTTTTATTATCATTAATTATCAGCAGTATCATTATTTTATCTGCTACCACTTTAGCTCCTTAATTCGGTGCGGCAGTGTTACCATATCAACTTCCTCATCTGTGTTTAGCAGAGGAATTTCTTTGACTGTATTTTAGAGGGAAACTCTTGTCCTTCATTTTTGTTAACCCAATTCACACCCATTGTTCCATCTCACATAGTGGGACCATCAACTCGCAGTACGAGTGTTTCTGTTTTTAACCCTTCGTTTTCATTGGTTTTTACCCTACCTGGCTACCCACTGTCTTTTTCCTCGGCAGTTTTAAATTGGTTTTTTTTTTTGGAATTTTAAATTGGTTTTAATTGTATTTTTCCTCGGAAGTGCCTAAAAGTCCACGACTCCACGGTCTCGTCCGAATAGAACCCAAAATGGGGTTTGCCTTGCAACCTCAATTTAACCCTCCAAGTTTCCCTTCTATGCCTTCTCTGATCTCTCTCTACCTCTTTCTTGCTTTCCTACTATGTCTATGAGTTTTCCATAATCTTCAAGACGTTAGAACGGGTAGGCTAGAAAAGAAGTCCACGCACAACCGAAAATAAAAAACTACGCTCTCATTTCTAATTTGGAGAACCATGAACTTCCGTTGAGAACTTTCACCTCCATTTACAAGGTTGCTATACCAATTAAGAAATGGAGCTGCTTATAGCCTCGAATCACTTTTGCCTTCACTGGAACCTTCAAGTGGATGCTAGCTTGAAGATTATCCTATAACAAATCTACAGTCTACTACCTCGATCTTTAGTACACTAAAATCAAATGACTATATTTTATTAAAAAAAAATGGACCATCAGTTTTTATCAGCACCTTCATCAAACTCAGCAGAGCCCACGACTCGGAAATCGAGCTGCTTCTGATGCTTTAAGAGGCGGCGTTGGTCGAAGCTTTCCCACCCTTCAAACTGTCAGAAGAATGTTGTTATTAAGCATTCCAATAAAAAGTGGGATAAGTTGTACTTGGCAAATGGGTCAAGCATATGCACCTGACGAAGGAGATCCATTGTGACTTGTGTGTTGTGGAGATCCAGTGTTGAGAGCTGAAGGCACATCTTGAATAGTGTAGAAGGAACTGATTTTAGCCCGTTGTTACCGAGATACAAAGCCTGCACAGGAATTGGCACATTGGCATAAATTCAGGATCAGTGGGTAATGCACAAGGGGTTGCCTTCTATGGCATGCGACTGAAAGCACACTCTTTTGAACGTGGTACTCAAAGAAGTTGCCCAACTTTCTCCCCAGAGGGAATCTGCACTAGCTACCCTCGTGTATATGTTTTGATTGAATTCCATCTCTTATAAAAAGAAGGAATTCGAAGAGATCCCCTTGTCTTATAAAAGACAATTGTGAAGAAGACAATCCCTCCCAAACTTCCTGTTGCTTTAGTACTAAATATTTAATGATTATGAGCTAAATTTTACATATAAAATCAGCTCTCACACTGGAAAGAAAAGTGCTAAAATAGAACAGAATAAATGGAGAACGAGAATCAATAACTCTTAAGTACAGACCTTCAAATCATGCAAATTACCAAAAGTCTCTGGCAACTCTGATAGAAGATTTGACGAAAGATCAACCTTTACCAAGAAAAACCAAGAAAACTAAATTAAAAAAAATGTATAATATATACATATTGGAAGAAAAAAAAGAAAGAAAAAAAAAACTCATGCTTTAGTCTGGCAGCCTGGCTTGCAATACTTGGGATCATCTTGTCTACACTTCAGGGGAATTTAAACCCCAAGGAAGAAAAGAAGGGGTAGGGAGAGAGGTGATAAGACAAAGATGCCGGAGTCATACCTCAATAAGAGAAATACAGTCCCCTATGCATGTAGGAATGGTGCTTATCCTGATCCAGAGAGAAACACAACAATAATCAAACAGAAGTCATTGGTTATCAAGCAAGTAAATACTCTTCCGAAACTTATTTCCTCAAGACATCATCCCTGTGTTAGAGAAGAATATTTACGTTTCCCAGAAGGTCATATTATTTAATTGTTTGCAGCATATCTTTATAGGAATAAAAAATTGCGCACTTAAAACAAAAGATGGATCTGAACTATTTTTGTCTTTCTACTCCAAAATGCAGATAGGGAACTCTTAAAATTACTTATACCAGATAACGGATAATGATGCAGGGAATAAAAAAGAGAACAGAAATAGGAATAGGGCAATGAACCAGTTCTGTCATCGTCTAATGCCCATTAAGAAAAACATGTCCTTGTCCTAAAACAATTGGTTACATGTTTTCTACACATTACCTGTTGTTATTGACTTTCATAACCTCAAGGTGTGTCAATAGACCTATTTCAATTGGGAGGCTAGTCAACTTGTTGTTTGCGACATGAAGTTGCTTCAGTGAAGTCAGAGCACCCAGCGCAGAAGGTAAAGTTGTTAAACTGCATTAATCATACAATTAATAATAATTAAAAACGCAGCATTGGGATTACCGACATAGATATTACAAATCTCACAGTCAACTCAAAATTCTTAAATCCAACACTAACTGGGATTGGCTACACAGATATTACAAACTGAACCGGGCAATAGGGTATAACCCACTCATGTAACTTTCTAGGAATAGATTCTGATGATTACAAGCAGTATCACATAACCAAAACATCTACTTTTACAGAGATCAACCAACGATTAGGCAAGGTGCTTTGCCTGGCCCTAGTCAGGCTTGATAGACATGAACTTCAAGAAATGCGATAAAGAGAACCTATCTAGGACATGTATATGATTTTACAATGTAAAAAAATTAAGCAAATATGCAAGCCTCTTCTTCTTCTTTTCAAGTCTCTCTCTCTCAACAAGTGACACATAATAGTGCAAGATGTGGGACACTGTTTCCTACTTTCCAGACATGCTTCAAGCAATATACTGACATACTAGCAATTCTATTCATATAGTCATATCTTGGCATTACATAAGTAGGTAAAGTAAAAACACACATGACATTTGTAGTTTATACATTAAAGGGAATAAGATGTCATAGAGTACAGAAATTACTCACTGGTTTTGGTTCACAGATAGAACCGTTAGATACTTTAGAGATGTTAGTGCTTCCCAATTAATTGTTTCGTCCATTATAGCATTTGCATTCAGGAACAATTTCTACAAAATTTTGAGAATAAGGAAAGAAGTTATAATATTCAAAGCAGATAAGTTAAATTGTAAAAAAGGAAAAAGGAGTTTTGTTTACCTGAATGGAACTCAAATGGCCAACTTGGGCAGGAACATCTCGAACAGAGTTGTTGCTCAAATCAAGGACTCTTGCAGAAAGTCCACAAGCCCACACTTCATCAGGTATGGCCTTTCAAATTTGAAATTACAAGAATAGAATGAGTAAAAGTAAGGCACAAGAATTTACAATAAGTTTGAGGGATTTAATAGAAGGAAGAATTTTCATTTTTGCGAATAATAATATGAGAGCAGAAAACCCTAGACTGAATCATGATCTAAAGCAAGCCGAGCTTAAAAGAATTTTGGTCAAGTCCCTCTTCAATTGGGCAGGGGCTTTTAATATTTCCCATTTTCCTACTTTGTCTCAATTTGTGGATTTTTATTTATTTATTTATTTTTTATTTGGCACCGGGTATCCAGAGTTTTGCTCCGACTAATCCCGGGGGTGCACAGGCCCTCGGCAAGGAGTTTCCCGCAAGTGCACCACAGTTAATTCAAAGGGCGAACCCCCAGTCCGATGGCTCCAAGAAATAGCTTTCATGGATTTTGAACCTAAGACCTTGAGGAGCAAACTCAAAGTACCAGGCAATCCAACCACTAGGCCAACTCCTTGGAGTTTTGTGGAATTTTGTTCTTTTCACCTTTAGTGAGGCCTTTCTTTATATACCATGTATACTAGGGTCGTGCCCCTTTGCGCCTTTTAATGAAATGAATTATTTATCAAAATAACAAAAAAAATTGTTCCCTACTAGAGCAAAATCTCCTGATCTTTAAACTTAATAACTACTCCACAAGACATATTACTTCCATTAGCATAAAAAAGGATCTCAATACTTAGGACACATGTTAGGGATAACACCACATATGCTACTCAAACTCTTGGATTTAGTCTCACAAAACGCATATTCAAGTACCAACCATGTCCAACAACACAGACACCCACCTTTTTTTGGGAAATTTTACCATAACTCCTAGGGTTTCAATTTACTCCTTGGGTTTTTAAATTGCGTTTTGACCCTTTGGGTTTTTTCATGTTTTTCACTTCACTTATTCTGTCCAAAACTGCTTGCTTGGCATTAACTCTTGTTAAACATATTATTTTTGGTATATTAAAAAAAGGTGAACCCCTCCACCCCTATAAGGGGTTGGCCACCCTCTCCCTCCCAACCGAGGGGTGGCTCCCCCCGCCTTTAAATATATATATATATATATATATATAGTAAAATTTTCTTTTCTTTTAAAATGTGACATGTGATGTGGCAAAACTGCTTAATGGCATTAATGCCAAGTGAGCTGTTTTAAGCTATTCTGAATGACTGAAGTAAAACATGCGAAAAACCTAAGGAAATAACATACAATTTTAAAAAAGCATAAATAAATTTAAATTGAGTGAAAACTGCTGTGATGGAATTTTCCTTTTTTTTTTTTTTTTTTCTAAAAAAAAAGTGAATTTATGAGTAATGTTACATACTCAATTCCTATTCCACTCTCATCTCATCAAGCTCATAATGTCAGTGTTCATCAGCCTTTATTAAAAAATGAAAAAAATTCAAGAGCTGATCAGCCAAGTGGGAAGAAAGTTGAGTATTTAGAATACTCCACATCTATATATACCGATTGATTCGAAGGATATTTGGCAACATGAAACAAGGGAAATAAGAGCCAACCAAGATATCACAACATGTCAACGTAACAAATATGAGGCTTCTTGTACCTTCAAGTTGCATTCGGACAACGCCACAACTCCGGTCACCTTCCACCGTTCCAACCTGTTCTTATCAACGCGAACTTGCCTCTTCTCGCTCACCAGTCTATTAGCATTGTCAACTCGCCTCGGTACAGTCTGAGCCTCTTTTAGAATTGGACCATCCTAGTTCAAACAAACCCTAACATTAATCAACTAATTCAAAATTTTGAACCCTTCTAATCCCCAATTGCTTGACACACACAACATTTCCAGCTTCAAGCCTCAATTTAATCTCCATTAACCCATTACTTTAAAGCTTGATGAAAATCTATCGTGCAAAAAATTATCACTTTGTACTACAATTATTTTCTTTCCACTCGTTCTTTTCTCGAGAACCTAAGAGAAAATAAAGCAAAAAAGGTTGCGAATTTGAGTTTACCCCTTGGTGCAACCCCTGGGAGGCCATGAGCATGACCTTGGCCCCGCCGGTCACCGCCGACGCCCTCAACGTCGTCGCATCGACCAAAAGCTTCCCTTTGAAAATGAGCTTCTGTCCACGCGGCAGGACGTTGGTGAGTGGTTGGAGCAGGGACTTGAGGTCGCCGATTGTCGCGTCCGGCGAGATAGTGACCGGGATTGACCTCCCGCTGAATTTGACAGTGATGGTGATTCCGGTGGTCTCCGATTGGGGATCGCTAGCCTCACCAGTGGTAGCATCGGCCGCCTCCATTTTTCCTTCTATCGCGACTTTGCTCTGGTTTTTCTCGTTTTTAAAGATATTTAATAATTATTTTCATAATTTTATCCCCTTGCTCTTTCTTTATCAGATATATCAAAATTATAAATTATACATTCAGATGGTAAAATCCGATTAATTTCTTTTCTAAACAAAAATCATTACAATTTTAAGAATTGCATCGTGTGTGTATATATATACATGATGTGGATCAGATAGTCATCATTAAGAATATTTATCCTTTCTATTTACTATTTTCTTGATTATTTACGTCCTAACCTTATATCAATATATATATACATATATAGTGGTCAGTTGAAATATTAGGCTAAGCTAGAGGAAGTTTTTTTGTTGTTAAAAATATCATTTTATTCTATGCTATCAAAACAAAAATATTGATAAACAACAAAAAATATAAACCATTTGCCAAAACATAAAAATGGTTTTTGTATACGACAATGGTCAGCCTAGGGAGAACCTCTAATCTCTTTTTAATTTTTCCTTTTCAGTGAATTCCTTTAGGGAGAAAGAATGGTCCTCCTCTTCCTCCAATCTTTTGTTTTTATGCACTTTTTTTTTTTTACTTTGTTTCCTATTTTTGGTCCTCATCATTGGTTTTAGCAACAACCACACTATCCTTTTTCCTTGTCGACTTGCTGTCTCATCTGGTTGTCGTCCGATTTTTTATTTTTTTTGTTGAGTTGTCACGAAATTATAAATTTACCTTCTATAAAAAAAAAGATAGGATAGTTGGTCACCCTAAAAGGCTAAAACCATTGGATAGTCGGGCAAACTTATATAATAAATTAAAATAATTATCCTCTTAATAAAGTGTTGAATGGAGGGCAAAAACATATATTTTACCATTTTGACTCTCTAATCCCTATGATAAAGCCGAATGAAAAAAAAAAAAGAAAAAAAACTCTAAAATACTTGAAGAATATAGCATAAAGTTGCAAGACAGCTGATGACTATCAGAACTTCTTAATATCATTAAAAAAAGAAAACTATGGTAGTATCATCTGGCTCCATCCAGATGCCAGATAGAGGTCAGCTTGGATCCGGAGCCAATCTGTAATTTGTATGGATGTTGGACTTTTGAGACACGGATTTTGACAGCTCTGAAGCTACACTTCTAAGTGTCAACAACAATCCCACACCATTAAATGAAGTTTCCTAGCACTGGCCCCAGACCAAGGAATCACATTTTTGGTTCATACGAAATTCAAAATAGGAAAACCAGAGAGGGAAAAACATTAACATACGAAGGTTTTTGCCGCTCTTAAAGAGAAAAAAACTAAAAAAATGAGAAGCGGGAATGCTTCCGAACCACTTCCCCGGCCCATTTCAAAACTTTTTTTTTTTTATTTTTGTCAAAAGTGAATGGCAATCACATTCCCCCTTAATCGACATTCAGAATTTTAGCATTTTGCTAGGGCATGTGAAAAAACTCAAAAAAGCACAATATTCACAAGGGAGGATGAGTATTTAGTGGTTAAACCAATTGATTCGACCAACCAAAAGGACCGGTCTTGAGGTGGTCGACCCACCATGGCCTTAGGACAGCTAAAAGAGTAGTCAAACCACTTCTACACTCTCTGACATTGATTTAACAACCGGCTAAAAGAGTAGTCAAATCACTCTTATACTCCTTGGCATGGTTTAGCAACCACCAAATCCCACCAAAGAAATCGATCAGCAAAGTAAGGGATTTGGCCACTAGACAAAGCACAAAAAAAAAAAAAAAAATTCCAACAACTTTTTTGGTAATGACTTTATTATCACCGTTTTGGGATCATTAATTTACAATAAATAGACATATCCATGAACCATGAAGAGGAAGAGGATGATCCAAGTGATCCATCAATCCAGGCATTTTTCGGTTACCTAGAAAAATCAGCATCGATCTCCATACCCCTCCACTTTCTTTCTTTAAAACTCTTGTCTCGGGCGCCAGTGTCTCCATGTGAAAGCTTTTCAGACTCCACCCACTCGCTGGTGCGTTTCAGCTTTTTTTAACCTTTTGCTTTTGGAAACAACCGATTCAGAACTACCAAACACGCCTTGTCTCCCCTATACTAATTATGCATGGTCCCATACACATGCTCCATTTCTCACTTTCTATTATTCTTTTCTCTCTTAAATCTTCTTCCCTGGGCCTAAGACATTCTCATCCTGCCACCCAAGATGTTCAGACAAGACCCAAATAATCTTATACCTGGTTCAGAAAAATGTTTAATCTCTAACATTCTCTCTAAGTGCGAACAAAAAAAATTAAAAAATATTTAACTTGGCAATGAATGTCACTGCTGAATTAATCACTTGAAGAATAAATATTTAAATGGAATAATAAAAGTAGGTTGTTAAAATAGATATGAAGCGAAAGTCGTTAGTTGAATCTTCTATAATCTTCTCTTATGTGGACATATCAAAAAAAAAAAGAAGATTAAATTACAATTAAAGTTTTCTAAAATTTCTACGGTGCTCACACACGCCACATAATAATCTTAAAATCGTTTATAAAGTCCGATATTACCTAATAAGAAAATTAATCATCCACCCAAATACCCAATCAGTGTAAACGATTCATCTTTCTCAATTAATGAGAACTCATTGTTCTTAAATGTGCTAGTGTCAGCAGATGAAATGGTTGGATGGGGGCATCCAATGTGCCATAAATGGGAGTAATTAAAACCATCACAATCCTATCTTCTAGCAACGAATGACCGGATGACTCTGAATATATATATTAATATGCCAGAGAGAAGGGGGCTGAATTACGATTGAAGTAAAATGCAGAATTCCCATTCAAGTTTGCCCAAGAAAGGAAACAAAATAGTTCAAGAGAGATTTAATAATACACAAAGCACTTGCAGAAATGGTACAAGGCCACCCAAAGATACATAATGACAGGATAGAGAAAGTTCCTGTTTTAAGCTTATCTGTTGGAACATGTCTCGAGTAATTCATTAGAAAGACGGGTTTTATAAGAATTTTATCATATTTGCTATCTGAATTATTGGCGGACGGACAATGTGCCCGTCACAGGAAAACAGCAATATATCATAGCAAGGAGAAGGGAGTAGGGACTCTGCATTGACCAGGTCCATAGACTCCATACCCAACCCGAAAAGGCAACCCAACAAAATTCAGGGTAAATCATCCCATCCACTAATCAGGACCTCTCATCTATAATTAGGCCAAATAATCCCATCTACTAATCACGGCCTCCCATACCCTTTTTATCTCTCTTAAACCCACCCAATCCCAAACCTCAACTACCTTAACCAACCGCCTTTTAGCCTCCATTCTCTCATACCCCTATTTTTTTTTTTTTGGGAGTCCAAACAGAAAATATAAACGAAAAACAGAAAGGCTGAGAGCTTCTCAAAGCCTTCGCTCAAGCAGTCAAAATTGAAAAAAAGGGAAAAGAAAAATCAAACCCATTTTTTTTTTCTTTCAATTTTGTTTCATTTGGTGCCTGTTTCTTTCTTTGTTTTGGTATTGGAGTCCCAAATTCTGATCTCTACCCGCAAATGTGGCGGCCGCGGGGCACCAAATCAACGGTCCGGATTTACGACAAGTCATCATCTCCGACCTCGCTATTCCATTGCTCTTCTTTCAAGGACGTCCCAGGGCTTTGTAACGAAGAGGACAAGCCGACTCAACCCACCGTCTCAACCCCCAAGAAACCCTCAGTTTTCCACCGAGTCCGGCTCGCCAACTCGTTCATCCGCGCCTGGTCAACTCGGCCTACCGAATCTCTCGCATCCAAACCCGAACCCGAGCCAGAGCCAGAGCCAGAGCCCAGTCCCAATGTCTCAATCTCGGACCAACTGGACACGCAATCTGAGCCGTCGATTCCACTCCCGGGAACCGAGAAGCGCGTGGTGGTGTACTTCACGAGCCTACGCGTGGTGAGGCCGACGTTCGAGGACTGCAGGGCTGTCCGATCTATTCTGCGCGGGTTTCGCGTCTCCATCGACGAGCGAGATCTTTCGATGGACTCGGCGTTTCTAACCGAGCTGCAACAGATCCTGGGTCAAAGCCAGGGCAAGGTAACCTTGCCGAGGGTTTTCATTGGCGGGAGGTACGTGGGCGGTGCCGAGGAGATCAAACAGCTCCACGAGATCGGCGAGCTGAAGAAGCTCGTCGAAGGGCTGCCCCCAGCGGAACCCGGCGTGTGTGACGTCTGCGGCGGATATAGGTTTATCCTCTGCGACGAGTGCTACGGTAGTCACAAGTTGTTCGTGGAAAAGAGCGGGTTCAAGAGCTGTACGGCGTGCAATGAGAACGGTCTGATCAGGTGCCCTTCCTGTGCTTCTGCGCCTCTCTGATCCCTCTGATTAGACTAAGAAAAATTAACCGAAAGAAAAGAAAAAAAAAATCTCTTTTTTTTTTTTATTAATTTTTTTCCTTACTTACTTTGGATAATTCAGTTTTGTAGTTTTATTTTGTTAAAGTTGAAGCATGTGTGGGATATCATATGGATATAGGAAGTGCCACGCAAGCACCCAGTAATTTGGTTGCTTAAAGATAATATATGAGCTAACTTGGTTACTTTTATTGTTTTTTCTTGTTTTTTGTTTTTTAATAATTAAATAATTAAGAGTAATGTCATAAATCACAACTTTATCTTTTATTTATTTATTTATTTAATTTTTTATGCTAACGCAGTAGAGGGTATATATATATATATAGAGAAATGCTTCATATTAGATTAGAATTCCTTACAATTTTAAATTAAGAAATTTATGCAGTTTCTTTAGATGTCGCTTGAAAAATGTTACATACTAAAAGTGTGGCATGTTAGTTGAAAATTGAGTATTTGTATCAGGTTCTTGCTTTTTACATTGTAAAAAATATTTGAGCCAAAAAGAAAGTCTTTTGGAAAGAAATTTTTTCCTAATTGCTTTGATAACATGCCACCTTTTTAATATGTGGCATTTTTCAAGCTTTTTTTGTTTTTGTTTTTTTTTTTAATAAGAATTTATATCAAGGACTACTAAACCCGGCTACCTCAGCATTGTGAAATAAAAGTAAGATAAATTAAATTAATATAAGATTATATAATTAAATTAATATAAGATTATATAGATAAACTCTAATATAACTTATTTAATTAAATTAATTAGACCCATTAATCATAACCAACTACTTTTGTGTTGGGTTCTTAACCATAACCAAATTTTGAGCATTTTTCTTCAAGTTGATCAAATATTGTATTTACGTTTAAGAAATTTTTTTTAAGAATTAATAATAATATTAATTAATGATTAAATAATTTAAAAAGAGAATGAATGCTGAGATAACAACTCGTATGTAACTCCAGAGTCTCCACTACTCCAGCATCCTATGCAAAAAAAAAAAAAAAAAAAAGAAAAAAAAGAAAAAAAGGAAAGTAAGTAGTAACGTGAACGGTGGGCGGTGATGAATGATCTCTTCGGTTGCTTTCGGCTTCGTCAAATTCATCTGAGAAACAGCGCCGCCTATGGAATATATTGGGGCTTTCAGAGTTGAATGTGACTATGCTAGCTGGAAATTGGGATGCGACTATTCCTCCTTTGAGGAATGTTGTATAATTCTTATTTTTTTTTTAAAAATATGTATTAAATTATAAAATCCTAACTTGATTCATTTAATTAAATGGATTAGACTACTCAACTCTAATTCGTTGGTTTCATGTTAAGTTTGTATCAAATTCGTGAGTCCTATAAAAAGTTGCTAGTCAACATTTGACTACACATATTTTTCACTTGCCATTGCCAATATGGTTTTCTAATTTATATCTTAGAAAGGAGCTAAAAAAATACATGAAAATTTTAGAAATTGAAAACTTGTTCACGTAATATTATGATCCTAAGCGTCATGAATTGCTTAAATCTAATATTAACTATGTGCACATAAGTTTTACATACATTCTCATTGAAAGTGGAATTTTATGGGTGATTTCTACTTAAGATTTGTTATTTTTGATATTAGAGCAAACACCACGTCCAAGAGGAGACGATCTATAGGCTGAACTAATATGTTTTTGTATTATTTTGAACATAAAGGCTATCCAAAGGTCAATATTGGTCATCGTAAACTGGGCAAACCTACCTTAGTATTCCCAATTTTTTCTTTTTTAATTGTATTAAATATTATTTTCTATACCATGACCTCATAAATGATGACATTTTCACTCTTAGATGGCCAGATGATTTAGCTTTCTACTCTATAAAACTTAAAAATTCAAAAATTCTTTCACATTTATATCATATCAATCAAACTCCGACTCCTTTCTACTTTATAAAAAAAGCTTTGGATCATTGTCGTAAATTATGGACCTCTAGCTATTCTCTCCCTGTTTGGGGATGCATGGCGCTATTGATCATTTCATTTGGCACATTGTAACGTTAATGACAATAACTGGAAGCCAGAGAGAGTTTTGTTCGAGGAGTTAGTTCATACGTCTATTTATTCAGCTGCTACCTTAACGTTTGGCTACACGTCAAACATATTCTGTTTGGGGATAATCCAGTCATCTAAAAGAGGACAACATGCAATTGCAATCCACTGGACTGGCTCATCATAAGCAGCACAATCTGTTTGGAAAGCTAGTGTTTCACCAGATATTGCAGAGAAAATCTTTGATAATATTCTTGTTGCCAGAAACTTCATCGTCTTGAAATGGAGGGACAAATAGAAGACAAATGGAATCACAAAATCCTAATCATTAATCAAGTTGTTGTCTTCTTCCTTTTCACTTCTAGTACTTTCAGCCTCACCATTTCCCAGTAAAAACGTGCATTTTTTAAATAAATAATAAAAAAATATCTCAATTTGAAAACATGAACCCAAGAAAGGGGTGTGTTTAAAAATGCACGATTTTATAGGCTGAATTGTAATTTTACTTGATGCTTATAGAGGAGAGACGGTGAAAAAAAGTTTATTTAATATAAAACTTAACGCTCACATGTACACTAATATCAACCAATGAGAAGTTGGTGAAGCAGAAGTAGAGGTACTATCTCCTTTGCTTGCTGTAGAGTGTTCTGTGAAGAAAAGTCGATTGAGCAGTCGTTTCTTCTTTGTCCTTAGGCAGGAATAGTTTATTTGAAATCTTTAATTACGTGTTGAATTTTGTAAAAACAATAATTAGAGAGATTTAACACACCAAAAAGTCTTTTAGTGAGATTATAATATAACATAGAACATTAAGATATTACTAGACTCAGTCTACTCAAAAGTAAATAATGTAAATGGTCTTTAAATAATAAAAATAAAATAACTAAAATTCTCCCTCAATCATTCGATCTCTACCACTTATTTTTCACAAAAAAAATAAAAATAAAAATCCACCACTAATTTTTTGGAAGCAAGCTTATATACAAGCTCTAGTAAGCTTCAGGCCTTTAGGTGTTCTCTTATAGGACAGAAGTGATGGGGCTTGGGCCTTTGTGTATTTGGGCCGACACTCGTATAGATGAACCTTAATTAACCTGAAGGCTGAATCTGTAGGCTGGATTTTCCGACAGGGAAGACTGTCACTACAACACCATACTTGAAGTCGTCCTCATTCACGTGGTATCAATAATACCATGCCCAGATGTTAATGATATTCTCACCAAACCAACTAGTATATGTGGGTCAAATAAATAATTAAAGTATGGCCGTTAGTTTTTGACACAATTTATAAATTTGATTCGAATTTAATATAAAATTAGTAAGTTAGAATTAATAAGTTGGATCTCTTTAATTAAATGGATCGAGGTTGACTTATATAATGTTATACACTTCAACACGACTCGACTTCGACACACAATATTTAAGATTGATAATTTTTGACATGACTCGCAAACACAATATAAACATCCCAATATAAAATTAGTGAGTTAAAGTTGAAAATTTTGACATATTTAATTAAATAAGTATGATTAACTCGTATAGTATTATAAGTACATGTAAAACTCAATAAAATGTAGTAGTAGTCAATTATGGCTGCTGCATACGCCATGGAAAAACCAGATATAGGATTGACATAGTCAGCATTAATCACATAGATTCTTATTGAAATCTAAAGTTCAACCATAAAAAAAATAAAATAAAATTATGAGGAAATTCCACAGGAGTCGTCTCTGGGAAGCCAGATTTTGTTAGTCCCATTGAAGCCATCAGGTTGGTGAGCATGCCGGTCCATCTTGTTTTCGGATTCCAATCTTGCCTAAAGAGTTTGTCGAGTCCTACCCACTCGAATTGTCCGAACACCTGTCTGAGCAGATAAAATGGCCTTATTGCAATGCAAATCTCTGTTCTTGTATTCAATGGTTGAATTTGACCAAACCAGCTCTACTAACCAAAATTGCCAAAATTGGTATTCCCAGGAGTTGATTACTAACCAAAATTGCCAACGAATTTGTTGTCTCCCTTCCTACCCCATGTTTATAGTTTGAATGAATTCTGGCTTTGGTTTACAAGAATGTAAATTTGCCTCTGCATTTTCCATAGACCAATTTAGTGTGATCCAATATTAGGAAGAACATTTACATAGGAGTAAATTAATAATAGAGCATTAATAATGCAACTTCTTAGAAGTTCCTTGAAAGCGCCTAGACATTCAAATTGAGCCGAAGAATTTTTTCAACCCAGTCTATTAAATGATACACATGCGATAAACTTTGAGAAAACAAGCAAGTGGGGCTGGGCATCATTGAATGTCAGTGGTCGAATAGGTCGTACGGCATTGTCTATTGAATTTGGGAGGTTGCCATGTCTTTTCTCAAGCAGACCAAACGAGCCCCACTTAGGTCTTGAGTCTGATTCCACCGCAGAAACAACACTTGGGAAAATTCAGGAGCAAGTGAACTGTGGTCCAGAGCAGACCAACCTCAACCTTCTATGACATGATATGGTAATGGTGCTGCTCCGATGACCATTTAGGCGTAACATGGGGATACATGTTAGAATACAAAAACCATATGACAGAAGGTTTCATAATTGCTATTACCATCCAAAACATTCTAAACAAAGTATTGTATTCTATGTAGGGTGGACTGTCGATTTCTTGATACTTCGACTATCCTACTCATACATGTTCCAAATGGTTTGTTATCATGTTATAATACAAAAATCATATGATAGAAGGTATCATAATTGCTATTACCATCCAAAACATTTCTAAACCAAGTGTTGTATTTTATGTAGGGTGGACTGTCGATTTCTTGACACTTCTACTGTCCTACTCATATATGTTTCAAATGGCTTGTTATCATGTTAGAATACAAAAACCATATGACAGAAGGTATCATAATTGCTATTACCATCCAAAACATTCTAAACCAAAGGTATCGTAATTGTTATTACCATCCAAAACATTCTAAACCAAGTGTTGTATTCTATGTAGGGTGGACTGTTGATTTCTTGACACTCCTACTATCCTACTCATGCATGTTCCAAATGGCTTGTTATGACCATCCAATGAACTTCTTCCATTGGAGCTAGCTAGCACTTCAAATCCAGATTAACATTTTGCATTCTTTTCTCATTGTCTATGCTCTTAAAAAGGAAATTATACCTCAAAGAAAATTACTGTGTTTTTCAAAGAACACGCTATCAACTTGTAAACCACACCTTAAAAGCATTGGGCTTAATTTGGTTTGTGTCTTGGTCCTGTGCACGACATGAGGTGAAACTGCCACTTGTCTTAAATTACGTACTAATGCCTTATTGCAGTGCAAATCCTCGTCCCTATCTTCAATGGTTGGATTTCATAGGCTCTACTACATTTATGTTAAACATTGTAACTTGATACTGCAATAGGGCAGTCCATATAAGAACTTGCCTTAGTCTCACCGTTTCGAACAGTCTAAATACCTGTGTAAGCAAATAGGAACTGAACATACTATCACTTGGAGCTCTAATACATGTATGTTAAACACTGTATCCTGATAATTAATACTTCTGAGGAATTAATTACTTGTAATCATATCCAAGCAAGTTGCACCCTGACAGATTATCACATGAAACTGCCTTATTGCAGTGCAAATCCTAATGTACTTCTTCCATTGGAGCTAGCTAGCACATCAAATCCATTTTATTCTCTGAATGGTTATATATGCCCTTGAAAACGAAATTATACCTCAAAGAAAGTTACTTTGCATTTTTCAAATAATCAGCTATGTTATCGTGCACACATGATGCAAGGTGAAACTGCTACACATCTCAATTACTGATAGTTCCACCTTGCGTTCTTTAAACATGACATAAGATGCAAGCCTTACTCTAGAGTAATGCTACATACACAACTCTAATTCCACTCTATATTTCATCAAACCAATGTTGCAATATTCATCAATTCTTAGATTAGCGTTTATTAAAAAAGGAAAAAAAATCAGAAGGTTAAATGACACTGCCACATCAACCTACCTTAAATGATTTTTTTTTAAAATTATAAGTGAGTTTCTTTTAAAACAAATAGATAGAGCTTTGTCTTCAAGGGGTAGTTCAATTGACTGTGAACCACGCCCTATGAAGCGGAGGTCACTAGTTTGAATCTCACTCTTACTTCTTTTGTGTGGATATGTCCAAAAAAAAAAAAATAGAGCTTCTTCTTGTATCACCAGCATAGAGCAAAGCACAATTAGAGTCATTGTCACTTGCAAAACATGCTTGTATTCTATGTCCTAATCATTAGGGAAAGAACAACAAACACTTTCTTTCATTTTTTTAATGACGAAGTTGCCACATTTCTTTCCTAAGAAAACGCTAAGACATGAAAAGATACCATACATCACCCTACCTTATAAAGTTATATCCCCATCTTCTCTACTTTGATTAAAGCATTATACCCATGTCCAACCTTTCTACTTCTCTTACACGCTATGTCTTTCCCTCATCATCACAATCCCATTACATGACATATTATCATACACGTTGATGGCAAAGTTTTCCTCCAAAAGAGATAAGAGAAATTTGTTCCGACCTGCGTATTAATTTGAAGAGAAACAAATTTGTGGGCATCCACCCCTTTATACAAGTTTACGTTTGTTCCGCATGGCACACATCCAAGTCGGTTGTAAGATATTATTGTCTTTAGTATTATGATATTTGAGAAGGACCCATCTTCTCAAACTAGACAAATGGATATATACGAACCATAATTTATTTATTGTAAAAGTACATAAACAAAAATTATTAATCATTATATTTTAAGTTTCATTATATATATATGAATTGGTAATAAATTTTTCCATTTGTTTGCGTGATCTACAAGATGATTAAAAGGAATTGGCCCATTTATGACTATTATATATTTGTTTTTGGTAAGTGATAAGAAATTTCAAGCATGGACCAGAATATACCACCTTTGACTCCTAAATGATTTGAATTTTGAATATTAATTTGCATTTTCCAGAAAAAATAATAATAGTATGAGGAGACCAGTTGAAAGGGAAAGATACCAGTCTACGATGGCGGGCACTCTGATACTAAATGATATGAATTTTAGGAATATTCTAGTACTCTACACATTTTTTTCTTCTTTTAAATTACTTTCAAATGGTACATTTTTCTAAGATTTAATTTAAAATTCATCATTCCAACCTGCTTTATAGAAAAATTTGTTCTAAATTTTTTATTACTAATATTAACTATTGATACAAAATATCTCCCAAAGTCCAATTAAAGGGCACACTCTAAATAAGAGGCCCACAACTCACCAAGTCACTAAGCTCAAGCCCTTATTATATATCTTGGCATGGTCACCTAGTCATCGCCTAGTGTGGTGCCCTACATCGCCTGGGTATGAAAATGAAGATGTGTTTATATGTATACTTACACTTTTAATAACAACAACATGTTTTAAAGCCGTGATAATCGTGATCCTATTAGAATTCCGCAGTTAAGTGTGCTTTTACGAGAATAGTATCAAGATGGGTGACCTCCTAAAAAGTCTAGTTTAAAAAGGCAAAAACAAATAATATTATGTGTCATTGGGGTAGGGTGTTACACCTAGTCTACTCCAAATCATATTAGCCCAATAATCAGAGGAATGATACAAGGACGTTCTCACTTAGGTATCGGAGGTGGTATAAATTGCCACACCCCCACTTTACAGTCTACCACTATTGATCAATTTTTGCTCTTAGCAAGCTTTTGAATTGAGTGGCTATCCGGATTGATAATTGTCGCAACATTAACTATAGTAGACATACGTTATTATGACTGAACAATTTGAACGTATATATATAGCTGTATACATAATAATCAAATATTAATAATAACGAACTTTTAAAATTTCCCCAGTATAATTGACATCGGAAAATACATTAAAAAGAAAAGAAAATATATGGAAAATGAAGAAGAATAGAAGAAGAAAAGTAAGACGCACGTGAGTAGCATGTGCAATAGAGACGACGGCGCTATAAATATATAATGGATGGAGAAGAGTCGCACCAGCCTGCAGGCAACAAGACACAGAAAATCCATCCGAAATAGCCGAAACCACGTAAGACGGTCTGACTGATCAAGCCGATACATTGGAATCTGTCTTACTCCCCGAAACACCGGGCTCCGTGTCGGTGTCCCTTCCCAGCCTACTCACCCAAGTCCCCGATATTTCGGTTGCTGTATCGGTAAGTTTTCTGAAAAGGAAAAAAACAGTGAAATCAATCAAATACGCGCTTTCTTCACTTAGTTTGAAGAGACTCTCTCTCTCTATATATAAATAAACGTTTATGTTTATGTACTAAATTGGACTAGAACTAAGAGAGAAGAATGGTCTTTCATTTTCCAGAGGTTTTGAGTTTTCTTGGGATGGATGGACGGTGGAGAATCAACAGGTTGAAGCTCCGCATGGCGGTGTTCATGGTGGTGCTATCACTGTTTACCAGGAATCTGAGTCTATGTTCAGCTCTGAACGACGAAGGTATGTATACATAACTTCTGCATGTCCGTACAGTTGTTGAGCTGATATGGGATTGGCTTTTTGAAAAACAGAGTTTGGTTGGTCGCAGGTTTGGCGTTGTTGAGGTTCCGGGATAGAGTGGTGAGAGACCCGTTAAGGGCTTTGTCAGATTGGAATGATAATGACGGAGTGGTTGATCCGTGTTCTTGGTTCGGAGTTGAGTGCTCGGATGGAAAAGTGGTGATCTTGTGAGTGTCTTTTTCGTTCTTAATACGTGTTTTTGCTTCTGGGTTTTCATTGTTTCTCTCAGAAACCAAGAAAATTACTTCTAGAACTCCATCCAAAAAGCTCACAAAACTCAGTTATGTTTATGCTTTTGATCCAAATTTGACTATATCTTCATGTTTGGCCTCGAATTTGTGTCCTGTATTCTATTAACTTGGAGGGATTCCTTTAAAAAAAATACTGCATTCCTGTTTTGACAGATGATTACAAGTACTTGGGTCTATGCAAAAATGTTCTTGTAAAGGCACCTTAGAATTGGGTTCCTGAGGCTAGAGATGTGTATGCAATGGTACTTTTGCCTGTCTAAAATGTGTATATACAGCTGCTCTGCCTCTGAACAATGTATTCTTATACCGGCTTCTCTGTGTTGTAGAAGAATGCGTAAATCATGTCTATTTAGGATTTCAATCAAGATCCATAGTTTGATAGAGCAATTCTTCCATCTTGTAACTTATGGTTTCAAATGTTCAATGTGCTTTAATTTGTAACCCTGAAGTCAGAATTGTCAACTTGCAGAACTTTGAAGGATCTTTGTCTTGAAGGAACATTGGCTCCTGAACTGGGGAAGCTGGATTACATAAAATCTATGTAAGCATATATTTTTAGCCAAAAAAACTCACAATTTTTATTTTTATTTTTTTTTAATATATTTAACTATATTTCTCTCTTTCACGAACTGATTACTTGTGCTTACTTTCTGCAGTATTTTACGCAACAATTCTTTTTCTGGGAATATCCCAAAAGAGATTGGGGAATTGAAGGACCTCGAGTATTTGGACTTGGGATACAATAACTTTACTGGATCATTTCCATCTGATTTTGGCAATAATCTTTCCCTGATTACCCTGTAATATGATCCTTTCACATTATTATTTTCACTAGTCCTATTTATATGAGCGTCCACTGATTAAGTCCATCTTGTGATTCCTACTGCAGTTTACTTGACAACAACAAGTTCCTTGGTACCATGTCTCCTGAACTCTATGAACTTAAGACGCTTTCTGAGTCTCAGGTAGATGATAACCAGCTAACTGGTACTCCTCTGAGATCATCTTGCAACAGCAGATCTTTCACTTGGTAAGCAAGCTCAATAGATGTAATCCTACTACTTAATCTGCAACACTGATAGTTTAGATTGTGAACCTTGGTTACACTAAGAAGGTCTAGCATTCTTTTTAAATACTGAAATATACAGTAAAAATATGACCAAACACAATTTGAAATGGAGAATGTTGATTGCACTTTTACATGATTTGAAGCAACGATATAATCTGCATGAGAAAATGTTATGGGTCTGGGAATTAAGATTATTACAGAAAGCTTTAGCCAGAGTGTTTTGACAGAAGATCTGCAGTTTTCCTTATTCAAGGTCTGGTGGATCATCATGCTTGCATTGTTGCCATGGTTCTGTTCTAATCAGAAGTTCAAAGCAAGTTTTAATCTCTGGCATTGATAAAATTTACACTTGAAAGTTATTTATTACAATAATTTTTTTCGAATAACCTAGCATGTTATGGCCAGTGTATTCTCCTTGCTGACATCTTTTGCTATGTTAGGAACACTGCCAAATTTGGAGATGAAGCATACCGAAGGAAGCTGCAGCAGGCGGTTGGTGTCTCAAATCCATCCAGAGGCAAAGAAGACAACAAGAGGGTTTCATCTTCGCCATCAATTTCTCCCTCCTCCTCACCACATCATACTGTACCCCCATCACCATCACTATCTCCATTTTCACCTTTATTGGCGCCATCCGATTCACCGTTGTCACCATCACCATCATCAATTTCCCTATCGCCATCCTCATTAGAGTCTCCAGTATCTTCCCCATCACAATCTCCCTCCAATATCTTTCTGACTCCTTCAACCTCACCTATTTTAGCACCAACTCCTGCTTCAACAGTTCCAGCTAATCCACCAACAATAGTATCTACACCAACAGGATCCCCCATGGCTCCTAATCCTTCCCCTGATTCAACTCCAAGCGAAGTATTTAAAAAGAACTCTAAGACAAAGCATAATGTTCTAGTTTTGGTTGGAATTAGTGGGGCTGGTTTATTCATTTTGGCTTCAGTCATTGGCATTGTTTTCTCCAGAACCAGTAAGGTTGTTGCGGTGAAACCCTGGGCAACTGGGTTAAGTGGGCAGCTGCAGAGAGCATTTATATCAGGTTGTTCTTCTTTCTCATGAGAACATAATTTTATGTGTTTAGGATCTGATCTTATGATCCTTCAGGCAGAAGGACTATGATACGACAGATGACTAAATTTATAGCATTTGAACAAGAGGCTACGGATATAATGACCCTTTAAACCTCAAATTTTTTGATTAACTCATTGATAAGAACCACAAAAGAAGTTTCAAACATCCTTGCATGCTTAGCAGATATACTAAAATTCATCTTCTAATCCTTCCAATCAGGCGCAATTATGAATTTTGCTTTATTTCCAACCTACAGATTTGGATACTGATTTTTGACAGTTTGGATTCAGGTGTACCAAAGCTCAACAGGTCAGAACTTGAAGCAGCTTGTGAAGATTTCAGTAATATAATTGGTACTTTATCAAATGGGACTGTGTATAAGGGGACTCTTTCAAGTGGGGTGGAAATAGCTGTAACATCTAGTGCAGTGACATCTCCTGGAGACTGGACAAAAAAATTGGAAGCCCAGTTCAGAAAAAAGGTATAGAAGAACCAAATCTAGCAAGCTTTAGGCATTCATTCTGATTGTTTCTAAAGGTTGCTTACATTTATTTCTTCAGATAGAAACATTATCAAAGGTGAACCATAAAAACTTCGTGAGCCTCATTGGGTATTGTGAAGAAGAGAAGCCGTTCACAAGAATTATGGTTTTTGAGTATGCTCCAAATGGTACACTATTTGAGCATTTACACAGTGAGTACTTTTAACCCTTCTTCCCTCCATGTTTAAGAAAAAAAAGAAAACATATTTTGATATGATAAATAAATAGGTCAAAGTTAGGTAATTAAAGCTGAATGAACCGTTTTATGGTTATGAAAATGTTAATTTTGGATGTCTTGCAGTAAAAGAAGCAGAGCACTTGGACTGGGGAATGAGACTCCGAATAGCTATGGGCATGGCATACTGTCTGGAGTATATGCATCAGTTGAGTCCACCTATAACCCACAAAAACCTGCAATCCTTCTCTATATACCTGACTGAAGATTATGCAGCCAAAATATCAGATTTCAGTTTTTGGAATGATATATTTGCAACCAAGAAGGAATCATCTGTTCTGGAGCTTTTGGAAATCCCATCAGTGGAACCAGAAACCAATGTTTACAGCTTCGGGGTAATCTTATTTGAAATGATGACAGGGAGGATTCCATACTCCGACAATGACTCTCTTGCAGACTGGGCATCAGACTGTCTAAAAGGAGAGCAACCCTTGAGAGAAATGGTGGATCCAACTCTAAAATCTTTCCAAGCGGATGAACTTGAGAAATTGTTTGGAGTGATAAAAGATTGTCAGACCAGATCCAAAGCAAAGACCAACAATGAGAGAGATCACAGCTAAGTTGAAAGAGATCACAGCAATGGGGCCTGATGGAGCAACACCAAAATTATCTCCACTTTGGTGGGCAGAGCTTGAAATAATGTCTGCAGATTCAAGTTGAGAGTTGAAGTTGAGGCATGAGTCTAAATCTGGAAGTTTTTGCCTGCTCTTCTTTACTGATTCTGTTGGTTTAGTTGCCGTGGATTTCAAGGTAGTAACTGTTCGTGTCTAATGTAAGGCAGAGGAAGATATTTGATTTGTACATAATTGAGAAAGAAGGATGCTTCTGCTCCGGCTTGCTCACTTGGTTTTTTTTTTATTATTTATTTTTTGTTTGTGCTCAGGTTGTAAAATTTCACTGTCAGAAAGTATATACCATTAACTTTAATATCAATAAATATTGAGTGTTTCCTGCATTAGCCAATTTAAGTTTGTGGATGGTCATCTCACTCAAGTCAATGGCTACTTTTATCTTCAATCCTGCAACCACCCCACCATTCTTCCACACTTTCTCCACCATTTCCACAGGCCTAGACGCTTGGCAGTACCAAAATTGTCCTGAAATCAGATCAGGGACAATTCATCCCGTTGGGGTTGTTGTGTTGGAAAAAAAACTCGAGGACATATATTTGTATTTCCTCACCCAGGATAGGCAGGAAAATCAGTTTTTGGATTAGATGTGCTCGTTTAGGTAGAACCAGAATAGTTACGTCACCAACTTTAGACTTGAGAAATCATTTCTTTGGTAACTGGATGAAGATAAATCCATTCCTGCAGATAAAGACGTCTGAAAGTGGTAAAAGGAAAAGCAGAAATAATATGGCAAATTGAGACACATATAGATGTTTCTATAAGCTTGTTTATATACAAGGAGAAGTGGAGAACTGTAAAACAAAGTCACTGTTTCTATCAAGAGACAATTTGGGACGCATATACTGTTGTCCAAGAATTTTAAAAACCTCCAACACCATAAAAACATCTGATCCTCATCCCATGCCCTATTTGATTATATGGACATTTCTTTTTCGTTCATTTTTTACATACTTCTATTTCACCGGAGTGCTCTAAGTGGCCCTGGCATAATCCCTTGTGGCAACTTCTTCACTTGTCTTTCCCTCATCATCAATTCCACAAAGCGCTATATACAAAGCACTCCCTTGCTTGTTTTTCCTCATGACCAATCCTTATCATTGCCATGGCCAGTTTGCAGATGGATGCTCATCAAGAGCATGATTTCTGGGGGAAAATGAGGCTATATGGAAAGTCCCCATGATTTCTACCCCTCAGCTGATAAAGTCAGGCACATATTGGCCTCTTTAGGAACATATAAGGTGCCTCACTTAAGTTGTCGATTAACAGCAAAGTCTCGTGCTCGATGATACAAATCAAGTGTTTCCTTATGGTCAGGATCAAAACAGAGAGCTGCCTGACAATCTTGGAGAGCAGAGGTGAGGTTCCCCATTGACTCGTAAAATGCCGCTCGAAGATGAAGCATTTGTAAGTCAAGCTTGAAAGCTATGGCCTTTGTAAGCTCTTCTACGGCTTCAGTGTCTTTTTGGTCATCCATCAGAACTGGAAATATGTCATTTTGTAGGTTAGTATATAAGTTTTGATTTTCCAGCTTATGAGTATGTTTACTCAGTCACATTGACAAAAAAAAAAAAAAAACAAGAAATTTCTGATGTGAAAGCAATGAAAGCAGATTAATGATAAATGTGAGACTCATCCTCAAAGCTTGCTTTACCAAAATGCACTTTGCAGAAAAGAAGTCTTGCCACTACATTTACTAAAGGTCTCTCTATACTCTCCTTTCATTTTCAGTAAATTTTTATTTGTTATCTTCCCATCAGATTCCAAGTTGTGTAAATTCAGAGTCTAACCTTAAATTAAATGGAAATAGATGTGATACTATTCTTGAACAAAGGCAGCCCAAAAATCAAGTTCAGTGCATCTAATTACTTGGCTCTTTCTGTTACCTAAGCAAAGAAGATAGCTTGAAACTGATGCCAGCAACCCAAGAAAATTTGGCAGTACTTGGCTGTTGGTCTTCTTTTATTTATTTATTTTCAAAATAATAATAATAATAATAATAATAGTAATAATAATGGATAAGCTCTAGTAAGATCAGTGTTCTGTCAAATGACCAAGGCACTGACAGTGTGATATGATCACAAGCCTGACGATTTATGACTACTAAAAGATGAACCATCGAAACCATACTCAGTCCCTCCAATCACAGTCAAAAGGTAGCATATCTTGTTTCATTGCTGCTATCTACAGATTAAATGGTTTATATTCTGGAGATGACTGAATGCCTAAAGATTGAGCAATAAAATCAGTTTTACGCTTGATGATCCCTTGCTCATATGCAGGAAGCAATCTGAAATACCCAAGAAATTAAATTTCATACCTAGCATTTGACAGTTTTATACACAAAGTGTGTAATTCGTGGAACAAGTATCACATGTTTATCACTGGCACTGACTTCTGATCAAAATTAAATTGCAGAGAATGCAGCAGTACTGAAGGAAGAAGGGTCATAAATATTACCTGCTGCCCTGTATCTGTATGGATATGTCCTCAGTGGATCCCATTGTGTTGCTATATCAAGATCATTTTTGGCCATTTCACGGTCACAATATTCTGACCGTTTCTCATATGCTGATGCATTATTTCGTGCCTTCTCTATTAGCTTGGTCATCTCATCAAATGCATCTTGCCGTTTATTTCGTTGATGATAAACACGTGCCAGCCCTTGGTGAGCTCTTGTGTGCTTGATTTCAAGGGCATTCATGTAGCAATCTGCAGCCAGATCCAGCTTGCCACTATCCACATAAATACTCCCTAAATTATTTAATGCCTGCAAAAATATCCCAATACACAATCAAGGCACAGAAGCTGATAAGGATCTCAGTTCAGATAATACTCACTTGTCCTTTCCGAAGACCATCTGAAGGACATCTAAGAGCCTCCTTCAAAATTTGGACGACATAAGATGAAGATTCATGATCCAGACTTGTATCTGCCAATATGTACGCCTTAAGGAAAAGAGCTTCAAATGACCTCTGAAGTAAAATGGACTTATCTGCCCTAGAGAGAGCTTCTTCACGATGACCAGTGTCATATAAAATCCATCCTTCATAAATTAGCCTTTCATGCTCAGAACTAGAATGATTTCTAGCCAATCGCAAACAGCGCATTGCAGCCTTTTGACAATTTAGCCTATTAGATTAATGAAGATTAGAAACTATTCATGGACATAATCATTGACAAATGACAATACACCATGCAACAATCTATGGAATTTCACTAGTGAATGTGTATGAGTTTACGATTCCATGTTTCTGCCCATAATTTAAACTAGGGTGTGTTACAAATAATTCTAGATATCAAAATTGGAAGATTTGAATAGAAAATTCTTAGAAAGACGAGCTTGTTAGTGGATTGACTTCATGATGATTTACAACATAAAAATTGAAGATGAACAAGATAGAAAAAGTCTAAATTAAATTACACAAACTTACCGCAAAAGAAGTAGAGATTGCCGAAACAGGAGGAGACTCTTTCCAGGGTCATTTACCAGCATCTGATGTATGATAGCCAGAGAGCCGATATCATCGATACAAGACCATCGCTGGTAGAGCTGCATCCAGGAATCAGCCAGACTCCATTTCTGAGCCCATTGGCTGAGCAACTCAATCAAGTAATTCCCAGTAATCTTCCTATGAAACATCACGTAATTGGGTTCTAAAGTTAAAACTACTCGAATATCTCTAAGAGCACTTTCATAATCCCCAAGTGCAATGAAGAACCAAGCTCGCAATTCAAGGCAGTCGGGTGAGAGCTTAAACCCAATAATTTTGTCAATCTCCAAAATGGCTGCTCTAATTTGCTTCTCCTCCACCTTTGCAACAGCTCTGTATTTATATGGAAATGAAAGAGTAGGATCCAATTCAGTTGCAGTTTCCAAATCCAAAATCTTTTCCTTTCCAATATTATAAAGAGACCGCTCTTGGTACATCCACCCAACTGGTTTATACTCAGATATGAGAGAACTCATCAACTTATACGCTGAATACTGTTGCCCTTGCTTGTATTTAGCTCTTGCTAAACCAGCCATTGAATAAACATGACCCGCCACAGCTGCTGCCGCAAAAAACCCTGAGCATCCTTATACTCTTTTCTCTCAAGCATTACCACACCCAGTTGATGCAATGCAAGCGCCTTCTGCCACCTCTCTTTGGCACACTCTTCCAATCTCTCCAATAGCATCACCGTCATGTTCGATAGCATGCTTTCCTCCATAGCGACCTGGCTTAGGAAATGATACAGCAAGAAAGAAGCGTGCCCCACCCTGGCCAATCTCTCCATAGCCTCAGAGCTGCAAAAAAATTTCATCACCTTCCAATTATGCAGAGAACTTGGGAGCTCTCTTAGCAATACCTGCAAGCAACTTGCCACAACAAGATTCGCTGTCTCCTCCAAACCATATTCAATAAGAATCAAAGCGTCCTTAATATTACCAACCAGTGAAGCTAAATGGGCATCACAGGCAGACTTCATCTCCTCACAACAGAACCTATTTGCAAAAGAAAGTAGTTCCAAAACAACCTCAGGACTGAACAAGTCCAACCTTCTAGTTCTACTATACACTTCCACAGCTCTCATTCCCTTTACAGAAATCCCATCACGTGAAAAATCAATTCTATCCATTTTAGACTCCAAGAACCTGCCATAGAGCATAACATTAAATGCTCTAGACAGCGCTGCAATTCTATATCGAACACATTGAATCTCCTCATTACCAATACAAAATGAAACATCACTGTCCTCATTCCCTTTCAAGATTGGTTTACCAAACACCTTGAAGTGGTCCTTAAGACATTGGCAACAATCATGAATTGAATTCAAACAATATCCAGATACTAAAGCAGCGTTTGGACACTCAAGAATGTGACCGCCACAATCCATAGCTGACACACCCACAAACTCATCCTCCCTCCTCTCAAACCTCAACCAAGCTGAAAGCACAACCTTCGAGTGCACATCTCCAGCGTTTTGACGCGCGGCGCAGAGGCACCGGCGGAGCAGTTTGGGATCGCCAAGGCTACGCAAGAGAGAGTACTTCTCCATTAGCAGCAATGACTTATTGGATTGCGAGGAACTCTCAAGGCGGCCATAAAGGTCAGCTAAAGCTTCTACCAAGTCAATTGGTTTGAGATGGGGGTCTATGGAGGGCTCAAGGACGTCAGTTGTCGGGAGTCCGTATGGAAGAAGATTCTCAGCCACTGAGACCGAGTTGGTGGGTTTGGACTTCGAAAAGGGTTTGATAAGCTTACCTTTGGTAGCAGCAATGGGGTTTTTACCGTTGGTGGTGTCTGAGGGACTAAGAGCATGAACTTGGATACTCTTGAATCGCTCTATGAGCTTAAGACCATACATTTCTTATTGGATATATATATATATACACACACACAGATTACGATATATATAATCTATAACAGAGCAAGCAAATAAGATTCAAGTAGCTTTCTTACGAAACATACTTCAAATGCTCAGAGCAAAATAAGAAAGAATACAAGAAAAGTGAGGCTCTGAATGAAAAAGGGTGTTTACCTTTGGCCAGCAAGAGAGAGAGAGAGAGAGAGAGAGAGAGAGAAAGGGAGACAGAGAGACTTGGTGATGCAGGGTATGAGTCTAAAATGGTGTTAGCTTCCTAAGAAAAAGAAGGAAACTTTTTCTTGCTCTATCGTTCATGGAATGGAGTCTTAAGCAAGAGAGCAAGTGGGGGTGCATGGTATAGGCCTCAACTGGTGAATGTTTCTCGAGAAAATAATAATAATAATTAAAAAAAAAAAAAAAAAAAAGCAGTTCTTTCTTTCTTTCATGCAATAGATTCTTAAGCTAACTCCCCCTCTCTCTCTCTCTCTCGATGGGTTTGCCTTTTTCTAACCGCAGCAGTGTTTGGTTTAGGTGGCTCACTCCAAAAGCAACGAGGAAGATGGAGTTCAGTGGAGACTAACCACTCCAATTTTGCCACGTCCCCATCACCCACGTAGGAGAGTTGGCCACCTGCTGAGATGGCCAGATGGGGTTAATTACCAACTAATTAAGCTATCTTTTTCGAGTTTAACTGCTGATTAATTAACAGCAGAAAGTTAGTTCTATGGTGGAATTGCATGTTAAGCAAAGGTAGAGATCATTGAGTGGGTAGCATTTTTTGGTAATTATCTATCCAATCGAATAGGTTCATGGGTCTCAATCAACACCAAATGGATCCTTTCTTTAATTTGGATTTTAGGAAGCTTTTCTTCCCTTCTAAAAAGATTAATAACAACTTTATTACTTTTAACAACGAAAATGGAAGAACCCATGTGCTCTTCTACATCTTTTGAAGGTTTTAAGCTTTTTTTGTATGTATATATAAAATGGTAATACACCAAAGAAAAAAAAAAAAACTAAAATCGATGATTCCACCGGCCACCTTAAAGTATGACTTTTGCTATTATAAAGAACTCATGATAAAAAAAATTTGACTTGTTAATTTAATTAGTTAATGATTGACTTGTAAGTTTTGTAAGAAAATTGTAGTAAAAGTTATAGTAATTCAAGCATTTTTCATTAATTAAATTTGAATGTGGTTAACATGGTAAACATCACCTGAATTGTCACATAAGTTTATAAATCTATCTAACACTTATTACTTATTACGTTAATTATTAAATGTAATTAACGTGATAAGTATTATATAAATTGACATGCGAATTTGCAAGAAGGTTGTAATAAAAAAAAAATGTAATTCTCCTAGTATTTTTCAATCATAAATGATCCTTCTATGGGGTAAATACAGAGGATGGAGAACCACCTCATTCTAAATCCTGAATTTAACCAATTTAGTCATATGAATAACGACCACAACTACAAGATAACTTAATATATGGGACAGTTGCGTAACACGTGGGTCTGCATGAATATGCTTAAAGGACTAATCATTATCGTCTAAACAAATAGAGAAAAGGGACAGTGGGACCAAATAATTGATGGGTTAGAACATCAGATCTAAGTACTTTCTTCTTCTTCTTCTTCTTCTTTCTTTTTCTTTTTCTTTAAATTTTAGTTAGCATGTCTTTTCTTCCGCAAAGAGCTTTCACCTCTTATTTGGAATCTAATAAACTATTCATAGATAGGTGAACGTCTCAAAAATGTCTAGACACATCCAAATTTTCAATAATTTATTTTTCTTATAGTTAAAAATTTGGACGGTTTCTATAGTGGTAATTCAAGCTTTCAATCATCCAAATTCAGCTTTCGATTAGAGAATTTCTCCCATGATTTTGGAGTCTTTAAATACTATTTATTTTGCTTCCTTCTAAGAAACTAGGAAGATTAATAAAAGTGCAAACTTTTATAACCACTCAGTGACATGTTGGGCCGCAAAACATAGATTTTATTCTGACAGCATTCCCTTTTCCTCTTCCTATTTCATTTCTTTGTCTCTAGCAAGTGGGAATGATCCTTCCCTTTCTCTATTTTTCTTGTAGTTTAGTTTTTTTTTTTTTGCTTAGCGTTTTCAAATGTACTCAAAAAAAAAAAAAAAAAGGACAGTAAATAAAGAAAGTGTACGGGCAGGAGTCGGGACCATCTAAAACTTGCTTAATTCAAGCAAAAGAGTCCCGTGAAAACTATCTCACATGTGCTCTCTTTGTTATTAATCCACATCAAAATTGGTGACATTTTCATTATGTTTAGACAATTAGAGCTTGCAAACTTATCTGAAAAACAATGACCAGACAGAACGTGCCAGTAATGAAAGTAGCAAACAGACAAGACAAATAATATGGTCCGAGAATCCCATGTGAAAGTTCTGCAGCAGCCTGTTTTTCAATTAACAGTAATCTATAGGCAGTCAAGGTTGAAGGAGGGCAAAATTGAACACCACAACTTGTGCATATGGGCTACTGAACTGTTTGTATTAAATTCTCGGAATCTTTGCAAGATTGGGTGCTTGTCAATATGCGGCTGTGAGGTGTGTCCAAGCATATTCACATGCTTGAACATATCAATATCGATTGGAATTAAACGATTGGATTTTTTTTGGTAATTAATAGAAGATTGGGTGGTTTTTTTTGGTAATATATCACTAGTGAACAACGACAACACCCAGTAAACAAGCCTTTTTATTCATAGTTTGGGAAACAATTGAACATTCATGTGACTGTACGCATTGACTCAAAGTTTGGGAAACAATTGAGCATTCAAGTGATTGTACATGTCAAGGTAAATGCACCCACTTTAATAATGCATGGATCCGAATTACCAATGTCGGTTTTTATAGGTCCACCTGTCCTAATTAGTCTGATACCTACTCAGATAGATGAGTTTCATAAGAGTTTTCTTACATTTAGTTGTCTAAATTGCTAACAGTCTGAATAGATATATAACATAAAAAACTTGAACAAAGCAAATAAAAAAGCCAACCAACAATTCTTGGTTCGTAATCTCTTTGATAAGTGTTTTCTTTCTTCTGGCTAAGTAAATCAATCTTCTTTCATGTTTTCATGGTCTCATCCTGGCTTGAACAAAGCAATATCATGAGTTAGAAATTCATTGTATCATTCTTCAATGACGTGTAGGAACATGAAGATTAGACTTGACAAGCAGGAGAAGGTTTCTCTACAATAATCATGACATATACAAGGAAAAGAAAACATATCCAATGTAAACATCGTATTCTTCCTCTTCAAGGTTGCCATAAATCCTAAAGCATGCATGATATGTGCAATCAGAACTCGAGTTCATCATATTAAACGAACACAACAGGTCCATCATATACACCAGGCCCTTTACAAAATATGGAACTCTTACAAGTAAGAGAAGGAACAAGAATGGAATAACAACGTACCTGTAGTATATATATGCAGTACACTAAATTACATTGTACTGAAGCTTTTATTGTCATGCTTACAACTGCCACCATATATACAGATTTGTTCCTAAGAACAAGACAGACATAACTTTATTCCAAATTTTCACTATTGATCGCCTCTCAGAACTGGTCCATCCAAGGTTTTTGTGCAGCTCAAAGGCAAAGCCATCCATCCAAAACTATACAAAATTAGCATGTAAAAGGCACCCAGAAATTTGTGCGTGTATTAACATGCAAAACACCCAGCAAAAAAGTGCTTGTGCTATAAAATCTTGACCACCAAAGTATACTTTTGGGAAAGGTCGGAGTTAACAATCTCATATACGCTGGAATATAATTCTCAAAGCATTTTCATGACCCACAGCTTATATTTCTTCATATAGAGATAAACAAGAGAAGGTCCAATCAAACTCGCATCAGAGAGGTGCTTGCACAGTTTGAGGTAAGTTTCTATATTTCCAGATCGATGGATCCGTTTTCTTAGTCCCTGCAACACAGCTGCCCTGTCCAAATACTCCGGATTAAAGCCTAGATCAAGCATTTTAATTAGTGTTTCTGCAGCATCATCGAAATGTCCTCCTTTGACGTAACCTCTCAACAACCATGATAGGCTTTTCTTCTTGCGCAAAGAGCTTGTAACCTCAATTCTAGTAAGCAATCGTGCTATGGCGCTGGCCTCTTTCTGAGAAGCACATATGGCTAGAACAATGTCATAAAGGTCTCCGTCAGCCTCTTTCCCCACAAGCTTCATTTCCCACAACTGCCTTTCAGCCTCCAGTCCCCGACCAGCACAAATATACATTGCAAGGAGCCTCTCATGAACTACCCCAGAAAGTGAAGAGCTTCCCTCTTGAATCACCCAATTAGATAGTTGTATGCCATCAGCTAAAAGATCTGATTGATACTTTTCAATAAGCTCAGCATTTTCTACATCAAGCTCTGCTATAAACCCATCCCTCCCAAAACCTTTCAACTTGCGTAAAGTTTTTGCAAATTCATTCAGCTCTTTAACCACAGCTGTCATGGCAATGAGGTAGCTGTAGACCTCTGGCTTCAACCCTGATTCTCTAAGATGAATCACCAACTTGACCGCATCCCTATAGTTACCCTCAACCTGATAGAATACACCTTATATTGTCAGCCACATTAAATTCAAAATCAATCTAAAATTTAGAACATAAAACATGTTACAAAATTAGCAATTACATTCATTCTGGATATGCAAAGACTGGCCATGAAATAAACCAATTTCACAAAATTAGTTAACCAACACAAACAACATTTTTTGACAACCGAAATATATTTGACAATCAGCATAAGAAACACAGTTTAATACTTGGGTTTAATCAATTTGCAGAAACTGGTTGACATCCTCCACTCTATAAACTTAAATATCACAAAATTAGTACTTAGTACTATATATGGAAGAGTAGCAGTTTCAACACACTTCATCAGAATAGGAAATTTGACTCAGACCCAACTGAAAACAAGCAACAAATAGGAAGAGACGATCCAGCTTCAACAACTAAAACCATCTCCGAAACACTTAAAAGTGAATAGAACTCAAACCCAAAATGATATCCAAAGCACCAATACAAAACTCATCAAAATTCATCCACGAAGAAGGAATTCAACTAAATTCCCCGACACTCACCATCATCTTCCAAGCAAGGTACCCTGTTGGGCCACCCTTATGCCCCTCCTCTCCATTAATATCCTCAACATCAATACCAATCCCACGCCTCAACACCTCCTCCACAAACAAAACCACTCTCTCCCTCTGCTTCTCACCCATCTCCCAATACAAAGATATCACCTTCTCCACCATACTAAACCCCGGCTTCAACCCCACACACTCCATGTCCACCAGCAAGTCCACCACGTCCCCAACCTCACGCCCCTCCTCAATCAACTTCCTCGCCCACCCGCACATTATCGCCACCATGAGCTCCATTGTCTCCTCGTCCACACGATTCTCCTTCTTCAGCCACTCAAACACCTCGAGCGCGCACCACGAATCCCTGTTAGAATATTAATCAAATGGCTATATTCACCTCAGCTTAAGTTCTAGAAAGAATATCAAAGCAAGTAATTCGAGTTCGAAAGACTAATTGACTAATTGAATTCGCAGAATATAATTAAACAATTAAAGTTTTTAGCTTTCCAAAAAAACGGTGTTTATCTACCTCCCCTCCTGAGCGAAGTAGACAAGCACCAGCTGGAGCTCCCTAGCCGAGAGCCGCTCGTTCATCTCCCCAAGCACATCCGACGGCTCTCTAACCATCCTCTCCAGCTCCTCGATCGCCTCGAAGAACCCCTCGCTCATCTCGTCCTCGTCGCCGCTCGTCACGAACCGGTCCAGCTCCACCGACTTGATCGGCCCGAATTCTCGGACTCTGCTCGGTCTCCCGGCGACCAAGAAGCTAGGCTTTTGGTAATAACAGGCGATCCTGGTGCAAATTCTTGAGCTCCGACAGACCCGAGGAACGAAAAATCGGTACCGTCGAAGCGAAAACGACGAAGAAAACGGAAAATTGAGCTCGGTCGACGGAGCAAATGCGTACGCGGAGGCCATTTCTTCAGAACCAAGCGGTTTCCGCCTGTTTGGTTGCCGAAAAGTTAAGGAAAAAAAGAAGAAAGTAAAATAGTAATAGTAAAACTCACGTCCATCCAAATCAAAACAGTTGCTGTGTTCACAATAATTTAGGGTGGGGTTTCCGATGGTTAAAGGACTTTAAAGTAGACGCGATATTTTTTTCACTTTCTTCTCTCTTTGTCTAAGTTTCTCGGCAGCCAAACAGAGCAGTTATGTTGCGGTTATTTGCAGAGAAAATGAAATCGAAGTAAGGATCCATTATAAGAGAGAGTGTGTAAATTGGAAGTTTGGTAGAGGGCAAAGTTGGAAATTGGAAAAAAGGACCTAATTGAAGGGGTTTTAGGATTTGGTGGTGCTCATAGACGGCGATGATAGCAATGGCTGAGGAATGAGGATCGCCATCGCTGCAAGACAAAGTCGTCTTTGTGAGAGAGAATCGTTCATACAGACGTGTTCGCTAATGGACTTCACAGTGAGTCAAGAACCTAATAGCGACGTGAATTTACTGAAGTGTCATTCATACAAGTGGAATGTAGACGTGCTTTCATATTTTGCTCCTAAATTGATAAAGGGCAAAAGAGTATTTTTGTCCTTCATGCTTCTTTCATTTTCTAAATTAAGGCAAATTATTATTAAGTTATACGCAATTAACCTTCTAAACTTTGAAATAATAATTGACACTCTAATTATGGTTTTTATTTTATTTTATTTTTATTTGATGTAGGATTATAATGGACATTTTAGTCACCTCCCACCCACCACCAAGCAGCGCCTCTGACCACCACGAAGGCCGAACACCAACCATCCAGCCAATCTTAACCTCACATGATTTGGTCGCCTCCGCCCACTAAACGACATCCACACCATCCACCTCTGTCAACCATTGCTGACATCCACCCATTGTGGCATTAGCTAGATCCATGAAAGTACCAAGCGCATAAGATCTTTGAAAATGGGTAAGAATGTTTGGGTATATTTTTGTTCTCATTGAGTAACCGATTATAGGTTTGATTCTAATTTTGTGATTTCTTTACCATTTAGATTTCTTTTCCTTCATTTTTCAAAACAAAGACATTAATAAACAATCCAGAACTCGAAACTCTCCGAGTTATTTTCATTTATATATCACATTAAAATATTTTTTTTTCTTTTTTTTTTTTTAAAAAAACACATTATAAAAAACATTAGTAAAGAGAGAAGGATGATCCCATGTCCTGCATTGGCTAGGACTTTCTTCGTGCGACTGTACTCTCCACTAGATTAATATATGTTCCCAGTGGTCCAGTCCAAAAAAAAGTCGCGGCCTTTGATGAATGTATAATGACTCACAACCAGCATTTTAACCTTGGGCCCTTCCTAGTCGGATCCAACTCTTAAGCTAAACCCAACATAGGGTGGGGATCATGTGCAATTTCGTCAACCAAATTCTAATTTAATGCAATCTACTCTATCTATTAGGATTTGACGTTAATCCTAATGGAGTGTAAAAATTTTTAAAACGAGTTTTGGTCGTTGCTAAAAACCAAAATTAATGTGAAGTTAAGGATAAATTTAGAATTTTATAAATTTTTTAAGAGTATAAAAGGTAATTTAATCAATTTTAATACCTGCTTAACCCCTAAAACTCTAACAAAGAAGGTAAATTGTATCAAATTAAAAGTTCAATTGATGAAATTGAAAGTTTTAAATTGTGAAGGGTCTTTTAAAAACGCGTAAAAATTTAAGGAACCTTTATGAAGTTTTCCTTATATATATATAAAAATACATTGTACCAATAATTGAGTGTCAAAAATTTTCATTGATCAAGTTGAAGTATGCTATGGACCTATGGTGATGAAATAGAGATTATTAACAGTTTTACTATCTGAATTGATAGTAATCTGAATAATAAATATAAAAGAGTTCTTATGAGACTCACATGTTTAAACTATTTATCTAGATAAACAAATTTTATAAAACTGTTTTCATATTTACGGTCTAAATTATTAATGATTCTAGTAATCCATGGTGATGTTCCATCCATGACATGACATGCACCTGGTTTGATGTAACACATACGACGATGAGCACAGAGATAGAGATGGAGGTGGTGAGGGTGGGGGAAAGAGGACAAACATACTCATTCTCAAATTATTGTTGGATCCGCATAAATAGGGCTAGTATTCCCATGTCCAATTAAATAAATATGTTCCAGTGGAGTGGAGTGAAATAAATTAATATTTAGGGGGTTTTTAGCAGTTGACCTTTCACTGGCAAATAGGCAATGGTCTAAAGCTTTTCGAGTCTCAATGAGCATAGAAAACAAACAAGTTTTGCGTTTAAATATTCCTCACATGCACCACTCGACAACTTTTGATAGCTATGAAGTACTCCTGTTTCCTCTCAAATCCTTGCCAAAATTATCGTCATATAATAAGGCATTTTGTTTTATTTATTATCATTATCATTCTTATTACTTATTATTGTTACTTCTCTACCATAATTGCTCTGTAATCAACATGATGGGATGATGGATGAGCAGTTTAAAAACGACAATCTTATCTTTTGCTAAGGGACACCCAATTTTTACAAAGGAATCTTTTTTGACAAAGGACGGTTAATTTAACGTTGTATAGACGAAATCAGAGAGCCCTAAGGCCATGATTTATAAGGGTTTTTGATTTCGTGTCAAACTATGAACAAACGACATTGACCATGCGGTTCCTGGCTCTTGTTCTTGTCATGGGTCATTTATGTAGTTCATCATGCGTTGTTCTCTAGCTATTATTTTCTCTGGAGGAGATAATAAAATATTTATTAAAAAAAAAATGTAGAAGAAGTTGACGTTTGAAACATATTGAAAACATCAGAATAGACTTGGATTAATTAACAAAATGTCTTTCTAAATATTCAACTAAATGAACAACTTTTTCTGGTAGAATAAATTTGTCCAAGGCCAACTCAAGTATCCCATTACATGAAAAACGGTCATCCAGTCTTTTGGGAGACCAGTGTTTTCTAATAATCATTTTTCTTGTTTTGCAGGTCATCGTCGATCGGGCTGTCCAAAAATATGCTCCAACAAGTTTATTAGCACCACTCTTAAGATTTTTTCTTGTAGTTGGTAATAAACATAAAGTAATCAGAACAAAGATCGTCCATAATTCGCACATAAAAATGCATGTGAAAAATACCATATTGGATTTTTTTTTTCTCTAATAACTTAATTTAGGGAAAAACTAAATTATTCCAAAAACAATAATACAAAAATCTTTCTCATGTGTTAGGTGCTTCAGAGAAGCGTGAAGCTGAGGTGGAGCAAGGTCACCATATATATATAGCTTGATCATGTAATTAAGATTGGGGCAAGGATCTCTCATTTGTCTAATTATTTCCCGTACTAATATATAGGAAAAAACGAATTTAATCATTTCAATTAATATTTTAACACATAAATATTGGATTTATTCATAATGCTCGTTACAATTGAATGGTGCTTCATCTTCAACTATATATATAAATATATATATTTTAAAAAGACTTGTGTTTTTCTTGGTCTCCTCCCAGTTGTTCCCTGTTGGAGTGTAGCTCAATTTCTACCAAAGAATTGAAAATAGAGCAATAAGGTAAAAGAAGGAGACTTGCGGCCGCATAAAGGCTTTATAAGAAGAATCTAGTCAAAGCTTAATTTGCCTCCAATCTTAAGGACCATCATAAATTTTTGTGCAATAAAGAAATTTAATCATCATGATATCGATCGTGGGGGGTAGCTAGTGATGGCCGTTAGATTAGAAACAGGCACTGAATCCAAAAAATGTCAGAGAGCAGCATATAAAAAACTCATGACAAGGGATTGGGGAATCTTCGAGAAGTGAAAAAAAACAAACAGTACTGTTGTTGTTATCAGCATGCAGGTGCGGTCATGCTTGGTAACAAGCAAAGACAAATCCGTGATCACCGACAACGGGAATCATCTCAGCACAGTTCTCTCAACAATGCCTTGCCTCTTTCCATTTACATTTGTATACTTCACGAACATATGGCGGTTTCTCCACTCGCCCTTCATAATGCGTGGCCTAGCCTCCACATGCCCTAGCTAGCTAGTGACAAATATAACTATTTTCTCAAAATTATTGTATATAATTTTCTTATATATCTTACTAAATTTATATGGTTATTGGTTGAAGTATATTTTTGAACGGTCAGATCTATGATGGAGATCCTGCAAAATAAAAGAAAAGCTACAAGAATGACATCGGCCGGAAGGACTGGAGTTGGCAGGGAGGAAAACCTTTGATGCTTATATCAGTAAAATTTCAAGGTGAAAAAGATTTACAAGAGGGATTGATTTCTTCTCCTTATGAGGGTAATTATTTAGTGTATCACCTGTTTTTTTTTTTTAACTAGAAATGAGAAGAATGACTGACCATACTTTATGTCATGAATTCATTTATACCTGAAGGTCATGTAGATCGAGCTTAATTGATCCCTATGTGAAACCTGCAAGAAGTCAATGGGAGAAGTCCACTTAGAGGTCCACCAACCCAAAATTTTATATAAAAAAGTATTTTCTTACTAGACATTAATTAGCTTTCAGATGAGATGGTCAAAAGTCCAATTCGACAAATAATATCAAAGCCAAGAAGTCATGGAATTGTTGTCGTGAGGGAGGGTTGTTGGGACATAATGCATTGTTCCCATGTGTTTATTTTTTTGTTTAGTTTCCTAGTGTGAACAATTTCAAGTGATCCGGACTTGAAATTTAAGAGTTGAATAATACTAAAAATTATATTTTTATCTCATAATTATCTCACAATACTAACATGACAATACCAATCAATATTTAGATCGAGCTTTGTTAAAAAAAAATTATTAATCTAACAATTGATTGAAACTATCATCACATTAACACTACGAAACACTTGTAAAATAAAAATTTAATATAATTAGGTGGTTTGGGTGTCAGATCATGGATAGACTCAAGAGATAGTCAAGGTAGGTAAATCACAAGTCTAATAATGCATTGCATATGAGTTCAAATGGAAGGAATGTGAAACCCACGCGCCTGCAAGAGAGTTTGGGTCTTGCGCTCTCCTCTACGGTTTATAATTCCATGCATATTAATTTCCACTTCTGGATTCTTTTATCCAAGTATCTTTCACTTACCCCAGATAACAACTGGTCCAAATTCTTACTTTACATGTTTCCCCACATCATTTATACATGACATGACATGACATGACATGACATGACATTTATTCTACATGAATAGGTAGAAGATCTAAAGTCTTTCTGCAGAAAACTCTCTATCTGTACACTAAGATCAAGACCAGTAGGGTTTCTTTTTCTTTCTTTTTTCATATTCTTTTTAATTTATGGAACTTTCCGGGTGAAGAAAATTTGCTCTGCAGAAAGGAAGATCAAGATCAGTGGATTTAGGAACCTTGTGGATACACATGATCACTTTCTTCATGAGAGGCAATATTCACTTCGAGTTGAAGTGACTCGATCACTTTCCAACTTAAGGATTTTCCATATATAGAAATTAAGAATTAAGCATGATGGAAAGTGGGAAAAACGATGGTTTGAAGATGAAATCTTCGGAGAGGAGCGAGGAAGAGGAAGGAGATGATGAAAGTAAGACCAAAAACAGTGCAAGCTCGAGCAACAGCATAGTTGATGAGGAGAGTGAGAAGAAGGCAAGCAGCTCTAGTGGGGTGCGCCCATATGTACGATCCAAGCTGCCCAGACTAAGATGGACTCCTGATCTTCACCTTTGTTTTGTCCAGGCTGTAGAGAGACTTGGAGGTCAAGAGAGTAAGATCTTCAATTTTCCACCTTTTTTATTTTTTATGATCAGATAACAGTACTGTTGCAAATTCATCATATATAGCTTTTGTGAATTTCTGTATATAAATAAGATCTTCAAGTATATATATATATATGGTTTTATGTTGTTTTCTTTTTGTGTAGAGGCAACTCCTAAATTGGTTTTGCAATTAATGAACATCAAGGGCCTAAGCATTGCTCATGTCAAAAGCCATTTACAGGTAAATTAAACAGTTAATTAATTACTGTAAGTATTCATATATTCAGTCTTTGAGATTCACTTCATTCATTGGGAGTCACATTTTTTTTTTTTTTTCTTAATTTTGGCATGTTTCGAGCAGATGCATCGGAGCAAGAAGATTGATGATCAGGGTCGAGGTATATATATACATATATGTATTTATATATATACACCAACTAGCTAGAATGTACAAATTAGGGTTTATTTCCTGCTCATGACTCATGCTTTTAATATATATATATATATATATATGAAACTTAGAACTGTTCTCTTTCATGAAATTGACAGTTATAACCAGTAGAGGACATCTTATGGGAAGTGAAGATCACCATTGCCAAAACCTTTGGAAACAGTACTCCATGCTTCAAAGTACTATTGATCAAAGGGTTAGCCCCAAATTCAGGTAAGCATTGTTAATTAATACTTATGATTTTACCTCGTCACAAGAATTTTGGTCTTTAGCGATAACATTTTTTTTTTTTTTGTTTTTTCGCAATTAGCAACGACTAGTAGAAGTCATTCCTGATAAGCACTTAATTATCAACGATCGCTAATGACCAAATTTTTTGTGATGCCTTTAATTAATTACTTGCTTTGCTTAAGTGCATTTATCAATTTTATATATGAGTTTTCTCTCTCTCAAGATATGGTGACTTTTCTTGGAATGGTGATGGGAGCTGGATATCCAAGCCTTATTTGACTGATCATGACACGAATATTAGAACAGGAGATACCCTTTATGGGTCAGTAGCTGAAAGGATTTCTGAAGGTATTGATTTGAACAAAAGGAATATTGGGGCTTTCAACATGAATAACATTAACATTGCCTTCTCTAAACAAAATAGCAAGAGAAAACTACAAGAGTTCCAGGAAGAATTTCAATGGCTGTTCAACAGTACTACTGAATTGCATGGAAGAGGAAGGGAGAGAACTAGTGGAGAAGATAAGCAAAGCACAGGAAAAGGAAATGCTTTCAAGATGACATTGATTTGAGTTTATCATTGAGCTGCATAAGATCAAGACAAGAGGAAGATCATAAGAGAATACCATGGATGGAGGAAGAAGTGGATAGCAATTTATCGCTTTCTTGTTCTTCTTCTTCAAAGAAGGGAGATTATTCTATAGATCTCAACTTGCCATCAAAGGTTAGCAGGTTGAGTACAGAAGATTATAATGCAGAAAATCCAAAATTGGCGAGTACCCTTGATCTGACTATATGAATTACAGAATTCTAGTGAGATCCTGTTGGTACTTGTACAAGAGGATACATAGATCGATTGTTGTTATTGTTGCTGAAATATGAAGTTTCCTTAAATGTTTCTTTATCATGTATGTTATACATTTCATTATTCAAATGCAACATGTTAGTTATCAATATATTTCAGCTCCTGATCATTACTTCGGTTCTTTCAATATGTTGCTTAAGAAAGTCTTACGAATGTAAATTCTCTCTCTTTTAAAAACTATTATTAGTGATTGTTAAGATATTAATTTAGATAATTAAATCTGTTATTTCCCATCAGTTTAAGCTTTTGGATAAGTGATGATAATTTAACATGAAATTATGATAGAGATTTAGAAGGCATATATTTTGAAAAGTCAAACCAGGCAACGGATTACTTGCAAAATAAGAAGAAAACTACCAGATTGAGGCCGGCAGGAGAGCCTTTTATTTTTGAATAAAGAGTGGTGTTAGATGGTGAAGGTAATACATTTTTTTTTCGTGAATTTCACCTTATTATTTCAGACTTCTTTTGAGATGATCTCTAGTAAAAATTGTAAGATTGTCACACAGTACACTCCTAAACTTTTATGAGCCTCTCGATCTATGGATTGGAGTGGATCACCTTTTGATGGGGTGACTAGATCTTTTATTAATTACGCCCAAGACTTTCGGCTATGAGCTTCTTTATGGTATGATTAGTTGTTATGAATTTGAACTCTTGACTCCACAGTTTACTCCATATTTCGATTAAATAGTCTTCTGGTTTGACCCGCTCTAAACTCATTTCACTCTTTCCAGTTTCTGCCTCCTTCACCACATGTTCCCATTCTAGTATATATATATGCATTTGTTGTGTTCCTGATCACAAACCTGTTTCAAAGGCTCTCTTTTGAACTCCAGGTGTGATCAACACAAAAATCAGTGATCCATATATATATATATATATATATATATATATATATATATATATATAGTAGCTCGTCATTAAAGGTAGTAATTAACCAGCTATCGTGAAAACATTTCCAGAGATTAATTATATATATACAGCAACATTAGTGTATAAACATAAGATGTCTCTGATAAAAAGCAAAGCATGTTGTGTTGGGCTTACCGGCCTCTTCTTGATTCCAAATGAACGTCCAGCCAGAGCCATGGTCAAACGAAGTTTTTAAGGTTTTTGTAAAGAGATTTCACGACAAAGTAAGGAGACGAAAATAAAGAAAGATAAACACAAAAATTACATTGTTTGGCCATGACTCATGAGGCTACAATATTCCAGTTTTATATATGTGTGTTGAGAGTGGTAACCTCCAAGAGCTATGTATGCATTCAAAAAGTCCAACCCAGCTCTGGAGATCATAAGCTTTAAAAGGAGAAACAGCAAATTGAGCAAACTCTGACCCTGCAAAGACCTGAAATCGCCGAGCTCTGTTTCGATGCGCTCAAGCCGAGACCCGCCGCCACGCGCCGAGAATAGCTCGAACAAAAGCTGACTCGCACTACAAGATCGGTACTTTCTCTTCTTTTCTTTTTTTCGCGAGTTACCAACAAGAAATTAACTAGAGAAAATTAAAGCAGCTTGCAAGTTAATGGTACTTACGAACAAAAAAAGTACTTCAACTGACATTTATTTTTAAAATAAACAATTTTTACATGTATTTTTATAAAATTAATAAATCATATATATTTTTAAAATATTCAAAAAAACTAATTAATTTAATGGTAATGGAGATCGAAAGAGACTGAAACATCAAATATTTATATACATTGTAACTTTTAATAATTTAAGGGGAGACATTGCAAAACCCGTGATAATTCAAGGGAGTAAATGAAGTTTCTCATAACATTAATCATTTTTCATTGGCTTAATCTTTTGAGATTAATAATAATTTAATATGGTATTAGACCAATTAAGATCTTGTTTAAATCTTTTTTGTCATTTACTTCATTTTCATTATATATTTCACATGTTGAGCCTCGATCACCTATTAAGAAAAATTTATGAGTGGAAAGTGTAAGAATATTAACTAGATAATTAGAATCAACAATTTTCTATCAACTTAATATTTTGGAATTAGGACGATAGATTATAAAGCCTAAGTTTAAGTTGAGCCATTTGTATGTTTAAATATTAATTAAATCATTTTAATTTTTAGTTTATATTTTAATTTTATTTTAAAATATTTCTTCTCGCCTTTTGTCCTTAATTTTTTTTTTCTTTTTCCAAATGATCGACACATAAAATTTATCTCTGCTAGCTACGAGACATTTAGTTTGAGCCTGATGACATATTTTGTGTTGATCTACATATAATTCTATTTATATAGAATTTAATTTGCGCCAAGAAATTTACTTTATTCTAAACACGATTTTAATAAAGGAACTTGGCCGACATGTAGATTTGAATTCCAAGCAAAATTCTGAATTTAGTTACTGCCTTAGGGTGTCATTAATGTGGCTTTCCATTTTCTCTTTCTTTTTCTCTAGTACACTCTCATTAATATCTTAGAATTCAATTCTTTGTAATTACTTTTACCATAATTGGGCCATTAGTTAAAATGCATTGACTAATCTCTACCATAATATTTAACTTTTAAAGGTTCCAATTATGGTAGAGATTAGTCAATGCATTTTAATTAATGCCCCAATTATGGTAAAAGTAATTACAAAGAATTCGTGTGTGTATATATGTATGAGATGTGATTTTCGCCAATTAAGCTATTTCTTAAAGACCATATTTTATTATGACCTTAAGCGACGGTTTAATTTGCCTATTTAATTTAACAATTTAGTGCGTACCCTTAATCACCAATATCCTTATTGAAGTTAAAAAAAAAAATAAAATGAAATCACCTTCCTTAATTATATTTTCCATAAATCTTATACACAAACATATATAGTGATCAACCGACAATACAAAATTCATAGCACAACATGCAATCTTTACGTTACAACAAACTGCCCGACAAAAAAAAAATCGAAGAAGGAGATCCAATCCGATGAAGAGCAGACAAGCAGACCATTTAAAGGTTCATACGTACGAAGCAATTGGGAGCTTGATCAGCTGGGTTCGAGGAGTTGTCTATCCCGCCCTGGTTTGTGTTAATGGTCACTGCTTTCTGCTGCGTCGACGTCCCAGATTGATTTAAGCTCGGGTTCACCATCTGCCCTAGTGCAAGTTCCCAACTTGGCATCCACGCCTGTCCTTGCTTTTCTTGTGCTTCTTGTTGTGTCAAATTTAGTTGGTTCAGCCTATGCACTTGTGGTACTGGTTTCTCTCTACTACTCTGGGCTGTAAAAAATAAGCATATATTCATTTCCTATTTACCGTGTTGGGTCGCATCCATTGTGTACACGTCGTTAGATAGATGCAATAAAATAAAATTTTGACAATAAAATCACTTCTATTTATTTCAAATAAAATGGAGAAAATCCTTATCCCATATACACGGACACTTTAACCTGTTCAAAAACAACATAAAATTCTAGGGTTTGAGTTCGTTTGACCATATATAGAAGAGAAAGAATGAGTCATTCCTTTACATGATAGAGACCAAATGACCAGCAAGAAAAGGATTGAAAACTAATGTGAAGGTGGTAGTTGAATTATCTCAAAAAACACGAGAGAAATGTTTGAGCTAAAAAAAAAAGGTAAGAAAACATTAGTTTGTGTTCGAGGATGTGCATAAAGAAGACAAAGACAATAAGACAACCAAGACAAGTAACTGCTCCTAGCCTCCTACGCATCACTCATTTTGTTTGTCACATCTCTTACTACATGACTTTGACTCAAATCAAAAATTCTGCGACACCCTCGATTGCCACGCCCGGGATGAAGTTCAGTTTTTAACCCCTTGGACGAAATTGAAGCGTAAAGGACAAAACTATAAAATAAATAAATAAATAAAGAACGTTTGGGGGGTTAGAAAGTTAATTTTAAAGAGAATATTTTTACATTAAAAAAAAAAAAACATAAATTTTGGGAGGATATTAATGGTTTACCTAGTTTCGCCCCTGCTGTATTGAAGTACTCTAGTTAATAAAAAAGAAAGAAATTGTGTACAGAAAATATGGACGGAATTTTATCGTATTGCAGTTGAGTTTGTTTAAGCTCCACTTGTTCAAACAGCGAGAACACTTCAGCTATCCAAACACGTATCCTAATAAATGGGGTTCAAGTACGTTATGATAATATTATTGGACGGGATTTAAATTCTTAAAATTTATGCTTTTATTGTCCAATCCTTTCCAAACATATCAACGGCCAATTACATCACCGGTAGATTTCTTTGTTGAAAAAACGGGGAAAAAAAAATGATAGGATCACTTTGCAGATATGTGTTTCTTGATTTTGTCATTTGATATGCAAGAATGGAAAGTACAGTTCCTCTAACCATATATTTATACATATATTAATGGATTCTAGAAACCATAGGGCATAAACTAAGAAAACATGTATAAGGGGATCACCTAGAGATATGTGGTAGTACTGTCAAAATAATTAACGTTCAGGTTAAGGATTAATTAGCTGTAATCTGGGTTATATTAGAACTGATTTTACCTTGATTTGAGTTCAAATAAACCATCATGTTTGGATTCCCAGTTTCCCAACTAAGCATCCTTGTCTGCGCGTGCATCTGCTGTTGGCTCAATTGAAGTCGCCTCAGCCTGCTCACTTCCGCTTTCTTCTCTTCAATTTCGGCTGCCAAATTAAACAGTAACAAAAATTTTCATTAAAAGAAACAATTAAGCAGTACGAGAAAAAAACAGATACAAAACACGCAGAGGAGGATGTCGGTCGGTCTAGTCACCGTCTCTGAGGATTTTGTTGTTGGTGTAAACGGACATCTGTTGGCTCAAACTTTTTTGCTCCAGTTGTAAGAAACGTTGGTGGTTTTTATAAAGTGCAACTTGAGGAGATAGTACTGATATTTGAGCCTGCATGTACACAAAAGGACGAAAGATAGAAGATCTCGGCGTATAAAGAAAATATTTAATTTTGAAGATATGTTTATATATATATATATATATCAAGAGGCCAAGTTACCTCTAAAGCTTTCACCTTCCTTTCCATCTCAGTGACGTACTGAAGCTTCTTCGTTCTAGATTTCTGTGCAGAAAGTCGGTTTGACATAATCCTACAAATTAACAAAATTATGCAGATCCTTCAACGTTTATATGAGGCTTCAAAGAACATAACCCGTACGTGAAAAGAAACAAATCATCATTATCATTATCATTATCATTATTATTTGATAGCCGGAGTTTTCGGGGCTCGGCTCTGACTAGATTTTTAAGACACCGTCTGAAACTCAAACGGGTTGAACTTTAGACTTATATTGACTTATAGCTAGACTGCTAGAGCCGACCCAAAAAGTTTAAAGAAACATAGAGAGATAGATGGATCACCGCTTGAGCTTTTAGGGTCCACGTCTGGATCTAGGTTTCGACACCATCTGGGCCCGACACCGCTCACAGTCTCAGCTTTAATAGAGTTACTTTCACCGTCGTCGGATGAATTATTAGGAGATGGGTTCTGGGTCTTTTTGTTAACACCATCACCCGTCGACGCCGTCGGCGAGTTGGGTTGATCAGGTGGCTGGAAATAAATCTTGGTCGGGCGCCGGCTGCTGCCAGAACCATTGTCGCCACGGACGTTCATGAGGAAGGGTCTTTTCCAGACCTGAAATGAAGAACTAGTGCCTAAAGGAAGATTTGATGGCGCCATGACAGCGAAGGGCGGCATCGCTTCAGTTGAACTTTTAGGCCATGGTGTCACGTCCAGGCCAACGCCACTACTCTTTTTGTTCGTGTCCTCCATATCTCAATGTTTTTCTTCCTGCAAATTACAGATAAGGAAATGAAGTTTCTGTATACTACTCCTACTCACACCCTAGCTAGCAAGAAGGCAGGATGAGGCTGTGGGATTAAGAGCATTGCCTGGCCCTACCTTTATAAAGAGAAAATACAGTCAAATTACCAAATATTTCCTTGTCACATTATTGCAGCACCACTCGTTATTCCCCATAGCCGGTCATTTGGTAAATTTGAAACAAGTCTAATTCCCTAAGGAGAAATATTATACGACGCTCCATTATATTGACGTGACGGAATCTAACAACTCTCGGATCGGTCCTTATTAAAAAAAAATCAATAACTTCTGGACCTTACAACATTAGCATTATGGAATAGAAGTTTGGTGTATAAGATTACCATTTATTCATATGTACTCTAAAACACAGACGTCGCCTTATATTGTTAAAAGAATAACATTAAAAATTTCATTTTTATCTCATAATGCTAATATGATAATTCCAAGAAACTCTTGGATCAGTCATTATAAATAATAATAATAATAATAATAATAATAAAATAATCTAAAGATTGGTTGAAACGGTCACATTTCAATATTGTAGGATAAAAATGTGAAGGGATGAAATTAAATGTTGGTTATAAGAAGGGCCCTTAATTGGTTTTCAATTTTTTTATTAAGTAAATATACACACACATACTAGGTTTGACCCCATAAAATTAAATTATACTTAGCCTCTCATTCATATTATGACCTCCTAATAAGAAATCTTAATTCCATCTAGATGTTATTAGTCGCATGACTCGCATTAGGTACGTAATTTGGTCGATTTACATGGCCTCATAAGATATTTATGATGATTGAGTGAGATATTTTTTTAAAAAAATAATACGTGTTTAGTGTTATCCTTCTACACATTTTTTGTCTATTTTTTCTTAAATTTACCATTAAATATGTGGGACTGACATATTTATCTCTTATACAGAAATAGAAAAAATAAAAACCAAACATTTGTCTTATCATATTCATGCTTATCTCTCTATTAAGGACCTCCCCAACGGTAATTAAGACCCATGCCATATGGAAAAATAAGACAGCTGTCGCTTATGCTAATTTGAATGCATGAGAAAGCTAATCATTATAGTACAGCAAACAAGTCACCAAATTGTGCCATGTGGACATCCAGACATGCATGCAATTCGAATTCTTTTTTTCTTCAAAAAGCTTGCACAATAACGAAGTTAGCACAGTTTAAGCTACTAGGGTTTAATCATGAAGGAGACAAAACAAAAAAAAAAAATCTAGAAGATATATTAATTCAATATTTAATACGAAATTCAGTGTTGAGTTGCTCCAAATATGTTTCCAAATTTGTATCAGATGTCTTAAAAGAAGTCACTTTTTTTGTTTTTGACATGACAACTACATTCGATTTAGTAAATTAATACTTTTGAAACTTATTTAGTCTATTTTACGACCTTAAAAAAATTAGATATTTCAAGTAAAAATATTAAATATAATAAAGATAAAAATAATGTATATATTTTTAATTAATTCAAATAAATCTCATAGATTTTTTTAATTTATTCTAACTTAAAGCGCACCAACCACCAACGAACCTCCCACCCATCTTCGAGCCTCCAACACCGGAGTCTCCAAAAACAGCCAAAACAGTGGCTTTGGTGATTTTTTCGGTAGTTTTGTCAAGAGAATGAAAATTATTTAGTGTGAATATGATTATATTATTTGTTATGTATCAAGCTTAATTAGGTGTATGCTTCCTATTTGAGGGTACAAAACACCAAGTTAATATGGTATGATTGAAGTTATTCTCTAAATTAATGATCTGGTTTTGTAATCGGCTCCAACTATAACCTTGAGGTGGGGTAGTTTTGTTTGGAGAATCTAATAATTTTTCTTCGGACATCTAGGTTTTTAGGAAGAGCAGCTACATTTTTATGGGATTATTATGAGGTGTAAAAGTGATTTTTTTTTTTTTTTTAAACATTATTCTTTCAAGAATACAATGTATAATTAAGAATCTGAATGTCCGAGAAGATAATGATAAAAAAAAAATTGTTAGTAAATAATTAATTAAGAAATCAATAAAAAGAATAACGAACAATGGGCATATATATATCATGAGCATATCCGATCCCAAAAAGAAACGCACTCTCTAAAAGGAGACGGAGGGCAGGACCAATATCAGGAATGGAGACTGTACTTTCTAATGTAGATTCCTGTATATGTTTTCCAGGGAATCCACAATCCTACAAACACAATGGTTTATGGGAATCCAGATTCCATTGGCGTTTGCATTCCCTTAACCGGAAATGTTCAGATATCTTCTTAGATTCCTAGGAATCTTGAAAAGTATACCCAGGCCAGAACCAAATGCGACACGAAGGTTAGCTTATGAATTTCTCAAAAGCCTTGGATTAAGAGCATGAAAAACTATGTCAAGCAAAAATGTGTTCATTTGGTAAAAGTATATATATTTTTTACGTTTTTGCTTTAAAAACGTTCAAAATTGTGTTTTTTGGAAGCATAAAAATGTAGTTTTTTTCAAGCTTTTCTAAAGATAAAGCAATATTTTCTAACGTAATTTCAAACAAATTCTAAAATTCAAAACCCGATTGAACACAATGTAAGGATGTAAGCATGCAATTGGTCGGTTCTTGGGATATTGCTGCAGACGATATATTAAGCTGCAGATTAGGGGAAAAAATTAAGAAAGAATAATAATAAAAGTGTTTAAGAAAGCTAGAGCCCAAGTTATTCTACAAATTAACTTCTATTTGTCTTTCCACATATTCTTCATAGGATAAAGTTTTTTCCCTCGATTTGAACCGGTAGGAATTCCTTTTATATATATATAGAGAGAGAGAGTATGTGGTTCTCACACGCATTTTTAATCAAATTAATCACTCATGTAAAATGTACGTGAGAAGATTATCTACTTTAAGAATAGATGTCAATTTAATAAATTGAGTTGAAGGAAAACGACTTTATACATCCTTCTTAAAAAATTAAGCATCTACTTCAACGATCAAGTTGGATCAACCAAAATTTAAAATGACATACTTTTAATTCATTAGAGAGCCTTAAATTAGAGAAAGATAGATATACACAAAAACATGGGAGTAAATAGAAAGGTAGGGCGACTCTTGAATTGTGTAATTAGTGACCCTAGATTGCTTACTTAAGGTTGCCTTGTATCATATTCATCTACTAATGAAAAGTGAAAACCCCCTCCCCTTCTTGTGCGGATATGTTACAAAAAAAAAAAAAGGGTGAAAACCATCAATGCACCACCCTCCCAATTCAAGTAATTAGCTTAATTAATACACTGCAAGAAAATTTCACTCTGTCATATTCATCCTCTGTCATATATATATAAGTTCTAGTGAGACTCCATGGGAAAAAAAGGCATTAAGATAAATAAATTCCGAACAAGATCGAATAAAACCCAAGCACAATAATAATTTTTTTTTTTTAAATGCATGCGAGAATTACATAATTTGGATTCATATCATGAGTTTAATATACGGAGTCAAAAGAAATAACTTTAATCCAGTTCAGAGAAAAACTTAGTTCTTAAATATGCAACCCGGGACAAGCGAATTCTAGATTGTTCTTTTAGGAGGACCCTGCAGGGTTTAGAGGGTTGAAGTACTCTACAAAATCTCCACCACCAAATTGAACAGAGTTCTGGTTCACCATCTGCGGAAACCCAGGTGCCACAAAATGATCATTACAGCTCTGATCATGAGGTTGGTTTAAGCCCATTTGATGATGATACTCTAACGGATGATTCCCGGGGTGTGCGCCATTGATGAGCATCTCTGGCAGTTGCTGCTCTTGTTGTCGACAAGCCTCAAACATCAACTGCTTAAGAATGTCTCTTTCTTTCTTCAGTTCCTCATATTCAGCTGCATTAATATTATTTCTGGGTTATTACGTACGCATCGATCTTTCATTGATCTTGTGTGAAACTAATTGATGAGAGAAAGAAAGAGAGCGATCGAGAGAGTACCTTCTTTGTACATAAGTTCACAAGAAAAGGCAGAAAGTTTTTGCTTAATTGAATTGTTTTCAGCTTTCAGAAGCAAATTTTGACGATGACTATATTTTATCCTAGGAGAGTGGATCGCTACTTTGGCCTGCATATATATATCCCAAAGAAATAAAAACTCATTGTTACAAAGTTTTGATTAGTAATGTCATGTTGGTACAATAAATAAATATACCATAATTAAGCTCGCTCAGACATATCAACTATATGGAAAATAATAGTAGGGTTGGCAGCCCGTCACATGACAAACATTCAGGGATCATATTTACGAGCGTTTCTTCAAAAAGGTTCGCATCGGCCAATCATGGAGATGCAAATTACCTGCAAAGCTTTCACTTCTGTTTCTAGTTCTGAAATATATTGGATCTGTTTGAGTCGATATTTTTGTGAGTACTGTCTGCTTGCCATAATTCTACAAGCCAAAGATTGATAATTAAAGACAGTGGAAGTGAACAATGGCATGTTGGGTGAAAAAGGAAGCACATCTTGAAAAGGATTATATATAGAGAAGTGAGTGAATTAATTAATAAACCTTTTGAGCCTCTTGGGGTCAATGTTAGAGTAATCTCTGTCACCATGGCCTCGAGGGGGCCGGCCGGTCTCGATTTCTGCACTTGCAACTCCTTTAATAGATCTATCATGACTTCCATTAACGGTGTAGAGCTCATGACCTGAGCTAACATTCCCAAGGGATGATGGTTGGTTTGAATTCTGTGGCAATCCCACCCCTATAGTACTCCTACTTAGGCTTTCCATTTCTTCAATCAACAACTTAATCACCTATGAAGAAAAAAACACAGAAAAAGAAGGACTTTCACTTGCTATTCATACTAACTTATGCTTATAAATGGAAGAAATGAATAGGGCTAGATTACAAGAAAGATCTGCCACTGCCACCCCTTGATTTATAGATGCTAGAATGGGAGGGAAACTCTACAAATTACTTGCTATAACTATGAAGTTGCAGCACATGGCAGTGTACTGTTGGCAGTACCACAGATAGGCATGGACTCGCTCCCATTAAAACACCAAATTAATGCGGAAGATTTCTCTTTTCATTTGAATATTGTCACTTTGAGTATCCATTCTGTCACCCTATAATTATAGGAAATCAGCGGTTGTCATTTAGGCTGAGAAGAATATGCCAGTAAGTTTCCCCAACATAATGTTAATCTCATAATCATGAAACCCTTTTAAATTCAGTGTGCAGTGTCATTAGCAAAAAAGGAAAAAATATGAATTAGTTTCTATATAGGTACAGGTAACAGGCTAATAGCCAATGCGTAAGTGAACACATGCTAGGCGCACTAATCGAAACCTAAAAATTATATATTCCGTTAAGTTACATGTTTTAAGAAATTATTCACGTAACAAAATCACCATTAATTCCACTTCTTTCATCGCCGGAAAGCTTGCACACTTTCTTCCTAACCCTAATCGGATCTCTCTCTCTCTCTCTCTCGTGCAGCCTATGTTCACAATCCGATGGTAAGGCCCATCCCCATTCCTTGCAAATTGGTCTACTGTTGAATGAGAACTAGGGCATTGAATCTGTTTTGCACTTTGATGTTACAACATTCAAGTAAATATGTACCTTGATTTTTTATGGTTGTCTGCATTTATCAAATATCCCAAAAGGTATTATCATTAACAGATCCACATACTTGGGAGGTCCACAATTTGTAAATTAAACATTTTAGTTGATTAATGACTGCCATAATGCTTAATCTCTTGTCTAGTTTTTAATAATATGCATACTTTGTTAATGAGTTGTCGGCCGCATCCCGCTTATGGTTAAAAATAGAGATCGATCGTAATTATAGGTTGATAATTTTGGTAAGATTTGGCAGGGCAGAACTAAAATTTTAAGTGGGAAGAGAACTAAAAAGAAAAGAAAAATTTGAGGGGTAAGAAATTGATTTTAAAAAGGTTAAAGAGGTTTTTATCAAAAAAAAAAAAAAAAATCAGGGAATATATAACTTGACTAATTTTTTTTGACATGTCCGTGTGCAAGGAGAGGAAAAGGGGGAGAGGGGATTCAAATCACATATAATGGGGTGAATGATACATGTATGTCTTATCTCTACCTATTTCTTACATTCTTGTATTACCTTAATTAATGTACTCCACACTTTTACTAGCTTAAATATTGGAGGTTGTACTGCTGTCACCAACGGCGTGCCAATCTAACTTTTGAATTTCTTACAAGATTCTTGAATCAAGGATCATAGATGTATGTAGTCACTGTATTAACACTAATGTTAAGTGGTTAGATCTCATATCTAACCTATGATAGTCACAAAACCACAAGAATGAATAGTTAGTAGAATATAATTGAGTCCAATTCTATTTTATATATATATATATATATATATATATATAAGTTAAAGTTTTTGTACTTATAGTAATGTTACAGCATATTATATTGAAACCTCTTTTCATATAACATAATACAATCAAGATCTCATGATTTGGAAACTCAACTTTCTTTTCGTGATTTTTTTGGGTTGATTAGAGAAGAAAAGGGAATTATATTTTTATTTATTTATTTATTTTGGGGTCTAAAAATGGGTTTGGTAGTTGAAGGGACTATCTCGACGAGATGCTTCTGCAGACTGGAGCCACTTGGCCTTGTTTTGAAGCTAGCTCGGATTTGTTCTTAATTTTGTTTTATGAATAAATTCATATGCAAAGTTGGGAATTCGGTTATGTAAAAAATTTTAAAATTTAACCTTGAATTTTTTTTTCCCAACTTAGGTTCATTTATTTCAATGTAAAATAAATTCAGTCAAAAACTATTTTCTCTATAAAAAATTACAATATTTTTTTTATATATTTATTTACTCATATTATCCTATAAAATTCATTATTTATTCACAACATAAATTATTAATATAACCTTTTAAAAAAGAATTTTAAAAATTTGAGCTCCAACAATGATGCATAGAAACATACACAAGTACATGTCTTGGTCAGATATGTCAATCACGACGATGTCAAGGAGGGGTTCAGGCAGGGCCCTGTTAGGTCCGGTGAGGCCTTAGCAAAGTCTCGGTCAGATTACAACGATGTCCCAACTGTTCCAACATACACAAATATATGTTTTGGTCGGGGCCATACAAAGTTGTGACGGTGTCAGAGAGGGGCTCAGGCAGGGATGGGGTCGCCTGGCTCTAGTGGGGGCTTGAAAAAGTCTCAGTGTCCCGATAGCTTCCGCGAAGTTTCAACTACTTTTCAATTGAAAATTTAGAAGAATATTATCAACTGAGTGGTGATGGTTTGAGAAATATATACATTTTATTATTATTATTATTATTATCATGAGAGTATGGTGCCAGATTCCCTAATCAATCCCCCCAATTAAGTTCATACCTGCGCAAAATAAGTTCTATTCGTTGACGCAATATTCTTTAGCCATGGCCACCCAACTACAAATCCAGGGTGGTTAGACAATTGCTCAAAAAAAAAAAAAAAGACCAAAGCAAAACAAAAAGTCAAAAGCACACTCTACTAGAGTGTTATTTATTTAAAGAAATGGCTGCCTCAACTGCAAACGTGAATTTCTTCGCCCCGGTTCTGTCGTGGTCGTCCCGATTCGACCCTCTTCTCCCCAGATCTCAACTCGGATCAATTTCCAAGGCTCCCTTCTCTTCGTTCTCAGCTGCTAATACTACCACTATAAGCTTTGGTTCCAGACCCAGACAGACCAGAGTACTGAACCGGGACGCCAAGCCACCGGCTGCCACTATGGTGCTTGAGATCCCGGTCGTCTCCGATATCTGTGCCACCATCTTTAGCGGTTGCATCGCGCTGTCGATACTTCGAGTCTGGGGAGAGACCGCCAAAAGAGGGTTTTTCGACCAGGTCAAAATCAAAATCCCTCTTTGTTCTTCTTGTGTATGTTGTATGAGTAGGTGGTTACAGGTTTATGGGAATTTGATTCTTGTTGGGCTTTTTTTTATTAGAGCTTGATTTGCGGAGAAAATCCCTTCCTGGGTTTGGTTAATACTCTTAGTTGCTCGGGTGAATTGCAGAACATATAGGTTTATATAGAAGGAAGTTAAGGATAGGTTCAGAGTGGTTGATTCTTGTTTCGCTTTCTAATAAAGTCTAAAACTGTGTTTGAAGAAAAGCTTAAAGCTTTTTCTATAGACAAAAGTCCTATTTTTAAAGCAATGACAAGCGGGCTGTTAGCCTAGTAGCTTCCTTTCTCTTTTAATTTAGCCCTTGTGGTGGTGGCCAAAATGTCATTTTGTTTTTCTTGCAAAATTAAAGAATATCTATATAATTCAATGCCGCCGATTAAAAATGGGACAAACAGGCATAACATGTTGTCTCAAAGCCTGTGCATTTAACGAATTTTCCATATTGTTAGTTTTGTGTCTTTCTTTTCCTCTACTTTCTCCCTCAAATTCTTTCTTTATTTTTTGGCCATGTTTAGAAGTTGAATCGGAAGCTTGTGCATATAAGCATCGGGCTGGTTTTCATGCTTTGCTGGCCTCTGTTCAGGTAGTCTTATTATTATCAATGAACTTTTTTTCATAATCTTACTACATAATCTGTCTTCTGAATAGCTATTACCAAATATTACAGTTCTGGGCATCGGGGGGCCATTCTAGCAGCTCTTGTTCCGGGCGTCAATATCATACGAATGCTTCTCTTGGGATATGGAATAATGAAAGATGAAGCTATAGTGAAGTCAATGAGCAGACACGGAGACTATAGGTTACAACTCTGAGAGAATTATTGGTTGGGAAATTGGAATGCTTCTCTGAAAAATGAGTCATATATGTCTGCTTCTCTTCCCTGGACTTGATCCCACCTAGAGAGATCACTTTTGCTATGAAATGACTCAAGTGCTCGACCCATATCAGAAATGAGGTTAATTTGTCTGGACTTTTGATATTATATCCTCTGGTAATCCAAAATAAGGAACTGATTAAGGTTCTATCTGCTGGGTTGCCATATAAATTCTGATATCTCCTAGGTGGGAATCAAATTTTATAAAATTGAGCCACGTCTGAGCAAAGATTCAAAGCAAAATCATTTTTCTTTTTAAGTATATATATATATATACACACACAATTTTGATTGATTGATTAATCATATCTTTACATTATTTTTCAGTTTGTCCTTTGCTTACTTTATGCATCAGGGAACTTCTCAAGGGACCACTCTATTATGCTACAACAATCACTTTGGCTTGTATAATTTATTGGAGAACTTCCCCCATTTCAATTGCAGCAATCTGTAACCTCTGTGCTGGGGATGGTAATTCCTATCGAGTTAATTACTCTTGTCTGTTCTGTTGGCTTGATTTGGGTAGACTCTAGCTGTTGTAGTAGTTAACTTCAGCTTTTGCACAATTGTTCAAAAAACAGCAAATCTACTCAGATCTTCTCTGTTTGACTTTTTCTCTGAGTTCAGGAAATAATGGGCTTTTACTTCCCTGATTCAGGTTTAGCTGACATTATTGGAAGGCGGTTTGGCGGTGTTAAAATTCCCTACAACAAAGACAAATCTGTAGCTGGTAGTGTAGCAATGGTGTCTGGCGGATTTTTAGCATCTATAGGGTAAAAAATTCCCCCCCTCTATGACTCTTTGAGCTCTGCATAATCATTTGTTTTTGCTTGTGATAAATGATGCTTTGACAGGTATATGTGCTACTTCTCCTTATTTGGATTTGTTCGGGGAAGTTGGGAAATGGTTTTGGGTTTTTTGGTTGTATCTCTTGCCTCAGCACTGGTGGAATCACTCCCTATAAGCACTGAGCTTGATGACAACCTGACAGTTCCCTTGACTTCCATATTGGTGGGCACTCTTGTTTTCTGATGTCAGTAGTTAAGGAAAGCAAACTTGATCAAGAGAGGGAAGTGTTGGGACTGACTTGACGCAAGGGTGGATGATGTATTTGTTATATACTAAAATTTTGGACAATTTTAGCACAAGAGAACCAACTCTTATTAGGCTTGTGAGATTAATTGTACTTGTATGCTTATGGGGCTCCTTCTCAAGAGCATCATTTTTTGTCTGGGGTTTGGACAATAAGTTTCTCAATTTCATTTGAAAGTGATAGAATCAATTCGTGGGTCGGATTTCAATTTAGTGCATGATGCATATGATTTCATTTTATTTAAATTTTTCAAAAGATGTATTAATATTGACATGATGTACACCATTACTCCATTAAATGTACCAACTTTAAAACTTGATTATAAAATGAAGAGTTTTCATTTCAAATAAAATGGAGATGGATTATATTCACAGCGGTTTTCCCTTTGTGCCATTGTTTCTTTCTTCGTTCTTTTCAATACGTACTCGTTTGTCATTGAAAAGAGCCAGCCTGTGATAAATGAGATGGTAGTTTCTTCTTGCAATTTGGAATCCTATGCAATATTGAGTATTGAGTAACGTACATTGAGCAGACCTGCTGATTTTGCATTTGTACTAAACTGATTTAAAGCGAATTGAGCGCTTTTTAGGAAAAGAAATAATGAGTGTTAGAATATTACTTAAATAATTAAATTAATTATTATTTATCAATTTAAAAGGTTGGAGAGAGACAACCTTCTAGTCTTCCGAAGAAATATCCTAAACAAGTTAACAAAAGTAGATAGGGACATTTTGGAAGAAGCATAATTACCGAAACAGTCCTAGAATTTAGGAGCTTGTCTTGAGGAGATCTAAACCAGAAGATTTAAGCAAAGTAAATATCATTGGAACACGAGATGATTATACAGATTACAGATCATGGGAGGCTTACAGCCACAGGTTAGAGATTAATTAATACCATGCATCATACCTAAACTTCAGAAAATATTAAGTACATAAAATAATCATGAATTTTAAAATAATTAACCCTCAAGCAGGTTCATAATACCTGCTCAGTAATATGAATTATATGGCAAAAGCTCTCTCAAGCCGAAGTACCCAACTGGGGGAATTTTCTGCTGATTTCACTCTCTCCCTGCACTGGCCCTTCTGGTGTAACATCATCCATCCTCCCTTCTGGTGTAACATCTTCCATCCTCTCTCCTGGTGTAACGTCTTCCATCCTCCTCTGTTTCCTTCGCCATGGCAACGGACACTTCTGCCGTGTCAAGGAGCCTGAATGCTCCGATTCTTGGTTGCTACTGCGCTTGAGGCATGGCAGCAAGACAAGGAACAAGATGAAAAGAGAGAAGACAGCGACGAGAACAAACATCATAATCTCTCCGTTTAACTCGAAGTGCTTGTCATGCAAGAAGAGAAGCTCGTTTGGATATTCAGGAGGCATGGAGGGTGAGAGCGATGAGAGCCTGGAGTAATCTACCCATCTTCTTCGTGCCATATCTTAATCTTCTTCACATCCTTTTTGGTTGGTGCATGCCTGCTTGCTTCATTTATATCCGTGCGCTTTAAGGAATAATGTGAAATGTTTGACTAGAGCAAACCCTCCAAAAGTCCCCTGTTTTATTATCCCACCACATTCACCAAGTCATTCGTCCGACGGTGACGGTGGGCCTCGTGGCCCAAGCTTCTTTTGTTGTTTCCCTCCTCACCCCAGCCCCACACTATCCTTAACTCGTGTTGTCGAAAGCGATTCCTTCTACCTATGGTGATGGGTTGCAGCCTTGCAGGGTCCCTACTTACCCAAAAAGAATATTTGGAGGGTCCTAATCCAATCTTAGTTGGAACAAGATATGAAAGCTTAGCTTAGTGACTAAGAATTAGGATAGAGATTTCACAAATCTTTGTGTTCGGATTGTTAGAAGTTTAGTCAATAAATGTGAGAGAGCTTTTACAAGGTCTATTTGTCCAAGCAGATCTTAGACAACCTGTCTATCGACCTGCTCGAATAGGAAACTCTCTCATTTTTGTGGTTCAAAGTCATGAACGTAAGCAAGCCTCTACATCTTGGGCAGCCCGTCCACTTGTTCGGACATTGTCTTTATAACTCGTGTTGTCAAAATTGATCCCTTCTAGCTATGGTGATGGGTTGCAACCTTGCAAGCCATAATCCAACCTTAGTTGGAGCAAGATATTAAAGCTTAGTGCTTAAGAATTGGGATAGAGATCTCACTAATGTTTGTGTTTGGATTGTTAGTAATTCGAATAGTAAATGTGAAAGAGCTTTTACAAAGTCAACTTGTTCAAACATATTTTGGACAATTTTTTCACCAACCCACCTACTTAAATAGATAAACCCTATACAAATTCTCTCATATTTACTGTCCAAATGTAAAAGAGCCTCTAAAAAATCCTAGTCCACTTGTTCGGACATGTAAGTCTTGTTTAAGCTTTCTCATATTTACTTCGGAATTGCTAAGAATTTAATCCGAATCCTAAGAATTGAGCCAGTCTTGATGTCAGGGATGGCACGGTTTTCGTGTGGGGTCTAAACGCGTGAATAGAAAGTGACATGGTACAATGGTTGTCAAAGCTAGAATCCTGTCCATTTAACATAACTACAAACAAATTTAATGGTATACAAACACAAACAAATTTAATAAATGTGTACTGTGTACGTTTCTCACACAAACATAGGGTTGGCTATCGATTCTCAAGGGCTATTATTGGGCAGTTTATAACTATTGAATTAATGGGTGTCAAATGATTGCTAAAAATTACCTACTGATTGCCACATCAAGATGGCCAAATTATGCCATCAACAAGGGTTAATCAAGTTCCCAAATAGTAGTTCAGTTGGTTGAGAGTCATGCTTCATAAAAGTGAATGTTACTAGTTTGAATCATTCTCCCCGTTTCCCTCCCCTTATGCAAACATGTCAGCAAAAAAAACCAAGGGTTAGTCAAGTTGAGAGAAGTTTGTTCTTGGACATTCATAACCCAACCTAATCATTGTCAGAACTTCATTTTTCTAATTGACCCCTGATTCAATTGTTGGAACTAGTGGCTCATATTAATATCAGCGGAAGGCCGAATAGACGGGAGAGAAGTGAACGTCGCAATCACGGAGCAGGAGTGGGGATTTCCAAAATACGTTTGTACAATTAAGGTTTAAGGTTTATATATATATATATATATATATATATATATATATAATATCATAATCAAATTCTGATATGAGGCCAGCAAAGAAGATATTGAATGCATTCAAAATGTTCCAACAATGGTCAAATGACAGTGACAATGGTATCACTCAAATGTTGCCAGGAAAACATAAACCACTTCGCTTTCCTGCCTTAATTTGATGTATTGAGGGAGCTTAAAACAAAAGAAAATGGCTTCGATTTCATCAAATAAAGATGGAGCACTTTTTTCCGGCAACGGGAGAGTGGCTAGGTAGTCGTTGTCTGTCTCTAAGAGGTTTGGAAGGTGCCAAAGTGGTATCTTATCGTACGGGATTGGAGGGTCAGGATGCAATGTGATTGTGAAAGGGGGCGGCAGAAAAAAATTGTGATTTGTGTCCCACACCTTCAAGCATGACGCACCCCCAGCTGATTATGAATCTGGCGTACGTTATCTTCTCTGGAGAAGGATCTTCTCCATCGACCTTCACATCACATTACTACTGTTGTGCTAATAATGGAAAGTACCTCAAATATGTGATAGACGGTAGAGGTGGGATCAACTGTAAATTTTATGGGGCTGCCCAGAAGTTACTTGCTTTAACGTTTTGTTTGGACACTAGTTTAAGGTAGAACTTTGGTGGCGTCTCACATAGGTTGGTTTTCATTGTCAATGTCGTGGCGTCCTATGATTGGCAGCATCTTGATTAAGGGTGGTGTTTGCATGGCAGAACTACCACCGAGCTTGGGAGGACCCCAGCCCCCCAAGCCAAGGGATGGTCCCCAAAAGAAAAAAGAACAAAAAATTAAATACTTCCCCCTCACCCCCCAACAATTTTTTTTTCCCCAAACTAAATATTCTAGTTCCACCCCTAGGTGCTTGGTTACCGACTCACTATATCAGGTGCATGCTCACTAGAACACGGTATAATGGATGATAGTGATGGCGCATTAATGCACCATAGTTTAGGATAATTTTACAATAAATTAAGTTATAAGTCATTTTCCCTATAATTTATTTATTTTATTAATTCCCCAAACATTCTTTGGGAAACAACATTTTATCACATATGATATATACCCTGTGACAGAAATAGAAAACAAGAACAAGTCCACTTCCACTCTTGGAACTTAAAACAAAGCAGGATTATCAGCTCAAGCACCAAAAGTGGTTTCCCTCACTCCTCATTCTTCTGCAGCACTGACAGAACTTAAATCCACACTGAGGTCAAGAACCTGCTCAAAAGCACCAATCAATCATTTTATTACTTGAAACCTTACGAGGGTAGAACTTGCACTTTCAACTATATGGTGAGAAGCAAGTGCTGTTTTTGTGGAAAGCACTTCTAATGGCCACTAAAATGCTCTGTTTATAGCTGACATGCGTGATAAAAGCTTCATGAATGATCAAAATACAAGAGTTCCTATAAATAAGCATGTCCATGACATAATTTTGGACCTCAAGGGATTTAAACAGGGAGAGGGACCAATTGATTTAGCATGATAAAAATTCATTACCTTTCCAGTTATCATGGTATACATGTTGAGTACATCCATGATAGTTGACTCGAAGTGTGTTGTTGCATCATAACTCTGTTAAACATGAAGATGAACTTTCTTAGCATGCATAGGTTAGTAAAAGCAACAGAGGGTAGCAGTGGAATCAAGGCAAGAATTAAGAAAACAATCGGACGAATCACTTACTTTTGATATGAAGCAATTGTCCAATGACGGTTCGTTGAATGGTTCATATCTGTCATAGATATCAAAGAATATCTCATCAACAGGCCCTAGAAGCTTGATTCCTGGCTTAAGTTCGGTCTGAGGATGGTCAGTCTCCGCCTCAGTTGATACAAATGCAATAAATTTTCCCTTCGGAGCAACGTTGTGAGCATAGGAGCAACAGAAAAGGTACCTGCTCAACCATAGAAGGATTACAAAACCAGCCCAGCAAGAAACATAACAGAAGAAAAGGAGCACTAGAATAAGTATCTAACAAGGAATTATTGCTCTAACAGCATGTGGGGATTTACAGTGTGGAGAGTGAAAAAGTTCCTACAAGCACTCCTAACAAACAATATATAGAAAAACTGGCATACATCAAAGCCTTGGGGGGGGAAGCCTCTTCACATATCTAGTCACTGAACAAAAACATAACAAGAAGAAGGAATTTGATATTTAATTGAAATGAAGTTATATTACGTTATTTAACATAGCATCTAAACAAACCAAGTGATGTGAAATTTTCCAGCTGAAGTTACAGTGGTTTAAACATCCTTGGATGGACTAAGTGAGGTGCCATCCGGGGTTTGACTGTCCACTCAGGGAATAATACCAACCACGCTCTAACAAATAGAGCAAATTGGCAAAGTGAAGACAAGTTTTCACCACAATTATTGAAAATGAAAATACTGCAGAAAGATCAATAGGCTAGTAGATTGGAAACATCATCAAACATACTTCCTGTCCTCATTCGCTATTTCTGTTTAGGTGGCAAATATATGCACAAGTGTAGTAGTAATGCAGCAAATCATATCTTACTTCACCGTACATGGCAAGGGATTTATTGTCACTACCTTTTTCTCTGGTTTAGATGGAATGATATCTGAAAGATTCCATGTGCAATTTCACTTTGTGTAATGTGGATTTTGTGGTAAGAGCGTAAAAATCAAACTTCTAATGGTGTTGAGCTGAATCAAAACTCACTTAGGTCCTTATTCCTAATATCATTATATGATTGGATGAGTGTCCTTGGAAGAATTGAATATAATTCCTTCTTGGATTTTCTCCTACATCTATAATTTAGAAAAATTTAGGATACTATTGTTCTCTCTTTCTTGAATAAAATCTTACTACTTATAAAAGGAATCAATGGACTAATTTCAAACATCATATTAGTCACAAAAGACAGTAGCAATTTCTATAAGATATCCAAATGCCTAATTAATCCAAAACTTCCAGGCAAATTATACAAACCTCGTCAAAAACACTCAACTGACCGACTATAACGATCTAGGAAACCTAACCTTTGGCGGCCATTGAAAAATCTAAATTATTCTCATAAACCTCTCTTCTGATCTCCCCACTCCATGTTAAAAAGCTGGATTTCACCTTGCACCCAGGTTAGTGATCAAATTCCCACTTCTTTCAACCAAATTTTGTGCTACATACATGCACTCCCATAGAGGAAGCACCCAACAGATAATTTATGAGAACTCACATATCTGATTTGCGTCCCAACTGCTTCTGTGGCAGGATAACCTGTGCACTGAATGAGAATCATTGGTGTTTGGGATTGGGTGGCTCATTATAGCAATTGCCCTTGCAACCCTACCAACCTTCCTAACCTGTTAAAAATGCAGCCACCTTTTTATGAGGCATGAAAAATTCAATGTATTCTGTATTAAAAAGGAAAAGAGACCTTCAGGTTCCACAATAAAAACCTTTTTTAGAATTCACCAGTTAAATTCATCAGACAAGTTACATTGCATATGGGAGAAGGAAACGAACACAAAGTGAAAGAGGGAGGCGTGGGGGCGGGGTCCCAAGGGTATTATAGTTGTTACCTTGTTGGGCAAGTATGAAGGATCACAGACAACCTTTTTGCACCTAGCAGTTTCCCCTTCTGACATGACACCAACAACTCTGCCTTCCTCATTGAACTTCACCTGAAATTCAGATCAAATCAGACTTAGTGTCTAGTCCATTATCATCCATACATAAAGATTTTTCCTTTTATAAACCAGAAAATGGTAAGTGCAACAAGATATAAACCAGAAAAATGATAAGTGCAACTACAAAGATAGCGTTGATCTGTGAAACCTAATATACGAAGTACCTTACACTCAGGTTTGTTCAACATATATGTCCCACCATAAACGGCACTAAGCCGTGCAAATGCCTGAGAAAGAAATAATTGACTTCAACTGATAAACCTTGAATAGAACCCATAATTTATAAAATGAGTTAAAAGTACAATTAAGGGAGAGATTTGGTTTTTTTTTTGGGGGGGTGGGTCTCTGGGAGAGAGAGAGAGACCTCAGGGAGCTCTCCCAATCCATACAAAGGATATATGTATGGGGTTCCTCCTTGAAAACGAGCACAAGACTCCACATAAAGCTATGACATGGTACAGGAACGAGAAAAATAAGTGCAATAAAAAGCTGCTGAAACTTTCAATGTGCTGCAAGAATCAGAATCAACAAAAAGGAGTTAAATATAAACTCAGGGCAATATTTTCACCCTAATTCTCTTCACGGTATCTAGTGCAGGTTCATTGAGGTAGAGATCATCTCTATGAAGCGCCAATGCATGACCAATAAATTCCACAGTGTTGTCATCCAGACGATATTTTCTGTCAATATGTCAAAAGTATAAGCAAATGCACTATGGTGCTCACCATGTTCAGTACACATGTAATATCAACAAGGCATCAGTTGAAATCAACTTTCTTTCTTTGAAGAGATTAATAGTAATAAAAGATGTAAACATCGGGAAACAAGAAACCAAATTTATTACATCCACTGAAGAACTTCATATTCAAATATTTCTGATAAAATTAAAGAGCTCTATAAGACTTGACCTTCCACATTATATTCTAAGCTCCCATATCATATGTGGTTATGCTCCAAAGCACTTTTCCCATAACATTTACAATTTACAACAACTATGAAATACTGTGCCCCCTAACAACTGAAGCTCCAACAACATTCCCTAACACCAATTACTTGATGTCTATGAAAACATATTGAGACTACTTAAATTGTATGGTTAAATATCTAAAGACAGAAAGCAAGAGAGTGAAACCTGTACAGAAAAGGCAATGAGCAATAGCTTACGCAATTAGATTTCTAGTTGTTACTCTAGTCAGGTCCATCCCCTCGTGTGTTTTGGGATCATTTGCATTATAATTTTGAACATAAGTCAAAAACTTGAGAGCACGGAGCTTTTGAAATATGCCCATCAGTGAAGATTTGCGTGCCTCCATGTCTGTTGCTGGAACCTTGTGAATCTATAATCATGGGTTTACTCACCAGCAAACCAAGTGAAGATCAAATATATACAAAACCTAATAACAAGCAAATTCCAATATCATAAAAATAAAATAAAAATTATACCTTTCCTTTATTGTTGACATAGCTTCCATCAACAGCTTTGAAGTACAAATACTTAGTGACATCTGTATGGATGAGGACACGAACAAGAGTGCCATTTGCCATCATAAACTAGCCAAACAAGATTTAGTCATGTATCAGAAGAAATTGAAACAGAAGAGAATTACAGCCATAGGTGGTGAACTAAACAGCAATGAGGAGAGAAAGAAGACAAGAGAAAGTAAACACACACCTTAGGGATCATGTCCACGTTATAATCCCTCCCTACTAGAGCCCAAATGTGCCGGAGGCTTATCATTTCCCCTGAACCTCTTCCAGAGCTGTAAATAAGGATAACTATCACAGTAAATAAATAGTTGGACTTTAACAAATAAAAGAGCTATATAAAGTTTTAGACTTCAACAAATCTCAAATAACACTGCAAAAATAGGACCTGGACAAGATTAAGTGATGCCGATTCGCCTCCATAATAGTTATTCCTATCCATGTGCAGGACCTGATTCACAAGATACAAACGTCAATTATTGCAGTG